>OW569412.2:33838296-34463296 GCA_937662695.2 Halyzia sedecimguttata
ACAAGTGACTCTCCTTAGTCGCACAAGCTCCTAGAAGATTTGGGAGGGTCAGTATAATCCTAATCATGTTTATAGCACGCGCGCCAAAGCAGATTGACTTTTTACACTTTTTCTTTCATTGTTAAGTCAATCTGCTTTTGCGCGCGTGCTATAAACATGATTAGGATTATACTGACCCTCCCAAATCTTCTAGGAGCTTGTGCGACTAAGGAGAGTCACTTGTGTTCTTTTCCAACTTTGTTACTCTATCCTGATGGCAGCTCAGATACAGCACTGTTAATTTTTGAACCGACAGTGAATGGTGTCCACTATCCTTTGGGTAGATCTTCGGCTCGCTCTATCCACTGAGCTTGAAGTACTCATCATTCAATTCAAATTAGCCACCGTGAACACGCGCACCAAAGAGTACTGACTTCACGTCAGTGCTTTTTTTTTTTTCAAGTTCCTTTAACAAATATAGCTTTCAATACAGTTTGGCTGTTAGCTTTACCGTAGAGCGGAAAAAAATGCGGTTGTGGGTCCTCCGTTAGGGACGCAATTGCATCTTCTCCAAATCCGAACGTATTTTAATATAGATCTACCGAATATAGTTATTTATAAATTCGCCTCAGGGCCACCATACAGCCATTTCAAATCAGAAACAACGCTATTTCCCCCAAACTGACTTGTGTCCGTGCACTGAATTGACATGAATATTCTTTTAAAACCTCACAATATCGGCTCATTACTCCCAACATAACCCAAACAACCCAAAACCATTCACTTCTCGTCTGCGCAAGCGCAGTATACTCGTGGCTGCAAGTCCTCCCAAAATTACACACCTCACAAAAAACTCCGATTCTCCAACACTAGTGGTTCAGGAGATATCGCTTCTTGTATCCACGCATGCGCAGACCCTCACCAGGGGATTCTATAGCGGAATAGCATCCGCCACCCCAAAACCCCAATCCTCTCTGACGAAAGCACCAGCAGTTAAATCACTGATGGTCTGCTCATGCGCATAACGAAAAATGCCCGTAAGGGGTAACATCAATTTCGAAATTAGCCCCAGGGCCACGGTACGGACACTTTAACTCTGAAACAGCGCTACATCCCCCAAACTGACTTGTCCTTGCACTGAATTGCTATGAATATTCTTTTAAAACCTCATAATATCGACTCAGCACTCCCAACATAACCCATCCAACCCAAAAACAGTCACTTCTCTTCTGCGCATGCGCAATCTACTCGCGGCTGAAAGTCCTCTCAAAATAACACACCTTACAAAAAACTCCGATTCTCCAACACTAGTGGTTCAGGAGATATCACATCTTTGATCCACGCATGCGCAGACCCTCAACAGGGGATTCTATAGAGGAATAGCATCCGCCATCCCAAAACCCTAATCCTCTCTGACGAAAACACCACCAGTTAAATCACTGATGGTCTGCTCATGCGCATAACGAAAAATGCCTGTAAGGGGTAACATCAATTTCAAAATTAGCCCCAGGGTCACGGTACGGACACTTTAACTCGGAAACAACGCTACATCCCCCAAACTGACTTGTCCTTGCACTGAATTGCTATGAATATTCTTTTAAAACCTCATAATATCGACTCAGCACTCCCAACATAACCCATCCAACCCAAAAACAGTCATTTCTCTTCTGCGCATGCGCAATCTAATGGCGGCTAAAAGTCCTCTCAAAATAACACACCTTACAAAAAACTCCGATTCTCCAACACTAGTGGTTCGGAAGATATCGCATTTTTAATCTACGCATGCGCAGACCCTCATCAGGGATCTGAATTCTATGGAGGAATAGCATCCGCCACCCCAAAACCCCAATCCTCTCTGACGAAAACTACAGCAGTTAAAGGACTTCTAATCTGCGCATGCGCAATACGAAAAATGCCCGGAAAGGGCAGCATGAACCTCAAAAACATATGTTTCGGCATTAAAAGCAAAGTATTCCGCAAAATAGTAGTAATTTTTTTATTTTTTTCATGTCACGTGATCTTCACGAAATTTTGCAAAAGTGTTTGCTTTGGTCTTTTGCATATAACTACTGAGTTTCAATTCAATCAGATCAGTATTTTTCGAGTTATCGTGAAAACAAAATTTTCTAATTTTCAAAATTTTTTTTTGCCACTTTAGGGCCGTTCGTTCAACACAAAACTCCGCAGGCATATAAAGGTCATGATTCTACAATCTGATGCCAAATTTCAAAAAGATCGAGTGATCGGTTCCGGAAATATTCATAAAAAACGTTTTTACTAAAAACGGCCTTTACTCCGAAACCGCTCGGTCGATTTCGCCCGTTAACGAACTTGTCCGAGATATTTACGCTACGAAACTACCCTGCAAATTTCAACGCTCTAAGTCGTTCCGTTCGAGAGTTATCGTGCTAACGGCCGGACCGGCCGGCCGGCCAGCCGGCCGGACCGGACGGACAGAATTGAATTTGAACTCGAATTCTTCATCAGGGAGTCGAACCCAATCGTTTGAGACCATTTTCGAAAAAAAATTCGAAAAATACAGACATTGTGACGAAATGATAGCACGCTGTTCCTTGCGGAACACGCGCGCAAAAAAGTGGTTCTCTGCCATATTTCAAATCTTGTTATCCTCTTAGCAAGTACTATAACGAGGTTGCTGAGATAGCAATGAGCAAAGCAATATGTTTCTAAAAATGACAAATCATATTGCTCAAAATCGATGATCAGAATAGCAATATTTCGAATCTTGCTATGGAGTGCAAGGGAGGCAGATTAAGTATGATTGCGAACGATGCTGTGGGAATAGTATAGCTAGCTCCTGTGATAACAACTTAAGCAAGCCGTTGCAGTTTCTGCAACTGACTGCGTCTGGTGGCCTCATCAATTTTTGTCCATACTATGCTAAGGATGTGTAGGTGACAAAGGGGCGTACTACTGCTGTGTATAACCACATTAACCTTTTCGGTTTCATTCTCGATGTCTTTCCAAATAGCGATTTGCAGGCCCACATAACCAATGGTGCTTTGGAAATAATTTTATTTATGTGCTTTCTTCAGTTGAGCTTACTATCTATTATAACTTTTAGATATTTGCACTCACTGGAGAATTTCAGAGTTTGGCCATTTAGGATCGGAGCTCTGAGATTCAGATTCCTCCTTCTAGTGAAGGGAATCGAAGTGGCCATAGAGGGATTGACGATTAGCCCTTTTTGTTCACACATCTTTTCAGTAATACTGACACAGCTTGCATTCGCCTACTTAGTATGCCTTCCTAATTCTCTTTCAGGAGAACAAGTAAGCCAAAGTATGTAGTAGTAGTCGAAGCGGACCAGTCGAAGTAGCGGACCATGCGAACGGATGCTATAAGAGAGGTCTAGAATGTTTGTTATTTTTGAACGAGTGAAGTTTGAAACTAAATTACGTGAATAGTGTATTTTGGCAAGGGAATATATAAGTGTTTGACTTGGTGAGATTGCTTCTTCATTGAACCACCAGGTGACGAAAGGTCCAGAATTCGTGAGTCACCAAATTATCTTGGAGTCTTGATAACCATTGTTTTCGGTACACAGCTGTTCGTGGGATTCCGATTCTGAAGTCCTCCATACAAGAGAAGATTTATTAGATATGACAGAACCAGATATCGTTGCAATTATTAAGGAGGAATTAGCGCGGCAGACAGCATTCCTTAAGCAAGAATTGGAGGAACTAAAGAAGGAAATAAGGGAGATCGTAAACAAAACTGAGCAAAGAATATCCGCGGTAGAGAAGCGTGTTGATGTAATTGAAGAAGATATCCTAAGATTAAAGAGAAAATCAAGAAAAAACAATATTGTGGTGAGTGGCTTGGAGGTTGATGGTCCTGCTATTGTCAGTTCCACTATTGGAATACTCAATGAACTGCTCCACACAGATTTGAAGTTAGAAAATATCAATAATATATATAAATTGGGGAAATCTAAAAATGCCCCTGTTAAAGTTGAGTTCTTATCATATTTAGCCAAATCGGTATTGAAATCAAATAGGTCTAGACTGAGGGGTACTAATATCTATGTGAATGATGATTTATGTGAGGAAGACAGACAGAAAGAAAGAGTTTTTATAAAGCATTTGAAAGAGGCAAGACAAAAAAACTATAGAGCCTACAGAAAAGGATGGGACATTTATATAAGTGGAGAAAAATACCCATTGAATGATTTGGCCGAGCATTGGGATAGGAATGTACAAAATGAAACTGATGAAAAGGTAGTAGAAGTAGAACAAAAAAGCGCCCCAGGTTCCCCATTTCCAGTCACCAGAAGTCAACAGCTAATAAAGGAAAATACACACGTCCTGTTTCCTGAGCAATCGAAAATTCAGAAGGAGATAACGGGTATTGAACGAGTATTGAGAAATACATCTGATTTGGAACAGAAGCGCCAGACAAGACTGAAGTGCTCAAGGAAGGACACTGCACCCCCAAACACGGCTTCTTTATCGTCCAGGACGGTGTGCAAAGGATCGGTGAAGTAATCTTTACCAGTATACGTATATACTATTTATTGAGTCGATTTTTTTTTCAGTTTGTTGTTTTTGTATTTTTTGAATATTTTTGTCGACATGGATCCATCCATTAGAGATTATAAGGAGTCAGAAATAGACACTATTGTTGCGGAAAATAATTTGGAATTTGATGGATATGTTGGGGGGGATGAGCGGTTCAATGTGATTGATTTGGGTCCTATTAGGTCTATGGAAATAGAACTCGTTCAAAATATGATAAAGCTGCTGATTACCTGTATATATAGGTCACCTAGTCTAGATAAGTATTCAACAGGGACCTCTTTCGATACCTAGGGGAGAGAATTTACACGGAGCATCATATTGTTGTTGGTGACATAAAGATAGATCTCCTATCCGAGGATGATCATGTGAAGGAATACAAAAACATTCTTGGATATTCCGAATTTTCGTCATACATTAATAAATATACTAGAATTCATCCGAAATATATGAACAGGCATACGAAAATTATTTGGACACAGAAGAAATGCTGACCCAAAATCAAGGGGCCTTAACAAACCAAAACAAACCGGCAAAATTTAACAAGGCTGCAAATTCCAACATTCAACTGCGAATATGAACAACGGCCTACTTTTCGTGACCGATTCAACCAGATCGTACATAAGCAAAACATCGCTGACGTCGAAAAAATGCAATTCTTGAAAACTCATGTACGGGGGGAAGCCGGTAAATTAATTCAACTTTGAGATTTTCTGAATTTGTTTTGTGAAGTTTTACATGATATTTTTTGGTTCGCTTGACTTATTAGAATAGACTGAGTGAACGCGTATGGTCACATACAAGTAGCTAGCCTACTTCTGTGACAACGACAAACGTTTATTTTCTACACCTGATTGAATCTATTATGTAACCAAAAAAAAAATTATTTTGTGAATGTTGGGAAATAAACTTTATTATTTATTATTATTATTATAAAAAGGTAAATTCTGTATTTGAAGCCCCACCAAGAACTTATCAGTCGATGTAATATTTACGGTTACCGGCTAATTTCTGTTCACATATCCATCAGGTGTAACGCTGTTTGAGTACTGCAGCTCGAATGAGGTCGGTATTTGAATACAAAAAGTATCCTATTCATAGTATTTACCTTTGTTCGAGTTTTCATCATGAAAAGAACGAATGTACACAACAGTCCCAAAATTATCCAGAATAGAGGAAAAGACTAGGTTTATACATTGAAGAAACAAACCTGTGGGGGAGTTGTAATTACTGTAAATAATTGAACAGTCCTGGAAAAATACAACACCAAATCCACCCATGATTATTGATCGAACGATATTCCGTTTATTTCATACTATACGATACTAAAAAGTTCTATTGAATTCCCGCTTACGGAATTCCAACAAAAAACGTCAGTAATAAAGTTCCTTTCATGCCATTTCAATGGTATTATCCCCATCGCATCTCATTTAATCCTTATTGAGCTACAGAGCACCCATAACTGCGTGAAGGGTGAGGTTAAAAAATTTTACGACCTCTGGTAAATCGCTGGAGCGGATATACCGTTTTTTTCACCACAGAAGGATTAAGCGGTACGATAAGTGCCACCTTCCATTCATATGTATATTATTCATTTTATTGTCTCATTGTCAGCCGTGCTTTGATATTAGAAAATCCCATATTTCACGATTCTGTATTGCCTATCGCTTTACGAGCAATTGTGGTATTATAAGGTTGTCATTCCAAGAGATTTAACCGTCATGATTGCAAGGCGAAGGATTTTCATTGCAATCCGTGTACAGGATGATATCAATTTATAATACAGTGAGCGTCAAAAGTATGGAATAATGGAATTATTTTATACCCTCACAGGAATAGCCAAAAATGGTTTAATAGGTTAAGTTAATTTATTTTTGGCGCTCGGAACTGAGTGCTTATCAATTTGCCCAAATGTCTGTAATTTTCGAATTTTTCGATGAAAATGGTCTTAAACGATTTGGTTCGACTCACTGATCAAGAATCCGTGGTGGAAATTCAATCTGTCCGGCCGTCCGGCCGGCCGGCCGGTCCGGCTGTAGGCACGATAACTCTCGAACGGAATGAGCAAGAGAGTTGAAATTTTCAGAGTAGGTTTGGAGGATAAATATTTCGGCTAAGTTCTGCCTGGGCAAAATCGGACAGAAGGTTTCGGAGTAATAAAAAAAAATTTTTTTTTTACAAAACAAATTCCAAATTGAATTTTTTTTAATAAGCAGTTTTATCATAAAAATCCATTCATATCATTTTTGACTCTAACAAGCTAATACTTTCGGAGATATGAATTTTCAAAATTTCAATGTAAATCGTATTTCACAGATTGAATTTTCATAATGTCAACTTGACAGAAGGGAATATTGTAACTTAAAAAATATTGGGGTTGAATACTCGTATTTTAACGATGCAACGGGGACCTCACAAGAAAATGTTTGAAAATAATACGTAAATATTGAAAGCATAATTCTGTAGTTCGAGAGAGGAGAAAATTTGGTGAACGTAGATGAGGAAATTTTTGATCGATTACAAGGTAATTTTTTCATTATTTCTCCTCTTCTTTAATACATGTTTTATGGAATATCTACTATTTGTAGGTACTTTAAACCTGTTTTGGGCAATTGTCATACGAAACTTGTTTTTTTGACGCTCTAGTTCCTCGGAACAGAGTGCTTATCAATTTGCCCAAGTGTCTGTAATTTTGGAATTTTTGGCTGAAAATGGTCTCAAACGATTTGGTTCGACTCACTGATCAAGAATCCGAGTGCGACATCGATTCTGTCCGGCCGGCCGACCGGCCGTAGGCACGATAACTCTCGAACGAAAGGAGTAAGCGGATTGAAAATTGCAAGGTGGTTTTGGAGCGTAAATATCTCGGACAAGTTCCTTCGATCTATCTGAAATTTAGCATCAAATTGTAGAATCATGACCTTTATACGCATGTGAAGTTTTGTATTGACCAGATTTCCGCAAAGTGTAAAAAAAAAATTTTGAAAATTTAAAATATGTTTTTCCACAATAACTCTCGAACGGAATGAGCTAGGTAGTTGAAATTTTCAGAGTAGGTTTGGGAGATGAATATCTCGGTTAAGTTCGTTATTGGGCAAAATTGGCCAGATTTAATTCGATTTCTTCCATGGTGCAGTTCTCATTCTCATGATTGCTCATTTAATCTTGATAAATAAACTATTATTTGAATTGAATTTCCTTTATGATGCAGCTCTATCATATGTTTACATTGATATAATTCCCAACTCAGAGAAACCAATACTTTCGGAGATATAATTTGTCTGTTTGAACTAGAGCGCCAGAAAGCTCCTGTCCACAGGGCTTGTTTAAGGAACATTTTCCCTTAATTCTTGAACCAAAATTTCTCGTTACCAAGCAGTGACGTCACCGATTTTTTAAATTGCAAGCTTCTAGTTTTTTTCTTGAAATGGATATATAACAACATTCTGAATTCAGTAATGCACCTGTAATGCCATTCGGTTCATTAATTCTCGAGATATTAATTTTTAAACTTTCAAGAACATGTGCAAATTTTGAATTAAGTCTTCACTAAATAAACACATTTTTACTATAAATACGATACTTAAAGGTATCATAACCTACAAACATTATAAAAGTAAGTGTCCATTCACTTCTTGACAGTACGCTAATCAGGCTTGAAACTCGGAACAAATAGTTTGGAGAGTTTCAGACTATATTGTTGTTTGGCTGATTGAGGTAAACTTTGCTTTTGATATAACCCCATAAGAAAAAATCGAAAGGAGTTTTCCCTAACATCAATCACAGAACTTGCCTAGTTTCCAAGAATCAGTTTTGAAGGATATAACTCCAAGATAGAATTTTTAAATAAATTAAATAAATAAATTAAAACTTCACCGACTGATCCACCTGTTCAGGAACAGTTCGTTGAGGTAATCACGTAGGTACATATTGAAAATAATGGGGTGGAGCTCTTTCCTGTGTAAACCGTAGCTTTTCATTCGGGAGAGCTGGAACTGCATCGTTAAACAAGCACTGTGGACAGGAGCTTTTTTGCGCTCATTTTCAAACAGAGAAATTATATCTCCGTAAGTATTGGTTTCTCAAAGTTGGGAATTATATCCATGGATACCTATGAACAGCATCATGAGAGAAATTAAATTTAAAATAAGTCTCGTTGGAAAATTTTGCTTCAAAACTTGTCATTAAATTTATTTCTCAATATTAAATGAGCAATCTGCAATGATTCAACCTCGTGGAATGGGTTGTTGCAACTTACACTCGGTGCATAGTTTTCACAACTCGAAATACATAAGGAAAGTATCATCGAAATGTCTAGAGCAAGGCTGGAGACAATCATAGCAGATTGTCCATTTATTCCTGATATTTGAGTAGGCAGTGGATTACAGAGAAATTATTTTAATAGTTCAAAATATATTAATAAAATACTATCTTCTTTTCATAGTTTAAAATTTAATAGTTCATACCACTAACACATTCTTTTCTGTATTATGAACCTTAACTCAAGAAAAAATGTTTGATACACAAATGTAGATCCATATTTCAGTATTTTTTTGCTAGCAACATTATGAAATTAGTATATTATAGGAACATGTCTTACTACTCAAGGAAGTAAAAGGTAATATAAACCTCAGTGGTCAACGAACAGTAATTTCTCTTGATGATTCCATTATGTTCTTATTTCCTATTGCCTCCATAAACTACATCAAAACAGTCTTGTATATATTCACAAATTCAAGAACCGAATACTTGCTTTCCAAGCAAAAATATTTTCAAACTACGAATTGACAATCTCTAATAGCTAGAGAAGATGACATTTATGAATAGCGAACACAGACAGATTCTGTATTCACATTCTGTGAATACATAGAACATACTATGTATTATTGAAACTTTGAAACATCATATCTCCGAAAGTATTAGCTTGTTAGAGTTGAACATGATAGCAATGGATTCTTATGATGAAACTGCATGTTAAAAAATTTTTAATTTAAAAGTTGTAATGTCAAAAAAAATATTTTTTTTCGTTACTCCAAAACTATTTGACCGATTTGGCCCAATAACGAACTCAGCTGGGATATTCATCCCTTAAACCTAATCTGAAAATTTCAACTGTCTAACTCATTCCGTTCGAGAGTAATAGAGTTAACGGCCGGACGGACGGACTGATCGCCGACCGGCCGGACAGAATCGGAATCAGGTGATGCTATAATAAATTCAAATATTTTGGACCTGATTAAAGGTCCTTCAATAAAGACGGGCCCTATAACCATGTTCCTAACAGTTTCAGCCCATACATTCACTTTTTATGGAAAATGTGTTTTTACCTCTATCATCCAGTTTGGATTGAGATCTGACTAATAGCGACAGTTCGGTCTGTTGACAGTGATTCGTCACTTAATACAATTTGTGCTGGAAACCCCACATCAGGATTGTAAAGGCCAATCATTTGTTCGCAAAACTGAGTTCTGCGGTCAAATTTATCTTCACTCAGTTCGGGCACTAAATTAATCTTGAATGGATGTCATTTATGTAATTTTCATTCTCACGAAACTGATTTCTGCGTTAGATTGTTATTTGCCACTATAATTGTTGAGGATAAATGAGGATTACCCTCCAACCCGAACTAATGAAATGTTCTGTTCTATGTACCTCATCTGGAATTGCCGGTCGACTACTCTTTGGATGATCCTTCCTTATACTTCCTGATTATTTTACTAACATCATCCTGAGTTTCAGGTACAGCATTAGAACATTTCCTATTGAAATAATCACAACCCCATATTTATGGGTACAGGTTCCATTTCCGCAACCCCTAATAATCAGAATTTCTATGATGCCATATCATTTTTAAATTATTGGTTGACAGTAGGTGAATAAAAATTGTGTTTATTCGATGGAAACTTAATTTAATATCTTCACACATTTTACAAATTGAAAAAATCAATATCTCACAATTATTAACCCAAATGGCGTTACATGAGGATTACTGAACTCAGAATTCCATGATCTAATATCAAGAATAATATAGGGACTTGAATTACTGCAAAATGTTCCTTAAAAATTAATTATTTTGACCTATAAAACGATATTCTCTCAGAGGGGGTAAAATAACTCCATTATTCCATTCAATTGACGCTCGCTATATAAAATATTACAATGTTTCTTCTCATATGTAGGTGATATTATAGGCCCATTATTCTTCTACACACAAACCTCACAAAAATTAAAGCAATAGCAAGAATAAAATATTTCAGATACCTAACTTATAAGGAATCTTTATAAGTAAGGTCACAAAAATCTACAACACCATCTGCAGAACGATACTAGAATCCGGATAACCATATATTCCAATGCTTCAGGAGCGAGTTCAGTATCTTTACTAAGAAACATTGACATGGGAAGTGGTCAGGATTGAGAATGGTAACAAGATTAAGACATCCACACCACAAGTGACATAACCCACTTAATTAGCATCATTACACAATAAAACGCAAAACCGATACTTGAATCCGGACATACATGTATTCCAATGCTTCAGAAGAGAGTTCACAAGCATTATTAGGAAATATTGATATGAGAAGTGGTAACATTGAGAATGGTAACACGATTAAGACATCTACACAACGAGTTACATAGCCCACTTAAAGAGCATTTTTATACAAAAACACAAAACCGATAGAAGAATCCGGACATCCGTGTATTCCAATGCTTCATAAGCGAGTTCAGAAGCATTACTAAGAAATCTTGACATGGGGAGTTGTCAACATTGAGAATGGTAACACGATTAAGACATCCACACAACAAGTTACATAACCCACTTCATGAGTATCTTTAGACAACAACACAAAACCGATACTAGAATCCGGACATCCATGTATTCCAATGCTCCAGAAGCATTACTAAGAAATCTTGACATGAGAAGTGGTTAACATTGAGAATGGTAACACGGTTAAGACATCCACATAACAAGTTACATAACTCAGTTAATGAGCATCTTCACACAAAAACACAAAACTGATACTAGAATCCGGACTTCCATGTATTCTAATGCTTCAGAAGTGAGTTCAGAAGCATTACTAAGAAATCTCGACATGGTAAGTGGTCAGCAATGAAAATGGTAACAATATTAAGACATCCGCACAACAAGTTACATAACCCACTTAATGAGCATCTACACACAAAACCGATACTAGAATCCAGACATCCATGTATTCCAATGCTTCAGAAGCGAGTTCAGACGCATTACTAAGAAATCTTGACATGGGAAGTGTTCCACAATGAAAATAGTAACACGATTAATAAATCCACGCAACAAGTAACATAACCCACCTACTGAGCATCTTCACACGAAAACACAAAACCGATACTAGAATCCGGCCATCTATGTATTCCAATGCTTCAGAAGCGACTTCAGAAGCATTACTGAGAAATCTTGACATGGGAAGTGGTCAGCAATGAAAATGTTAACACGATTAAGACATCTACAAAACAAGTAACATAAACCACTTTATGAGCATCTTTTCACGAAAACACAAAACCAATACTAGAATTTGGGCATTCATGCTTCAGAAGTGGGTTCAGAAGCATTACTAAGAAATCTTGACATGAGGAGTAGTCAACATTGAGAATGGTAACACGATTAAGACATCCACACCCCAAGTTACATAACCAACTTAATAAGCATCTTTACACATAAACAAAAATACAGCCAATAACATAAAGAATTAAACTCCCGAAAACATTTTTTTTTTCAAAAATAGCAGAATAGCATGACTTGAGAATGATGTTTCATATTGAACCAATAATAAATCTATTCATAGTAAGTTAGGTTTGGTTGAGTACTCTGAGTGCGGACTATGCCTGGAGGATGACGAGTGGATTGAACACATTATATGTGAATGCAACGCCGGGCACAGGATTCAATTTGAGGAACTAGAAGTCTACAAGCTAGGACTGGGGAAACTGGACAAGTTCTCACCCACTAGTTTCAACTCCCTCATCAGAAGGCTGCAGCTTGCGGGTGAAGTAGATTTAGGTGTGCCACAATAGGCTAACTGGTCGGCGAGGTGGGGCAGAATTGGTCTGCCCGACATTCTATTCTATTCTAATCTATTCATTAATTTAAAACTATCAACTGTTATCATGAAGAGTGACAAACTAACAATTAGTACATCTACACTAAAAAAGCATACCGTTCTGGGGACATATTATAAAAGAAAAAAATTGGTTCAAGCACAACCGTGAAGTCAGGAACTTTTGCGCGTATGTTCTATTGTCCATTCTCGTCTATTGGACACTTTTAATGGAATATACCATGGTAAATTTTATTGTCCGTTTTCCTGTACTGGACACTCTTCAATCGAATTTACTAGGTAAAGCCCAAAATTAAAAAAAAAAAATTTTTTTTAGGGGTACATTCTCAAAAAATTTTACACACGCCTTTATGTCGATATTCTACAACTAGTTACCAAGCTTCAATTCGATCGAGTCTATATTTTTGAGTTATCGAGAAAATAATATTCCAGGTGGGTATAACTCCTAAACTGTTGGATCTATTATGCCCAAAAATAAACTTAACACTCCCATTGGGATGTGCAACGTACCCTGAAAATAACAAGTACCTATTTCTTCTTGTCCGAAAGTTATCGAGGAAACGATCACCTATCCAGCTACTGAACTAACACAAGGCGGCTCGGATGTCCAACAATATAAATCCGATCGTGTTCAAACTTGGGAATTAGAAGATGAGATAGGTTTTGATCAAAAAAAATACGTAAAAAATAATACATGACCTGTGTAGTCACATGAATCTGTCGAGGAAGAATCGCCTCCGCTAGTTTTCAAAGATATTCACTATAGTTCTTAGAAATACCTTCAATATTTGATTTCAAAAAAGAAAATGTCGTTGTTCATAAGGCCTCTTTCAAAACCAGGTCTGGCCAATCCAAACGATGACTATTCAGATCTTCAGATGTTCGAAGTAAAGGCCGCTGCAGGACCCCAATGTAGGACTATCTCCCATAGATATATGCTTCACTTGATGTTGTGTATCGACCCGAATATTCATGTTATAATTTAATATATCATTATGACATTCATGGGTTTGAAGGTTCTCGCAAAATTTCAGTGATGCCAAATATATGATTTGTGCTAGGTATATAATTTCATTTTCAATAATTTTCTTTTAATTTTTTATTAATACGATATTCACGAAATTTTTAAAAACTTTTTTCGTTGGTATTCTAGAACTAATTACCATGTTTGAAATGCATTGGCGTCGTATTTTTTGGGTTATTGATGAAATAAAGACCAAATTTCAGATTGATATAACTCCAAAAACATTTGGCCGATTATGCTAATTAACGAACTTTTATTTCGCATTCAGATGCGCAATCTGCCCTCGCTGCAAGTCCCTACATCTTTCCATCCATCTTCAAGGAATCATGGGATACATAATATTTTCTCCTATTTCTAGTGGTATGGTCCTCACAAAATTTCACACAAGTCTTCATGTCGATATTCTACAACTAGTTAGCAAGCTCCAATTCGATCGAGTCCATATTTTTCGAGTTATCGAGGAAATAATATTCCAGATAAGTATAACTCCGAAATTGTTGGGCCAACAGCGAACTCAACTCAACGTGCAACCTACCCTGAAATTTGCAAGTCCCTATTTCCTTTCGTTCGAGAGTTATCAACGCACCGGTCACCCATCCAGTCACTGAACTCCCACAAGGCTGCTCAGATCTCCAACAATATATATCCAATCGCGTTCAAACTTGGAACTTGGACCTGAAGACTCCCGCAAAATTTCAGCGATGTCGGACGAATAGTTTCTGATATATAGAATTTTTTTTAATGATTTTCAATGCTTTCTTAAAAATTTTCTAGTGATACGATCCTCATGAAATTTTGAAACTATTTTCGCGTTGACATTCTACAACTAATGACCATGTTTGAATTGGATCGGTGACTAATTTTCGAGTTATTGGGGAAATAAGAACCAAATTTCAGATGGTATAACACCAAAACCGTTTTGTTGATTATGCCTATAAACAGAATCAAATGTCGAATTCAGATTCACAAACTAACCTGAAAATTTCAAGTCACTATATCTTTCCTTTCTCAGGTTATCCAGACATAAAAACTATATTCAATGATCATTTTAAAATTTTCTTGAGTTACGATCCTCACTAAATTTCACAAACGTCCTTAGTTTTATATCCTACAACTATTCACCAAGTTTCAATTCGATCGGATTTATAGTAGTTAAAAAAAAATTATTACTCGGAAACCTTTGGGCCGAATATGCCCACTAATGACCTTGTCCGTCGTATTGGGATGCGCCACCTACCCTGAAAATTTCAAGTCGCTATCTCTTTCTGTTCTCAACTTATCATTGCAACGGACGGACAGAATCAAATTTGACCTCGAAGTCTTCATCAGTCAGTTGAACCCAATCCTTTGAGAACATTTTCGCCGAAAAATACGAAAATTACAGAAATTTGGGCAAAATGATAACGCGATGTTTCCCAGAACATACGCGCAAAAAACACAACGTATACCGAGGAAGGCCATCCAGACGGTTCTTGGAGGAGTTAATTGATGAAGAGACCAATAGATAAGCATAGAGACAGTTCCATTCTTCGAAAATACGATTCGGAAGGAAGTTTTCTCTGGACGTAGTATGTAGACTTCATTACACAGTTTGAACTTATGGCCTCATAGACGAGAACATCTGTCCAGCGGAAAGAGAGATTACAAATTCACCAAAAAATACGTTAAACGCCCTGAAGGTGATGATCATATCGCCACGCTTTCTCCTATCGGAAAAACTGGAGAGACTGAAAATGGACAGTCTCTCAACATAAGGCTCTCAACATAAGGTCTTGAAAAGCTATAAGGGGTGCATGTCGCGCAACGATGCTACTTTCTCGATAAAGTGAGGAGGTCCAGCATATTCCAAAATCACCTTATATATGTATTTATTAGAATAGAAAATATTTTTGGGCCAAAACCATGGAAGGATTTCTGCAACATATTCACCATACGATTTGACTTCAGTGTGATGTTGGAAATATGTTCTGACCAGGAAAGATCCTGGTTAGCAGTGACCCCCGATCGATGTGACTTTTCACTGAAGATAAAAGTTCGTTTTCCACAAAGTCGGTCTGACGTGGGTTGTCTCGACCAATGTGGACGACAACGCTTTATAGAAGTTGAGAAGTAGTATTATTATTATTATTATTATGGGTTGTGCTGGGCAGACGAAACCCGCCCCTCCACTGCGGCCAATCGGTCTATTGTGGCACACCTTTAGTATATAATCTATACTTCACCCTCAAGCTCAAGTCTCTTGATGAGGGATATGAGTCTGGTGGGTGAGAACTTGTCCAGTTCCCTCAGTCTCAGTTTGTGGACTCCTAGTTCCTCCAATCTGATCCTGTCCCCAGCGGGGCAGTCACACATGATGTGTTCGATAGACTCGTCGTCCTCCAGGCAAAGTCTGCACTCGGAGTCCTCAGTCAACTCCAGTGTATTGAGATGTTTCCTGAGGCCACAATGGCCCGTGTATACAGCTGTAAGGATTCTCAGGTTGAGAAGTAGTAAGCACCGTCGAGATAGGTTATTGAGATCGTTTGTTAAAACTTGTTCACAGTGTAAAGGATTACTTAACATTTTTGCATCATCGACAAACATAGAAATCATAGATTGTAAAGTGCCGGGCAGGTGGGATGTGTGAAGCAGGAAAAGAAATGGCCAAGCACCGAGCCCTAGGGGGGGGCGGGGGTCACGTGCTCCGTACCCGAAACTGATCCTCCCACCCGCACTTGCAAACAACGAGAGGTCAAGAATGATTTCACTCAAAGCAGCAGACCTCCACACAACCCAAGATGTTCCAACTTGGTAACCAAGCGCCTATGCTGGACCCGGTCTGGATAAATCCAGCTAAATGACACCACCGAGTATGCTGTCTAACATACGGGCGCAGACATCGACACAGCTCAGGAGATTCGTGATCACTGAACTTACTGGCACGAATCCATGCTGGCATTCAGGGATCAAGCAGTTGTCCAGAGTAAACTAACGAACTCTCTCTTGCAAATATTAGGCTTGTTTTGGTTCGCAGTAGGGACAGTTCCGAATCGGTTCTAAAGAGTGGGCCAAACGTAGCGTGTGAAAGATTTCGCCCATTCGCGCAAGTCCCATTACAATAAACGACTGTGTGACTACTTTGAACTGTTCTAGGACAGTCCGAATTGCGAACCAAAACAAACCTATTAGAAGCGATCGGGATCAAGTTTATAGGACGATAATTCTCAGCACACACCTATCTCCTTTTAGGCGCTCTCGTTCCTCGGAACAGAGTGCTCGAATGTCTGTAATTTTCGAATTTTTGGCTGAAAATGGTATTAAACGGTTTGGTTCGACTCACAGATCAAGAATCCATGGTCAAAATCGATTCTGTCCGGCTGTCCGGCAGTTGACACGATAACTCTCGAACGGAATGAGCTAGACAATTTAAATTTTCAGAGTATGTTCGAGGGATAAATATATTGGCTAAGTTCGTTAGTGGGCAAAACCGGCCTGATGATTTCGGAGTAACGAAAAAAAAATGTTTTTTTCACATTACAACTTTTGAATTCAATTATTTTCAAGATGCAATTTAATCATAAGAATCCAATGATATCATTTTAACTCTGTCAATCGTATACTTCCAGAGTTGTGATTTTTCAAAATTTCAATAATACATCGTAGTTCTATGTATTCACTGTCTGTGTTCACTGTTCATAAATGTCATCTTATCTAGCTATTAGAGTCATGTCAATTCGTAGTTTGAAAACAAGTATCCGATTCTTGAATTCGTGAATATATACAAGACTATTTTGAAACCGAAAATAATATTGACTGGTTGCATATTGAATGATTTAGGTATAAATTCGGGATGATGTTTCAGAAGATTTAGCATTGGATCATTTTAATGATGTAGTTTATGAAGGCAATAGGAAAGAAGAACATAATGGAATCATCAAAACAAATTACTGTTCGTTGACCACTGAGGTTAATATTACATTTTACTTCCTTAAGTAGTAAGGCATATTCCTATATACAGTATTTTCATAATGTTGCTAGTTAATATATTTTGAACTATTGAAATAATTTGTTCCTAAGCCTCTACCTACTCAATATCAGAAATAAATGGACAATCTGCTATGATTGTCTCCAGCCTTGCTCTAGACATTTCGATGATACTTTCCTAGGTATTTCGAGTTGTGAAAACTATGCACCGAGTGTAAGTTCCAACAACCCATTTCACGAGGTGGAATCTTTGCAGATTGCTAATTTGAACTTGATAACTAAATTTAATGACAATTTTTGAAGCATTGTATATTGATATTTTATTTGGCGCTCTTGTTTAAATGATAATTTTTGAAAAATTTGTTTTTAAACGACAATTTTTTTTAATCGAATTTCTTTCATGATGCAGTTCTATCATAAGAATCCATTGATATAATTCCCAACTCTGAGAAACCAATACTTTCGGAGATATAATTTTTCTGTTTGAAAAAGAGCGCCATAAAGCTGGTTCAAGCCCTGTCGACAGGACACAGGGCTTGAACCATTTTGTTTGAGATGCAGTCTCATCATAAGAATTAATTGATATTATTCTCAACTCTATCTAGCTAATACTATCGGAGATATGATTTTCAAAATCGCAATAATTATTCTCAATTCTATACGATGTCATAGGATACTCTAATTATAATATGCTGATGTATGTAAATCCAGCATGAGATGAGTCATAGACCTAGAATTTAATAACGAGAATTCTTGAAAATTGATGCACAGAAGCAAAATTGAAAAGGGAAAGCCCTGTGGACAGGAGCTTATACGCTCTTGTTCAAACTTTGACAAATGATAACTCCGAAAGTGTTGGTTTGTCAGAGTTGAGAATGATATCAATAGATTCTTATTCAATTCATTTCTTTAAATCCATTGATATAATTCCCAACTCTGAAAAACTAATACTTTCAGAGATAGATTTGTCAAAGTTTTTAAATTTAATTTTTTTTATGATGCAGTTTTATCACAAGAATCCATTAAACATTGGTCCTTGCTAGTACTTTTCATATTTCACTCACTTGCAGTATGCTTTCTCCAAGAAAGCAATAAATTCTTTACCTACCTTAAATAGGGATTTATACAATGGAATATACGATATTTTTCAAGTATAATGTTGATTGTATTTGAAATTTACGACTATTGTATCGGTTGCTAATGACGACGAGATGTAAAAAATAATTACTTACATCGCTAGAGATGTAACAAACTATTCGTCAACTATGTGCTCGTTGAATTTACTGATCCCCTTTAAAGTGAACATTTACAGATAACTTTCCTTTCGGTAAGGCTACTTGACAGTTTACAGGTCGTAAAATATATCAGCCCTCAGTGAACAAAAAAATTGTATATCTCACTGAAGCCGTAATACAAACAAAGGAAATAATTTCGAATAAAACTCTATTAACATATTCGATTATTTACTTCAAGAGAGATCAAGAATAACATTCATTTTGAAAATTAAATACTACATCAAGCAGCATGCAATACATTTTTTCGAGTTTGGACCACCGCTGCCCACATAATCATGGAGGATTCGTGAAACACTGCAGGGAGGATAAATACTTGTATATAGATTATTATTAAAATATAATTACTGACTTTTTCCATTTCCTTATATACTACTTCTCGTTGTAAAATATACTTGGATTTTCCTCCGCAACACTAGGATTCATCATTTTCAAAGTTAGCGTTGAACTATCAAGCCATTCTACTTATTATAATATTAGTAAAATCTGTTCTTCAGAGGTATTCATTGTTAAGCATACTAAGCAACAAGCATTTAAGAAAAATATAGCTGAAGTTCCACGAGAAACCAATATACATAATATACATACACACATGTTATATTGCATCACCTTCTACTCCTATATTTTAAAATATTCTGCAATTAGAAAAATTTAAATGCTTCGTTGAAAGTGCTTATTATATAGGTACACGCTGGCATCCAAACACCCTGATGAAGGATCGTAAGAGACCCATGATATCAGGAAAACAGAGATGTGTTCAAAATTCACTGGTCTAAGCGTAATTCAACTGTATTTTTTTTTGTGCAATAGTATTATGCAAATGTTATGCGTAAAAATATACTCCGAAAGTATTAGCTTCTTACAGTTGAAAATGATATAACTATATTTTTATGGTAAAACTGAAAAAAAAATTAATTTGAACTTTGTAATGTAAAAAAAAAATATTTTTTTTCGGTACTTCGAACCCATCATGCTGATTTTGCACAATAATGAACATATCTCCGAAAGTATTAGCTTCTTAGAGTTGAAAATGATATCACTATAATTTTATGATAAAACTGAAAAAAAAATTAATTTGAACTTTGTAATGTAAATAAAAATATTTTTTTTCGGTACTTCGAACCCATCATGCTGATTTTGCCCAATAACGAACATATCCGAGATGTTCATCTCCTAAACCTACTCTGAAATACTGAACTGTCTAGCTCATTCCGTCCGAGAGTTTGTGTTAACGGATGGCCAGCTGGACTGGATCGATTTTGACCACGGATGTTTGATGAGTGAGTCGAACCAAATCGTTTAAGACCATTTACATCCAAAAATTCGAAAATTACAGACATTTGGCAAATTGATAATCACTCTGTACCAAGAAAAAAGAGTGCCAAAAATACGAATGATATGTCCGTAAAATTATTGTTCTTTTGCTATAGATGACGCTGCACGCACAATGAAGGCAACGAGACGAAATGCGGAAGAAGCATCGAAGCACAGAAAAATTGGACTTTGATGATGCGTCACCAAGGAAGAGTTACCACCACATGGTCATTTGAAAGTGCTTGCCTGGTGGGAAGTTTTATAATGGATAGACTTTATGGCATCTGCAGGGTGTTCGGTGAGTGACTGTACAAACTAATACGACAAGTGTGTCGCATAATGTTGGTTTTATTCAAAACAGATAATTTTCATTCTTCATAGCTTCGATGATTTCCCAGGGATTTTATTTAAATTTGGTTTACTTGTTAAGTGTTCTCAAATAAATTAAATTCATAAGTATAAGTTTGAAATTCCAGATCCAGAATCATGAAACTTTTTTTTTCGTAAGGGCCAGAAACATACAACCTATATGTATTCCTTATTTTCAATAATTCATCAATGGCGAATTGAGGATCATGTGTGCATAAACCTTCATAATATGAAATACAATGATAAAATAGTAATTCACCATGAGGGCCTTGAATTGAGCCAACTCAAGTAGAAAAATCAAAACCTACTTATGTTATTTGGTTTTGGAAAAATTCTCCAAAATTAAACGATTTTGAAATGATTTCTGAATTATTTGTATCAAAATACTGTTTCAAAACATTATTTCATTTTATCCTTCAAGATTAATTGTGATTCGATGCCAGTTTATCTTTAGACCTAAATATGCTCACTTTATGGGCGCATAAAGTGGTAATGCTAAGTCCGACAACATTGTCAACTAGGTTATTCAATATATAATTGTATGTTCAATTTAATAATTTATGACTGGAAACTAAGGAATAATATATATGGGGTGTTTGTTTTGGCCCCTTCCGAAAGAAGTTTTTTGCGGACCAGGAATTTCGAACTCTTACTCATGTTATTCTACCCGAGAACAGTAAACAAGTGTACCAAATTTAAATAAAATCCATGGATCCATGATCGAAGCTATGAAGAATAAAAATTTCTTTGCAAAAACATAAATCACCCTGTATCTCTGTAATGAGTAAGCTGACCTAACATTGTCAAGTTGGATGTAGGTTCTGCTTGTTTAGTTATACTTGTCATATAAGTTTCTACAGTCACTATCCGAACACTCTGTATATGTTTCACAGAATACATGCTTTTGAATTTCGTATAGGGTACTCATGTTGATTGCGTTGAGTTCTCTAACGAATTACTTGAAAATTTAGAATTTGCTCTAAAATGGCATACATCTTTCACACGAGAAATTTGATGAGAGGTATGATACCGTACAGTAGCATTTTAATCTCCAACATGGATTGAAAGGAATAAAAATGCAAACGATCTATGGCCTATTGAAATATTATAGGTATAGATGAGGGTTCGATATTTCAACCCCTTTTCTAACAAGATAACGCATGGTTCTCTTAAGAAAATATACTGATTCGTTCGTTTTAGAATTCTATGCCCTATTCTATGCTATAGTAGACTAAGTGTATGCCCTAGGTCCTAGGATATAATGAATCATTCAATTTAAGGTTAGAGTCATCAGAAGCTGCGGACGTCCTAGAAATTGAGTAGCATTGTAATTTTGATATATTTCAGTATGAAAATACAGGCTTTATATAAGATTGCAACATCGCAGTTGGCTTCGAATAATTCTTCGCGCTCTTCGCTATGGATCTTGACTATTTTACAGGGCTTTGAAATTGACAGCCTTCATAATTCTATTGTCATAAAATAAATTATGGGGATGGAATAGCGAATATGAACAGTATATATATAAAGCGGCAATATAAGAATATTTCAAAGCCAACTGCGTTGTTACAATAATTTATAAAGCCCCTGTATAACCATAATAATGATTCTATTAGTCATATCCGATTGAGGGTTCCCATGAAGAGAAAACTCACTCAACTCCTTCACGGAATATATATATATACGATGGATATTATTTCTCAAGAATATTATAGCATTTCAATGAAAAATGAATTAAAATTATATTCTTGCTCATGACACTTCGATTATACCTTCTGTAGGTATTTTAATTCGTGTAGGTATTGAGTGTAAATTGCAATAACCCAATCTATGAGGTTCTTCGTTGCACATTTATGGTGCTATTCTGCTTTTTATCTGTAAGCTATGAATCTGTAGGTAACGATTGCTCTGTAAGAGGCCGCCTTATGAAATCGTAAATAATGCAATTTTGGAATTGTTCCTGTAACTATCTCATTTACTATGCTACATTTGAACTACTTTGATGAATTTATTGGAAAACATAACCTAAAACCATAGAGATATTTTGAAGTTGAAGGTATTTGAGAAGATTATCATTTATCTCCCCAATATACAATATACAGTTATGTGTGCCAATATATTTTATTATAGGATTTTGTTTGATTGCAGCTTTACTATTTTTAAGAGATGAAGGAAGGAAACGGAATATGTAATATGAAATGAGATATATTGATTTGTTACATGGTTTCACGTATAAATAGTCTGTGGCACTTGAAAGAAATGCCCATATTAATAATTAAAATGCATATGCCAATTATTAAATCACCCACCATACATATATTATAGAAAGAGGGATAATACCTTTCCCGCTACTGCAATATGGCATTAGCATTTCTTGTTTGTAGGACTCGTACTAAAGCATTCACTAAAACCAAAGCGCAATAGGCTTGTTTTGGTTCGCAGTAGGGACAGTTCCGAATCGGTTCTAAAGAGTGGGCCAAACGTAGCGTGTGAAAGATTTCGCCCATTCGCGCAAGTCCAATTACAATAAACGACTGTGTGACTACTTTGAACTGTTCTAGGACAGTCCGAATTGCGAACCAAAACAAGCCTAATGTATTTTTATTCAATCTGAAGATGATGATAAATTGATCACCCGGAATTTCAAATGAATCCATTTGATCACTGAACCGTTTTCTCTCAATTCTCACGTAGTTCCTATTATAATAAAAATGATTTTCAAGTCATGTGAAATTACGTGCTACGTGCAGTTAGTTGGATACGAGTTTGCTCTAAGAATAAGCCAATAATTCAAGCAATCTGATTCTTATTCACATATCCATTTTAACATTCGGGAAAAAAACCGCAAAATCCTACAATGATTCTTTAAAATAACCTCACATTACATCTTCCGATATGCTTCCGATCGCCCCTCGAGTACTCGTAAGGGTTTAAGAATATCTGTAAGTTACAGATAGCTAAAAAACATTCCAGAATAGCAATGTTCCTGTAAGGTTATGAAAAGTTACAGATTGGCTTATAGATGAAAGCAGAATAGCACCATTATTCTTGCTTACACATACAAAGCTCTCAATTCGGAATAATATATAATAATAGGAAAATTATATCAACTAGTATACAATCAATGAACCAACAGTGACCATAGAGAAACCGATAATACATTTCACTTTTAATAACTTATTAGTAATATATAATTTACATTTCCATTAATTTATTTACGATTTTAGAACTATAATGTCGATTTCCTTGCTAATGAAGATTCAGATTCAAATGAAAAACACAGAATATTCACAAAACCAAATTATTTTATTCCATCAAATTTTAATGGCATCAGATGGACACACGATCAAGAATATCTATATAAATTGAAAACATTATTACATTGTTTATCGAGTCTGCAAAAGTATTGCCTTCAAACTCGTATGACACTGGGTCACCTACCTTCAATAAGAAAAACGAAGAATAGAATAAAACTTCCTGATGTCATTTTACAATGAGTCCAATTTAATAAGAAATGTCATTTCCAACAGTTTTCCACGAGAACTCTAATGTAAAAATTAAGTGGACCGGAAATAACTCGTGGAAGCCGGGTAGTTCCTCTACATCCGCACACTTTCTCGGCGCGAAGGTTGGGAGAGAACTGAACAGCGAATGCTCCATTTCCATTGGTTGCATGCTTCAAGTTTGCGCTCTGATATTCTTCAGAATCGACGGAGTTGGGGTTGAACAAGTGTTCTCGTCTATTTCTACTTCCAATCAGTTACACATAGAAAATCATTTTGATATAGTATTGAAATTCTGACTCTTGAAAACACTTTCATTTTCATTTCGTTAATTGAAACTGTCAAAATTTTGTTTCATTTGAGAGAATGAAGATTCAATGTGATGTTTCCGTATGATTAGAGTATAATAGTGCTGGTAATAGTGTAATGCTAAAGGCAACAGTCAATTAACCGATTGTTAGATATGGAGGATATTTATATATGAAATTTACCTTCCGTATTTAATTGTAAACATTTTAGGAGGTGAGACGAAAATTAAGGGGGGTAATAAACATATTTTTCTCTAAGACTTCTGCTGACACCCTTCTTCTTGATAATAATTATTAAATTAATAAAGATATTCAATTTTTTCATCAAATTATAACGTCGGTGAATTCTTGTGACAAGAGTCTGAGTAATATTTTATTCGTTGGTAAGCAAACTAACAATTTAAAAAGATATTGTCATGATACAAAAAATGTGCACGTTGAACATTTCTTCTTACATACATACATACATTTTTTTATTTGAAAAATATTCAAGCGTCAAAATGTGATCAAAGAGTGATTTGGACCAACGTGAGGGCCAACATCCACAGAGGATAGGCACTTCAAGAAGAAGATCAAAATGTTACCACCCCTTTATTATGATATTTTGGAATTGAAAAACTGGCCAAAAAGTGCCATTTAATTAGCGTTAATTGACTGCCAAATTTCTTTCCACTATTGTTCTATTGAATATATTCAATATAAACAAATTTTTTTCCCCAATTTCAAAGGGAAGTAGCATGGAATCCGGAGGAGGGGGGCTAAGAACAAACAATTATATGAAAATCTCTTAATTTTTGTCGAAGCATAACCTCCTGAAATCTTTTGCATCAATTTAGGTATACTCTGTACATTATATCATAATTATTTTCATACCTATAGAAATAATGATTAGAGTAAAGTCCGCATATGTATATGGAATACCAATCACTTATAGGGTAATAACGAAGAAACTAATTAGTTTGGCAATATTTGGTCAATAAAAAGATTCAAGTATATCTAAACCATAGACATAGAATAACATGGACTGGCCCTGACGTAACTTTATCACACAGTTCGCTGCGGAATACATGAGAGAGAGAGATGTTATGAAGGATAGAATACTTAAAGGCAAATATGTAATGGTATAAAAATAATGATGTTTTTTATAAGTATCAGAATATTCAGAAACGAGTGTCGGATTTAAATGAAAATGTTTTGCCTTTAAATATTCTGTCTACAAATCACCAAAACACATACACAATACACGAAACCAAACAATACAGTACAAAGAAAGGTCAGAGAATAAAGGAAACCAATGTTTTGTATTCTGTGGTTTTGCCAAACGCCAAATTATAAGAAAATATTCATATACCGTGGTTTGCCTTTAACTATTCTGTCTTTCTTCAATGCTGATTTCAATGGTCTCTTTCTCACAACCAGTCCATGTTATTTTATGTCTATGATCTAAACAGTATCAGATACATACCAAATTGAATTTAAAATTGTATTGGGTAATTTTAGAAATTATGTTTTAAAAATGAAATTTTATCCGATTAAAAAATATGGAGGGTAATATGGAAAAGAGCGATTGGAATAGAGAGATCTTTTTCTTTTCTTTTTTAGAGAAATAACCAGAAAAATTGTTGGCTATACCAAGATATCAAAAAGGTCTGGATTTAATTTTCGAGTGTGAGGTGCAGAATGTAATACCGTCTACTTCAAATTTGAAGTTAGTAGACTTTGATAGAATTTTTTGGGCACATATCTCCCCAGCAGAAGTATCAGATGCTACAGTGGTATCAACCGCTTCCATGAAAACTTTCTGAAAAAACCGAACAATCTCACTCGTAATCACCGTTTCAACCAACTGAACATTCCTATCCAAAGTAATGTTCTTATTAATCAGAATGATCTGATGTGATTAACGCATACCAGGAAGAACACAGATTCAGGGACATCATTCCAAGTCACAACCGTCGCAAATTTTTCATCTGATGAAATATAGTAAACATTTTTGCATATCGACGTTGTTTGAATGTACTTCAAATGCCATGCAGGTATATTGCATGAACTACTAGATCTGCAATACGCAATATTATGAATAGACTTATCGTATACAATGTATACATAGGGTCCAAGGCCACCACACCGATATGGCCAAGGAGGTGATAGGGTACCATTAGGGTGTCACACTTCCTGTTGTTAAACTGTCGTCCAGCTCTTCTCATGGGAGTTTTCCACGGTAAAGTACTAATAATAAATTAGATTCCAAAACTGCAAACTTTTATCTTTCATTTGTGGAATCGCTGACACTTGGGGCTCAAGCGGTTACAAAGATGTTATCAAAAGAATGCCACGAACACAGAACATTTTCGATAACGGGGTAGAGCACTACATACATATCGATGTTTTCCAGCTTCCCATTACCATATTGAAATTTTTTCTATTGCGAGTGTCATTAGGGACTATAGTCTCCATGTTTTCAAGATATTAAGAAGTATATCCTCGCATTAATAAGAACATTGCCTAGCTCCATTTTCTTCATGGAATTATGAGGCAAAAAATATCTAACTCCAATAATATTTAGAGAAACTCGTCAAGTCCTTTTTTGCTACTCTGGATTTACAGAATAATGAATAATCAATACATGGTTGCGGAATCTATTATTTATTCAAAGATTTATCCAATATATTTGAATTTTTGCTCCTCCTGTGAAATTATCCAATACGGAGTTAGGCAGATTTCTTATTTAGGTGACGATATGGTGTTTCAAAAAATGACTATTATCTCACAACTTCCAAATTTTCAATGTGATACCCATAATTTGTAATTTTTTAATTCTACGACAAATTTTAACGCAAGTTTGTGGATGTCAACGGGGCTGAGCATAAGCCCGAATAAGATCACAGTGATTCCGTTAACCCGGAGAAAGAAACTGTGAGATCCCTCTTTTTGAAGGGAGATATTCTAGAATGGAATTCAGAAGTTAAATATCTATGGGTAACATTAGATAGTAAACTTCTGTGGATTATCATGTTAAAATCACTGCTAGCAAAGCAATAAAGGCTTTAATGGTGTGAAGAAATCTAGCCGGTAAGATTTGCCACTCCAAAATACTGCGAATGGATGTACGTCATAATAACCCATAATAACGTAGGTGGCAGTAGTCTGGTATACAAAAATAAGCCAGAATAGAGACGAAGAAAACCCTCGACAAAGTACAAAGGCTTGAAAGTGCGTGTATCACTGGAGCGATGGGAACCTATCCTGCCAGGGCACTTCAGATTATTGCAACACCATTTCATTTAGTGATAGACAAAATGGCCGATGAAGCCGTTATCATAATATAGAGGAAAGGATTAGGTAATCGGAGTATAGAAAACCAGAAAGCTTGATCATCTCTTACCAAATTCATTACATCAGTCAAGCTTCCTAGAGACGAAATAGTTGAAAAAGTAAGCACCGTAAAGAACTTCACTACGATGCTCGGTGGGAAGGAAGACTGGGACAGGGAATCCACCCCCCAAGTTCTTAAGAAAAATGCCATTAAATAGTACACAGACAGTTAAAAAAACAACTACAGGAGCTGGCGCTGGAGTATATGGGGCAGGCACCAAATGCTCACTACCGCTTGGATCCTATCCGAGCGTCTTACAGGAAGAAATACTTGCAATCGAAAGATGCATGGAAATGAACCTAGAAAGAAACTATCAGAGGTTATTTATTTACTCGTATGGCATACATGCAATAATACGACAACAATACAATATAATACACAAACAAACAAAGGTAAAGTATCAAATATTAACATCCAAGTTCTCGATCCAGTCCAGCGCAAATTCATTAGCCTCCATGAAATCACTCCAACTCCCCTGAAATCGACGCAGAGGGCACTCCTCTCTAATGTGTTTGATGGTTTGGCGGCAGGGTTGCCAGGCCGAAAAGAAATAATTCCCCAGATCTTCTCACAAAATTTCCCCAGATTTCTTCAAATGATATTTAAACCGAATTTCCTCAGAATTCTTGAAAATTATCAATAGTTTCCCCAGATTGAAAAAGAAAACAAAGAATATGTTCATTATGAAGTTTATTTAAAAACAAAAAAAATAATATTTTCTCAAAAATAAAAACAATATCAGTATTAACAAGATAATAAATTTGACTGACTTGACTTGTGATACTTGACACCACAGTATAAGAATATATTCTTATACTGTGACAGAACGCTAATATACACTTGAGACTTTTGACTTAATGCAGAACATAGAACCATAAAACGTGCAATAGCATAGAATTAATTGATCACTCGAGATTTCTTCAGAAAATTAACGAGTTTCCTCATTTCCTCAAAATGTCCCCAAGGCCTTGTTGATTTCCGCAATTTCCTAATTTCTGAAGAAATCTCCCCAGATCTGGTAACACTGTTTGGAGGGGGGCTCCGCAGTCGCAGCTTGGAGAGTCAGCTAAACCCCATCTGTGGAGAGAGTCAGCGCATCGGCCATACCCGGAACGAATTCTATTCAGCTTGAACCATATCTGTCTGTCGAGATTGGTACCTGTGGTATCGCAGTCATACCCCTCAAACCACCATCGAGCTTCGGGATCCTCAATACGTTGACAGCTTTGTATCCATTGGTCTTTTCTTCTAATATTGTTGTTTTCCAGTTGTTCGGCTTTCCATATGGGAGGTTTTCTCGATCGAAGACGATTCCTCCGCAGAGTAGGTATGTCGTCGTGTAGAGGGAGCCCTGGATTCTCCTGAAGCTTTCGGAATTCTTTGAGTAGAGCTTCAGTTCGGAGGTGTGATATAGCAATCCATTCTGACAGTCGAGCACATATTAAAGCTCTGAGCTTCCATGTTTCCAAGTCTAAGCTAATATGGGCGTGTCGAAGAAAATTCAATGAAATAGGCAAGAACAACTGGGTCTCTTTGACCTGGGTCAACGGTCACGCGGGAATTGAAGGAAATGAGGAGGCCAACACACTTGCCAATAAAGGGGAACGAACCCCCTTCATTAGCTCGGAACCCTACTGTGGGATAGGTAAATACACCTACAACAGTAAATTTCGGATGAAAAAAGATACCGAAAGAGGTATACTCAGGAGTTGTCTCCATGAATATACCACTCCAAAAACTTCCTACGGAACTTTGAGACTGTCAGATCCAAAAAAATATGGGTCTCAGTAAAAACGCGCTGCACTTCCTCACTCGTTTCCTCACAAGGCATGCTGTCTTAGGAAGCATGATGAGATTAGGGCTAGCAAAAAGTGACGAGTGCAGATTCTGTGGGGAGGAGACTGAAACTCCTGATCAACCGGTTACTGAATGACTCGCCATCTCAAACCACCGCAAGGAATGCTTTGAGTACCCTCCTTGAAGCCATCCCAGATACTGGAGTTCATCAGAACTCTGGAACTGGAAGGCGAGCTGTAGATGGTGATGTTATCGACAGCTCTAATGGGGGACACAATATGCCCTAGGGTCACAGTGCAACGTTACCCCATGCAACAATATATACAATATCTAATTTTTCACATAGGTACTCCAATCTTAATCTCAGTTCATTCACGAGAAATTTTTCTTTATGAGGTTCAACCCCTAATTTTATGTTTTGAATGAATGAATCTCGCTCGAAAACTCATTCCACAGTACAACACGACTTGGGTAATTTGTAGCTCAATGAATTGCCTAGCAATACTTCAGAATGAAACTTGGGAAAGCATTGATGTGAGGTTAGTCTGCTTATTTAAATTCATTTTCATGGCCGTCACTTATCCAGGTATTCGAGTCGCACAAGAATGCTTGGCTTCCAGGAAAATAAATGATATTTTAACAATATTTCCAACAACACAGATCCGATCGAGTTTGAATCTAGACTTGGCTGTAAAATCAGATTCTGAAGGCACCAGCAAAATTTAAATGTGAAATAGGTAAAAAAATAACGTGAAAATTCGATGATATCATTCAAGTTGTGGATCTTCTATGGATGGGGCAGGTTATTATTTAATTTGATCTTAGAACATACATCTATGTTCTAAGAATTCAACTAATCAGTTATCATATTCCATATTCTGAATTTATTATTTCCAGATCATTAGAATAACATATTTTGCGCATACCGAGACAGTATTGCTTTGAAATCTCGATCTCAAATCCATTTTACAAATAAAACCTTCATTTAGTATGAAACGAAAAAATCTACTCCAGCATCTCTGAAAGTATATATTTTAAATAATCAAAATACTTTCAATGACCATTGAATGATTCTAAAAATAATATAAATGCATCTAAATAAATGTTTTCTACTAATTGAGATTGATCTAATGATTCTTCACCCGTGAGTTGAAACTAAACGTTTGTGACCATTCTCAGCCAAAAATTAGAAAATTACAGACAATAGGTAATATTGATAGGCACTTTGTTCATGGGAGCAAGCGCGCCAAAGAGCCTAGAGCGGGTGGTGCAAGGATTTTTTTCTCAATTCGATGCCAGAATTCTACGTACGTCAATGCGCAAACCGTACAAATTCAATTAGAGCAGAACAGGTTCTTCGCTGTACTATTAATAGAATGGTATTTTAGATAATAATTAACCATAGCACAGACCCTGGAAAGCATGTCAAATTTGGAAAAATATTCAATTCTGAATTCCGAAGAATCAACTTCTTCATATGTAGAATATTGGGCCACACCCTTGTTTCCATTGAGGAATATTATAAAATTATAATTGATGCTTAAATCAAATGTAAAGTTTTATTATTATTATTATCTTCGTTGACCAGAACACACTTTCCTACGAATACCTACGTTACCATATGTCATTCCCAAACAATAAAATCCAGATTTCGTATCCACATTTCCATTTCAATATCCGTCTGATCGTCCATATTTTTCCTCCCACAAACTCTGGTAAAAACTTTACATAAATTTTCAGTTGGAGCCTTTTATACCTGCAAACAAAGAGGGGTACATAAATATGAGATGCATAAACCCTGGTCATTATGGAGGACGGTATGGTCCCGAAACTCTCAAACTGTATAATAACCTGCAGACCCAAAATATGCATAACAATTACCTCTCAAACACAACCCGTCGATTGTTGATTTTTCAGCATTCTTCATTTTCGCTTTGGATAGTTGATCCCTGGTTTTAATTAATGGGAGTTCAAAGTAACGGTTTCAAATTACGGCATTTTTGGCGCTCTAGTTCCTCGGAACTGAGTGCTTATCAATTTGCCCAAATGTCTGTAATTTTCGAATATTTCGATGAAAATGGTCTTAAACGATTTGGTTCGACTCACTGATCAAGAATCCGTAGTCGAAATTCATTCTGTCCGGCCGGCCGTAGGCACGATAACTCTCGAACGGAATGAGCAAGAGAAATGAAATTTTCAGAGTAGGTTTGGGGGATGAATATCTCGGTTAAGTTCGTTACTGTGCAAAATCGGACAGAAGGTTTCGGAGTAATAAAAAAAAAAATTTTTTTTTACAAAACAAATTCCAAATTAAATTTTTTATAATAAGCAGTTTTATCATAAGAATCCATTCATATCATTTGTAACTCTAACAAGCTAATACTTTCGGAGATATGATTTTTCAAAATTTCAATGTAAATCGTATTTCACAGTTTGATATAATTATTCTAATGTATATTCTATGTATGAATTGCCATAAAGTCAACTTGACAGAAGGGAATATTGTAACTTCAAGAATATTGGGGTTGAAATACTCGTATTTTAGCGATGCAACGGGGACCTCACCCGAAAATGTTTGAAAATATTACGTAAATATTGAAAGCATAATTCCAAAGTTCGAGAGAGGAGAAAATTTTGTGAACGTAGATCAGGAAATTTTTGATCGATTACAAGGTAATTTATTATTTTATACATGTTTTATGGAATACCTACTATTTGTAGGTTCTTTAAACCTGTTTTGGGCAATTGTCATACGAAACTTGTTTTTTTGGCGCTCTAGTTCCTCGGAACAGATTGCTTATCAATTTGCCCAAGTGTCTGTAATTTTGGAATTTTTGGCTGAAAATGGTCTCAAATGATTTGGTTCGACTCACTGATCAAGAATCCGAGTGCGAAATCGATTCCGTCCGGCCGGCCGACCGTCCGTAGGCACGATAACTCTCGAACGAAAGGAGTTAGCGGATTGAAAATTGCAAGGTGGTTTTGGAGCGTAAATATCTCGGACAAGTTAGTTAATGGGCGAAAACCATCAAGGGGTTTCGGAGTTATGGCCGATTTTAGTAAAAATATTTTTTATGAATATTTCCGAAACCGATCACTCGATCTATCTGAAATTTAGCACCAAATTGTAGAATCATGACCTTTATACGCATGTGAAGTTTTGTATTGACCGGATTACCGCAAAGTGTCAAAACAAATTTGAAAATGTGGTGCAGTTCTCATTCTCATGATTGCTCATTTAATCTTCATAAATAAACTATTATTTGAATTGAATATCCTTTTTGATGCAGTTCTATCATATGAATACATTGATATAATTCCCAACTCTGCGAAACCAATACCAGATATAATTTGTCTGTTTGAACTAGAGCGCCAGAAAGCTCCTGTCCACAGGGCTTGAACCCATTTTCATTCACATATTGACTGTATTTTATGAAGTTCGGATACTTCACAATGAAATGCTAGTTTCGGATGTATTTTAAGCAAATCCGAGTTCTTCATTGAACTCATACCTAATCCGACATACTCATCGAAATTATTGAAAACACATTTTTATAAAGCACTGACGTGAAGTCAGCAGCATTTGCACTTATGGTGTACTTACGTCTCATATAAAGTTCATAGAGCTGAAATTCAGTCCTTGATTGTAAAAGGTTGAATCGAAGATATTTAAGAGGAATATAAGCGTATTCTGATAGATAGTTTCTGAAATAACGGGTCTTTCAATAGGAATGCCCCTTTTTCAAATTGATATTACTCACCAGAGCTGAGCCGAAGCATTATGCTTAGTGCTTGTGAATGTGCTTGAAGCCTTTTTGTGCTTCCGAGTACTGTGCTCCCGAGCACTTTTTAAAACCAGTGCTTAGTGCTTAGTATTTCAAGCAATTCATGAAAAGGCTTTGTGCTTAGTAATCCCTTAAGTGCTCCCGAGCCCTTCCGAGGATTACTAAGCACTAAGCCTTTCCGAAAACTTGTCGTAACACGAATAGACGCTGACGCGCTGCGGTCGGAGGAGTTAATGAGTACCAGATTTATTCGATATATGCTAAATTGCTTATGTTTACAATCACAATAGAAAATAATGCTATCCTATTTCTACAGATTATACAGGGTGTAACTAAATAAGTGTAAAATATTTAAGGGGGTGATTCCTCATCGAAATAAAGATAGGATCTTTCATATAAAGAAACTTCATTGGAGCATCCCTTGTTAAGATACAGCCCCTTAAAGGGGGTACAGAAAATTTGTGTAATAATTTTTTTCACAAGCACTAAAAAAGTCAAAATATTGAAATTAACCTGATATTTTCTAATATCAAAAAGACACTTAGCCAGTAATTTATTTGGTTTATTCCCCTTCAATCATTTAATGCAGGTAGTAACTACAAAATAACAATCAATCCAGATCGCATTTATGACAATGTATCTCTGTAGTTGGTCGTAAAATAATGTTTTGCTGCGATCTGGTTTATTTTGGGCAAAAAATTCAAGAAACATTTTTTGTTTAGAATGAAACAGGTTATCAGAAATAAATTTTAAAATGGTAAACAAATAATAAGACAAAAAGTTACATTGGAAATAAATTTTAGGGGTTGCGTTTTCCACCGCTTACTACCATGGGATGAACCAAATAAATTACTGGCTAGGTGTCTTTTTGGTATTAGAAAATATCAGGTTAATTTCAATATTGTGACTTTTTTAGTGCTTGTGAAAAAAATTATTAAACAAATTTTCTGTACCCCCTTTAAGGGGCTGTATCTTAACAAGGGATGCTCCAATGAAGTTTCTTTATATGAAAGATCCTATCTTTTTTTCGATGAGGAATCACCCCCTCAAATATTTTACACTTATTTAGTTACACCCTGTATTCTTGACATTTCGAGAAATTAAAAAAAACTTATTTCATGTTGAGCACTTTTCTTTAGTGCTCGGCACAGCTCTGTTATTCACGCATGACAGACATTTTTTATTTGGGACATTGACAAGTTTGAAACAAATTTTACGCTTCATGATGTTACAGTGTCAGTGAGAGAAATAAATGCAAGAAGTGAAGATAATATTGCTGCCGTACCTAAAAGTGTTCGTGAAAATCAAAATTTATCGATTTATCGTCGTTCACGAGAAGTGGGCATCTCCAAGACGTCTTTGTGGTGAATTTTACGGAAAGACTTTGGTTTACATCCATACAAAATTGCTTTAACCTAAGAACTCAAACGAAATTTGGTGATTCGATTATTTCTAGAAATGAACCGACTATCCTGCGTTTTACTCCATTGGACTTCTTTCTTTGGGGTTACATTGAGTCATTGGTTTACAGCAATCATCCAGAATATTTAGACGATTCACAGATCAATATTGAACGAGAAATTGCTAACATACGAACTGACTTTGGTGAGAGAGTAATGGAAAATTGGGTTCAATGACCTCATTCCTGCCAGCGTTTCCGTAGTAAATATTTAAATGATATTTCGTTTCATAACTAATGGTATCCATTTTAATTTAAAATAAAATAAAAATTTAAATACTTTTCATGTTTCAAATGCGTAGTTTTATTTACAGAACAAAATGGAGCGCTCTTAATGAAAGACCCGTTATAAAATTTTTTTTGGTAATTTAAGATAGGAGCAACTCCAAAACTGTTAGGTCTATTATGCCCATTAACGTACTTATCTGTCCCATTCAGAAAGGAAACATACACTGAAAAGGCCTAGTCGCTATCTCTTTCCGTTCAGAAGTTATCGTAGCAACGGTCACCCGTCCAGCTACTGAAATCACCCAACGCTGCTCGGACCTTCAACAATATAAATCCGATCCTGTTCTATTTTGAAACTTTTCTGTAAGTTAGGTTTTGAAAGCCTTAACAACAGTGATATCGGATGGATACTTTCTGAAATACAGAGTTTTTTCTATTAGTTTTTAAAATTTTCTAGTGAAACAATTCTCATGAAGAATTTGCGAGTCGGTATTCTATAACTAATTACCTTGTTTGAACCGGATCCGATTCGTATATTTTGAGTCATTGAGGAAATAACAACCAAATTTCAGACTTCTATAACTCCAAAACAATTCGGCCGATTATGCTTACTAACGATCCCAAATGTGACACTGGGATGCGCAAAAACCCTGAAAATTGCAAGTCGCTAACTCTTCCCGTTCGCAAGTTATCTTGATAGAGATCACCCACCTAGTATTTCCTCAATAATTCCTACAATATGAGTCCGATCCTGTTAAAATTTCAATCGGCTTCAGAATTAGGATTTGAAGTATCTGGCTAATATAGAATGAGCAGATATACACAATATATTTGAATATTTTAAAACAAAATTCTTGGGATACGATCCGCACGAAATTTCGTATGAGTATTTGTGTCGGCATTCTATAACTATTCACCAAGATTCAATTCGATTGGTTCTGTATTGTCCGAAATAAAAATTTTCCTCGGATATCTTTCAGCCAATTATGCTTTTTAACGGACTTGTTCATCGCATTTGGATGTGTAACCTACCCCGAGTCCCCATGTACCCCAAGTCACTATCTCTTTCCGTTCGAAAGTTATAGTGGCAATGGCTGCCGGCCGGTTGGCTCGACAGAATCGAATTTGACCTTGAATTCTTCAGCAGTAAGTCGAGCGTAATCGTTCGTGACCATTGCCAGAAAAAAAATTAAAAATTACAGACCTTTGGGCAAAATGAAAGCATGCTGTTCCCTAGAACATGCAAGCAAATAATAAATAATTGTGAGGATTTCATAAAGCTGAATTGGAAATTCCATTATTCATTTGAACCCCCGTTGAAAAGAGATCTTTTTTTCCTGTATGAATGCATGAATTTATGGACGCTAATATCATGAAAACATCAAGACCACTTTACAAGGAGGAGAGGTTTTATTGCTGTAAAATGATGTAAGTAACGTAGGTACCTCAAAGATTGACACACTTAAAGGTCCCATTCAATATCAGATTGCCATGTCCGATCGGTTGGCCCCAATTCTTACGCCAACCCATCCGACAGTGTATTGTCAAGACGGATCTGTCAAGGTGTGGTGGGGGTTCGCCGTCCAGTAGAGTAAACCCGAGTCCGATTCGGACCGATCTGCCTATACTCCATTCACATTTATAAAGTCTCCCGGTTGGCCATGAAAATTTGACACATTTCACCATGTATATTTTGAAAATGTTAGGTTATAGTCATTTTCTTGTCAGATAACTACGCAACGTTGTCCTCTTTACATAGAAGTCCTAGTAATTACGTATTTTCACAATGTGAATTTACTTCGGAAATATAATGAATTTGAGAATATATTATGTGAATTCAATAATTCCACAGTCCTGGCGACTGTAGAAGAAAACTTTTCCTCTGTTGTTACTGGAAATATTTCACGTATATAAACTGGTTGGAAGATTCAATGATGCTATTTTCTTGTATGGAAATCAAGAATCAAGTGTTGGAATTGTATTGAAAAATAATGGATAGAGTAGTCCGTTATTTTGTGATAGTTCATTTGAAAAAATAATGAAAGTACCTACCTGAATAACCCGGCAGGAAAACTTCAAAATGAACAGTTGTACCTATGGAATTCCCCACTTTTCGAAATTCTCAAGAAATAAGCCTACAGAAGACATTTAAATACCTTGTTGCACAACTTGAAATACACCAGTTTCAAAATGTAGTAGTACTACCAAACCCGAGTCATTCTTACACCTAATTTAATATAGTTATGAAACTCGAGAGTTCGAGAGTTCAACATGTCAGAATGAAGTTTACCTATTGCAGATTTCGGTTCTGTATAGCACTCCTACTTTCGGCAGTTCAAAGCCAAGAGTTCTTTATTTTATTCGAAGATAATGGACTGTGATAATATCTTGTTTAAGATTGAAGATTAAGTTATGATTATTGAAAAAAGAAGAGAAGAAGTAGAAGTAATTATTATGTTGAGAGTAGAAATTGGCAACGTCGCGGCGGATTGTTTTCACCTTGATGATATTTCAGCAGTGCCAACTTGCCTGTGTTTTAGTAACAAAAACGTGATAGACCTAAATCATGGCCAACCGGGAGACTTTATAAAAGTGAATGCAGTATAAGTATATGGGTCAAAATCAGAGAGGTGAGCATTACGCTTCTGACAAAGGTTTTCTTGATAAAATAACATGATATTACTGAAATATTCATTTTAAAATAAAGGTTCAGTGCTTAATTACGAGGCAGTTAGCATTTTTATTTTTCAATAATAATAATTATTTTAATTTATTTTGAAGAAAAAAGGGTCTAAATAGTCATTCCGGGAATGCGTCCTTATACCATGTTTCATAGATCAGACCAGTCAAAAATATGTACAATTACGACTTATAAATGTCATATTTTAATATAAGCGTTGAAAATCATCTGATTAAGAATATACGTATAAATTGAATGAATACCAGTTTGATTTCTTCATATTTTGGCTATTCAAATGCTGTCTGACGTTTAACAAATCATTCCGTGAACGTCGTAGATATCGGTCGATGTAATTAAAACAATACACGCTATGTGACGTTAGTGAGCTTCAGTGTGAACTTCACTAGTCAAAGTAAAAGGCGTGTGTCTTGTTTACGGAAAAAAAATAATTAATTTTGTTGATTATTTTTCCGACCCAAATATCGACCAATAGAATTGCACCATTCGACGTCACGTGGTACAACCTACATGGTATTATACTGATATTTTTTTGATTATTTTCTCTGGTAGTTGCTATATATAAAAAACAGTCAAATTAACCACACGTCAAACTGACAGGTTGAATTCAATTGTGAAAATTGGAGATTTTGCATGAAAATGAGTCGATTTGGAGTTTGTTCTCTGTCCACCATCGATAAAAAAGTCAAAGGAAATGTTCCCATTAATACGGAGAAGGCAAAAAATACAGTTTGGAACCAATTTACTACTTTTTGTACTGAGAGGGAATACACATTGAGTGCTGAAACGAGTGAAGCGCAATTGGCAAACATTATGAAAGATTACGCTTACAATATGAAGAAAATGGATGGAGAAGACTATAAGGAAGGTACAATTATGAAATTCTAATTTGTTAACTGTTCATTTCATCTCATGGTGCAATTCTATTGGCCGACATTTGGGACGGAAAAATAATTCCCCGAATACCACACGAGCTTCAAAATTATCTGGCATTTCCCTCAAGGTTCCCTGCAAACAAATAAAGTCGTCAAGTTTTTCAGGAAAAATCACTCGCGCTTCGCGCTCGTGATTTTTTAACCTGAAAAACTTGACTCCTTCATTTGTTTGCAACGAACCTATCGGAAAAAATACCCGATAATTTTGAAGCTCTTGTGGTATTATAAGTGATTATTTTTCCGACCCAAATATCGACCAATAGAATTGCACCATTCGACGTCACGTGGTACAACCTACATGGTATTATACTGATAATTTTTTGATTATTTTCTCTGGTAGTTGCTATATATAAAAAAAAGTCAAATTAAACAAACGTCAAACTGACAGGTTGAATTCAATTGTGAAAATTGGAGATTTTGCATGAAAATGAGTCGATTTGGAGTTTGTTCTCTGTCCACCATCGATAAAAAAGTCAAAGGAAATGTTCCCATTAATACGGAGAAGGCAAAAAAAACAGTTTGGAACCAATTTACTACTTTTTGTACTGAGAGGGAATACACATTGAGTGCTGAAACGAGTGAAGCGCAATTGGCAAACATTATGAAAGATTACGCTTACAATATGAAGAAAATGGATGGAGAAGACTATAAGGAAGGTACAATTATGAAATTGTTATTTGTTAACTGTTCATTTCATCTCATGGTGCAATTCTATTGGCCGACATTTGGGACGGAAAAATAATCCCCCGAATACCACACGAGCTTCAAAATTATCTGGCATTTCCCTCAAGGTTCCCTGCAAACAAATAAAGTCGTCAAGTTTTTCAGGAAAAATCACTCGCGCTTCGCGCTCGTGAATTTTTAACCTGAAAAACTTGACTCCTTCATTTGTTTGCAACGAACCTATCGGGAAAAATACCCGATAATTTTGAAGCTCTTGTGGTATTATAAGTGAAAAGTACCTTTTAATTTGATATGTGTGAAGCGTACTTCAATTCCCTGTCACTACGGGAACGCTGTTTGGTGATTTGGTTTTCGAAAATTTGCATACTTTTTGTGAAATTCTTATAAATATTACAGGTCACTTGTTCATAACCTCAAAAACTAATATCTAACATGGCGGCGTCAAGCGTGACATGAAAATATTTATCGAATAGTCATTTCGGGAACGGTCATTTCGGGAACGTTCTCGTATGACGGGCGTTCCCTAAATGACCCGGTGTTTCTGAAATGACATGTTTTATAGGCAACATGATACTCTAATGCTTTCAAAAGCATAACCATGCAAAATTTTGGTTTTATAGGTATCCATTTAGTATGAGTATTAGGGGAAATTATAAAACAAGACAGTATAGCTTATGAAAAATATCGTGAAAAGGCTAATGCAAGGAAGCGCAAGTTTTTAAATAAAATAACACCTGAAAAAAAAGAGATGAAGAGTATGAAAGATAGGGAATATTACCAAAGGAAGAAAGCTGAAAATAAAGTTAAGACTGTAAGTTATATGACTGAAAGACAGAAGAGGAAACAGAGAAAGTTATGGAGAATAAATTGCCAAAAGTATATACAAAAAAAAATAGATGATGGCAAATATTTTAGCTAACAGCCTCCCAGATTCTGAATATGAGATAGAAAACTATAATCGCCTGTCGAGGAAGAAATTAGGATGAAAACAGGTTTAAAAATAAAAAGTACAGGCTTACCAAACTATTAAAAAACAGAAACATAAAATGCAAGGAATTATAGATCAGTTGCGAAAAAAAGTTCAGAGAAGCAGAAGACGCGAAGAAAGAGCATCCCAAAAGAGTGCTGATACGCCTACTCGTAAAGTTGATGAAATAATAAGAGGATGTTCTGTTACTCCGGAAGTTCGTAAATGACTATTGTTTGGCGAGGTTTTGGCAAAACACAACTAAAAGACACCGTTGATGAATTACTGAAAACTTTTAAACAGTGGAAGGCTTTTCAAAAATGCGTAAGCGGCAACCATATGAAAAAACACCGATTTATAGTTAAAATTTTTATATTCATGTTCCTCATTCCTTAAGTACAAATAAAGGTATAATACTCTGTAAATGTATAATATTTTCATGCATAAAATAGGCCAAAACCAGGCGTTGCCTTCATTCAGGGAACGTCAACGTCATTTAGGGAACACCCCATCATTTTCGGGAACATCACAAAAACAGCAATTAAATTACTAATAAGTAAAGCTATAGTTAAATCTTATATATACAACATGAAATGATCTTTGAACTTTTGTATTTATATTATTAATATATAACGAAGTACAAAAATGAATACAATAAATTGAAATTTTTGGAGCGAAATTTACACCAATGGATAATTTATGGAGAATAATTTGCAAAATAAGTGTTTTTATTATAAAAATATACATAATAATAACATTTTCCGAGTTAGGAACTGGTTAATTACAATTTCTTGAAGGTGATTCTTAAATGCATTGGTTGAATTATTATTAAAGAAATATTTAAAAGTGTTCCCGAAATGACTTTTGGCCTTGGTATAATGCTTCTTGACAGGTATAATCTCTAAAATATATATTTTTGTGCGTGCCTCTTCACAGGAAAGGTTCATGACTAATGACACAACGGACTCCACTTGTTAGTTTTCTTCAAAAGAAAACTTAATTTCTCAGATATTTGGAAACATAAAATGGTTACCTCTCTGATTCTGACCCATATGCATTTCGAGATAAGACAAAGGAAGATTTCTGGAAATAACTATCGGCAATTGAAAAGGCTGAATGATGCGGCGATTCACTGCGTTGAAGTGAGTACCCCAACCCATCTGCCAGTGAATGTGCGATTCAAGATTAGGCTCGAGTCAGTTTGGAGTCCCCTGACAGATTGGTACGCCTGATCGGTTGGACGCAACTGCCGACCGATCTGCCTGTTTCGCGCATTTCGAGACTAGACAAAAAAATATTTCTATGGAAAATCGTTGGCAATTGAATATAATAGTAGGGGAGCCCAGGTAGCTAATTCGGGATTTACTCGAGCGTCATAGAGAGCTATTGGGTTGTCAAGCTTAGATGATAAGAAGAAAAAAATGTTATATAATATATACCTGTTCATCGGTGGGGTGAGCGGATATAAATTTTCAAAAATGTAAAAAAAAAACCGTTACGTGGACATACTCGAGCGCGTCAGATATTGATAGCATCTGTGTCCTACGTATTTTAAAACATGTACATATGTTAATCTGACCGTTTCCATGATGGAGGTGATCATACGTAAGGGTTGAAAATGAAAAAAAAAAATTTTTTTATCGAGCTCGTCAGATTCTCTAAGGGGGTGTTAAGTGAACCTTAAAAGATGCTCTTGTATAATAATCTGACGATTGGGATGTAACGCAAACTCGTGGTCATCATTAGAATATGCAAAAAAAAATCGCCATTTAGAAATACTCAAGCGCGTCAGATTAAGATATATGTGGTTCATCAATATGGCCTAGACGAGCTGTCTCTTAATCTGACGATTGTCTGGAGGGATTCGCTAAATCTGACAATGAAAAAAATTTTTTTTTTATTTTTTTAAATCATTGAACTTAATTAATCGAAAATCTCAGGAAATAGCGTGCAAATGAAAAAGCTTGTGTTGTTTTGAGGAGAATATTTATAAAAATAATAATTATACAAAATTTAATTTTTAAGGGTATTTTTTTTAATCATCTTCATCAGTAGAATCCTCTTCCGGAGTGGGACGGAGTGAGAGAACAATAGATAGAGAAAGAGAGAGAGGAGAATAGAAACACGGAGAGGGGAATATAGGCATGGAATAGCTGCACGCATTCAACTTTATCAATTAATTTTTATTACTTCGGCTTGTGAAAATCGTCAGATTATATATTTTTCGTAACTCTTACATTATTCCCTTCAAAATAAAAAAAAAATTTACCACGCTCGAGAATGTCAAGATGTCGTTTTTTTTTTACAACTTTGTAACCCTCCCCCTTCTTTACGTCACTCTCAAATTGTCAGATTAATGGAATATACACTTTTTAGCATGTAACTAACTCACCCTACCTTAATCTGACGCGCTCGAGAATTTCCGATGATCAACTTTTTTTTACTAATCTGATGCTTTATCCTTGGCGGGCGGCCATATATATATGGCTCATGTTTGGTGGAAAAACTTAACCAAGTACAAGGTATCCCCCTATATATTAATCTGCCGCGCTGTAGTAAATCCCAAAATCCCCGCTTGGGCTCCCCTACTATAATGAATGGTGTTGTGACTTGCTCCTAAATAGAACGTACCCAGTCTTTATCATTGCGACCCACCTGCCAGCGTATTTGGGATGCAAAATGCGTCGGGTTGGAGTTTCGGTTGGCGGTCGGGTACGAGCAATGAATAGGACGTCTTATAGTAGAGGAGACCGTGGGAGATCGACCTTCACCGATCTGATAACCAGATGAGACGTATTTTTTGGCGCTCTAGTTCCTCGGAACTGAATGCTCATCAATTTGCCCAAATGTCTGTAATTTTCGAATTTTTCGATGAAAATGGTCTTAAACGATTTGGTTCGACTCACTGATCAAGAATCCGTGGTCGAAAATCATTCTGTTCTGGCCGGCCGGCCGTAGGCACGATAACTCTCGAACGGAATGAGCTAGACAGTTGAAATTTTCAGAGTAGGTTTGGGAGATAAATATCTCGGCTAAGTTCGTTATTGGGCAAAATCGGACGGATGGTTTCGGAGTAACAAAAAAATTTTTTTTTTTTACAAAACAAAATCAAAATTAAATTTTTTTCAATAAGCAGTTTTACCATAAGAATCCAATGATATCATTTTTAACTCTAACAAGCTAATACTTTCGGAGATATGATTTTTCAAAATTTCAATAATAAATCGTATTTCAACGTTGTCACACAATGATATAATTATTCTATGTATTAATTGTCATAATGTCAACTTATTGTCCTGAGACATGTCATTATCTAATCAATCGAAGAATTGTGAGCGAAGTGAGAAAAATCTCAGTTGTTTGCTCCGAAATTAGTTTTTCTCAGAAAAGTCTTACATTTCGGAACGGAACATGAAGTAAGAGATCTGAGAGTAGTGAGACTGCTTTTCAGCCATAGACATAGATATAACTCTCGAACGGAATGAGCTAGGTAGTTGAAATTTTCAGAGTAGGTTAGGGAGATGAATATCTCGGTTAAGTTCGTTATTGGGCAAATTGGCCAGATTTAATTTGATTTCTTCCATGGTGCAGTTCTCATTCTCATGATAGCTCATTTAATCTTGAGAATAAACTATTATTTGAATTGAATTTCCTTTATGATGCAGTTCTATCATAAGAATACATTGATATAATTCCCAACTCTAAGAAACCAATACTTTCGGAGATATAATTTGTCTGTTTGAACTAGAGCGCCAGAAAGCTCCTGTCCACAGGGCTTGAACCCATTTTATTATCAAATATAATTTATAAACAAACATGCCTATAATAACTTGCATATTAAAGAGTGCTCATAGCTATTTTTAATTTAATTAATTTCAATCCTTTTTTTTCATCACCTTCACTATTTTGATAACCGAATGAATTTTATGTCAATCGATAGTTTTCAACACACAGAATATGCCTAGGTAGGCTTGCCTACTCATTTCCGTGTATAGGTAACTGCACCGATCTGCTAACCAATCGAAATTGACATCGGAGATTAGAATTTTAATTATGAAACCAATCAAAAGCTTGCCTGCAAAAAACCGTTTATAAAATATGATTACCAAGCTACAAAGTTTTAGAGTTTTAACTATTTGATAGGTGCGAGAGAGAAAGTAGAGCGTCCGAGGTCCATGCGGTAGAATAGGACACAACATAGCAGCTGCATGCTACCTGACCGTTCAATGTATCCGAGTGCGCATGCTCGTGTACATGTGAGTGACAGAGACAGCATTTATTTACACTTAATGGTAATTTTGAACTCTAATTTATCATAACTGTAATTTCTATCATAATTTTCATATTATTTTACACTATATATGCACTTAGAGTTATACAAGAATAAAAAAATCAAAAGTTAATATATTAATAAATAAAAAAAAACAATTCAACAACAAAATTTTTTTTCATTTTGAAGCTAAATTAAAAAATAAAAAAATTATTGAGAAATCTATATTCCTCAACTAAAATTGAATAAAAAATAATTTATTCATTTTTTATAATTAAATAAATGCCGTAAAGTGGGAGAGAATAAGCGCCACTTTCAAAATATTAGTATAATAAAGTAAAAAACTACATCAATATGGAAGAAAAAAATTTAAAATATTTATGTTGTTTAAAGCGTTAGAGATAAAAAAAATCATAAAAAAACTTTGTTTTAGCACTTGGAGTGATAAACAACCAAATCCAACGATTTTTTGCTTAATTGAATATCACCATACTTAAAATTTAGTTTTTTAAGGAGAGCCAATTTTGAATGGCATGTTTTAAATTAATTTTCATTAAAGTCAATAGTTTATTTTTTCTCACCACACAAAACACACATTTTACTGATTTTGAAAACCACAATTAATATTATTTCGCGCGCGTTGTCACTAATAGATGATTTCACGATACGTTACTATATACGAGCATGCGCACTCGGATATTATATTGAACGGTCAGGTAGCGTGCAGCTGCTATGTTGTGGCCTATTCTACTGCATGGACCTCGAACGCTCTTTTTGGCGCTCTAGTTCCTCGGAACTGAGTGCTTATCAATTTGCCCAAATGTCTGTAATTTTCGAATTTTTCGATGAAAATGGTCTAAAACGATTTGGTTCGACTCACTGATCAAGAATTCGTGGTCTAAATTCATTCTGTCCGGCCGGTCCGGCCGGCCGGCCGGCAGTAGGCACGATAACTCTCGAACGGAATGAGCTAGGCAGTTGAAATTTTCAGAGTAGGTTTGGCAGATAAATATCTCGGCTAAGTTCGTTATTGGGCAAAATCGGACAGATGGTTTCGGAGTAACAAAAAAAAATCTTTTTCAATAAGCAGTTTTACCATAAGAATCCAGCGATATAATTTTTAACTCTAAGAAGCTAATACTTTCGGTGATATGATTTTTCAAAATTTCAATAAAAAATCGTATTTCTACGTTTTCACAGAATTATATAATTATTCTATGTATGAATTGTCATGTCAACTTATTTTCCGGAGACATGACATCGACTTAGAGAGACAAGGGTAAAAAACAGTCAAATAAACCCTCATGTGGCGATTTTATGTCGAAAAGTGAAAATTAAGAATATATATCCCAGGTAAGTACCGACGCTTTATTCTAATACCGGAGATCGATAAGATCGTTCGAGGAGCCCGATAGACGGTTGGTCTGACCCGTCGGGTTTCGGAACGAGAGAAGGCGGGCTCAAATCCTGGAAAGAAAATTACACATTTTGGCGCTCTAGCTCCTCGGACCTGAGTGCTTATCAATTTTTTTTAAGATGCAGTTTCACCATTAAATTCCATCGATATCATTTTCAACTCCAACAAGCTAATACTTTCGGAGATATGATTTTTCTAAATTTCAATAATGAATCGTACGTACTTCTAAGTTTTCACAGAATGCTATAATTATTCTATCTAAGCTTTATTATATGATCTGTGTATCTCATATCTCGTATATTTCATCCTGTTCTATAAGAAAGACTCAAATTCATTTCAGTTATTTTAATCTGATTTCTTCCATGGTGCAGTTCTCATTCTCAGATTGCTCATTTAATCTTGATAAATAAACTATTATTTGAATTTAATTTCCTTTATGATGCAGTTCTTTCATAAGAATGCATTGATAATAATAATAATAACAATAATAATAATAATAATAACTATATCCAGAGACTGAAGGCTTTCTGATGGCCATTCAAGATCGAGTGATAAGAACAAGAAATTATGAAAAACATATTTTGCAACTAGAAATAGATGACAAATGCAGAAAATGCGGCACTGCTGGTGAATCTATTGAACATATTATCGCTGGATGTCGCACTCTTGCTGACAATGCTTACTTGGGGCGACACAACCAAGTGGCGAAGATCATTCACCAACAAATAGCGCTTAAATATGGACTATTAAAAACTTGTCCACCGTATTACAAGTATCAACCTGCAGCAGTATTAGAAACAGATGAAATAGTTCTCTATTGGGACAGACTGATAACAACAGATCGAACAATAGATTATAATAGACCAGATATCGTACTAATCGAAAAATATCAGAAGTTTGGAATTATTATAGATATAGCAGTGCCATTGTCTCATAACATCATGAAAACAGAGACTGAAAAAATAACGAAGTACGAAAACTTAGCACTGGAACTAAAGAATATGTGGCATCTAACCGGAGTCACTATAATACCATTAGTTATCTCGGCTGAAGGAATTATGTCTGAAGCATTAAAAAAAAATCTTCAAAAACTTCATCTATCCCAGAAAATCGCGGGATATGCACAACAGGCTGTTGCCCTACAAACCTGTCACATCGTAAGGAAGTTTCTGAATTAGTGGGAGGAACTGAATTGTTTTTTCACTCTTTCAAAGAAGAAGGACCAGCAGAGGCTGAGAACGGAATGAAGATAATAATAATAATAATGGTGTGAAAATAATCCAGATCTTAGCTTTATGACTCAGCAAAACCTGCGAGACCAGGTGAGCCATCTGAAGAAGAGAGGAATCTTGCAGCAGCTTCAAGAGCCAGAAGGAACAGAAGAACAAGCTGAAGACCAGGTGAGAGATGCTCGGAACCAACAGCAGCAATCCACGATTCAAAGGAGAGAAGAACAGGATGGGAGGCAGGTGAGAGATGCCGCAAACATCCAACCTCCAATGCCTGGATCGCAAGTCGAAGCACTGGACATGGAGCAGGTGACAGCTGCCCCATTCCGAGTGGAACATCCTGCACAGTGCAACAGGCGAAGAACGGAACAAGTGAGAGATGTTCCGAAACCAGTCATCAACAGAAAGGAAGCATTCGAGGCTGCAGTAGGGGATCCGAACAAAACGACTGCACGGTTGAAAACGAGACTCCAGGCTGAAGACCTAGCCATGATGAATAATATCATCAACGATCACCTAAAGGAGGACTGCTCACTAGAAGATGTCGTGGCTGCAGTGAGAGCTGCTACTTCACTTCTATGTTCTCCAGGTAGAACAACAACAAGGGATGACAAACATAGGTCAAGAATGAAGAAGCTAGATAAGAAGATGAAGATCGTGAGGCAGCAAGCATCTTGGTACCAATGTATCATAGATGTTATGAAAGGACAACTGAAGCCTAGCATGAAGATAGAGGTCATGATGGGGGAGCTACGTGCGTTGCACCGTACGATTAGCTTGCCCATCATCAATCTACTGAAGCAGAAAGCTGTCGATAAGATAAGATCACTAGCGGCAGCGAGGAAGAAGCTGATCAGGAAGCAGAAATGGATAGAGGACAACAACACATTCACCGCATAACCCTCAAAGCTATTTCAGCCTAAACAAATAGAGGCAGAAAACTCGCCAGCGCCAGAAGAAGTCGAACGGTTCTGGAAGAAACTGTACGAGCGACCAGCGGAAACCAGGGATACTCCAGCACTTCACAGATTCCAGACATTATGCGATCAATGTCTGCAACCGACAGAAGAAATGACTGAAGTAACAACCGAAGAAGTTAGACAAGCCCTAAAGAACAAAAATGATTTCACCGCACCTGGACTGGATGGGATCCAAAACTACTGGTGGAAGAACTTTTCGAATTTTTTACCAAAAATGGCCTCAAACGATTTGGTTCGACTCACTGATGAATAATTCGAGGTCAAATTGGATTCTGCTTGGCCGTCCGTTGCCACGATATCTTTCGAACGAAAATAGATATCGAAAGCGATACCAATTTTCAGGGTAGGTTGCGCATCCGAATGTGACGGTGTAGTTACTTAGTGGTCATAATCGGCTAAACAATTTCGGAGTTATACCCATCTGAAATATTGTTTCCTCAATAAGTCAAAAAATACATATCCGATCGAATTGAAACTTGGTAATTATTTGTAGAATCCGCAAATTTCTGCGCAATTTCGAGAGAATTTTTCTTAAAAAAAATTATATTTCAGAAACTATCAGACAAATTCCTCGCAAATCTTCAAGCCAATATCGACTATCGGATTTGTGGTCTAACCATTATGGTGAAAATCCCAAATGACATAAATCTTATTTATTTACGTGCTTCGGTAGCTGCATTGGTTAGTTTACTCGCCTGCCACTTACGCCGCGACGCAGATAATGAGATGCGGGTTCGATTCTCCGCGGTTTACTATTTTATTTATTTTAATATTCGAATTCGTTTGATGCACCACGCATCTTTCATGTGCTGATGCTAAAATGAAGGCTTAGACAAAATGTTACTACTTTTTGCACTATCTATAGTTTACCAAATCATAAACATTCCGTGCGCATGTTCGAGGAAACAGCGTTCTATCATTTTGCCCATATGCCTATAATTTTCGAATTTTTGCCAAAAATGGTCTCGAACGATTAGTTTCGACTCACTGATGAAGAATTCTTGGTCAAATTCAATACAATAAGTCAAAAAATACAGGTCTGATTGAATTCAAACTTGGTAATTACTTGTAAAACGCTGAGTCAAAATTTTCAAAAAATTTCGTATCACTAGAGAAAAAAATTAAAATATTTCGCCAAAAAGAAGAAAAATTTTACTCCAAAAATTATATATTTCGGAAACAATGTTTTAAATTTTGCTGAAATTCCGCACAAATCTTCAGGCAGAAAATTATTTTCCCAATATGTTCAAATATAATCCACGTCTGTGCTTTGTAAGAGTTTTTTCCATTATTATTAATAATAACACACGTTCAATCCTACAAGACATTCATCATACGAAATTCCAAAGGGTGCATGAGATACCATGCTTAAATAATCGTGATCACAGTTAGAGGCTACCTATTACCCGGTAACATGTGGTATCTCATCTTAGTCCTACAACATTTATTATAAAATGCGCCACTTATAATTACACCAAATTCGATAGCTTTCCTTATTGAAAGTTTAGGGACGTGTCAGAGTACCTAATACTAATTGAATTATAAATTGAATGTACTTAAATGTACATTGAGCCACTTGAGCACTGACCAATCTTGGTTATATTAGGATTTATTGTCCATATGATTTCAAGATGAAATTGGGAAGTTATAGATACATAAATAAGTAAACGTCTTTATTGAACAATCTTTAAGATAAGAAACGTTCTTTCCGTTGAAAAATTATTGTTTGGGAAGGTGATTGCAGTAGCTCATTAGAGGTAATGGTCTAAGGCAGTAATTTTAGGTAGTAGATCATATTAAAAGCCCTTTGAGATATAGTCTCCTCCATACTTTGTTTTGCATGACCATTAACATCTTCACATTTTGGTTCGGAATTTTTGATATACATGTAAGTATTCAAATAGTCCATTGGTATTCTATCCCAATATTCGCATATTTCCAATAATACTATTTTCCTGTCAATCTAAATATGACATTGTTATTGTACGTTCGAGAAAACGATATATCTTTTTTGGACATTCGTAACTGTCATAAAATAAAAGCGTAATTGAAATGTCATATAAGTCCAATGCCACAGAACACACCCAAGTACAGATACAAGTGTGACCTGCCCTAAATATTTCACGAGCGCTAAATGGCACATAGCTTGGGGAAACTAGTTTACCTTCCCATTACTGCATAAATAAATTACTTCGAGGCGAAGCTAATGTAAATAACAAGGTAAGTGTTAAATGAAACTCGTTGCAGTCCAAATCGTCCTGATGATTTACCTATTCACGGAACGAGACTATATTCGTTCTTTATGTTTTCCTGTTGGTAATGTATTCACCTCCGGGAATTGAATTATGGCCTCACGGTAATATGAAGATATTGAAATTGAATGAAGCTATGTCGATGGACCAATATATTGATTCATAAAAATAGCATCCTGACCCAGTATTGGCGCATCCAAAATTTACTCATATTTCCAGTTATTATGCTGTTGCTACATAATTTTTCAACCGCAACTTTGTCTACCCCCTTTATCATATTTGACATTAGCTTTCACACTCTATTTAGTGAAACATTCCTTTAAAACATTTTCTATTCCCCACACTCGTAATCATAATAAACTTTTACGTAGGGGAGGGGCGTGCCAATTATAACGGTGGGGAAGTTGTAACATTAGATTTACGTGATTACTATTTATTTTTTTTTATTTATGAAAAACAGGAACACTAACAGGTCAACCCCAGAAACAGTATTCGCTTAAAATTAAAAAATCTATATCTATGCAAAAACTTCACAGCTTAGAGATCACAAAGGTAAATTAGATAGGTATACAAACAAATGAGCAATGTATTCAAAACAATAATCTCGGAACCAACAAATACAAGGCACCAGCAGTTCAATAATCTATGAGAGCTCCTTCTTCAGTAATCTCTTGAATGTTAAAAATTTAGTGTTAAATAGATCAAAACCATCAAAAAATGTCATATATGTATTCATCACACGGATAAGTGGAGAATTCTGTGAACAATTTGTACGTCTGTATGGAGTGTAAAACAAATCATTGTTACGAAGCCTAATATCAGGAATTCTAAATGGAATCATTTCCAAAGTACTCGGTATCGACACCATATTATTTACTATTGCCGAGTACTAGTAGCTCTTATGGCGATTTCCATTGACACGCTCGGAGCACTCGAAATCAATCTCATCTGTCATGCATCTGTCCAATTGAACCGAAAATATCTGTCAAATATGACTCTGAGTGATCCTAGCGTATTCTAATACATTCATAGAATACTGTTACACCGATCAAACTGACAGCTTCGGCAGGAACCAATAAAAAGGACAACATAACAAGGAGGAGCATTATTTCGATAAATTGATGATGATTTTTAAAGAAGATACATATAATCTCCATGTGAAGGTATGTCAAATTGTCATATTTATCATTGCGATTGGCTCAGTGGTAGAGTAATTGACTTGGGAGCGGAAGCCCAAGTTCAATTCCGAGGCTAGGAAAGAAATTTTCTAGTCACGGTAATCGCCACCATTCGCTGTTGGGTCAAAAATTAACAGTGCTGTACCTAAGGTGGCGTAAGGACACAGTAACAAATCCTACACAGAACACAACTGGTTCTCCTAACTCAGGGCAAGCTCTTAGAGCTTATGAGGGGTCTCCTTGCGGAAGACCCAGGAGGATCAGTATAATAATAATAATTTTGTGTAACTGAGTTTTCAGTCTCTAAAGATGAAGGAGATAAGAAAGTAGCAAACCAAGGAGTTTCAATTCTGACGTGAACAACTGATAATCCATAATTTTATTCTATTTAAGTTGGGATTAATCTACAAATGACATAAAATATGGATAAACTGAAATAGGAATAAGAGTATGGACAAAAGAGATTAGTTCATAAAGATGACTGGACCGATCTAATCTCAGATCTTCTGACAATTACTATGTTTTGTACATGCATGTTTGTCTTATTTTAGCTCATTTTGGGTATGAACTCTCTTATGGAATTGTGCATGCTCAACAATCTTAATTTTTTTTTGCGCGGGTGTTCCGCAAGGAACAGCGTGCTATCTTTTCGACACAAAGTCTGTATTTTTCGAATTTTCTTACGAAAATGGTCTCAAACGATTGGGTTCGACTCCCTGATGAAGAATTCGAGATAAAATTCAATTCTGTCCGTATGGGCGTGTAGCCGGAATCCCCCGGTGCGGGTCTGCGCATGCGTGGATTCAAGATGCGATGTCTCCTGAACCACTAGTGTTGGAGAATCAGAGTTTTTTTGTGACTGACCAGACGGCCATAAAGTGACAAAAAAAAATTTCAAAAATTTTAAAATTTTGTTTCCACGATAACTCGAAAAATACTGATCCGATTGAATAGAAACTCAGTAGTTAGATGCAAACGACCAAAGCAAACACTTTTGCAAAATTCCGTGAAGATCAATTGACATGAAAAATTCAAAGAATTAGTACTATTTCGTGGAATATTTTGCTTGAAATTCCGAAACCTATTTTTGCGCGTATGTTCTGGGGAACATCGCGTTTTCATTTTGCCCACATGTCTGTAACTCTCGAATTTTTTGACGAAAATGGTCTCAAACGATTTGGTTCGACTCCGCAATGAAGAATTCGAGGTCAAATTTGATTCTGTCCGGCCGGCCGTTGCCACGATAACTTGAGAATGGAAAGAGCTAGCGACTTGAAATTTTCAGGGTAGGTAGCGCATCCCAATATGACGGACAAGTTCGTTAATGTGCATAATCGGCTCAATGGTTTCCGAGTAATAATTTTGTTTTCAACCAATATAAATCCGATCGAATTGAAACTTGGTGAGTAGTAGAATATGAACCTTAGCACGTTTGTGAAATTTGTGCGAATCGTATGGCTAGAAAATTATTAAAAAATATTTTTGTTGTCACGATAACTTGAGAACAGAAACAGATAGCGGCTTGAAGTTTTCAGGTTAGGATGTGCATCTGAACACGACATTTGAGTTTGTTTATAAGCATAATCGGCCAAACGGTTTTAGAGTTATAGCCATCTAAAATTTTGATCTTTTTTCTCCTCATTAACTCGAAAAATACTGAACCGATTGAATTAAAACATGGTTATTAGATGTAGAATGCCAACGCAAAAATCCTAGCAAAATTTCGTGAGGATAGTATTTGTAAAAAATTTTTAAGAAATCATTGAAAATTAAAAAAATAAATTCTATATCAGTAACTATTCGTCTGAAATTGCTGACATTTTGCAAGAGCCTTTAGAACCCAACTCTACTTCCAAGTTTTAAGTTTTAACACGATCGGTTAAATATTGTTGGAGATTCGAGCAGCCTTGTGTGAGTTCAGTAGATGGGTGACCGTTGCCTCGATAACTTTCGAAGAAAAATAGATAGGGACTTGCAATTTTCAGGGTAGGTTGCGTATCCGAATGGGAGAGTTCAGTTCGTTTTTGGGCATAATCGGTTCAACGGTTTCCGAGTTATACCCACCTGGAATATTATTTTCTCGATAACTCAAAAAATAAAGATTCGATCGAATTGAAGCTTGGTAACTATTAATAGAAATCAACATAAAGACGTGTTTAAAATTTTTTAAGAACCGTGCCACTAGAAAATTTCAAAAATATTACGAAAAAAAAATTGGTTCAAGCACTGACGTGAACTTGAAGTACTCATCATTCAATTCAAATTAGCCACCGTGAACACGCGCGCAAAAGAGTACTGACTTCACGTCACTGCTTTTTTTTATTTTTATTGGCGCTCTTGATCCTCTGAACAGAGTGCTTATCAATTTGCCCAAATGTCTGTAATTTTGGAATTTTAGGTTGAAAATGGTCTTAAACGATATGGTTCGACTCACTGATTAAGAATCCATGGTCAAAATTGATTCTGTCCGTACAGCCGTCCGTTCGGCCGTTAACACGATAACACACGAACATAATGAGCTAGACAGTTGAAATTTTCCGAGTAGGTTTAGGGGATAAATTTTCAAATTCTTTTAAGATGCAGTTTCTTCATAAGAATCTATTGATGTCATTCTCAACTCTAATAAACTAATACTTTCGGAGATATGAATTTTCAAAATTTCAATAATTATTCTCAATTCTATTTTATGATTTCATAGAATACTCTAATTATAATTTCCTGATGTATATAAATCCAACATGAGATGAGTCATAGACTTACGTTCTGAATTTAATTACTAAAATTCTTGAGAATTGACGCAAATAAGCCAAATTGAAAATGTGGGAAAACCCTGTGGACATGAGCTTTGGAGCTCTTGTTCAAACTTTGACAAATCATAACTGCGAAAGTATTGGTTTCTCCGAGTTGGGAATGATATCAATGAGTTCTTATTCAATTTATTTTATTTTATGATGCACTTATATAATAGGTTCCATTAATATCATTCCCAACTCTGAGAAACCAATTCTTTCGGAGATATATTTTGTCAAAGTTTGTTTTTAATTAGTTTCTTTCATGATGCAGTTCTATCATAAGGATCCATTGATATGATTACCATTTCAGAGAAACCAATACTTTCGGAGATATAATTTGTCTGTTTGAACAAGAGCGCCAGATAGATCCTGTCCACAGGGCTTAAACCAATTTTTTAATTTTAATAGTTTTTGTTTCTATTTTTCAATTTTCCAAATATGAAGAAATCCTAGGTCAATCTTAATTCTGTCCGTCTTGCCGTAAGCACGGTAAATCTCGAACGAAATGAGTTAGATAGTTGAAATTTACAGGATAGATTTCATGCATGAATATATCGGTTAAGTTAGGACAAAATAGATCGAACTGTTTCGGAGTGCCAGTTTAAGTTTGAGACTTTTTCCGAATATTTCCGGAAATACTCATTCGATCTGATTGAAATACGATTTGAGTACGTATGCAAAGTTTAGGAACAGGAAAAATATCTAAAAAAATTAAAAAAATGATTTTCATAGCATAACTAACAGAATTATCTGGCAATTACCGGGCATCGATTCCGGTAGCGTATTGACATTGGTTGCATTCAGCGGACGAAGCGCTCAGCCACTTTACGCTACCGCTACCTAGCACAAATCAAATGTGCTCCATAAAATAGCTTCCGCTCCACAACGTGTTGAGTTCGTAGGGCATGTGCCACCGAACGTTTTGGTAACGGTTGCGCAACTGTTTCGTCCGCTGAATGCGACCATTCTCTACTTCTGTACAGATCCTACGTGGTTCTGCACCGTAATACGGAATGGCTGGACGGCCACCGAGATTATCGGCGTTGTCTACCTACGCACAGAACCGACAAAATGTATGGAAGCAGGCGATTGTGAATCGCCTATAAGGATGAAAAATATTTACTGGGTACAAATTACGCACGTGCAAGAGCTTTGTGATATTTATTGAACATTTGAACAGATTCCTAAGGAACATCAGAAGATATTATTTCACCACCTAATTTTCAGGATGTTGCACCAAGCAATTTCATATAGAATAGTTAAGTATACATTTTTCATGAAATTTTATAAAATTATCCGAAGCTTTTTCTTCATACGTTAATACAAATATTGAAATTTCACATGATATCTTGGAAAATCACGTAAGTTCTACGGATCGTTATGAAACCAATTGCAAAACCATAAAGCTGTCAGACATTCGATTTTTATGTACGGTATAATATAATACGTACTTCATAAAAAGGGACACAGAAATGGGTGGTGAAAATATACAGCCCTTGTAACTCAGTTGATGATAATAGTTTAATATTTGCGAGATTGTTCTGGAGGACTGAGCGCTTTGATTTTGCAGAAATGTAAGCAATTTCTACTCAATTCTATAAATAGTTATCTGATGGATTTAAAACTTAAAATTGGTTCAAGCACTGACGTGAAGTAAAGAGGCTTTGCGCGTACGTTCTATTGTTCATTCTCCTGTGTTGGACAGTCTCAATCGAATTTACCATGGCTCAAGCACTGACGTGAAGTCAGGAGCTTTTTCACCATGGTAGATTCGATTTAGAGTGTCCAATACAGGAGAATGGACAATAGAACATACGCGCAAAGACTCCTGACTTCACGTCAGTGCTTGAAACATTTTTTTTTCATTATTTTTTAAAAATTTTCTAGCAGTACAGTTCTCAGAAAATTGTATACACGTCTTTATGTCGATATTCTACAACTAATTAGCAAGCCCCCATTCGATCGAGTCTATATATTTTTTGAGTTATCGAGGAAATAATATTCCCGATGTATATAACTCCGAAACCGTTAGGCTGATTATGGCCAACAGCGATCATAACTCTCTCATTCAGATGCGCAACCTACCCTTAAAATTGTTCCTATCTTAAAAGTTCCTATCTCCTTTCGTTCGAGAGTTATCTAGGCAAAGGTCATCAACCCAGCTACTGAACTCACACAAGGCTGCTCGGATCTCCAACAATATAGATTCGATGGTGTTCAAACTTGGAAGTTTGTAGAAAAGTTAGGTTCTGAAGGCTATCACCAAATTTCAGCCATGTCGGATGAATAGTTTCTGATAAATAGAATTTTTTTCAATGATTTTCAATGATATTTTAAAAATTTTCTAGTGATTCGATACTCACGAAATTCTGCAAGAACTTCCGCGTTGACTTTCTACGACTAGTAACCATGTTTGAATTTGATCGGTTTATTATTTTTCGAGTTATTGAGGAAATAACAATCAAATTTCATATGGGTATAACTCCAGAACCGTTCGGCCGATTATGCTTATAAACAGAATCTAATGTCGATTATGCTCATAAACAAACTCAAATGTTGCATTCAGATGCACAACCTCACCTGAAAATTTTAAATTGCTATCTCTTTTCGTTCTAAAGTTATCGTGACATAAAAAATTTTTGTAATGATTTTTTTAAAACTTCCTAGCTATACGATTCTCACAAAATTTCACAAACGTGCTGCGGTTCATATTCTACAACTATCCATCGAGTTTCAATTCGATCAGATATATATTGGTTGAAAACAAAATTAGTACTCGGAAACCATTGAACCGATTATGCAAATTAACGATCTTGTCCGTCGTATTGGGATGTGCCACTTACCGTGAAAATATCAAGTTGTTAGCTCTTTCCGTTCTCAAGTTATCGTGGTAACGGCCGGACAGAATCAAATTTAACCTCGAATTCTCCATCGGGGAGTCGAACCAAAACGTTTGAGACCATTTTCGTCAAAAAATTCGAAAGTTACAGACATTTGGGCGAAATGATAACGCAATGTTTCCCAGAACATACGCGCAAAAATTGAAAATTAGCACGAAGGATTGTTTGCGAGGATCAGAATATAGGAATTTTTAAAGTGCAAGCTAAGCGACTTTCAGACAAAATAATATCTGGATGGATGCTTTGTAATAAATATGTGAGTTCTATAATAACTTGGAGAAATTTTAAGGCAGACTTGAGGCATAAATGGACATATTCAGGTAAATTTTCAAGGCGTGCATAGTTGGGTGGTCAAAAATTGGTATTTTTGAATGAGAGATTTAATTTTTGCGCGTAGGTATTTTCTGGGGCACATCCCGTTATCATTTTACCCAAATGTCTGTAATTTTCGAATTTTTCGCCAAAAATGGTCTCAAACGATTGATTTTGACTCCCTGATCAAGAATTCAAGGTCAAATTTGATTATGTCCAGCCGGCCATTGCCACGATAACTTGAGAACGGAAAGAGATAGCGACTTGAAATTTTCAGGGTAGGTGGCGTATCCCAATAGGACGGACAAATTCGTTAATGGGCATAATAGGCCAAACGGTTTCCATTAATAATTTTGTCTACAACCAATACTAATCTGATCGAATTAAAACTTGGTGAGTAGTTGTAGAATATAAAACCAAGAACGTTTGTGAAATTTTGCGAACATCGTATAGCTAGAAAAAATAAATTAAAAATATTATTTACGACACAATAACCTAAGAACGGAAAGAGATAGCGACTTGAAATTTTCAGGCAAGGTTGTAAATCTTCATGCGCCATTTGAGTTCGTTTATAGGCATAATCGGCAAAACAGTTTTGGAGTTATACCCATCTGAAATTTGGTTGTTATTTCTTTAATAACCCAAGAAATACAAAACCGATCTAATTCAAGCATGGTTATTAGTTGTAGAATGGCAAGGCGAAAACTTTTGCAAAATTTAATGAGGATCGTATAACTAAAAATTTAAAAAAAATCGTAGAAAATTATTGAAAAAAATTCTATATATAAGAAACTATTCATCCGATATCGCTGATATTTTGCGGAAGCCTTCAGAACCTAACTTTACTACCAAGTTTCAGGTTTGAACATGATCGGATCCATATTGTTGGAGATCCGAGCAGCCTTGTGTGAGTTCAGTAGTTGGATGGGTGAGCGTTGCCTCGACAACTCTCGAACGAAAGGAGATACGGACTTGCAATTTTCAGGATAGGTTGCAGATCTGAATGGAAGAGTTATGTTTGCTATTGGCCATAATCAACCCAACGATTTCGGAGTTACACCCATCTGGAATATTATTTACGTGATAACTCAAAAAATATATTCGATCGAATTGAAGCTTGGTAACTAGTTCTACGCTACGTTTGGAGCTGAAGAGAAGAACAGACTCTGGAGAGGGGATATAACAATAAAGTACGTGAAGGGAGAGCCATCAGTCGTCCATGTTCGTTCTATCTTAACAAACTGTCCATAACTATATCGAATTCCTTTTTTGAGGAGTGGCCTTTTGTATACTCTTATGTGCAGTCTCTTCATTCCAAGTTCAACGAGATCTTGGCATTTGTGAGTGTCCAGAAGCCTTTGTTTATTTTATTGGCGGAGACCTGGCTGGGACCTGAAGTACCAGATTCGCTTTATAGTATTCCGAGCTATACTCTTCACAGGGGTGATAGTACAATCACTATTGGGCATGGCGGTGTCTGTATATATGTGCATACCGATGTAAGTGATAACTTTTCAGTTTTGCCGATCGGTTGAATACTTCCGGCGTCGACAGTTTGTTTCTGAAAAATGGCTCTTGTTCCCTCAACATAGGTTGCGTTTACAGACCAAGAGCCTCTCCTTTCGATGTTACTCTCTTTGATCATATAAAAGCACGGATTAAACTCTGCTTCACAAATTCTAATTGATTTGCTTGATGGCTCAGAATTCAGTCAATTGATCAACTCACCAACACGTTTTCGCCAGGGGCAGATTCCGTCACGGCTGGATCTCATCTTGATTAACGATGAAGAACTCACGTCGGACATTAGTCTTCCCCCTTTTGGCCGATCGGATCATGTCGTACTTATGTCCACGCTCCAATTTTCCTTGCCACCTTCAGTAAAAAAGCAGGTAAGGACGAAGGATCACTAAGTTGAACGAGATTTTACTTGCTACTGACTGGTCAAGACTATCATCTACGGAGGAGATTAATGAAGCATGGAAGGTGTTTATGAATGTGATGGAATTAAGCGGATTACCATCAAGAGAGCAATTACTGTTTTCCCTTCAAAGCCATGGATCACTAATCAGATGCAAAAGCAGATTCGTCACCAAAAGTCTATATGGCAACGCTACATGCGGAATAAATCCCATTAAGACTATCAATTTCATAGGAAATACTCTAATGAACTAAATAAAACTTTGTCATTGGCTAGAATGATGAATGTAACTATGAGAATAACCTTGTCTGATCCGAAAATCATAGGAAGTTCTACAGCTACGTCCGTTCGTCATTGAACACCAAGGTGTCGGTTCCGATTGTCCGAGGCCCCTCTGGTCAGCTGAGCGGCGATGATTCGGAGTCGGCAGAAATTTTTGCAAGCATTTTTTCCGCAGCATTTCCAGAGGAACCGCTTGTTCCGGTACCCCAGATGGTGGGTGACAAATCCATCGCTGAGATCACTTATATCTGTTTCACTCCTGAACTTGTGGAGGAACACCTCAAAAACCTAAAGGAGGCCTCATCACCTGGCCCTGACGGTGTTTCTCCCTTTGTCTTGAGAAGATGCGCCACTGCCTTATCTGGGCCTTTGTGTTCACTCTACACCATGTCCTTTGCTGCACATCGACTGCCTGCTGCCTGGTTGTCAGGGTCCGTTACGCCAATCTTCAAGAAGGGAGATAAAACTAACGCTGATAATAACCGGCCCATAACGCTAACCAGCGTTGTTGGGAAGATATGCGAGATGATTGTTGTGGACGTAATAATGCAGTTTGCTCTGACAAACTCTATAATACCCCCAAACCAGCAGGGTTTTGTCCCTGGTAGATCAACTACGACCAACCTATTGCAATGTCTTGATGACTGGACAACTGCAATGAATTCCAGAACACCAGGGGATCATTTATTTAGATTTTGCTCGTGCATTCGATAGGGTACCTTTTCGTAGGTTGTTCGAAAAACTGGAGCATGTCGGGGTGAGAGGGTCTATTCTGAAGTGGATTCGATCTTTTGTCGCCGAGCGCTATTTTTCAGTAAGGGTTGGTGGCAGATACTCTGCTCCACGATATTCCACCAGTGGGGTTCCACAAGGTTTAGTTGTGGGCCCGCTATTATTTCTTCTATATACAGCGGGTTCACTGGCCTCCTTACATCGGCAGTTTCCATGTTATCTGATGACACTAAAATGTTTGCCAATCCCTTGGTCTCTTATGGGGCAATGTGTCAGGATCTGCAAGGAATCGAAGAGTGATGTGCTGCCTGGCTGATTTCACTTAACCGGGAGAAGTGCACCGTGTTGCATCTTGGTGCGTCCAATCCTCGCCTACAGTACACTGTTGGTGGAAGTTCAATTCGGCCATGCTCTTCGCACACTGACCTCGGTGTTCTGATGAATGAGGAACTTTGCTGGACGAATCATGTGGACACTGTCTGTTGCAGGGCTTCTCAGAGGTGTAATCTCTTCGAGAAGGTGTTCGGTCGCTACACTATCTCAACATCTTATCATCTACTGAAGTCATACATAAGACCGATCCTCGAGTATGCGGGTACGGCGTGGGATACTCGTTTCCTTAGAGACTCTGACAAGCTGGAGAAAATACAGAGGAGAGTCACCAGAATGCCATATGGAAGCCAGAGACCAGAGTACCGAGACAGAAGGCAGAATCTCCGGCTAACCACCTTCGAACGCCGACGATTAAGAGGAGATGTCATTTCAACATACAAAATCCTGCAAGGGCTTTCCGGAGTGGATCTGTCACATTTATACCGCATGAACACCATTGCTGGACTCCGAGGGCTCCCCTATAAACTATACAGGGAACCATTCCGCTCGGTTTCGCGGGAACACTTTTTGTCGAACATTGTTTTCCATGTTTGGAACATCCGAGTGATAATGTGTGTGCGCCGAACGTGAACCAATTCAAAGTTTTGACAACTGGTCCAGTCTAACTTAAGTTTGTTTTGGTAAAACTCTAACTGCCTCGTACAATTTCTCCATTTTGAATTTGAATTATTTTGTTAATTTTTTATTTTTTTTTCCTATTGCAAGAAATTCTATTTTTTCTCTCTCATTTCTGCACCCATTCTGTTTGCTTCATCTACTTTTCTTCTGCTTGTTTTGAGCCACATGGGTGGTTACTTTGGCTTTGGTTAATCGTATAAATAAATGAATAAATAAATAAATAAGATATATATCAGAGGTTTTTGGCGCGCTTATTCCACTGAACGCCCATCATTTTTCCTAATTGTCTGTAATTTTCGAATTGTTCGTTGAAAGTGGTCTGAAACGTTTAGTTACGACTCACTGATGACTGATCCGAAGTCAAATTAAAGAATGTCCGTTCTGCCGTAGGCTTGATGGCTCTCAGGCGAAATAAGTGATTTGAAAATTGCAGGTTAGATTTGAGTAATAAATATCTTGGCTGAGTTCGTTAATTTGGACAAAAGAACATTTTTGACCATCCTTACTAGTTATAAGCTGCGTATGAACTACGCGCAAATCCTCGAACATTCGCGAGGCCGTCTAGCAAGTCAATGTTCGAGTTTTTGCCGCACGTAGTTTATACGCAGCTTTACAGTCTAGGTACGAATACTTAAAATATTACTACATAATATGGGAAACATTATAGAACATAATATATTACTAGTTGCAAAATGGCGAACACATATTGTCATATCTCAATATTCAGAGGATTTTCTATAATTTCCTATTTTTGATGCGTGTGGTCAGCTCTCTGTAGTTCTTCTACGACTTTTAGAACTGTACACAAAAACATTTTTAAGATGCCTTGATAGTTTTACAGTGAAAGGTATAACTTGTTGCGAAATGGCGAAATCGCCAGTGTAATCATTCATTATTCCCTGGATTTTCTATATTGTTTCATGATTCTGATACGTGTGGTCAGATCTCTGTATTTTCTCATTTGATCGACTTTTAGAACTGTACACAAAAATATATTTGACCCGCTTTATTAGGTTTACACTATAGGTAGGAGTACTTCAAATATTACTAGGTATAAGTGAAATATATTACTTGCTGCAAAATGGCGAAATCTATAGAGTAATATTTCATTATTTTCTGGCTACTGTATATGATTTCTCAATTAATTGACTTTCGGATTTGTCCACAAGAACTTTATGGCCCCCCTTGATAGTTTTACAGTCTAGGTACGAAACCTTTAAATACTGAATAAAGAGATTCAGTACATAGTTAGGAAATACAGGGTGTCCGTTAAAGACGTTCATAAATATTTTAGAAGGCGATACCTTCAGTAAAAGTAAGGAAAAAATTCCCATCAACACAGGTCCGGAAATTCTTCTCAAGGGGACTAGAGCCCCCCAAATATGTCCCCCAGCATCGGGTTTTTTCCAATTATATCAGAACGTATTCATGTCACAAATTTGAAATTTGGCATCTAGATGTATAGCTATGTAGCACATTAACTTCAAAGTTAAGGTGTTCTCTATCACAGCCGACCAGCCTGGTGTGGTCGAAAATCGATTCGCCCTCGAGCAAGCACAGGGGCGTGCACCGACGAACAGAATCGTCTTTTGCACGAAAACTTTATATCCTAGCGTTATTTTCACAATTTAATGTGAATTCTGTATCCTTGGCAATTTTGCGCAAAAGAGGTGCTCTTGTCCCATAACGCTAGGATGTAGGTACCGTTTTCGGGAAAAATACGATTTTGTTCGTCGGTGCACGCCCCTGTGCTCACTGAAGGAATCAGCGATATTTAACTGCTCTAAGCTGATACAGAATATCTTTAAATAGATTTGATTAATAACTACGATCATAGAAATTACTGGAATACACAAAAATCGGTGATAATCAGGTATCTATCGTTGTTGTAGTTAAAAGTGGATAGTTGAAAATTCGCCATCGTCTTATTTTTGGCGCTCTTTTTCCTCGGTACAGAGTGCTTATTAATTTGCCCAAATGTCTTTTTCGAATTTTTTTTTGAAAATGATCTTAAACGATTTGGTTCGACTCACCGATCAAGAATCCGTGGTCGAAATCAATTCTGTGCGGCCGACCAGCTGTAGGCACGATAACTCTCGAACGAAAGGAGTTAGAGGATTGAAATTTGCAGAGTAGGTTTGCAGCGTAAATATCTCGGACCAGTTTGCTAACGGGCGAAATTTACGAAGTGGTTTTGGAGTTATGGCCCTTTTGAGTGAAAACATTGTTTATGAATATTTCCGAAACCGATGACTCGATCTATCTGAATTTTAGCATCAAATTGTAAAATAATGACTTCTATATACATGCGAAGTTTTGTTTTGATCGGGTTGCAATAAGGTATGAGAAAAAAAATTTTAAATTTTTAAATTTCGTTTCTACAATAAATCTCGAACAGAATGAGCTAGGCAGTTGAAATTGTCAGAGTAGGTTTGAGAGATAATTATCTCGGTTATGTTGGTTACTGGGCAGAATTGGCCTGATGGTTTCGGAGAAACGAAAAAAACGAAAAATTTTTTTTACAACACAAGTTTCAAATTTAACTCCTTTTAAGATGTAGTTTCACCATAAAAATCCATTGATATCATTTTCAACTCTAACAAGCTAATACTTTCAGAGATATGATTTTTCGAAATTTTAATAATGAATCGTACAGAAGTACAGAAGTACTTCTTATGTTTTCATAGAAAGCTGTACTTAATTATTGTATCTATGAATTATGTTATGATCTGTGTTCTTACATGTCATCTTATTTTCCTATGAGAGAGAAATGTCAAAATTATTTCTGGTACCTACACCTCTTTTTCTAGTTTTTGGCGCTCTTGTTCCTCGGAACAGAGTGCTTATCAATTTGCCCAAATGTCTGTAATTTTCGAATTTTTCGATGAAAATGGTCTTAAACGATTTGCTTTGACTCACTGATCAAGAATCCGTGGCCAAAATTCATTCTGTCCGGGTGGTCCGTAGGCACGATAACTCTCGAACGGAGTAGGGTTGGGACATAAATATCTCGGCTAAGTTCGTTTTCAGGCAAAATCAGACAGACAGTTTCGGAGTAACAAAAAAAAATTTTTTGCATGACAAATTCCAAATTTAATTTTTTTCAATAAGAAGTTGGGTAGAATTTGTCTATTGGTTTTGGATTGATAATTTTTGGCACTCTTGTTGAATTTAAATTCTTCTATGATGTTTGAATTGAATTTCTGCTAAGATGAAGTTCTTTCATAAGAATCCATTTGATATAATTTCCAACTCTGAGAAACCAAAACTTTCGGAGATATAATTTGTCTGTTTGAACAAGTGAGCCAGAAAGCTCCTGTCCACAGGGCTTGAACCAATTTTTTCATTGATATTTCCGTGTTTGATTCCTACAATAAAATGTGCAAATTTACATATTCCCGGATCTCATGATACTTATAAGAAAACGAAGGTGGCTTATGATGAAATTGATCCTGAACTTAACCTATAATTTATTCTGTTATCTCATCGATCCCCGGATTCTATGAATCGACTTATTTTCGGGTCAGTTTGGCGAAATATTCTGCAATCAATTTTCTGGAGTCAATTCAATGACATATGTCTGTTTTCATCAACATCTTCAGAGTCAGAAGGGTTCTTTAATAGAACCAGAATTAAAAAAATTGGTTCAAGCCCTGTGGACAGGAGCTTTCTGGCGCTCTTTTTCAAAGAGACAAATTATATCTCCGAAAGTATTGGTTTCTCAGAGTTGGGAATTAAATCAAAGTATTCTTATGATAGAACTGCGCCATGAAGGAAATTCAATTCAAATAATAGTTTATTTATCAAGATTAAATGAGCAATCTGAGAATGAAAACTGCACCACGGAAGAAATCAAATTAAAATAGCTGAAATGAATTTGACTCTCTCTTATAGAACAGGATGACATGTACGAGTATGAACACAGATCATATAATAAAGCTTAGATAGAATAATTATAGCATTCTGTGAAAACATAGAAGAACGATTCATTATTGAAATTTAAAAAAATCATATTTTCGAAAGTATAAGCTTGTTGGAGTTGAAAATGATATCAATGAATTTTAATGGTGGAACTGCATCTTGAATAAAAATTGAATTTGAAATTTGTTACTTAAAAAAAAATTTTTTTTCGTTTCTCCGAAACCATTTGGCCTATTTTTCCCAATAACGAAATTAACCGACATATGCATCTCCCTAACCTACTCTCGAAATTTCAACTGCCTAGCTTATTCCGTTCGAAAGTTATTGTAGAATTTTTTTTTTAAATTTTCAACATTTTTTTTACACTTTACGGTAACCTGGTCAATACAAAGCTTCACATGCGTATAGAGGTCATGATTTTACAATTTGGTGCTAAATTTCAGATAGATCGAGTGATCGGTTTCGGAAATATCCATTAAAAAATGTTTTTACTAAAATCAGCCATAACTCCGAAACCACTTGATAGATTTCGCCCATTAACGAAATTGTCCGAGATATTTACGCTCCAAACGCACCTTGCAAATTTCATTCCTCTAACTCCTTTCGTTCGAGAGTTATCGTGCCTACGGCCGGCCGGCTGGCCGGACCGGCAGGACCGGCCGGACAGAATCGATTTCGACCTCAGATTCTTGATCAGTGAGTCAAACCAAATCGTTTGAGACCATTTTCAGCCAAAAATTCGAAAATTACAGACATTTGGGCAAATTGATAAGCACTCAGTTCCGAGGAACTAGAGCGCCAGAAATTAAATAAAGAATATTTTTTATAATTTTTGTGATCCCAAGAAGTCAAATAATGGCGTATATGATAGTATCTATCAATATTTGGATATTCACCCAACTTCATTTTTCCCTTCAAACATTCATCGAATTGATGAGTTGTAGAAGTCATTGTTGATATTTTTATGGTTCCAAATTAGAAGGTGTTTAATGGTACATTTGTAGTTGACAATTGGTGCTTCACTTGAAGTTGTACGTTGTCGAAAAGATCTAATATAATCGCAGCTATCTAAGGAACTCATAATCTCTTCTTCGTTATAATGAGTATTCAGTCTCTCTTACTCCACTCTGAATATATTCCATCAGGTCGAAAACTAATATAATTTTATCGCATAATCACGAATTATTAAGTGTATTAAAATCAAGTGTAGTCGCCGTTTTACCGTTCCCACGTAGGGGGGAAGGAAGAACCGATTTTGGGTAGAAAGGTGGAGATAACTTGCAGTTAAACGGTATAGTGGGAATGTTTTGAGCATTCTGTGGCATACATCCTCTTTCGTGTTTGTGGCATTGTCAAACATTTTCATTTTCAACATGAACCATGAGAAAGGCATATTTGAAAATATATCATATACCGAATAAGAAAAGAGATTCGTCGTTTCAGCTTTATTGAGTGCACGATGTTCAGTTTTGGCGCTCCAGTTCCTCGGAACTCAGTTCTTATCAATTTGCCCAAATGTCTGTAATTTTCGAATTTTTCGATATAAATGGTCTTAAACGATTTGGTTCGACTCACTGATCAAGAATCCGTGGTCGAAATTCAGTCTGTCCGGCCGGCCGGCCGGCTGTAGGCACGATAACTCTCGAACGGAATGAGCTAGACAGTTGAAATTTCCAGAGTAGGTTTGGGAGATAAATATCTCGGCTGAGTTCGTCAAATGTTTAGGCTTTGTTTGGACTATTTAGTACATGTTTTATGTGAAGTTTGCACAAAATCCGTCGAGCGGTTCTTCATTTATCAAAGGAAACTTTTTGAAAATGTAACTATAAACGTGATGTTTTTCTGGATGTTAGGAGGGGGTTTTGGGGTAAATTTCGAGTGGGTTTATCGAGGAAAAATACGGAAGCTTCGTAGAGTTTCGCGTTTTAGGAGTGAAAAGATGGGGATGTATTTAAAAAAAAATGCGAAAAGCCGAAAAAACCCCGATTATGGCAAAAGGAGCAAAATTGTGGAAAGGAATTCGGAGGAACGGTGGCGTTCGGAACGACGGTATTTGCGGGAGCGCGAACACGAGATTCGAAATTAGTCCGTAACGGAGCCCTTTGTTCTCTCCTCTCTTTCGTTTTGCTTGAAGAACGATAGGAAAATGTGACTTTTCGCGAAAATCGACAAAATTCTGACATTTCACGTAATTCTGTGACGAATTTCAACGCGGATCCTTCAAGGCTGACGTTTTCGGTCCGAGCAAGCGACGAGAAATGTCAAATGGAATTTGAATTTCTAACGGAATTGCTCAAAAATCTCGGAATTGTCTAGAAAAACTGCGAGAAATATGAACGAGTAACCGATTTCGATCGATTGCTTGATAGGATTGACGATATTCTGAAAATCGAAAGACGGAAATCATCCGAGCACTAAAAATCTTTATTTGATACATTATCAGAATTGATTCACGTAGGCAACGTGGCCGAGTGAGCTGTGCGTTGGATTGGGAATTTATAGCTCCCAAGCCTTCCGAGACTCGCGGGCGGCCTCGAATCTCGAAGCGTCCGAAATAGCTTTCTCGTAATTTTTTTTCATTTTTACCCAATGAAAAATTTAAAGTAGCGTTACTCCAGTAAACGTATCTTGAGATTTGGATCTTAGCGTTAAGTTACGAAATCTATAATCAATATCCGTTCGATCGGATGGATTTTTTGCATTGAAATTGCACAGATTAAGCCAAAAATCAACGTTCGAAAATGAAAAACCCCCAGCCGTTTTTTTATTCATGCTCAAAATGAAAAAATAATTAATAGTGTTTATCCAAATATTTTGGATTAATTTCAAAATAGAGAGCAATTAATAACATATTTTTTGTTTGAATAAATTAATTGGATGTTCCAATTGAATTTTTTTATTACACGTACCGGGCCGCCACTATACTCTAAATATCTCAGGGTAGTGCAATGATTGGTGATTATCTGGCTGAACTACCCCGCCTCAGACCAATAGTATTCCCTGCGAACGATCCCAGGTCTCAAGGAAATTCCTGGAATCTAGTCGTTGTTAATGTTGCACGTCAAGAGCTCTTCGGGTTATAAAATCCATAGATAACCCGTTAACCCTGACCTCCTTGGAGACGCCAGAGAGTTGGGGTTTGGTCTTGAATTATTCATCTCCTGACATCATTCTCTGAATCTGTATAGTATAACTAACGATATGTTAATAAATTTCAGCTACTTGAGAACGTCTGATATATCGACAATGCGTCGTTTGTACCCTTAAATGTAATCCTAATTCTAACTATCTGTATACAAGTGGAATTCCAATCCTTATTGAAATCCTACACATATGAAATCATTATATTAGTGTGGACGACTGATTTTGAGATATTTATTCAGAATATTCACTTATAATACCACAAGAGCTTCAAAATTATCGGGTATTTTTCCCGATAGGTTCGTTGCAAACAAATGAAGGAGTCAAGTTTTTCAGGTTAAAAAATCACTCGCGCTTCGCGCTCGTGATTTTTCCTGAAAAACTTGACGACTTTATTTGTTTGCAGGGAACCTTGAGGGAAATGCCAGATAATTTTGAAGCTCGTGTGGTATTCGGGGGATTATTTTTCCGTCCCAAATGTCGGCCAATAGAATTGCACCATGAGATGAAATGAACAGTTAACAAATAAGAATTTCATAATTGTACCTTCCTTATAGTCTTCTCCATCCATTTTCTTCATATTGTAAGCGTAATCTTTCATAATGTTTGCCAATTGCGCTTCACTCGTTTCAGCACTCAATGTGTATTCCCTCTCAGTACAAAAAGTAGTAAATTGGTTCCAAACTGTATTTTTTGCCTTCTCCGTATTAATGGGAACATTTCCTTTGACTTTTTTATCGATGGTGGACAGAGAACAAACTCCAAATCGACTCATTTTCATGCAAAATCTCCAATTTTCACAATTGAATTCAACCTGTCAGTTTGACGTGTGGTTAATTTGACTGTTTTTTATATATAGCAACTACCAGAGAAAATAATCAAAAAATTATCAGTATAATACCATGTAGGTTGTACCACGTGACGTCGAATGGTGCAATTCTATTGGTCGATATTTGGGTCGGAAAAATAATCATCTGTATATAAGAAGTGTGATTTCAATGTTGAATAGGCAAGGAACATATTATGTCTTTAAATGAACTCGAAACTATGTAAGTATATTTATAATAAGAATATGAGGTGAGAATGAATTTTACAATCAATTACTCATGCCAAGACAGCGGTCAGGAGATCCCCGTCAGGAACAACGCATTTTGACTCATATGTTGGCTAGGCGTCATACCCATGACCACTCTACGGAATCACTTGCATGCAAGTCCATGCAAACCAAAAGTACTCTCCATATGCTGCCCGTCGCCCAAAACCAAGATCCTGTAACATCGCTGGTTCAGAAGATTTCTACCCTTTCATCAATACATGCGCGAATCATACTGACAGAATTATGTAGCAGGACGGAATCCCTGCCCACGAAACCTCACACCTTCCGGACTGAAACTCCAAGAGCTATAACGTAGTCCATCTGCTAATGCGCAGAACGAATAATACGCGATAGGCGGTGCGCTAATTTCAAAATTATCGAGGGCCACGGTATGTACCTCGAAAACAACGCTATTTCTCCGAAACGACTTGGATACGCAAAGAAGTGGCCAGCATGGGGTGGAAACTCTCTCACTAAAGTCTGGTCAGAGTAATATAGTTCGCGAGGTTCCCGTGAAATTTTGTAGATGTCCCTTCCTCCGCGTTTCGTGGGTCACGTGATGGTTTAACAGCTGTTCGCTGCCGACTTGTTTCAATTCATTTTCAATTTCGAGATTGCTTGTTGTTGAAACGTTGAAAGTATAAAGTGTTCTGTTTTGCGTAGTTTTGGTTTTGTTTTTAAAGATGGTTAGCTGTATAGTGAAAGACTGTTTGAACAGGAGTAGATTGCACAGGATTCCTAAAGATGATGAGGTAAGTTCGTTTTTATGTATTTTTAATACTTTATTGCTTACTGCCATAAAAACTGTTTCAAACGACTCAAGGACTTACAAGACACTTTGAATCTGTTTCATCAAAAAGATAGTTACCAAAGGGCCAGAAAATACCCACTAAAAGCACTTATACAAACACTAACAGAACAAAATACGAATAGAAAATGGAACATCCATATTTAATCGCTTTTGTTTCCTTGCATATGATTGTTTAATTGTTAGTAGGCTGAAGGATCTTATTTGTATACATGTATGAGCAATAAAGTACTTAATTGTGATTAATTTATTGATACTTTGATATATCCAAAATAATTTTATATCATCATTTTCAGGTTTGGAAAATATGGCTGGAAAGAATAGGACGCCTTGATGCTGACTAGGGCTGCAATTTTAGTGTACGGACATCATCGAATTTGTTCCAGCCATTTTGATCCGTCCGACATTGTAACAAATATTAAGAAGCAATTCATTGTACCCGTTGCCTTTCCTACTCGAGGCATGCCGATGGATGTTGGAGTACAAGGTAAATGAATTTTTTCCATTTTATTGTTCATATCTTGAATGATTATAGTTGCAGGAGCTTGCACACTTCCTCATTAGAGTGTGTAGATTCAAAAACTTGTTTTCTTGACATATCTGAAATATTTACTAACCATGCTTTCTCGTAAAATTAAAGCAACTCATTGATATTTGAATTTCTATTAATAGATCCAGATTGTATTATCGGAAATGGTTCCACACCAGTGCAAGCAGGACCTTCATGTTCATGTAAGATTTCCATTTATTCATACTATTTCATTTAAAGTTATAAATTTCAATGTGATATGTTGATATTATGCATGATATAAAATGCTTGATGATTTTTCTTATTTGAATATCTATTCCTAGATGTCCAAGATGTGCTTGAGGTAGAATATGAGTCTGAAGATGGACCTGTAATTCCCGCTACCCCAAATAACTTATTTTATTTACTAATCTTAAATGATTTTTGATTATATAAAATTGAATTGTTATAATTTTCTCTTCAGGAAAAACCAGAAGGATACGATTCTCTAAGGTATCGCCAGACGCTAGGGAATACTACAAAATTGCCACTGATCTGCAACGTAAAGTGGGAAGGATTGCTGAAAAGAATAGAGGCCTGAAATTTGTAGTGAAAGAGCTACACAATGCTTGCCATTCTCATGAACCGCTCAGCCACTTGATGAACACACCAACCTTCAATTTTCTCTTGTCTCAAATAAGGTGTCAAAACGTGAAACCCAGAGGAAGGCGCTTTACTTTAGATGAGAAAATTCTTTTTTTGACATCATTTAAAAATAGCCCTAAGGGATGCAAACTCCTCAGCAACATTTTTGCGGTTCCATCCAGCAACACTTTGTCAAAATTATTGCATTCAGTAAATTTCAGTACAGGTATCAATTCTAGTGTTATGGATTCAATATCTATATCTACTATATTTCATATTTGATTTTTTTCCAGAGACTATGGAAATGTATAAATTTGTGACTGCATTTTCATGTACGAAATGTTTTCCACATTACTTTGTGTATAATGATAACCATTTTTCATATTATAATTCACATTTGGTTTTGTCCTTCTAAATGTATATTGGAAATATTGTGATAATTCATTAGCTCCTTTATATTCAAATATAATGGATTATTTTAATGTAGAATATATTTACACATTTCGTTGTACTCGCTTAATGATTTCCATTTTTTATACTTTATTTCACATTTGATTTTGTCCTTGTAAATGAATACAAAAAATTTTGCGATCATTTATTTGATAGCTCTTCCATATTCAAAGCTATAGATTAGAGATAATTTTCATGAAGAAAATATCTTCCACATTGTGTTGTACATAATATACTTACTGCTATCCATTTTTAATATTATATTTCACATTTAATTTTCTCTTTTCTCCTAAACGATTCGAAAAGTATTTTTAATTTTTATATACAGGGTGTTTCATCATAAAGTGGACAAACCTATATGGCGTATAGGAGATATCGAGAGAATCATTTTTGGCTTATGACATATACCCCGTTTTCGAACCATAAGCGAGATACAGGGTGTTAAACCTCAGGATTGAGCCATTTTCAATCCAATATTGTCAGTTTTCTATAACATATCAAGTTATGATTTTACGTCACAGTGGAGTATTTCGGGGTACTTTATCTAGAAAAGTTCAAAATCAGTCAAAAAAAAATTCAAAATGGCGGAAAACCTAAAATGCTCTTCAATTTTTTTCTCGGTTCCAAATTTGAATTTAATTTTTCGAACGTGCTCATTTTTATAAGAATTTCTGTACAAGAAATTTCTGATAAATCGACAACAAATTTTTTTTTACATGTCTACAGCAAAAAAAAAAATTCACCCAAAATTGTTGATTTTTCACACGGTGGTACTCTATCTCCTACCAAATACGAATCTGAAAACAGAATCGAAAAATATCAAACGGTTTCTTCGCTAGAGCCATCCGAATATGGCATTTTGACTTCTTGCTCAACTAAAAATAATTAAATTAATAATTAAACTGATTTGACTATGGGGGTTTGTTGTGTGAATTTTGGCTATCAAATTATTCCAAATCCTGGAAAAGAATTAATCACAAAATAGTTTTTTATGTTACTCTGATGGAATTCTTAAGTTCATCTCTAGACTCTAGACTGAGAAATGTTAATTGGAACTTATCTAAGAATGCTCAGAATCGTTACCTAGCAACGGCGATTCAACGAATTTGACGTTTTATTCGAAGCGCAATCTAGTTTTGAATGAAAATGAAATATTCAGTTTCAAAAAAAATGATATGATTCAGGCGTATTATGAAGGAAATACCTCGGCGAGGAAAGCGAGAGAAATCTACTACCGTAGATTTCCAGGTAGAGCACTACCAAATTTCAAGACGTTTCTGGCGACAGTACGGAAATTACGAGAGGAAGGTACTCTCTCCCGCAAAAAGAAGGAATCTATCCGAACGTATGATGAACGCATACTGGATATGGTTGATAGAAATCCGGAGATATCTACGAAAACATTAGCGAATCATCTAAGTACGAGAAGTAGATCAACTGTATGGAGAATTTTGAAACGAAACAATTACCGTCCATATCATTACCAAAAAACTCAAACCTTAGAAGAGGGTGATTGTGATAGAAGGAAAGAATTTTGTCGCTTTGTTCTTAGAAGAAAACGTGCTGATAGAAATTTCTTGGGTAAAATTCTTTTCACTCATGAAGCTACGTTTCATAGAGACGGATTCTTTAATAGTAAAAATACTGTTATATGGCAAAGGGAGAATCCGCATGCAACAATACAAAGGAATAGACAAAAGAAGTTTTCAGTTAATGTTTGGGCGGGTATCAAGGATCGATTTATCATCGGACCTTACATTCTCCCTCAAACGTTGACTGGAAATACGTATTATCAATTCTTGCGGGAGAATTTGCCGAATATAATGGAAGATATTCCTCTGAGCCATTTTCAAGGAATTTGAGTACGGGAGTATTTAGACACTAAATACCCCTACCGATGGATTGGTCGATTAGGACCGGTTGCATGGCCTCCTCGTTCACCAGATTTGTCACCTCTTGACTATTATTTCTGGGGTCAAATGAAAAGCCTTGTCTATGACAAGCGAGCTCCAGTAAACTCGAGAGAAGAACTTATTGAGCGAATTGAATCAGCTGCTGACGAAATTCGCCGAATCCCGGAAATGATTGCAGCATCGGTGAATACAATGGCGAAAAGAGCGAGAAGGTGTTTACAGAAAAATGGAAATATTTTTGAGAATTAATTATGAATTTAAATTTTTTTCAGAGTTATTAAATTATTTTTTCCATTCTATTTCTTGTTCTTTATTTCCGAGTTAGATAAATGTTGAATTATTCCTCAAAATATCATTGAAATTTCGAAGTTATTTAAGTTACAAAAGGACATTGCTTCCTAATATTTTCCCATTTCTATTCATTTCAATCGAAATGTAATATTCTACTAAGTGAAAATTGAAAATCTAGCAGTTCGGTGAATCGCCGTTGCTAGGTAACGATTCTGAGCATTCTTAGATAAGTTCCAATTAACATTTCTCAGTCTAGAGTCTAGAGATGAACTTAAGAATTCCATCAGAGTAACATAAAAAACTATTTTGTGATTAATTCTTTTCCAGGATTTGGAATAATTTGATAGCCAAAATTCACACAACAAACCCCCATAGTCAAATCAGTTTAATTATTAATTTAATTATTTTTAGTTGAGCAAGAAGTCAAAATGCCATATTCGGATGGCTCTAGCGAAGAAACCGTTTGATATTTTTCGATTCTGTTTTCAGATTCGTATTTGGTAGGAGATAGAGTACCACCGTGTGAAAAATCAACAATTTTGGGTGAAATTTTTTTTTTGCTGTAGACATGTAAAAAAAAATTTGTTGTCGATTTATCAGAAATTTCTTGTACAGAAATTCTTATAAAAATGAACACGTTCGAAAAATTAAATTCAAATTTGGAACCGAGAAAAAAATTGAAGAGCATTTTAGGTTATCCGCCATTTTGAATTTTTTTTTTTACTGATTTTGAACTTTTCTAGATAAAGTACCCCGAAATACTCCACTGTGACGTAAAATCATAACTTGATATGTTATAGAAAACTGACAATATTGGATTGAAAATGGCTCAATCCTGAGGTTTAACACCCTGTATCTCGCTTATGGTTCGAAAACGGGGTATATGTCATAAGCCAAAAATGATTCTCTCGATATCTCCTATACGCCATATAGGTTTGTCCACTTTATGATGAAACACCCTGTATATTACTTAATAATAGGTTCACATCAAATGAACAACTTTAATTCATGAATCTGAATAAATACTTTTATTAAAGATATTTTTGGGATGTCATTTGTTTCCTTTCGATAAGAACTAAAACCATTGTTCCAAATCATTGTCAAAAGCCAGGTGTTTGACGAATTATCGTCTATTTGGTGTAAGGCAGTATTTTGGAACAATTGTTTAAAATAGAATATAGGATATTGTAATGCGAGATACATTTGAATTTCCCGCTCGGATGAGTTTCTTGAGGTTCCCGCGACGTACCGCTAGTGTTCCACGAACCAAAATAAGGCGAGAGTGACCCATCTATATATATCTCTTGTCTATGGTGGCCAGCAATCCAGCATATCGATCGACATGCATTCCATGGCTGACAAACCCAAAACGATGTGCACCTCTTTAATGCACGATCATCGACGATTATTCACGAATCGCATAGACTCTCGCTGCTCTGATTTGAACAGTTTCGCTCACGTTACGTACGATTTCTCTGTGTTAGGTCTAGCCTACTTAAAATCTGTTGAGAAACTGCGCTCGAATAAACCTTTCTGCTAGATCTGCAGCGGTTTGTAGAAGAGCTTTTAATGGTTCCGATTTGGATTGACTGACATGTCTCAGGAATCAGGCATTTCTGAAGATAAATATGTTGGAATCAAAATCATTATTCCATGTTTGATCCTGATAAACAATCACCCTCTATCGAGATGTAATTTCCAAGACATGTCTAGCGAGAACTTTTCCAATTTTATAATCTGACATAATTTACAGTTTCGGAGGCGATCTTCTGATAGGAATGAAGGAATTAGTTCGCAATTCCTAAACCATCCACTGCATGTGAAAGATCTCTGGAACTTTTCGCATAACCTGTTATAAAGCTTAATTCGACCCGGAAGATATATTTTCCTGGAGCACTACGATGCGGAAACGAGAACCCGGGATATGAATGGTCTATTCAGGATTATACTCCTGGAGAACGATTATGACTAGAGTCGTTATCTGAAGTCGATATTCGGTTGTCCAATTTGTTTGTAACGACATTGATATTGCTATCATCTTATCTATTTCACATAGGATACCAAGACTGCGATAATTCTAATATGTTTTCTGGTAAGATATTACAAAGTTTTCTCCAATTTCTTGATAATATATCAGTATACAAATGTTGCAATGGAAATATCGGAATCTATATAATAAAACTCTACTGCCAAGTTTCAAGTATTAACACGATCTGTTAAATATTGTTGGAGATTCGAGCAGCCTTGTGTAAGTTCAGTAGATGGGTGACCGTTGCCTCGATAACTTTCGAACGAAAGGAGATAGCGACTTGCAATTTTCAGGGTAGGTTGCATATCCGAATGGGAGAGTTGAGTTCGTTTTTGGGTATAATCGGTCTAGCGCTTTCTGAGTTATGCCCACCTGGAATATTATTTCCTTGATAACTCAAAAAATAAATATTCGATCGAATTGAAGCTTGGTAACTAGTAGTAGAAAATCAACATAAAGACGTGTTTAAAATTTTGTAAGAACCTTACCCCTAGAAAATTCGAAAAAATTGTCGAAAAAAAAAATTTTAAGAACCGTACCCCTAGAAAATTTCAAAAAAATCACGAAAAAAAAATTGGTTCAAGCACTGACGTGAAGTCAGAAGCTTTTGCGCTTGTGTTCTATTGTCCATTCTTCTGTATTGGACACCCTTAATCGAATTTACCATGGTAAATTATGTTGTCCATTCTCCTGTATTGGACACTCTTAATTCGAATTTGCCATGGTAAATTCGAATTAAGCGCAAAAGCTTCTGACTTCACGTCAGTGCTTGAACCAATTTTTTTTTTTCGTGATTTCTTTGAAATTTTCTAGGGGTACGGTTCTTAAAATTTTTTTTTTCGACATTTTTTTCGAATTTTCTAGGGGTAGGGTTCTTACAAAATTTTATACACGTCTTTATGTTGATTTTCTTTTACTAGTTACCAAGCTTCAATTCGATCGAATATTTATTTTTTGAGTTATCAAGGAAATAATATTCCAGGTGGGTATAACTCAGAAAAGCTAGACCGATTATACCCAAAAACGAACTCAACTCTTCCATTCGGATATGCAACCTACCCTGAAAATTGCAAGTCGCTATCTCCTTTCGTTCGAAAGTTATCGAGGCAACGGTCACCCATCTACTGAACTCACACAAGCCTGCTTGAATCTTCAACAATATTTAACCGATCGTATTAAAACTTGAAACTTGGCAGTAGAGTTAGGTTCTAAAGGCTCTTGCAAAATTTCAGCAATTTCAAACTAATAGTTGTTGATATATAGAGTTTTTTTTTTCAATTTTCAATAATTTTTTAAAAATTTTCTAGAAATACTATCCGCACGAAACTTTGCAAGCATTTTTGTGGTGGCATTCTACAACTAGTAACCATGTTTGAATTCAATCAGTTCAGTATTTTTCGAGTTAATGAGGAACAAAAAACAACCAAATTTCAGATGACTATAACTCTAAAACCGTTTGGCCGATTATGCTCATAAGCGAACTGAAATATCGCGTTGCGATGTACATCCTAACCTGAAAATTTCAAGCAGCTATCTCTTTCCGTTCTCAAGTTATCGTACAACAAATATATTTTTTAATAATTTTCCAGCCATAGGATTCGCACAAAATTTCACAAACGTGCTTAGGTTCATATTCTACAACTACTCACCAAGTTTCAATTCGATCGGATTCATATTGGTTGAAAACAAAATCATTACTCGGAAACCATTGGACCGATTATGCCCATTAACGAACTTGTCCGTCGTATTGGGATGCGCCACCTACCCTAAAAATTTCAAGTCGCTAGCTCTTTCTGTTCTCAAGTTATCGTGGCAAAAGCCGGACGGCCGTTCGGACAGATTCAAATTTGACCTCGAATTCTTCATTGGTGAGTCGAACTAAATCGTTTGAGACCATTTTCGTCAAAAAATTCGAAAGTTACAGACATTTGGGCAAAATGATAACGCGATGTTCCCCAGAACATACGCGCAAAAATTAGAGGAAAGCAGTGACGTGAAGTCAGGAATATTTGCGTGCATGATTTATTGTATATTTACGCCTCATCACACTGAATACTGCATGAACCTTCAAGCAGTCTTTTAAGTGTTAACACGTGAAAAAAATATATCGGTCATCAACCTTAAATATAAAGCCAAAAGTGCTGACATCTCAGCGATGTCGGACGAATAGTTTCTGATATATCCATTTTTCTTCAAAGATTTTCAATAACGTTTTAAAAATTTTCTAGTGATACAATCCTCAAGAAATTTCACAAAAATTTGCGCGTCGACTTTCTATAACTAAGTACCATGTTTGAATCGGATCGGTTTCGCATTTTCTGAGTTATTGAGGAAATAAAAAACATTCAGATAGGTCTAACTCCAGAATCGTTCGGCCGATTATGCCTACTAACGAACTCAAATGTCGTATTCGGATGCGCAACCCTCCCTTGAACTTGCAAGTCACTTTTTTCAAATTTTCCATCGGTACGATTCTCACAAAATTTCAAAATCGTGTTAATGTCAGCATTTACAACTAGCTACCAAGTTTCAATTCGATCTGATCTGTATTGATTGAAGACGAAATTGGTAGCTAATCGGAAAAGGTTGGCCTGATTGTGCCCAATAACAAACTTGTCTCATGTATTTGGACGCGCAAGCTACCCCGAAAATTTCTAGTTGCTATCTCTTTCCGATCGTAAGTTATCGTGGTAACGGCTGGCCGTCCAGAATCAATTTTGACCTGGAATTCTTCATCAGTGAGGATACGGTGCGATTTCTTCTTTCTCCGAGAATGTATAAGCAAACAGACTACCAACATTCGATATTATCTATGTTCTTAGGATCACAGAATTTTCAATTCTGACATATGTATTCTAAATTAGTGCGTCGGCATTCTAAATGTAATAGGTAACTGAGTTTTAATTGGATCGGATTTGTATAATTTGAGTTGTAGAGGAAATAACATCAAAATTTCAGATGTATACAACTGCAAAACCGATAAGACCTAATAACAAACTCAAATGTGGCATTCGGATGCGCAACCTAGCCTAAGAATTGTAAATCGCTATATTTTTCCTTTATCGTGAGAAACATAATATTCTTTCCTAATTTTTTCAACATTTTCTAGTCATACGATCATCACAACGTTCCACATGAGTCTTATATTATTGGTAATACACAACTCGTTAGCAAGTTTCAATTCCATCGGATCTGAATTTTTTGTTAGTTTTGTCAGTTAGTTTTTCATAACAATGAAACTTTTATACGAAACAACTAAAGCCGAAAATAATCGAAGTTCGTTCTTGGAAGTTCATAAACTGAATTCTCGTGACTTTTACTTGATGAAAATCCATATTAATTTAAACCAAAAATTAGAACTAACTAGAAATTAGTCCTGATGTAATAAGTTTGGTGGAACACTGGTGCGTTATGGATGGTGTCAGTGCTATGTCAATCTCGGGCTATGACCAAGCGGACTTCTTTTGCCGCGGTCAAAGAGAACATGGTGGCTCAATGTTGTATACCAAATCAGGTCTACAGGTGAAAAAACTTTCATTATCGGATTATTCAGTTGAAATGCATATTGAAATGTGTGGCATATCAGTCTCTGTTGAGAATGCTCGTCTTGGTATCATAAGCATTTACAGACCTGGCACTGGAAATTTAGAATTATTTTTTGATAAATTGTTTTTTGCTCTTCAAGCTTGTTTATATCGTGTTGATTTTGTATTTGTGTGTGGGGACTTGAACATAAATTACCTAGAACAGAGTTCTTATTGTTTCAAACTATTTTGTTAGATTTTGGATTGTTTCAACTTGAAAGTCACTTCAACTGAGCCGACTAGAGTCTTCACTGATATCAACGGCAGGACATCCAGTTCGAAACTAGATTACGTTCTTACCAATGTTCATCTGGAAAATTATAAGGCTATTGTTTTTGAACCACATTTAAGTGACCATCGGGCAATACTTCTAAAACTGGTTTTCGATCCCGCTTATACACATAAATTAAAATTCCATACTATAAGAGATCTAAGTCAAGGTAGTCTTCATAATTTAGTAACTCGTCTATCTGAGTGCAATTTTGCAGGAATGTATTCCGAAACTGATGTTGATCATTGCTTTGAATTCTTCAATAACACCATACAATATTACTTAGAATTGTGTTGCCCTTTGAGGAGGGTCAAATCTGTAATCGAGAACAAAAAGTGGGTTACACCAGAGATAATACGAAGTAAAAATAAACTGAGCAATCTTTATTGGCTGCACATGAATATAGGTTCTATGGACACCTACAATAACTATATGAATGAAAAACGTAATCACAATTTTCTGATAAAATCCACGAAAAACTATAATTTTAGTTCAAGTATAGCCACTTCCGAAAATAAAAGTAAAACTATCTGGAATATTCTTAAGACCACAATAGGAAAATCAAAAAATATAATCCAATTTCTATCGAAATAGATCAGAAAATCTTCAATCAACCTGCCGATACCTCTAACTTGTTTGTGAATTATTTTTCTACAACGGCAAAAAATAGACTGCACAATTGCTACGGTAACAATTTATCGTTTACATGTACTGTTTCACCATCTCTACCCAGCAATTTCTTTTTTCATCCTGTTTCTTCCTCAGAGATTAAGAAAGCGATATCAAATTTAAAAAACAAAAAAAGTGTAGGATCCGATCATATCTCAGTAAGATTACTCAAAGCAATTGCTCCAGTAATAAGCAGTCATTTCGCTCATTTAATCAACTTATCCGTCACATCAGGAAAGTTTCCAATGATTCTCAAAAAATCTATTGTGGTTCCGATATTCAAGAGCGGAAATCTTCATGACATAACCAACTACCGTCCAATATCGATTTTAAGTGTCTATTCTAAAGTTTTTGAATAAGTTGTATTTGCGAAAATGATAAATTATATCAACAAATATGAAATATTACACCAGGCTCAGCATGGTTTCAGAAACGGTCATTCCACCCAATCTGCTTCACTTAGTTTCGTTGAAACTGTTTACGAGTGCTTGGATAAAAATATCAGGGTAGCTGGAATATTTTTTGATCTCTCTTGCGCCTTCGATACCCTCAACTTTACCTTTATTCTGGACAAGTGCTATAGTGTGGGTTTCAGGGGAATATTCTTGGACTGGTTGCACAGTTTTCTGAAGAATAGAACCATGTCAGTTAGAGTGGATGAACGCTTTTCACGTGAGAGTGAATTAGAGCTGGGAATTCCTCAGGGCTCCGTACTGGGACCTCTACTCTTTTTGTTGTTTATAAACGATTTGCCTAATCATCTGGCTTGTCATTTGTTAGTCCTCTTTGCTGACGACACATCGGTGATTGTTTCGGCGGGTAGTCGTGGAGAGCTCCTGCAAGCTTGTGAAAGTTTGATGGCGGAATTTTTCAGGTAGTGTCACCTGAATAATCTAATGGTAAATATTAAAAAAACCGTCTGCTTACATTTTAGCCTAAATAATTATGAGAGTGATCCTCTAAAACTGATTTTTTTTAATACTACTATAACATCTGTTGATTGTACAAAGTTTCTTGGAATTCATATTGACAAAAATCTAAGCTGGTCTTCACACATTGATATTCTATGTAAAAAAATAAATAGTGCTTATTTCGCAATAAATAATAGGCTAAAAAATTCTATGCCCCGTAGTTCTCTCATTGATATCTATTATGGTCTGGTCTACAGCCATGTTGTGTATGACATCTTACTCTGGGGCAACAGCGTTTCTGTTTCAAGAGCTTTCGTGGCACAAAAAAGAATAATAAGATCAATCTTCAATTTAACACCAGGTTCTTCATGCAAACCAATATTTGTACTTAATAAAATATTACCACTGCCTTGTATTTGCATTTTGAAAAGTCTTGTCTATGCCAAAGAGAATGTAACTAATTGGAAATCAGTTTCAAGTAATCATGATTATGTAACCAGGAATTCTCAAATCCTTCTTGTGCCGAAACATAGAACACATAAATTTGAATGTTCTCCTTTGTATGAAAGCATTAAATTATATAATCATTTACCATCCTCTCTGAAGTCTATGAGTATACATAAATTCAAAAAATAAATTAAAAATTTATTATTGTCTAAATGTTTCTACTCGGTGGGAGAGTTTTTATCTGACTCATTAGCTTAAGGTATTTAAACTATTTGTCATATATATATTTTTTCTTTTTTTGTAATAATCTTTTTGACCTATCCTATACACATTGTAGTATCTTTCAGGATCAATAAATTATGTTATGTTATGTTATGTTATATAATTATGATACTGATCATAATCTAATCACTTGGAGAAATATTCTGACCCATGTAGTGAGGGAAATGAAGCAGTTTGCGAATTTTCAGAATATAATACTATTTTGTTGACATTGTATGTTGTCACATATACAGGGTGATTCAAATCTCAAGGCGATAAATTGAGAGACGTAAGCAGACTGATATTCTGACAGAATTTGAGAAGTTATTTGCCGATGTGGCTTCGTTTCCAAGTTATTGGACTTCGGAGTTTCTTTATGCCACCAATTTAAATTCATAAATTACAGTATGCCTAGATATAAATGGGTGAGTAGACTGTCACCTGGTGATAGAACTAAATTTGTTTACCAATTTAGAAGTTTACGGTTTTGTGATGGCCACACCACGCATTAAAAGCATGTCGCATTAAAAACAGGAGATTCCCTAATAGACGACAACTATCTCGCTGCGTGTTTTCCGATGCATTTCAAAGGATGCAACAATTTGGAATTGGCAATTCCCGTACTGGTAGTGATGGTGCTAACCGACATAATTAATGTATTCCAAAGTTTTGCTTGGAGAACCTTAAAAACCGAAGTTTTACATTCATTTCATAAACAAAAAGTAAATATTTGCACCCATTATATCACATGCAGCATGAACAAAATGGAAATTTCTTTGAGATGCTTTGGTCGGAGGAAGCTATTCTTTCTAGATATGGGGCATACATAATTGCCACAATGAACGTTTAAAACAACGCTTTTAAAAGAAGAGGTTTTCACCGGAGATTCTCTATTGATATATGGGGCGGTGTCTTTAATGGATAATTACTTCCAATTCAAGTCCTTCCTAATCGTTTGAAAGCCGAAGCGTACCTGCAATATTTAGAAAACGAACTCGCAAATTTGCTAGAAGGTTTTCTTATGGATTTGGCATAAAGTCTTGTGTGGTATCAGCATGACGGAGTACCATCGCATAATGGACCAAATTGTGTCGCCTGGTTATACAAAACTTTAAATAAGAGATGGAATTGAAGTGGAATTCAAGAATCAAGAACAACTAATTGAACGAATTATTAATGCAGTCGAATCCACTCACAATAGGGAAAACATGCAATTAGTATACCTGAAATATAATAGATTATGTAGAATTTTTATCGTTATCTAAGGGGTAATGATTCTACATTTACACTATTCGATAAATAAATAGAACACTGTATGCTGATATGTGCAGGTTTTTTATGACACTCTCAGTAGGTCTCTCGAATCCAACCTTTGTTCACACGTCTCGAAAGGAATCAATTCCCTCATCGTCTCTAGGAATTTCCTCGAACCCCCGTACTGACCTCAATCACGCTAGAGTCCCTCAATTTGACTTTCGATTGAATTCGACACCTCCACTTCCAAGCTTGGGTTGTACTACGAATGTGGTATTCACCGCTGGTTGGTAAATCCCTGCCGCGGCATTGCAGTTCCAAGATAATGCTCTCCTACGAAGCAAGAGACGTGTCACTTATGAGACAACTAAGACTAATATGTTCTGAGCGATTTCCTGTTCAGAAAAAAGTATTATGTGAGTCTAGACGGCGTTATTGGCTTCGAGGTTCCAGAGTTAATATTTACATATCATGAGGATGGTTTGCGTTCTCTCCAGATAGGGATAGAATCCAGAAATTCGTCTGAATTATTGGTACGAACGTTGGTCAGCTTCATTTGCACCAGTAAAACTTATCTAATCTAAACTCTATTATTTACAAGGGTGGAAATATCATTTCTACATATTTGCAAGTCAACAACATAATATTATATTGTGGAATTAAATTGTTTTTATTTTATCTTTACAAATTATACAGGGTGAGTCCTTAAGTTGTACATTAAATTCAACCATGGATTCCCCTAATCAAATAAAACACTTTTTTGCGCGTATGTTCTGGGGAACATCGCGTTATAGTTTCGCCCAAATGTCTGTAACTTTCGAATTTTTTGAAAAAAATGGTCTCAAACGATTAAGTTCGACTCCCCAATGAAGAATTCGAGGTCAAATTTGATTCTGTCCGGCCGGCCGTCCGGCCGTTGCCACGATAACTTGAGAACGAAAAGAGCTAGCGACTTGAAATTATCAGGGTAGGTGGCGCATCCCAATACGACAGACAAGTTCTATAATGGGCATAATCGGCCCAGCGGTTTCCGAGTAAAAATTTTGTTTTCAACCAATATAAATCCGATCGAATTGAAACTTGGTGAGTAGTTGTAGAATATGAACCTTAGCGCGTTTGTGAAATTTTGTGCGAATCGTATGGCTAGAAAATTATTAAAAAATTATTAAAAAATATTTTTGTTGTAACGATAACTTGAGAACGGAAATAGATAGCGAATTTTCAGGTTAGGATGTGCACTAGAACGCGACATCTCAGTTTGCTTATGAGCATAATCGGACAAACGGTTTTAGAGTTATAGCCATCTGAAATTTTCTGAAATTTGGTGGTTTTTTGTTTCTCATTAACTCGAAAAATACTGAGCCGATTGAATTCAAACATGGTTATTAGTTTTAGAATTCCAACGCAAAAATGTTTGCAAAATTTGGTGAGGATAGCATTAGTAGAAAATTTTTAATAAATCATTGAAAATAAAAAAAAAATTCTATATATCAGTAACTATTCGTTTGAAATTGCTGAAATTTTGCAAGAGCCTTCATAACCTAACTCTACTGTCAAGTTTCAAGTTTTAATACGATCGGTTAACTATTGTTGGAGATTCGAGCATTCTTGTGCGAGTTCAGTAGATGGGTGACCGTTGCCTCGATAACTTTCGAACGAAAGGAGATAGGGAATTGCAATTTTCAGGGTAGGTTGCGTATCCGAATGGGAGAGTTGAGTTCGTTTTTGGGCATATTCGGTCTAACGGTTTCCGAGTTATACCCACCTGGAATATTTTTTCCTTGATACCTCAAAAAATAAATATTCGATCGAATTGAAGCTTGGTAACTAGTAGTAGAAAATCAACATAAAGACGTGTTTAACATTTTGTAAGAACCGTACCCCTAGAAAATTTTGAAAAAAATGACGAAAAAAAAATTTTAAGAACCGTACCCCTAGAAAATTTTAAAAAAATCACGAAAAAAAATATTGGTTCAAGCACTGACGTGAAGTCAGAAGAATGGAGAATAGAACATACGCGCAAAAGCTTCTGACTTAACGTCAGTGCTTGAACCAATTTTTCATTTACCATTTTTCCAGATTCGGCACAAGAAAAAAGATACAGGCTGTTGAAATTTGAAAAAAAAATAGTTTTTTTTTGTAGCTGTGACATGGTTAATCAGAAGTGAATGAATTTTGGTATGAAGTGTTCTATAACTATGGCACATAATCCCCAATCAACAGTTTTTCTCTACTTCCAGTGGTTTCTTCCTTATAGACTCTTGAATTCCTAAAACTACAAGAAATTACCCTAATGTAAGCAGTTAAAGGTTATTTTTAGTCATTTTTGAAATACTCTATCCTTTTGGAAAATAAAATTATTTTACATAATTTCTCCTAAAACGAACCGTTTTCAAGATATTCATCATTGAATGTCATAAAATATGAATGTGATGAATATACCTCCCACAGTATCCTTTAAAGATTAATTAGAAATGTGCGTACTTTTATCGATCCTTACCTGGAATACACCGATGATCTGCTCGAATAAAGGCATAGACTGATTATTGATTTCAAAGTTGACACTTGTGGAAATTCAATTCAATCTAGCTTGTTTACAAATTGTTATAATTACCATTTAAAAATGGGATAAGTTAATTACAACTCATTCAAACAGTTCGTTGTGTAGTTATCTTTTGGGAAAGAGATTAATAGGCTTACCATGATATGTATTCATCTAGGTTTCCCCGATAGTGAATATGAAACTTTTAAATTATCTGTTATCCATGTCATCTAAACATTTATTTTCATACTGCAAAGATTCTGCACAATCATTCTTAGGATTTCTCTAATATATGGAACCTAATTTCATCAACATAATTTTCAATAGATATAACTCACGTCACTGCTATTTTATTCGAACTACATAGTTGAATCTTATAAGATTGTAGTATCTTAGTATGCATAAGGGAAATATCAATCATAAGTATCATGCCACCTATTCATCCCAATTATTCTTGAAGACAAATTCTTGATCTGGATTCTGGATATACGGATTAAAGTAAACAAAAAAAAATTACCATGGTGAATTCGATTAAGAAAGTCCAATACAGGAGAATAGACAATAGAATTCACCATGGTAAATTCGATTAAAAGTGTCCAATACAGGAGAATGGACAATAGAACATACGCGCAAAAGCTACTACTACTAATTTTCTTTAGTAGTAGAGAAACACATTTCAATCGACAATTCACATATGGAGTTTGCGCAGAGTCACTGACACGTGAATCACCTGATAAAACTCGTAGGAGAGATCTCTATCAACATTTCGTGAATAGGGGCCCTGGACGCCAATTACAATTACAATAAACGACTATGTGACTAGTTTGAACAGTTCTAGGACCGTCCCTATTGCCAACCAAAACAATCCTTTAGAGATCATAATAATAATCACAGATTGTTTTTCTCGATTCTGTAAATTCTGTAGATTAGAGGTTATAATAAATGTTAGTAAAGTTGGATATTGATATTATATTCATATTCAATTAAAATATGTAAGGAATGTGATAAAAGGCGGAGAAGATAATGTGGATAATTTTATAGTGGATATTCAATGAAAATCAAATTGGAGTTAGTTTTAATATCCAGGAAGAGTTTTTTTCAAAAATGCATCATAAAGATTATTTAAAACCATTAAGACTTCAGTGAGTAAATAAGATTTCTCAGACAATTTCGTTGAATTTCGAGCATCAGATGATGAAGCTTTCATATATTTATGCGATATTGAATTTTAAGTGTTTCTGTGTGCAATACTTGAAGACAGTTCAGGGCTGGCTTTGCACACAATAAAATCTTTAAACGGTTATAACTTTTTACCTGAGCCAAATCTGGAGAAATGGTGAAAAAGTTGTTCCAATTGATGAGAGGAACTCATGGTTAAAATTAATGTACAACTTAAAGACTCACCCTGAATATGATTTATACTTGTCTATTGAATATTGTGACTCATCTCCATTTTTCAGTTGAAGCCTATTCATTGTACTTATTATAGCTCAAAATCCGTTGAATAAATGAATTCCACAATGTGCATGATAAGCGGGTGGGTGGAGCCGCATACAAAAGCGTGTACATACACAGTGAATGTTCAAATAAATATTCTGTTCATACTGTCGGATATAATTGTTCAGTGAAATACAGTCGAACGTCAAACCTGATGTGCGTTCCAGTGCATTCGTCATTTTGCAACTGATCTATCATAATATTCTCCGTCGCATACTACTAGTGAAAGTAATACAATTATGCACTTCAACATGATTTCATGCTTCACTTGGGTTGAAAAGATAATCAAGACAACAAACTTATTCGAATCAAACTTCATGAAAAGTTCTACAGTAGTATCGGACTAAAAGCTGCTTAGCGCTGTTCAAAGATTCTTCCATTCTACTATTTCGTGTTCTCCACTTCAGGGCTCTCTACTGCGGTCCTAACTCCACAAAAAAAGTGTTTGAACATTGTCGGATATCCTAAAGAAGAAATACGTACTGATGGTGTAAAAATCTACCTATAAAGTTGCGGAGAAACTTTATGCGATGTAGAAAAGAATTTCAGTCAGATCTAAACTGAAAGGGGAGAAGGCTGTACCAGGATTCTTCAGACGATCAGATATTTTTATGCATAAAAGCATTTAGCTAGATTTTATGTGATTTTTTCCAGATCAGGCCTTTTTCCAAGAATTCTGTAAATACTACAAATAAGTTCATTTTTATTCAGACTATACTGACCAATTTATTTTATTTGTGTTCTTATTTCTTTCGAATTTTATTCAATGTTTTATGTATAGAGCATGTACTATTGATCGAAGAATATAAGTGTTGAAATATTAGGAAAAATTTTTAATATGAGTATATTTCATATGAACGGTTGAACCACTTCTTAGAATCATCTCGGAGATGATATGAATAACGTGGAAGGCAATTTTTTTTTCAATATACGATTCTCAATATTCATTTAGGTAATAGTGAACCCAAATCGAATAGATAAACAGTGGGAAAGTCCTGTGGGACAGGAGCTTTGGCACGCTGTTCAAATTTATAGCCCAACCTGGTACTGAACTCGCCCAAATCTGATTAGGCACAGAAAAAAAATAAATTTCCCAATATTTCCAAGAATATGAATTTGACCCTAAAAACAGAGCTCAAAAAAAAACTGATACTCTTTTAGGCCGATAATGTTCTCAACCGAATAGTTTCGACCCCAATACATACATTCACTATTGGTTCGAAAATAAACTGTGTCTGTGGTAAGGACCCATTCTACTACATACATGTACTGTTGGGGCTGGCCGAAAACAAATAGTGCTTTAAGTAATCATTAAAGTATCGTTCGGGAGTTAAGTTCATTATTAAATGGTTCCTTTATGGGTTTTCTCTCCCAAACTCTGAAAAATATCTATACAAAAATTGGTTCAAGCACTGACGTGAAGTCAGAAGCTTTTGCGCGTATGTTCTCTTGTCCAGTCTCCTTTATTGGACACTCTTAATCGAATATACCATGGTGAATTCTATTGTCTGTTCTCCTGTATTCGACAATTTTAATAGAAATCACCATGGTAAATTTTAATAGAATTTACCACGGTAAATTCGATTAAGAGTGTCCAATACAGGAGAATGGACAAGAGAACGCGCAAAAGCTTCTGACTTGACGTCAGTGCTCGAACCAATTTTTTTTTGATGATTTTTTAAAAATTTTATAGTGCTACGATCCTCACGAAATTTTGCAAGACTTTTCGCCCTTGCATTCTACAACTAATTGGATCGGATGTGTATTTTGTAAGTTATTGAGGAAATAACAGCCAAATTTCAGATTGATATAACTCCAAAACCATTTGGCCGATTATGCTAGTTAACGCACTTAAATGTCGTATTCAGATGCGCAATCTACCCAGAAAACAGCAAGTCGCTATTTCTTTCCGTTCTCGAGGAATCATGAGATACATACTATTTTTTCGAATTTTTTTTTAAATTTTCTAGTGGTACGGTCCTCACAAAATTTCATGCACGTCTTCATGTCGATATTCTGCAACTAGTGACCGAGCTTCAATTCGATCGAGTCTATATTTTTTGAGTTATCGAGGAAAAAATATTCCAGATGGGTATAACTCCGAAACCGTTGGGCTGATTATAGCCAACAGCGAAATTAACTCTCCCATACAGATGTGCAACCTATCTCCAAAATTGCCCTAATGTGTCCCTATCTCCTTTCGTTCAAGAGTTGCCGAGGCAACGATCACCCATCGAGCTACTGAACTCACATAAGGCAGGATCTCCAACAATATAGATCCGATCATGATCAAACTTGGAACCTGGTAGAAAAGTTAGGTTCTAAAGGCTCTCGCAAAATTTCAGCGATGTCGGACGGATAGTTTCCGATATATTGAATTTTTTTCACTAATTTTCTATGCTATTTTTAAAAATTTCTAATGATTCGATTCTTACGAAATTTCGCAAAATTTTTCAGGTTGCCATTTTACAACTGATAACCATGTTTGAATTGGACCGGGTTCGTATTTTTTGAGTTATTGAGGAATTAAGAACCAAATTTCAGATGGGTATAACTCCAGAACCGTTTTGCCGATCATGCCTATAAACAATCTCAAATGTCACATTCAAATTATCAACCTAACCTGAAGATTTCAAGTCACTATCTCTTTCCGGTCTTAGGTTATCGTAAGTAATCATTATATGATACTGTGGGAGGTATACTCATTATTGAAAGTTTTTTTTCTGGGTTCTCTCTTCAAAACTCTGAAAAATATCTATAAAATAAATATTAATTATTTTGTGATTTGCTTCTGTGTAAGAAAATCAAGATACCGTAAGTAATCATTAAATGATACTGTGGGAGGTATACTCATTATTGAAAGGTTTTTTTCTGGGTTCTCTCTTCAAAACTCTGAAAAATATCTATAAAATAAATATTAATTATTTTGTGATTTGCTTCTGTGTAAGAAACACAAGATATTTGTCAGAAGCAATCAATTGAACAATGTTGCCTAACAAACAACAACGAAACAACATCAACGAAGAAACAACTGTATCGTAACGTTTCGGAGTCTATATCAGACTCCTTCGTCAGACGCTTAATGAAAATCTTTAGAATTATTTTGTTGATAGTTATTTTGTGAAATTCAAGAATTGTCACATTGATGTTGTTTCGTTGTTGTTTGTTAGGCAACATTGTTCAATTGATTGCTTCTGACAAATATCTTGTGTTTCTTACGCAGATGCAAATCACAAAATAATTAATTTTTAATTTTTAGATATTATTCAGTGTTTGGGAGAGAAAACCCAGAAAAAAACCTTTCAATAGTTAGGTTATCGTGAAGTAAATAATATTTTTCAATAATTTTTTTTAAATTATATATACGATTCTCACAAAATTCGATTCAAAATACGATTCTCACAACATTTCACAAACGTCCTTAGGTTTATATTCTACAACTACTCACCAAGTTTCAATTTGATTGATTATGCCCATTAACGAACTTGTCCGTCGTATTAGAATGCGCCACCTACCCTGAATATTTCAAGTCGCTATAGCGACTTGAAATTTTCAGGGTAGGTGGCCCATTCTAATACGAATTTTCCGCCTGTCTCAAACGATTGGGTTCGACTCCCTGATCAAGAATTCGAGGTCAAATTTGATTCTGTTTGGCCGGCCTTTGCCACGATAACTTGAGAACGGAAAAAGATATATCTTTTTCCGTTCTCAAGTTATCGTGGCAAAGGCCGGCCGGACAGAATCAAATTTGACCTCGAATTCTTGATCAGGGAGTCGAACCCAATCGTTTGAGACCGGCGGAAAATTCGAAAATTGAAGACATTTGGGCAAAATGATAACGCGATGTTCCCCAGAACATACGCGCAAAAAGAAATCTATTATTTTGTGAATTGCTACTGAGTTCGAAATACAAGTTATTTGGAAGAAGCAACTTATAGAATAATGTTGTCTAACAAATGATAACGAAGCAACATCAACGATAAAAAAAACTATTTGCATGGTAACGTTTCCGAGACTATATCAGGCTCCTTCGCCTGACACTAAACGAAAGTCTTCAGAATGATTTGTTCTTGATAGCTATTCCGAAATTCGAGAAGTGTCACTATTTTCGGGGTTGTTTTATCCCTGAGCACAAGGTACTTTCTTTAGACGTCGTATCCATGTTTAGTTATATTTCTATGAAGGTATAATCACCGATATCATCAATGAAAATCGTCTGCACTTAAGTAATTGTACAGATATTTCAAGAGAAATATTCATACAGTTGAAAAAGTTAATTGTCAAGGACAATTAGCGAACTATTTTTTGTTCAAAGGATCCCATTATAGACAATTTTTTCGGTGTCCGATAGGGAGTCCTATCCTAGCGAATGCCGGTTCGACACAGATAATAAGGTATGCATTCCGTGAAGTATCCTACTGATCACAATTTATATATCAATATGTAGATGACATGATTTTACAATATATATGTATATTCTTCTGATTGAGAGCTTTATAAGTATAAGAGGTTAGTGCACCATTCAATTCAACGAACGATACAAGAGCTTGAGAAACAACTTGTTTGGTCGAATGTAAATAGTGAACCAGTTCAGTCCGATCGTTGGAATATTCAGATACTTCGGCTTTATCTTCACCAATATATGTAGATCCGATCTAGTTCAAATCTAGAACTTAACTGTAAAATAAGGTTTAAAGGCTCCCATACAATTTCAACGATATCTGTTGGATAGTTTCTGAGATACAGATTTTTTTAAATATATATCATTTTATAATTTGGAATCTTGAACCATTTATAGTGTAAATTTCATGTGGTTTCTTGGGTTATTGTTTTTTTTTAAAGACAACATCAAAATCAGTCTACAAGTAAACCAAATTTATTACTACGTTTCGCTCGAAGGCCTTCGAGCTTCTTCAGGTTAGTTATTCTGGGAAAAATGACTGAATTAATAAAGATCTTGAAAAATTAATCTCCAAAAAAAATGTCACTGTCTTTAAAAAGAACCAATAACCCAAGAAACCACATGAAATTTATATTATTTTAATTTTCCAGTCATGCGATTCCTACAAAATTTTGCATAAGTCTTCGTAACAGTATTTTTAACTAAATAATTACCGTGCTTTCATTCGATCAAAATTGTATTTTTTGAGTTATTGGGAAAACAAAATTTCAACTGGCTATAACTCTGAAACCACTCGGTGGATTTTGCTCATTAACGTACTTAGCCAGTGCATTTGGACTCCAAACATATCCTCAAAACACATTGCGTTTGAGCGTAATCGTGCTGAAGGCCGGACGGCCGGCTGGACTGAATCAATTTTGACCTCGGATTTTTGATCAGAGATTTGAAACTAATCGTTTGAGACCATTTCCGGCCAAATATTCGAAAATTACAGACATATCATGTTTAATGCAAAAGTCAAATAGAAAAAAATTAAATCATGTGATTACCAAAATTCATTCTAATATTCCATTGAATATTACAATAATACTAAACTTATTTGCCTTCAAGATGAGATGTGAAAATTAGAAAAACCATAACATTGTGTTTTCCAGATGGTACCATGAAAACATCGTGAAACACTGTGGCAATGTTAGTTTCTTTAGAACGCTTTTGCAAATCGTTTTGTGCTGATAAGTTATACACAAATCGTCTTATTTGTGTCTTAATTTCATTAACTTCAATTTTGAATAACGATTCGATCAAAGAATATGCACGAAATAACAGTTCAGCAAATTATTGTTTACGGAGTTAACACTCGAACATTAACTGCCGTTTTCACAAAGCTTTGTTAAGTGTTTCGATCTCCGTTAAGTCCAAACGGCGGACTTCAGTTAAGGATAAATCTGAATCGCAACCTCAATTAAAGTATTTAACTGTGGTGGAACAGGCCTGTTTCACGTTAATTTTCACGTTAACTGAGGTTACGATTCTTATAGTTATGTTTAACTAGGACCTCAGTTAGGCCTTAACTGAGATTGAAAGCTTTGTGAGTACGGCGGTAAAAGAAGTAAGTCGCTTGTTTCATGAGATATTTCCAAATTTAACGCCTATAAATCAAGGGACAATAATTAAAATAGAGAAGCAGGTTCGCGAGTTTGTGCATAGGCAAATTCAAAAAGCATAGCTGCTAATGCACTGTGTGAGGATGTAAAATTAGATGCGATGCTTCACCTTGAAGAAAGTGAACATAAATCGAGTAGAAATGCATCCATAACATTCAATATCAGCCATATATCGATTCTAAACATATTAAAACAAAATAAAATGCATCCCTTTAAAAGGATACCTACCCAGGAGCTCTTGGAAGACAATTTTGATAGCAGAACTTATTTTTGTGAATAAATGATGGACATGTTGGTTAACAATATTATGCAATTAGTGGACGTTTTGTTTTCTGATAAGTGTGGCCATACTAATCGTCAAAATTGCAGCTACAGGCCTACCGAAAATCCTCACTGGATGACAGAGAAGCATACGCAATTCCCTCAAAACGTTAATGTTTGGGCAGGAAATATCTGGAACCATATGGCCTATGATTTGTTTTAATTAGGGGCAATTTGTATAAGGCAATAAATATTCAGCACAACTTCTGAAGAATTTCGTACCAACTCTGGCAAATTTATATCATGATCAAGGTAATCCTCAAGTTCCACGGAATACGATATGGTTCCTCCAAAAGGATGGAGCACTTCCAAATCGGTGCGGGTTGAACCTGTCTTTCGAATTGAAGGTATGGTTGGCATTTTTACGAAGAATAATTACAATTTAAAATTGAAATTTGATGTCTTTCATACATACATAATGTATTATAACCAACATAATCAATTTATTCCATTTTGCTTTTCCACACTGTATACGACCACACGTACTTTGTATATTTATTATTCGCTTAATTTATAATTTTTAGTTTTAATAGGAATATCCCGTTTGTCATTCAGATTGTAGTAATCAATCTTGGATGCAAGTAAATAGAGAAATAAATACCTATATAAATTTAATTGATAAGGGTACATCTTCAATATTCCAAGCGAAATTTTCCTTGTAGATACCTTTGATTGAAGTTCTCACTTCAACAGCTTGGAACGGAGTTACGTGGACCCATCTCGTTTAGCCAACGAAGAATATCGAAGTAATTTATCCCACTAATTATGTCTGATGGGACAAGCTCTGAAAAAGCCAGGATATTTTGTTGAAAGTTAGGGACTTTTCCCATTTCTCAAGAGATGTAAATGCAACAACTAAGTAGCCTAATTCCACAGACCGAAAGATGGAATTTGTTAGGGATAATAGCATTATTCAAGTGTCGTTACGATCTGTCTGCGAATATTCATTTTGTTGGAGAGGAATATGATACTTTTGATTCAGAACAAGAGCTAATATTGACACGACTTCACGTCGGCTTTATCTCGATTGTTCATTGAATGATGAATTAATGTCACCAATTTGCAATTAAAATTCAACCAATCTCATTTTCGCACACAACTACTTCCTCCAATTATTGCGTGAACATTATTGTCTTGACGTTGCAATTTCAATTTGACCATGGTTTTTGATAGTAATAGAAATTATTGTCGAACCATCAAGAATTTATTTTTAAAATTTCCCATTCAATTATCTCAATTAGGTTAGGTTTCACCAGTATCTCACAACGTTTTTACACTAGCAGGGCACCTCGAAAGATTTTCACGATTCTTATGCCTCCGTTTTGCTCTCCTGTTCTCCATTTTGCTCACCACTCAGTTAATTTTGCTCACCTATGTACATCGAGTTATAGAAAAGTCAAAGAGCCCTGCTGTCAATTGATCTTTTCGATAATGGGGTCATTCGAAAGTTCCCGTTTTGCTCCGGTTTGCTCACCAGTGCGTTCATTTTGCTCACCAGCCCGTTCGTTTTGCTCACTTATACTTTGAGAGATATCGAAGAAGAAATTTTTTTTTGTCTTATCTTATCAAGTAGGATATCTGCATTTTGCTTTTGTTTTGTTACCTCAACTCTGCTATTCGTTTTTCTCTACGACTTATAGTTATAGAGATATAGAAAATTCAAAGTGCCCGGAAAACGAATTGAAGCATGGCAACTAGTTGTCGCAATAAAGACGTGTGTGAAACTTTTCGAGAACCGTACGCCTAGAAAATTTTCAAAAAAATTACGATGAAAAAGAATTGGTTCAACCACTGACGTGAAGTCAAGAGCTTTTGGTCGTATGTTCTACATTCTTCTACATTCTCCTGTAATCGAATTTGACAATAGAATATACGCGAAAAAGCTCCTGACTTCACGTCAGTGCGTGAACCATTTTTTGGCGCTCTTGTTCCTCGGAAAAGAATGCTTATCAATTTGCCCAAATGTCTGTAATTTTCGAATTTTTGGCTGAAAAAGGTCGTAAACGATTTGGTTCGACTCACTGATCAAGAATACGTGGTGGAAATCGATTCTGTCCGGCCGGTCGTTAACACGATAACTCGCAAACGGAATGAGCTAGACAGTTGAAATTTTCAGAATAGGTATAGGTGATAAATATCTCGGCTAAATTCGTTATTGGGCAATATCGGACAGATGGTTTCGGAGTAAAAAAATTTGTTTACGTTACAAACTTCAAAATAAGTTTTTCTCAAGATGCAGTTTCACCATAGGAATCCATTGATGTCATTTTGAACTCTAACAAGCTTATACTTTCGGAGATATGATTTTTCAAAATTTCAATAATAAATCGTACTTCTGTGTTTTCAGAGAATGCGATAATTATTCTATCTATGAATTATTATAATATGATCTATGTTGATACAAGTCAACTTATTTTCCTGAGACATGATATGTCAAATTTTGGTATTTAATGCCCATGGTTAACCCATATGATGATGGGAATGGTAATGGTAAGTTAATAAATCAACAAGTCCTGAGCGTTCCTGCCAATACGATCTTCATAATGGCTTCGTATAATTAATATATTCATGCATATATTTCACAAGTCGAATAAACCCCAGGGGATTCATTGATTTGTCGAAAAGCAACAGCAGACGCGTTTCTGGCTTCTTGGCCTTCATCAGTTCCCTGTAGCTTCTCAACAAATTCAACTCAACTAAACCGGGTTAAGCCTCTGGATGTGTTGATTTATCAACAACGGTATCGCAATTTTTCATTATTATGTAAGTTAATAATATTGAGATCAGAATATCTCCAGTAAAAACAAAACTGAAATATTGGCCAAAGTTTCAATTGATGTAATATAATTTTCAGAGTGGATTTTAGGAAAATATATAACGTTCATCATAGAATTGAGGAACGAATATCTCGGATGAGTTCGTTGTTGGGTAGAATTGGTCTATTGGTTTTGGATTAATAATTTTGGGCACTCTTGTTGAATTCAAATTATTTTATGTTTGAATTTAATTTCTGCCATTATGAAGTTCTATCATAAGAATCTATTGAAATAATTCCCAACTCTTGACAATAATTCCGAAGATATGATTTGTCAAAATTTGACCAAGAGCGCCAAAGCTCCTGTCCACAGGGCTTGAACCAATGTTTTTTAGTATACTATGGAAATAACCATCAGTTAATTTATGTTGTCAAATTTTACAACAACTGCTAAACAATTTCGAATTATGAGACCCTTTATTTAATCCAAGAAAATGGGTGGGCGTAAATTAACTATAGTACGATACACGAGTTGTAAACCCATTACGCTGTCGTGAAATTTACGTACTTACGGCTTCGTGCGTAAACTTTTTCAATTCATTTTGCTACTTGTAATATTATTATTATTGTTATTGTTAAGAAAAATGCAGAGTAGAGGCTATGTCTATGAAACTCAACCAGAAAACATTTCATATCACTGTTGCAAAAACAAAAAAAACAAAAAATACCGGAGAAAAAAAACTTTCCCTAATTGCACCCAGAAATCAACAAACACCATCCAAATGAAAAACTCATCATCAACATGCGAAATAATTTCCTGAAGGCACTCGTCAAATCTGTTCTTAAAAGTGTTTACACTCGTTGCAGTAACCACCTTGGCCGGTAATCGATTCCAAGCATCGAACGTTCGATTTGAGATGAAATATTGCCTTGTAGTGGTTCGAAACCTCTCACGTGAAAGCTTGAATTCATGCCCTCTCAGATTATTTCGTTTTAACTGAATAGATATCCGAGCTCACAGCCGAATAGTCCATGCACTGACCTATACGTGACTATCAAGTCTCCTCTCATCCTGTGAAAACGTGCTGAGTGCTTCATAAGGGACAACCTCTCCTGGTAATTAGGACGCAAAAACCACAAGGAATCTGAGTGTACCTGCGTTGGATTTTTTCCAAATGATTAGTATCACTAAGCAGCTATGGATGCCAAACGGGACTAGCAAACTCAAGAACAGGGCGGATATAGGCTTTATAAAGCAGTGATTGCAGTTGAGGTATCACAACCGGAGAAAGTACATCAGTTTCTACGCCTTCCCTGTGCAGCAGTTGACATGCTGACTCCGCGATATAGGTCTTCGGTGATGATCACCCTTAAGCCATTGTGTGCGGACACACAATCAATGCGCCTTCCATCGATGAAGTAGGTAATATACTACAGAGAAAACATGTTGTTTCGTGCCGCGGACGGTATGGCTAATGAACTGTAAAAATTTCGGGTATGTAGCTCGTTTTCCGTTGTCATACGACGAAATTCAAAAACGTAACAACAGATGTCACACCCTTTATAACGTCATTAACTAGTACCGAATTTGTTTCGTTACAATGAGTTCCATATCATTAGTAATTTTGAAGTTATTGCCGATTTTGTTTTACACACATCCCCATTTGTTGATTGGATTTTCAAGTCCTGGTTTCTAAAGGACCTGGAGCGAGCGGATTCATCAAAGAGTAGCCAATTATGTCGTAATTTAATAAGTGTCAAGATTGTGGAATCAAAAGGCAAGCCAACATGTGTTTTTTTTTGCTGAATTCGTAGGTGGTCCTCTGAATATATTCGAAGGTTCCTGATTTTTCAACAGATCCTCCAAATTTTCACATCAAAAGAAGAAAATCCATTTCCTACAACATGAATTCATTCCATAATTAATTTTTATGATCTTGTGAATTGTCATTAAATTACTAAATGGCTAAATTGATTTTGATAGAGAATTGTGTGGAAGTGGAGAAGTGGATTCGAATCAACCTTCTTAAATGCAGAAATATATTAGAGCGTCAAGGTTTAAATCCTGAAATTAAATTGAGATTACCCTCTCCAATGTGTCAGGCGCGGTAACTTGCTCCAGTTCGCGGTAGTATATGCATTCCCATTTGATAACGTGTGAAATTCATAAATCGCCAGCTTGCTTACCTTGACGCTCCACTTTATTGATACCTTAAAGCTATTATCGTATTGGGGGACTTCAATCCTCATAATTCAAATTAGCTCTACCACTCGAACAAGATCGATAAGACTGGCAGGTAGGCCAATGCCTCTGCCTTGAGTCCAAATCTCACAAGTGGTCGAAGAGCCTACAAGTGGTACTGATCATCCAACAGATGCGGCAAATACACTGGACTTATTTTGGACAACTAAACCACAGTGCTATTTAAACTCCATTGGGAAATTCGAGGCATAGTCTCGGGAAGCGTCGCATCTGGCTCCAAAATCACAAGCTGTTCCGTCTAGGAACCAAAAAAGATTTAGCACCATAATGCAGTGGAATGGGATGCAAATACTTAGATGAAAAGAATATAAACAGCATTGTTGAGTATGCTACAGATGCGATACCTTTTGGAATTGACACTTTTTTCCGAATACAGCCCAACAACAGGTTTGCAGAGAGAGCAGATTGATGGCAACAGCGAAATATATAGCTTACTGATTCTGACGGTCAAATCCATCTAACGAGACACGCGCTAACTAGATATAGCACAAAAGCCATGCAATGAGACCATACATGAAGTGAAAGCATCTTTTAATTCGAGAAAAACTAACCAGCTCATAGAATGCCCCAGTGGATCGCGCCAGTTCTGGTTGATGACGAAGAAAATTGGCAACAATTCCGTCAAATCAAATAAAGAAGAAGAAGAGGATGTTTCACTTGCAACTACACCCAAAGCTAAAACCGATCTCTTCGCGCAGACCTTTGCTGCTATCTCGACTATCGAAGTAGATAATTGAGGAACCTCCAAAATTTATACAATAGACCAGAGATCATTAGTTTAGCGCTTGAGAGGCTCTGGACATATCCAAAGCTTTCGATTGAACTCTTCCGAATAAGGTATCCTCAATGGAATCTGGTGCAATTCAGTGTTTCGAAGATCCAACCAAAAACTGTTTCTCGCAAGATTCAATTCGTGACTTCTGACTTGCATCTGCTTAGCGTGACTGTCAATTCTTCGGTCTGCTGGGGGAACATGCGGCTGACATTGCAAAAGTCCACTGCAAATAAGCTGGGATATTTGTTCAAGGATGAGAAAAAATTCTCGGCAGATCAGGTTTTTCCAATCTTTAAAGCCCAGATCAGAAAAAGACTTGAAAACTGCTCCTTTATTGAAAGCTGAGCAACCGGGCATTCGATGCAACTTTTGGATTCCATCCAGCCATGATGTTAGGCAGTCAGCCCTACTATAATAGCCAGTCTTCCACCGTCGTAACACTGAGGGAGAGTTACCAACCTGTGCTTGTTCTATAGATATTATCACGGTCTTCTTGCACTGAACTGGAAAATTTCCATCGGAGTATAATCTTCAATAGTTCAAGATAATGGTGAACAGGACACAACTTTCGATTTGGGACACCATTCAGGTGACATAGATTTCCCAGTCCTCTGCTCGGCCAACCATTTAAAATGTAGATGAAACGTGAACAGATGTTCTCTTTGAATATTCTCCTCGTCATGTCCTGTCCATTGGATACAAGAGTTATACCAAACACAAAAGCCTTAGTAAAATAATGAGAAATGGGGACGCTATTTAATTATTTTTATCATAACAGAAAAAAATAAGAGGAACTTTGAAAGCTCAGACACAAAGAGAATTAAATGAAAACAGTATATCGTAACAATTTGAGTTAAATTCGAAATATATGTTATGTCATGCAAATATATACAACTAGTTTGAATCTGTCCGCTCTCTGAAGACCTCAACAATGATCGTATCTGAATTTGGAGGAATTAAACTGATGACCTCGAATGTGGTTGAGTTCAGAAAAAAAAATGTTTCAACTACTGAAGTGAAGTCACGAGCTCTTTTGTGCATGTTCTATTGTCTATTCACCTCTATTGGACAATCTTGATAGGATTTACCATCGCTATAGACCATTTTCTGAGCTCTTAAGATAATTATAAATTATATCTCCTACCCTTTTAATGACAGACTTGGGTAATGAGATAATCGTCTAAAATCACAGAATTTCAATTCTGACATACGTATTCTATGGGAATTGATATTCATTAAAAAATATCCAATAATATACGAAAAACTAATTTCAGGATATGATATTCACGAAATTCCGCGGAAATTAGCGCGTCATCATTCTACAAGTAATTACAGAGTACTAATTGAATCGGATTGCAACTGCAACTTACTCTGAACATTGCAAGTCGCTATCTTTTTCCGTTCTTAAGTGATCGTGAGATACATAATATTTTTTCATCATTTTTTTTTTTAATTTTCTAGTTATACGATCCTCACAAAGTTTCACATATTTTTTATGTTGGTATTCCACAACTACTCCTTCTTCTTCTTCTTCAAGTACCTTTCCAATTTGGATACCAAGTTTCAATTCGATCGGATCTGTATTTTTTGTGTTACCGAGAAAATAATATTTCAGACGGGTATAACTCCGAAACCATTGTGCCGATTATGCCAAACAACGACCTCAACTGTTCTATTCGGATGCGCAATCTAATATGAAAATTACAAGTCACTATCTCTTACCGTTCGAAAGTTATCGTGGGAACGGTCACCCATTCCGCTACTGAAATCAAACAAGGCTACTTAGATCTCCAACAGCTAGGTTTCGCAGGCTCCCGCAAATTTTCAGCAAGGTCGGACGAATAGTTTCGGATATATAGAATTGTTTTTAATGAATTTTAATTTTTTTTTTCTAGTGATATGAGCCTAACGAAATTTCGCAAAAATTTGCGCTTTGGCATTCTTGAATCAGTTATCATGTTTGAATTGGATAGGTTCCGTATGTATTGGATTACTAGATTTGAATAGGTTATCAATTAAGGATATCATGGAGGTTGCAGCAGTGGAAATGATATATGAAGATAGCGTTTTTCTGCTACTGTCAGTTTGCTCTAAGAAGGGAAAGGCGGCTAGTTGCCTGAGGGAACTTAAGCTGGTTCTTGCGAATATTTTATAGATTTACAGCACAATAATTATTACTGGGGATTTCAATGTGGATCTGATTTGTCCTACAAATAGATATAAGCAGGGTTTTATTGATCTTCTGAGTTCATATGGCCTGCATTCAACCTCTTCGCAGGCCACTAGAATAACTAATACATCGTCCACCTGTATAGACAATATACTCATTAATCGAGGTGACCATCAAGAAAAGTTGACATATACACACATGTCTGATAACAACACTGCGCAGGTAATCAGCATCAATTCTTCAGGAAAACAATGAAACACATATTCCTATTATAGAAGAATGTTCCAAGCCCATAGATTGAACAATTTAAAGCAGAGTCTAAGGGAGGTGAATTGGCAGTCAGTCTATGCACTGGATGAAAATGATGTGAATGCTCAGTGGGAAACTTTTTTTAAGATATTCACCACAGTTTTCGATAGAACATGTCCTTTGAAAAGAGTATCCCCTAGAAAAATGCGGAAAAAATCATTTTCCTTCTCAGACAAAGCAATCAAGGACTGCACATCCAGATTGGACATTCTTCATACCTGTCAACTTCGAAACCCAATATTCAAAGATGCCTATGAGAGTACAAAGAAAGAGACATAAAAGAACTAGAAACACAGGAGTTGCCGCAGGTGTTTGATACTCGTGAAGAACAATTTCAATTAGCAGTTTACATCTAGCTGTCACCAATATAGTAATCAAAGTCAGAATGTTCACCATATACCTAAGCATAATTATAGATTCTTGTTTAATAAACTCACCGAGTTGAAGATTCTTGAAGTCCGTAGGACAATTAAACATAAAAAAGTGCTGGTGCTGATGGTGTGATTGCTAGTGTGGTTAAATTCTAGACGAGATATGCAAACCTATAGGATACATTATCAACAATTCCCTTGAACATGCAAGTTTTCCAGATGGTCTGAAGAAGGCGGTGGTGAAGCCATTACATAAAAATTACATATCATATTACTTCCGAAATTATTGGTCTCTAGGAATGATATAAATGGATTCTTACGATAGAACTGCATGCATAGAGAAGTCATTATTTTACAATCTGATGCTAAATTTCAGATAGATCGAGTGATCAGTTTCGGAAATATTCATAAAAATATTTTTACTAAAAAGCGCCATAACTGCAAAACCGCTTGGTGCATACTGCCCGTTAAAAATCTCTTCAGAGATATTTAGGCTACAAACCTACCCTGCAAATTGCAATCCTCTAACTCCTTTAGTTCGAGAGTTATCGTGCCTATGGCCGGACCGGACCGGCCGGACAGAATTGATTTCGACTACGGATTGTTGATCGGTGAGTCGAACCAAATCGCTTAAGACCATTTTCAGCTAAACCTTCGAAAATTACAGATATTTCAAATTGATAAGCACTCTGTTCCGAGGAACGAGAGCTCCAAAAAAGGGGACGTCAGTGTTGGAGGTAATTACAGACCTATTAGTATGCTAATTGCTTTTCTAAGATTTTTGAGAGGGTAGCTTGTGAACATTTGGTAGATTTCTTCCATAAAAATGGTTTATTTGCTGCTTCCTAACATGGTTACATGAAGGCTCGATCTACACAAACCGCAATCTTTGATTTCATCAACGCCATTATTTAACCTTTGGAGGCCTCAGAGCTAGCTATTGGACTTTTTGTGGACCTCAGCAAGGCATTCGAGAGTCTCTCTCATGAGTTGATTTTGATTCAACTCAGTAAATATGGAATAAAAGGAAACGCTTCGAAATGGTTCAAATCTTTCTTGATAAATAGCTCACAAAGAGTACTTATATGTAAAGATGAAAAGAAATTAGATCAGAGCCAGCGAAAATACATTGTGGAGTACCCCAGGGCAGCATCCTGGGGCCTGTGCTCTTTATTATTTTTATGAGAGATCTTGGAAGCATTGTTGCGGATGGCATTTTTATGATGAACTATGCCGATGACAACAATCTTCTAATGAGATCTTCAACCTATCCTGTAATTGTGCGGCTAACTAATGTTATAATGAAAAATGCTAGGAATTGGTTCCTGATGAATGGCTCATCCATGAATATAGATAAAACCAAGGCTGCATTATTTAAAACAAGTAATGCAGGATTCGATACCCCACAAGAGTTACGTTTGGAAGGTGGAAGCCTTTCCTATTCACCACCAGTCAAGCTCTTGGGAATGTTTGTTGATCAGTCATTGAATTGGGAGGAACATATCTCTGAACTATGTAAAAAACTGCCAAGTATATGCTATTCTCTTTATGTCCTCGGCAAATATCTAAATAACAAAGCACTCAAGTCAATTTATCAAGCAGTTTTTGAATCCAGTATTAGGTATGGTGCAATGTATTTATGGCAGCTCAACAAAGATAGAATATATAAAACTATTGCAGAAGAGGGCCTTAAGAAGAATTCTAGGCATAAGAGTGAAGGAGTTTTGTAGAAGTAAATTCAGAGAGAACGGTCTCTTGACCGCCACAGCCATACACTTACAGGAATGTTTGCTTTTTCTTTTTTTCAAAAATAAGGGTAAGTTCACTGAACTGTCCAATGGAATATACAGTACAAGAGCAAACCAGATGGCATATCCGAAACATAGATTGACCCCGATGGAGATAAATCCAGAATATTACTACATAAGATAATTCAATAAACTTCCAAGCCGAATAAAAAGCAAATATAACTTGAGATGCTACAAGAAACAAATATTTAAAATGTTACTGGAAATTGAGCCCTACTCACAGAGGAAATATTTAGATTGTGATTTTGTGCAGTACCTGCATTTATGTGTGTATAATTTTTATTTGGCGCTCTTTCTTCTCATGGTACTGCAATGTAATAGAAATGAGAATAGATGTGCTAGAAATGAAGCTAATTATTATTATAATTATTGAGTAAATAACAACAAAATTTCGAACAGGTATAACTCCAAAACCGTTTGGCTAATTATTCCTTTTAACATCTCGAATATGGCATTTGGATGCGCCGCCTACCCTGAAAAACTTTTCGCTATCTCTTTCCGTTCTTTTCTGGTAGTACGATCCTCACAAAATATCTCATACGTCTTTATTTCTACAACTAGATACCAAATTTCAATTTGATCGGATCTGTATTGGTTGAAAACAAAAGTTGTACTAGGAAACAATTGTGCCGATTATACCCATTAACGAACTTGTCCTTCGCATTTGCACACACCACCTACAGTGAAAATTTCCAGTTGTTATCCGTTTCCGTTCCCAAGTTATCGTGGCAACGACCAGCCAACCGGAAAGAATCAAATTTGACCTCGAATTTTTCATCAGTGAGTCGAATCTAATCGTTTGATACCGTTTTCGGCAAAAAAATCGTAAAAGACATTTGGGCAAAATGATGCACGGTGTTCCCCAAAACATGCGTGCAAAAATGTTAAACTGGTCACTTCCGTATTGCAATTGATGTGTTGCCCGATATGTCGCCATCAAGTCTCCCCTCGGACGCCAACCTGCAGAGGCCTGAAGCTGATTTTTTTTGAGGCACGTGGGGTAATTTGGTCTCATTCGGCAATAGGAAATTCGAGTGGCCAATCTCTGATTTTTTTCCAGTGCGTTTACGTATCTTGACAGGTGAGTGATCCAGACAGAAACGGCAAACTCGAGTAATAGTCGAATATAAGTGGAGTAGATTTAAGCACATACTTCGGTATGGCATTCTCGAAAAGAATTTTACATGGTAGTTTTCTTTGGTTCTCCCAAGTCATTATGACATGTTGAGGTAGCCACAATATATTCCCCAATTGCGTATTCTAGCCGGGGATTATTCTTCCCAACGTGCAGAATAACACATTTGTCAACAATCAATAGATGCAACCATTCATAACACCATCGTGATACACTTATGAGATCCTCCTGGAGTGTACCGGGATCAGCAAGAGGATCAACATACAATTTCAGATCCTCTGCGAACTGGGAATATCTAGGTTTCGTGAGGGCAGGTCAGGTCAGAAACACAAAGAAGAAAGAGAAGTGGTCCTAAAACAAATATGATCCACACAAACACCATGAGATACTTGTTGGCATTCCTATATATTCAGGACGTACAATATCAGAATTATCTCCAACGATATCTGGAATAACCGATCTGGATAAATCAACGCCTTGGCAGGTATCGGTTGAGTATTCCGCTTGCATGTCGGAAGTTTCCTTTGACTGATCTCCTGAATTGAATGCTAATGCCGAGTGGCATTCCGGATAAACGTGGTGCATTCGAGGCTTATATGTAAAGCGAACATCATCTGTGATTCTGTACAATCGACTAAATGAACTTGGGAATACAACACGTTCCCCTTAGTGGAACATGAATTGAATGGAATGAAATAAAAGCTGCAATCAATTTATGTTGAATTTTCAGGTTATCAGAATTGGAGTTGAATTCATTTTAATTCCATTTACGACAGACAATAATGAATTTGGGTTCGAATACTTTCAGCAACTGGTTGCTCTAATGCGAATAAAATATATGAGTTATAGTCCATTGAAATGTTACATTTTTTTGGGCTTAGCGTACATTCAGAGTCAGCGTCAGAGGACGCAATTTTATTTTTTAGATATCAAGGTGAAAACGGTTTAAAGTTAAATCTAAGTTTGTGGGGTAGCAACCCTCGTCCCACGGCCACCATATTGGTAAAAGTGGTTCACATGGTTTTTATGGTTTATCTGACGAACTATAGGTCTCATGGAAAGCTTATAATAATATCAGATGATCTACAACTTTTGTCGAGTAACTGTTAATCGTAGAAACAAAAATCAACCAATTTTTTTTTTAAATTTGAAAAAAGCCAACGGTGAACGGCTGAAATGTTGCAAGAGCCTTTAAAACCTAACTCTACTGCCAAGTTTCAAGTTTGAAGACGATCAGATCTATATTGTTGGAGATCGGAGCAGCCTTGTGTGAGTTCATAAGCTGGATGGGTGACTGTTGCCTTGATAACTTTAGAATGAAAGGAGATAGGGATTTTTACAGTAGGTTGCACATCCCAATGGGGGAGATAAGTTCGTTTTTGGGCACAATCGGGCGATCGGTTTCGGAGTTATACAAACCTCGAATATTATTTGCTCGATAATTCAAAACATATATACAAGGTCGAATTGAAGCTTGGTAACTATTAGTAGAATATTGACATAAAGGAGTGTATATAATTTTGTGAGTACCGTACCTCTCGAAAATTTTTCAAAATTACGAAAAAAAAAATTTGTGAGAACCGTACCCCTAGAAAATTTCGAATTTAAATTTTTAATCGAATTCACTATGGTAAATTTGATTAAGAGTGTCCAATACAGGAGAACGAACAATAAAATTCATTATAGTAAATTCGATTAAGACTGTCGGTCCAGTAGAATGGACAATAACATACGCGCAGGCTTCACGTCAGTGCTTGAACCAAGTTTTTTCCTGATCATTTTACAAAAAAAATACCACAGACCATTTTTATGAACAGTATTTTAAGGACTTATTTTCATTCTAAATTTTTAATTATATTGATTATTGAAGGTATCAAACCGCTGCGAAACGAATACAATTCTCCAGTATTCATAACTATACATAAATATTTATTTCAAAGATGAAGGACTAGCAGACACCCAAGTTTTTTTACTAGTGGTAAGCTTTTCCTAAAGTGTTATTCTCGTACATAAATATTAATGATTCGTCATAATTTCATCCTTGCATTTTGAATTATTGATAATGCAATATTGTCATTGATATATTATAGATTTGGGGATAAAAGAACATCTGTCTGCTATTACTATTATTTTATTCATTTCATAGATGAACAGTCTGGAACCAGGAAATCGCAAAGATACCTCCTCCACAGCCAAACCATGCGCTGCGTAATGCTCTTCGCTAGAGTTTGGTGGTAGATAAACTCCACCCACTATAAAGTTTTCAGCGCCCGTGATGAGCAAAAACAGTTGTTCGACATTGTTCTAGGGAGACTAGCAGCAACATAATGGATCTGTCGAATTAATTGACGAAAATTATTTTGAAGATGAAGAGCCGAAAATTACGCAACTTCCTTCTCCGCTCCTGCCTCGAGCTTACAGCTTCTGGCGACTTTCTATATGAAATATATAGATAGTCAACCAGAAGCTGAGCCGTAGCCTGCTCCATCAAAAAGACTGAATTTAATATCCCCATGCCTACTGGGGATATCACGTAAAAAAAATGTGCCTGCAGACTCTATCTCGTAGGTGGTGGTGAAAATAGTCAATAATTAATTAATTATTAAATAATTAAATTATAATAAATTAAATTCAATATTAAATTATCAATAATTGAAAAGCTTATCATAAAATGGAAAAGATGATTAAAAATGATAGCGCGATGTTCCCAGATTATACGCGCAAACATTATGGAAATATTAATATTTACGAGTATGTAAGATGCAGAGAATAATATTTTAGATAGAGCTCTCTGCTAGTCCTTCATCTTTAAAATTAATATTTATGTATAGCTAGGGATACTGCAGAATAGTATTCGTTTCGCAGCGCTGTAAAACCTTAACTAATGAATATAATTTATTCAAGAAGTTTATATTGCAAATTATTCCTTAAAACACCATCTATAAAAATGGCCTGATGTCATTTCTTTGAAAAATGATTAGAAAAAAATTGGTTCAAGCACTGACGTGAAGTCAGGAGCTTCTGCACGTATGTTCTATTTTCCATTCTTCTGTATTGGACACTCTTAATCGAATTTACCATGGTGAATTCTATTGTCCGTTCTCCTGAATTGGGCACTCTTAATCGAATTTACCATGTTAAATTCGATTAAGAGGATTTTTTGGGTTATTGAAGAAATAATAACCAAATTTCAGATTGAACTCCAAAATCATTCGGACGATTATGCTTATTGCTGAACTCGAATGTCGCATTCAGATACGCAATCTACCCTTAAAACTTGCAAGTCGCTATTTCTTTCCGTTCTCAAGGTATCGTGAGAAACATAATATTTTTTCGTAATTTTTTTTAAATTTGCTAGTGGTGCAGTCCTCACACAATTTTACGCACGTCTTCATGTCGATATTCAACAACTAGTTAGCAAGCTTCAATTCGATATATATTCGACTCTATATTTTTCGAGTTATCGAGGAAATAATATTCTAGATGGCCAACAGCGAACTTAACTCTCCCATTGAGATGCGCAACTCAACCTGAAAAAAAAAGTCCTTATCTCCTTTCGTTAAAGAGTAATCCAGGCATCGGTCACCCATCCAGCTACTGAATTCACACAAGGCTGCTCGGATCTCCAACAATATAGATCCGATCGTGTTCAAACTTGGAAATTAGTAGAGGAGTTAGGTTTTGCAGGCTCTTACAAAATAACAACCACGTCGGATGAATAGTTTTTAATATATAGAATTTATTTCAATGATTTTTAAAAATTTTCCAGTAATAAGATCCTCACGAAATTTCGCAAAAATGTTTGCGCTGGCATTTTACAACTAATATCCATGTTTGAATTGGATCGATCTTGTATTTTTCGAGTTATTGAGGAAATAACAACAGAATTTCAGATGGGTGTAACTCCAAAACCGTTTGGCCGATTATGCTCATAAACAAGCTCAAATGTCACATTCAGATGTACAACCTAACTTGAAAATTTCAAGTCGCAATCTTTTTCCGTTCTCAGGTTTTCGTGACATACAATGTATTTTTTAATATTTTTTTTTAATTTTCTAGGTATACGATTCTCACAAAATTTCACAAACGTGCTCAGGTTTGTATTCTACAACCACTCACCAAGGTTCAATTCGATCGGATTAATATTGGTTGAGAACAAAACTATTACTCGGAAACCATTGGGCCGATTATGCCCCATAACAAATTTGTCCGTTGTATTGGGATGCACCACCTATCCTGAAAATTTCAAGACGTTAGCTCTTTCCGTTCTCAAGTTATCATGGAAACGGCTGGCCGGACCGAATCAAATTTGACCCCGAATTCTTCATTGGGGAGGCGAACCGAATCGTTTGAGACCATTTTCGGCAAAAAATTCGAAAATTACAGACATTTGGGCAAAATGATAGCACGATGTTCCCCTGAACATACGCGCAAAAAAAGGGGAAAGCCCTGTGGACAGGTTCTTTGGCGCGCTATCTAAATATATAGGCAGAGCTAGCACACATCCAGGTACTGAACTCGCCCTAAGCTGCGCAGCTCCAGGAAAAAAATTATATTTTCAAGAATTTAAATCCTACAGTAAAAACAAACGTCAAAAAAAACTGGTATACTTTTTGGCCGAGAATAGTATCCATCGATTAGTTTCAACTCACACACATACATACATTCACTATTGGTACGTAAATGAACAGTGCTGTGTTCGTGGTGGCTTAAGGTCTCTATTGAAATAAATAAATTAACTGTTGGGTCGAAAACAAACAGTGCTTTGTAGCTTTGTTTGTGGTGGCGTGAGGACATAAACCAGTTCAATAGTGCCATGAGATAAACAATAGTGTATTCCGAGAGTATTTTCTATGAAACAAATCAGCTCAATCGTAAGGTTATGCCATGATTCACTATGAGTTCATAATTCACAAAAAATACTCTGTATATCAGTATTTTTCACATATACTATACGAAAACACTCACGTTTCACGTAATTTCATGAAAATAAATAACCTTGACCAGAACAGGTACTGTCTTATCGGCTTTGACACAGTCAATATTGACGTTGACATAAAGACCAAAATATTACTACATAGGAGAATTAATTATTTCATAGTAAAGTGAGAGCCTTATAATAATAATAATAAAACATTTATTCTCAACAGGTCTACACCCAATTATAGATAAAAATTAACAAGTGAAAAAACTCAAAATAATCATATGCACAATACACTCTTATACTACCATTGAAGGAAACCACAAATAATAAATCGAAATAACAAATTAAATAATAATAAAATTTAGATGAGAGCAATGAATTAAAAAAAAAGAAAAACAGCACGACAGCCTCTACCAAATCCCAAGTGTGCAAGAGAAATGACAAAAAAAATTATGATACCCCAGCGTATTGTTCTAAATAGCACATCAAAATCGCTGAAAGCTCATCAAAGTATACAGGGTGAGTCTTTGACCACTGCATCAATTTTAACCAAAGATTCCTCTCATCAAATGTAACACTTTTTTCATTTAACATTTTTCCAGATTCGGCTCAGGTAAAAAGTTACAAGCGTTTAAAGATTTCACAATGTGCTAATACACTCCCGCATATAAATTATCTATGACATTGTTGGCGGACGAGAATAAGGCATGTAACGTGGTTTACAGCTTGATTCGGGATTCCAACGCTCAGGGATGGATCCATAAAAGTAGTGAAATTTCTGGAATTTTCCATTTTAAAACATTCAATGAAGAATATCTCGAAAACGGTGCGTTTAAGGAGAAATGATGAAGAATAATATAATGTTCTAAAACGATGGAATATTCTTAAATGACTGAAGAAAAACTTTTTATGCTTTCTTTATGCTAATTTCGTTTAGTTTTATGAATCCACTAGTCCATAACTGGAAAACCAGTAGAAGTAGAAAATAACTAATATTTGGAAAACATGTATCATAGTTATAGGAAACTTTATGCCAACATTCATTTTATTCGAAAAAAGGATGTCAAAGCTACAAAATAAAAACTGATTTTTTTTCAAAATTTCAACAGCCTGTATCTTTTTACCTGAGCTGAATTTGGAAAAATGTTGAATGAAAAAAGTGTTTCATTTGACGAGAGGAATCTTTGGTTAAAATGAATGCAGTGGTCAAAGACTCACCCTGTATATCACATCGACCACAACACCTGTCATGTAAGCTATACGCTACACATGAAGTAAATAGGAGAACGTGACATAATATTCAACCTGCTATCGTCAACATAAAAGTTGTTATTCCGTCTGAGACCAGGCCTTCGTACATGAATATTCCTTGCTCAAGAGAAATGGACAGTCAATTCTATTGTGCACCACCTTATAAAGAAATGTTAAGGCGAAACGCTCACATCTTAATTTCAATACCTCAATTCCAATGCTATTGGTGAAGACTGAGTGGTTGAAGCCTCTCAAAGGGTACTGCCCATAGCGTCTGAAGTACAGGGTGATTCAATTATATTGGTCACTTCAGTTTTTTCAGAAACGGCCGAATATATCTTAATTCTGTAAATTGTCGGACACAATGACACATGTCGTATGTTTATGTAAAGATCATAGAGTAACATGAAATTCATGATAGACAGATATTCGATCTATGGAGAGCACAAAATATAATATGAAATAATGTATAGTTAATTCAAAAATCGACAAAACTGTTGAGAATTTGTTGGGTTGAATGTAAAAACAGTGGACTAGTTGACTCCAATCTTTGGAATATTTTGAAATTTCGGCAATATCTTCACCAATATAGATCCGATCGAGCTCAAATCTAGAACTTTACTGTATAAGGCTTGTTTCACATATGCATGCGGTTCCATTCGGTTCGGTCGTTTTCGATTTTAACCGAAAACGAATGAAGCCCTTTCACACATATTCGGTTCATATTAGGTTTTATGTTATGTCTTCCGAAACACAAGCTCAATCACAATTCCGATTTATTCGCGACGTCAGATTCATCAAAGTTATTCAAAATTTGAACATAAACATCTTTATATGCTACCTGCGTCTTTAATTTAGCTTTATATATTTCGTTTTTGTCCCACAGCACTGGTTTAGATTTACAGCAGAAATTAGTCGATCCACATTTGGTAAACCCTCATTTTCTCATGAATACTGATATAGCAACAACATCCCGAAAATATGTATTTATGTTTATGTATCTATATTTGAACAATTCGGGAAATATTGAAAGATATCTCCTCGATTTGAGGTTAAAACCACAGAACGAGGCAGAAAACATATATAAATGTGTATTACTTTATGTTTAAAACAGAAACTAAACCGTGTTTGTGTGAACGCTCCGGTTGATCTGTATTCCCTACGCACGAATCCAAACCTGATTGAAACCTATTTGAGTCGAGTGAGTATTCGGTGCTGTACGGTTTCTATTCGGAATCGAATCTGAACCGAAGCACCGTTTCACACTTGTCGCCAGCGAACGAATGAAAACCGAAAACGAACCAAACCGAATGGAACCGTATGCATGTGAAACAAGCCTAATAAGGTTTTGATGGCTCTCGTAGAATTTCAATGATATATGATTGATAGTTTCTGAGATACAGAATTTCAGGCTGATTAATAGCTATTTCCAAGTAAATGTGCACAAAAATCAACAAATTATTACCTATTAATTTCGTTCTATGTTTGTGGATATATTGAAGCTTTTGGTAACCCCTTTAAAATATTCCTAATTGATTTCTTGAAGTTTGTAGAATTAAAGAATCATATAACAAAATTCGCTGCGAAATAACGGACACCGTAAGTGTTTAAATTTCTGATGCCATTATCCTTCATTCTGGAAACACGTCAGAGATTCGAGAAGGATTTCCATCGCCCGAAGGTAGATTGAGGCCCTTAATCTAATCTTAAATTCCAAATACCGTGGGTTGACGAAGACTATGTTTACATAGTAAAGTACCGCTTGGCGTTCGTGGCGCAAATATCGATAAATTATCTGCTTCAATTAATCTTTACTAAAACAAACAAAGATCGTATTATGTTGAAATTGCCCCTATCGAAAGAGAACACATAAATAAAGTTAATTAGCCATTGTGGAAGACGTAGGTATGTTATTCATCTTGAATACATATTAATATTCTCATTCAGGGGTTGAGCGGTCTCAAATAAATAAAATCCTGCGAAAAATTCATAAATCAATCATTTCCATATTAACTCTAAGGCAACACAGACCTCATCAAGCCGTCTCTGAGGGGCCACATTTTGGCATATATGGGAACACCTAGTGAGATCCTAGATAGATATTCTCATTCATGTCACAAAGTGATCTCCCTCAGATATCTCCATAAGATTTTCTATGAAATTCTTGAAGCAATCTTCTCGAGATATCGCGAATGTAACTAATTCACAATGTGATCGAAAACAGACTTCACAATCGTAACCTTATTAAGATATTCGCAATTATGTCACAGTGCGCGTTCCCAAAATTAAGCGAGGGGATGCCTGTGCGATTTGCAAATATAAAATTGTCCTAAATGTTGATATTATGGTTAGAAGGAAAATTATTTTAGAAAAAGATGGATTTAGTTATCTAGACTAGTGATTGCTAGCGTGGTTTGGTAGATAAAATTTGGTTCAAGCCCTGTGGACATGAGCTTTGGCGCTCTTGTTCAAATTTTGACAAATCATATCTCCGAAAGTATTAGTTTCACAGAGTTTGGAATGATATCAATGCATTCTTATGATACAACTTCACCATATAAAAATTATATTAAATAGGAATCCGTTTATATCATTCCCGACTCGGAGAAACCAATACTTTCGAAGTTATGATTTGTCAAAGTTTGCATAAGAGCGCCAAAGCTCCTGTTCACAGGGCTTTCCCACTTTTTCAATTTGGCTTCTATGCGTCAATTTTCAAGAATTTCTGTAATTAAATTCAAAACGTAGGTCTATGACATATCTGATGTTGAATTTACATTACATTATAATTAGAGTATTCTGTGAAATCTTATAGAATTGAGAATGATTATTGAAATTTTGAAAAATCATGTCTCCAGAAATATTAGTGTGTTAAAGATGAGAATGACATCAGTGGATTCTTATGATGAAACTGCATCTTGAAAAAAATTTAATTTAAAATTTCTAATGTAAAAAAAAATTTTTTTGTTACTCCGAAACCACCTGGCCGAATTTGCCCTTTAACGAACATAGCCGAGATATTTATCTCTCAAACCTACTCTGAAAATTTCAACTGTCTAGCTCATTCCGTTCGAGAGTTATCGTGTTAACGGCCGGACGGCCGGACAGAATCGATTTTGACCATGAATTCTTGATCAGTGAGTCGAACAAAATCGTTGAAGACCATTTTCAGCCAAAAATTCGAAAATAACAGATATTTGGGCAAATTGATGAGCACTCTGTTCCGAGAAACAAGAACGCCAAAAATCTCACAATGTAGAGCCGTTGGTTCTCGTTGCTATGATTCGCATATCTGTAAGGAGACAAGAAAAAATTCAGTCCTGATTTCGTTATACCAATCCTTCGAGCATAATTGATACTTCGGAAGAAGGTTAATTTTATACCTACGTTTTATCTACCTTCAAATATCCATATTTTTATTGGTACGAATGATTTTTCCTCAAGATTAAGTTTGTGAGATAACGGGAATATGACTTTTAGGATACAAAAATGACAGAATGATATAATATCTAATAAAGAAAATTGGTTCAAGCCCTGTGGATAGGAGCTTTCTGGCGCTCTTGTTCAAACAGACAAATTATATCTCCGAAAGTATTGGTTTCTCTGAGTTGAGAATTATATCAATGTATTCTTATGATGGAACTGCATCATAAAGGAAATTCAATTCAAATCATAGTTTATTAATCAAGATTAAATGAGAAATCTGAGAATGGGAACTGCACCATGGAAGAAATCAAATTAAAATAGCTGAAATGAATTTGACTCTCTCTTAGAACAGGATGACATGTACGAGTATGAACACAGATCATATAATAAATCATAGATAGAATAATTATAGCATTCTGTGAAAACATAGAAGTACTATTCATTATTGAAATTTCGAAAAATCATATCTCCGAAAGTATCAGCTTGTTAGAGTTGAAAATGATATCAATGGATTTTTATGGTGAAACTGCATCTTAAAAAAAAGTATTCCGAAATTTGTGATAAAAAAAAAAATTTTTTCGTTACTCCGAAACCATCTAGCCTATTTCGCCCAATAGCAAACTTAGCCGAGATATTCATCTCCCTAATTCACTATGAAATTTTAAACTGCCTAGCTGATTCCATTCGAGAGTTATTGTAGAAACTAAATTTGAAAATTTTCAAAATTTTTTTTTGACACTTTACGGTAATCCAATCAATACAAAACTTCGCATGCGTCTGAAGATCATGATTCTACAATTTGATACTAAATTTCAGATAGATCAAGTGATTGGTTTCGGAAATATTCATAGAAAATGTTTTTACTTAAAACGGCCATAACTCCGAAACCGCTTGATGGATTTTGCCCGTTAACGAACTCGTCCGAGATATTTACGCTCCAAACCTACCCTGGAAATTTCCATCCTCTAACTTCTTTCGTTCGAGATTTATCGTGTTAACGGACGGCCGGCCGGCTGCACAGAATCGATTTCGACAACGGATTCTTGATCAGTGATTCGGACCAAATCGTTTGATACCATTTTCAGATAAATTTCTAAAATTACAGACATTTGGGCAAATTAATAATTACTCTGTTCCGAGGAACAAGAGCGCCAAAAACAGGATAACGTGGATAAGTATATTTAATATTAGGGTGCGATAAAAAGTTAGAAATGATGATGATTGAGTTGATTTAAGTAGGTGAATGATAGATTTCGGAACGCTGATCAAAGAAAAAATCAAATGAAAATAAGTAAGATCTCATATCAAGTGTAATTTGAACTGTTTTGACAGTCCGAAAATTACTTAATCATTGATTGTCAAGTCGATTGATTTCGATTTGCCTATGATATTAACAAGGCGGATTGTAATCGTCAAAAATGGCTTATAAAACGTCTAATATATCATTTGAATCGTTACTGTTGCATATACACTGATCAACAATTGCTAGGGATCACTTATGAACTTCTCTTCATTTGTATTTTTTTCAAGTTATCTCGTGAAATTCTGTACATTATATGTTCTCTAAGGAAAAATTAAGATGTTTTGAGTTGATTATATCAAATTTTTCCTCACTTCATCGGCTCTTGTTCACAAAATCGATTATTATCTGTAGGCTGTTACATGTGGAGTGAAAAGCAATGTGGTATTTGTTATTAAATCTGTTTTTTTCTCTCGTTCAAACACATAAGGTGACAATAATTGAAGAAATGAGAACAATATTAGCTTATCAGTCATGCCGAGAAGACGTTTGGCTCCTGTGCAACTGGACCAAATCATACGGTGGATACAGGAAGGTTTGTCCCAGCGAGAAGTGTCCCGGCGGTTGAAAGTTTCGCAAAGTGTCGTGAGTCGGGCTTGGAATAGGTTCATCCAAAACGACTCAGTAGCTTATGTTCATGGGGGAGGTCGGCAGCACAGTACAACAGCTGCCCAAGATCGTCTTTTGGTCCTCAATGCTAGGAGAAATCCCACTTACCCGGCGTCGCGGCTCAATAGATCACTGAGAGTTGCAACAGGAGTTCTAATTTCGAACCAGACTGTAAGACGACGACTACATGTTCGTGGTTTGAGAGCACGTAGGAGGGTACAACATCCCCGTTTGAATAGGGAACACCGGGTTCATCGACGGCAATGGGCTGAGGAGCACCGCAATTGGACAGTTGAAGATTGGAGCCGATGTTTATTTACGGATGAGTCTAGATTTCGTTTGGTCAACTCCGATGGGCGTATTCTTGCTTGGAGGGAAAGAGGTCGAAGGTATGCAGAACAGTTTATGGTACCCACAACAGCTTTTGGCGGAGGTTCTATATGTGTATGGGGAGGCATTTGTTTGAACCAACGCACAGAGTTGGTTGTTCTGCAGAACACCACAATGACCAGCCAGAGATATCACGATATGATTATTGAACCCATAATTGTTCCGTTTGCTGCTGCCTTGGGCGAGAATTTCATTTTAATTGACGATAATGCCCGTCCACACCGTAGTCGTCTGGTTAATGAAGCGCTAGAAACTCATGCTATTGATAGGATGGACTGGCCAGCTCGCTCTCCAGACATGAATTGCATCGAACATGTCTGGTCTGAGATGTCTAGACAATTGTCAACCTTAGAACAACCGATCAATAACCTGGAGGACCTTTCTAACGCTTTACGGGATATTTGGACGAATTTGCCCCAAAATTTTATAAATCGTTTGATTGAAAGTATGCCTCGTAGGGTAGAATGCTTGAGACGAGCTCGTGGGGGGCCAACTAGGTACTAGCTTAACCGAAACTTCAGCCTTCTTGTGGTGTCATCATAAAATTTTTATGTTATTCAAACACATAATTTTGAGTGTTCCTAATAAAGTCTTTTTTTCTCTCCAACTTTCCATTTTTTCATTCTTTTCTCAAGTGAACCTATATTCAGCTTAAAATACTCTGATATCTGACTAAATTTATAATCTTGGACCGAATAATTCAGAAATAAATTTAGAAAAAGTAAGTGATCCCTATCAATTGTTGAGCAGTGTAATTATATTTTGAAAATAAAAGGAGTTCCTTCATAATTTTCAGTTTAGGCTGTATATTTCAGTTCAGCCTGTATATTTGATTAATCCCAAATATCTAAGACTTCTGCTCCTTTAAGCCGAGTCCAGACGGGTGTAATGTAACACGTAAAGCAAGGCGTAATGTAGAGCCGGATCCAAACGGGTGTAATGTAACGCGTTATGTAATGCGTAATGTAAGGCGGTACCACGAGCGTTACATGTAATGCTCGCAGTACCGTACACATGGAGAATTCGCCTTATATTACACATTGCATTACGCGTTACATTACACGCGTCTGGACCCAGGCATAAGACATCAGACTACTTGTTCCGTCCAGCATTCTGATTTCTGGCCTGTCTTAGCCAGCTGTTCGAGTTATATTTCGCATTTCCATACCAACTTCATCTTGTAAAAGACCAATTCACCATTACAGGAAGCGAAAATTCAAAACTGAATTTTCACATCAAACGTCAAATTTATTTCTCATACAGCGAACAACTGGTTTTCGAACAATCATACGTAGGCACTCAAATATGCATTCTAATTAAGTCGCGGACGTTTCACGGCTGCACAAAATATCGACTTCATTCGGACCGCATTATGTTCCAACGAAATCCAGTGGTTCAACTAAAATCCGGGTTATCACATTATAACAGTATTCTGCGGACTCTGCTATCCCTATTAACTCCGGACGCCGCCATAAATTCGATCACTCTCATACGCCCCTTCATTCAAGAAATTGAGCGCTCACATTAATTAGAATAGGATTTTAGGTAATTGTTTCCGGCGACGTTCCGGTAGATGTCACTATCAAAATTGCTTCTTTCCGGATTTCAGCCTGACAATTTAAATAGTAGCCGGTAAAATAGTAAATGGCGCTTGTGTTTCGTGCATGGACGAATCTAATATAGGTTCCAATTATTCATTTCTTTAGCAAATTTCGATTACTTATGCAGTGAAGTTGATTTCATATGCAGATAATGTGAATGTTCAGTCTTCTGTCCGTGTGGAAAATGTGCTCATACAGAGTGGGGCACAGGGTTCTGAAAGGGTGATTTATTCAATCACAATTCTCGAATTTTTGGAACTCACTGGGTTTTTATGCTGTAGATCCACTAAAAAATATTTTTTACATGTGGGAATAGCAAATAATTTGACACGTGGAACACCCATTGTACACAAACGTAACTAGGAATTATTCTCAGGAAGTGAATTATTATTCATGAACTTACTATTTTTGGCGCTCTAGTTCCTCGGAACTGAGTGCTTATCAATTTGCCCAAATGTCTGTAATTTTCGAATTTTTTGATGAAAATGGTCTTAAACGATTTGGTTCGACTCACTGATCAAGAATTCGTGGTCGAAAATAATTCTGTCCGGTTCAATAATAAATCGTATTTCAACGTTGTCACACAATTAAATAATTATTCTATGTATGAATTGTCATAATGTCAAATTATTTTCCTGAGACATGTCATAATCTAATCAATCGAAGAATTGTGAGCGAAGTGAGAAAAATCTCAGTTGTTTGCTCCGAAATTAGTTTTTCTCAGAAAAGTCTTACATTTCGGAACGGAACATGAAGTAAGAGATCTGAGAGTAGTGAGACTGCTTTTCATCCATAGACATAGATATAACTCTCGAACGGAATGAGCTAGGTAGTTGAAATTTTCAGAGTAGGTTAGGGAGATGAATGTCTCAGTTAAGTTGGTTATTGGCCAAAATTGGCCAGATTTAATTTGATTTCTTCCATGGTGCAGTTCTCATTCTCATGATTGCATATTTAATCTTGGTAAATAAACTATCATTTGAATTGAACTTTCTTTATGATGCAGTTCTATCATATGAATACATTGATATAATTCCCAACTCTGAGAAACCAATACTTTCGGAGATATAATTTGTCTGTTTGAACTAGAGCGCCAGAAAGCTCCTGTCCACAGGGCTTGCACCCATTTTTTTTTAGTTTAAGAAATCTTGTGGGGTGGTTGTTATGACGTCCAAAGAATACCAAACATATTGATCGAATAACATTCTATAGCTTGACTGAAGCACTACACATTAGGAGCAATTGTGAGTTTAAACCATCCACGGATCCAATTAAATACCTACACCAAAAAATTTGAATTACATCAGTCTAGCCGTTATAAGGAGTACAAAGGAAAAGAAACGTACAGTAAAATAAATTTGTTCATACCTGCATCATAATCGTATTTGGCTGGTTATCTTACCATTTCATATTCAAAAATCATTTTTCTCTATTTCAGTATCGTAATGGATTCATTCCAGCACTAATAACAGTGCTGGTATGAACTCATTCCCGCATTGTTTCTAGTTATATTTTTCGTTTTGTAGTAGTCAGCACTGACATTCGATCCTATCAAATTTCAACACACGTCAATTATTGTCAATATAAGATAATCTGGATAAGGTGAAATAATTGTTGAGAGGAAAGGTTTTATTTTCATGAAAAAATAAGGTAATCATTAAAGGATACTAATTATTGAAAGGTTTTTTCTGGGTTTCCTCTACCAAACTCTGAAAAATATCTATAAAATAAATAATTATTTTGTGATTTGCTTTTGCGTAAGAAACACAAGATATTTGTCAGAAGCAATCAATTGAACAATGTTGCCTAACAAACGACAACGAAACAACATCAACGAAGAAACAACTATATCGTAACGTTTCGGAGTCTATATCAGACTCCTTCGTCAGACGCTTAATGAAAATCTTTAGAATTATTTTGTTGATAGTTATTTTGTGAAATTCAAGAATTGTCACATTGACAGTATTTGACAATCATAGCTTACATAGTTTTACTGTTCAATAAAATACAAGTTGACTCCTTAAGTTTCCTTTTAGTATAATCAGGTTCTGTCATTAGAATCTTTGTATTACTCCAATCCATCATGTGATCTCCTTGGATTGTATATACAAATACATGTTCTGCTATTTTTGATTTCTGTATGTCTCTATTTCTCAAGTTATTCTTATGCTCTGACTTTCTTACTTCTAGTGGTCTTGATGTTTCTCCTGTGTATGATTTACCACAAATACAAGGAATATTATATACACAGTTTTTTGATTTTTGTTTTTCATTTATGGGTTTTGTTTTTGTTAATAAAGACCTAAGATCATTTTGTGTTTTGAAGACGGTTCTTATATTGAACTTAGAACCGATTCTTCTAATTTTCTCAGAAAGGCCACGAACATAAGGGATCACATTCAACAGATTGGGTTGCCGTTCTTGTTGATTATTCTGTTGTACTTGTTGATTATTTTGTTGTTCTTGGTATGTATCATGAATTTAGATAGAAAAGCAAATAATCAAGAACAACAAAATAATCAACAAGTACAACAGAATAATCAACAAGAAATCTGTTGAAATTTCTATGCGAAGTAAAACTATGTTAGCTATGATTTTTAAATACTGTCATTGTGACAATTCTTGAATTTCACAAAATAACTATCAAAAAAATAATTCTAAAGATTTTCATTAAGCGTCTGACGAAGGAGTCTGATATAGACTCCGAAACGTTACGATTAGTTGTTTCTTCGTTGATGTTGTTTCGTTGTCGTTTGATAGGAAACCTTGTTCAATTGATTGCTTCTGACAAATATCTTGTGTTTCTTACGCAGAAGAAAATCACAAAATAATTAATTTTTATTTTATAGATATTTTTCAGAGTTTGGGAGAGAAAACCCAGAAAAAACTTTCAATAAAAAATAAGGTACTAGAGATTTCCTTCTTGATAATTTATAATCATTCATAATATTAGGAAACTGTTAAATCTGATCTCCATGCTCTACGTACAATTCAAATTCCGTAATCTGTCAACTTTCGTAACAGTCACACCAACTGCCAAGATACAATACAAAAGTCACTAGGATGTATAATAATCCCACTTTTTCATTGAATTTCAACAGTATTTTACAAAACTTGCCTGAAATAGAGAAAATATCGCATAATACTCGTTGCACAAGGCAATTCCAACACTCATGCGTTCGAATCTCACTTCTTCGTCGCTCGTTTTCGAATTTCGCATTCGTGTTTAAATATCAGACCATTCTGCAACTTGTTTTAGAATATAGGTACTATTCTGTGTCATACCCTGATGTCTGTAATTTTCGAATTTTTTGCCGATATTGGTCTCAAATGATTGGGTTCGACTCCCTGATGAGGAATTCGAGGCCAAATTTGATTCTGTCCGACCGGCTGTGTGGAGATAGCGACTTCAAATCATCAGGGTAGCAACCCAATACGACGGACAAGTTCGATAATGGGCACAATCGACCCAACGGTTTATGAGTAATAATTTTGTTTTCAACCAATACAAATCCGATCGAATTGAAACTTTTGGAGTAGTTGTAGAATACAGACATAAAGACGTGAAATTTCGTGAAAATCGTATAACTCCAAAATTAACAGATATTATTCTTTCCACGATAACTTGAGAATGGTTAGCGACTTACAATTTTCAGTGTAGGTTGAGCATACGAATGCAAAATTTGGGTTAGTCGATTGGCATAATCGGCCAACCAGTTCTGGAATTATACCTATCTGAAATTTTGTTTTCATTTCGTCCTTAACTCGAAAAATATTACCAATGCAATTCTAACATGGTAATTAGTCGTAGAATGCCGAAGCGCCCATTTCTACGACATTTCGAGAGGAGCGCTTATCAACTTGCCCAAATGTCTGTATTTTTCGAATATTTGGCTGAAAATGGTCTCAAAAGTTTTAGTTCGACTCACTGATTAAGAATTTAAGGTCAAAATCGATTCTGTCAGGCCGTCCGTCAACACGATAACTATCGAATGGAATGAGCAAGAGAGTTGAAATTTTCAGAGTAGGTTTGGGAGATACATATCTGGAAGTTCGTTACTAGGCAAAATCGATGATGTCAGAGTAACGAACAAAAAAATGAATCTAATTTACAAATTACAAATTCTATATTTTTTAAGATGTAGTTTCATCATAAGAATCTACCGATACCATTCCCAACTCTTACGGTGGGTTTCACAAAGCTTTGACAGCTCCTAATTGGCCAACCAGTGTGATTCTATGTCAATTTCCAGATCATTTGTGATGCAACCACCGAATTAAATCCACAATTAAGATGATCAAAGCTTTGCGAACCGCTGCAAGAGAAACCAATACTTTCAAACATATGACTTGTCAAAGTTTGAATAATTACTAGCTGGTTTCAAATATCCATTGTAAAAATTTCCATTATGGAATCATTTACCAGTTTCTCAAAGTCTTTGATCCACAGCCTTGAATGTATGTCTACTTGACCAATTTCTGATGTTTATGAGGTGCCCCGTTGCTCTAACAGCATTACAAAATGCCAACCTGTACATAGATGCATATCCACAAACCCTTTATTTTCTGTTTGTCAATGGAAGTTTCAGATAAATGAACAATCACAGAAAGAGTAGTTTTAATAACCATATCAACAATAAACAGCTTTCAATATTCATGAAATAGTATATACTAAAGCAAGTTGCAGAATGGGCTCCTATTAAAACACGAATGCGAAATTCGAAAACGAGCGACGAAGGAGCGAGTTTTCGAACGCCTGAGTGTTGGAATTGCCTTCTGCAACGAGTATTGGACGATATTTTCGCTATTTCAGGCCAGTTCTGTCGAATACTATTGAAATTTTATAAAAAATTTGGATTATACATCTTAGTTACTTTGGTATTGTATCTTGGCAGTTGGTGTGACTGTTACAAAAGTTGACACATTACGGAATTTTAATCGTACGTAGGAAATGGAGATCAGATTTGAAACAGTTTCCTGTTCATATAAGTAATAGCATGTATGATTCAAAATTAGCAAGAAGGAAATCTGTATAGTACTTTATTTTTTAATGAAAATAAAACTTGTCCTCTCAACAATTATTAAACTATATCCAGATTATATTATTGTCAATTGACATGTGTTGAAATTTGATAGGATCGAATGTCAGTGCTGACTACCACAAAACGAAAAATATTACTAGAAACAATGCGGGAATGAGTTCATTCCAGCACTGTTTTTAGTGCTGGAATGGACTCATTACAATACTGAAATAGAGAAACAATATTGTGATATTCAATCATAAATATGCTTGAAAGCGTTGAATTTTTTCAATGCTGCACCGATAAAATTTTTTTTGAAGAATTAATGATGAAAGACATGTCTGGGTGAATTTCTTCAACCAAAAAAGTTTCTGACCGTAGGTGCAAGGGTCAGTCTATCTCGGGCGGCTTTGAAGACTTTTGGGAAGGTGTTGGAAACAAATCATTACTGATATTTGTATTGACTCAAATAAAAAACTTACCAGAATCTGTTGAATCATTCGGAAGTTATCACGAAAAAATTGGTTCAAGCCCTGTGGACAGGAGCTATTGGGCGCATGTTCATCTTCCTTGTGGCCCGTACTGACCAGTAAAGAAATAAAGAAAAAAAGCAGTATCATGTTGAATACCTTAATATTATTGATTATTATATAATAATCTATGAAAATACTGAGAGAGACCCAGGAAATTTGACACATTTTGTCTTATATCTCCAGAAATTGAAATCGTAAGGAGCCAAAATTTTGCACAATGTTGCAAAATACTACAATTGACGTTAGTACAAGTTTTTGTTGCAATCTGATGAATAGTTCACGAAAAAAAATTTTTTTCGAAAAAATTAAAAGAAATATTTTTTTAAATATTACCAACATTTCGATCATAACAGAATTTTGCCAAAAGTTGCGCGTTTATATCCTCGAACTGACTACCAAGTTTCGATTCAACATCTTCTTTAGTTCCTGAAATATCAGGGAAATAACCTCAAAATTTGAAATGTCTATAACTTCTAAACCTTCCGGCCGATTTTGCCCGTTAACGAACTTAACCGTCGCATTTTGATCAGAAACCTACCCTGAAAGTTTGAAGTCGATAGGACCTTCGGTGCTCTTGTTATCGTGCCTACGGCCGGAAGGCCGGCCGGCCGGACGGCACCCAAAAATCTGACACCGGATTCGTGATCAGGGAGTCCGAATTAGTCTATTAGCCAATTTTCAGCTCGAAATTCGAAAATTACAGACATTTGGACGAAATGATAGGACGATGTTCCCCTAGAACATGCGCCCAAAAACTGAATTATGGGAGTAGCATTTGGAGGCACATATCTACGCAGGGGGACGCCGTAGGAAAAAAATAAAGCATTTCTGACAGGTGTTTAGGTATATACTCAATCTGGCGAATAAGAGGGATGGGCCAGCAATTAGTGCCATTTGACCATGGTAACCATTGACATGTGACATGGTGCATAATCCTGCTCAAAGAATTGTGATTTCTTAGCCATGTGGGGCCGTTTTTGGCGCTCTTCTTCCTAAGAACAAAGTCTATTTGCCCAAATGTCTGTAATTTTAGAACTTTCGGATGACCGATTCGTTTTGAGTCACGATTCGGTTTGAGTCACTGATCAAGAATCCGTGGTCAAACTCGATTCCGTCCAGCCGGTCTGGCCGGTCCGGCCGTTAACAAGATAACTCTCGAAAGGAATGAGCTAGACAGTTGAAATTTTCAGAGCAGGTTTGGGGGATAAATATCTCGGCTCAGTTCGTTATTGGGAAAAAACGGCTCAATGGTTTCGAATTAACGAAAATAATTTTGTTTTACATAGCAAATTTAAAATCCAATTTTTTTTAAATGCGGTTTCATCATAAGAATTTACTTATATCATTCTCAACTCTAATAAGCTAATCATTTTGGAGATATGATTTTTCAAACTTTCAATAATGAGTCCTAAATCTATGAATTCACAGAATGCTGTGATCGAAAATTAACATCCGTATTTTTATCTATGAATTGCATGATCTGTATTCATTCAAGTCATCTTATCTACCGACTCAGACTATAGAAAGTCTTCCGATAAATGAGACATGTCATATTTATTTCTGGTTCATTACTCATGATATAAAATACCCCTCCTGTTCTGGGAAACAAAGTATGATTGATTGGAAAATGACCAATAAAATAACCTCAACTATCGTGTTATTATGAGTATTATAAGATATAGGTAGATATAGGTAGACTGCCTTGCAGTCCCTGAATCCCACTTACTGCAAAATAATGAACGTCACTGAACATCTTTCAAGGTTTCCGCATCAGAGAGGTTTGTTGGTAAGGATTGACGCTTATTTATTTTCTGATGAAGTGACGAATTTCTCGTAATTGCGGACCAGTAACAACGCGAAAAACAAAAAAGGTAAATTATCCAAGGTATACCATGTTTTCAAAAAAAACTACACGTGTTTACCTGAAACTGAATAATTCCGGGAGAATTATAAGCAAATTATGTGACGTTATTTGACAAAGAGTTGTCTCAAGGAGAGCCTTATCGAAGCAAGAATCAATGTTCAAAGTAAAGAAAATGTAATTTGAAATTTATTATAATAGTTTGTAATAATACTCACTTTAGTGCACGTCGCATGTCACAGAGCCCTTAATGATAATTATCCGAGAAATACAAAATTAATCTGCCAAATTATGTGCACAAAGTTCTCACAAAAAGTTTTTTATTACCTCACAGTAGTGAAAAGTTCATGTATTGTATCGAGAAATATTTTTTTATCTAAAATGGCTTGAAATAATCTAATTGTACAAAAAACATCATTTGAGCAAGCAAAATTTTGTGTCTGATTGTCTGGGCGTATGGGTATGTGGATGTTAACTCGAAATAAGGGGGGGGGGGGGGGGAATTATACAGAAAAAATCGATGTATTAATTGAACACTTGATAAAAAACCTATATTCTCTGAAATTTTGAAGAGCAGTTTTAACAATAACAAAGTCAATAAATCAGCTAGGAGTTGACTCCATTAGAAGTCTTATGTGCCTTATAATTGATGACATGAATTTCGATTTAAAAATGTGTTAATTTTGATATTTTTGAAACCTAGTTCGCAATTTTAGTTTCAACAGGATTATGATTTATTACTTTTTATTTACATTTTTTTGAATCGTTCTAGTATGTTCAATAAATTAAAATATCTTTTTTTTTCACAAATAAATACGTTTTAGCGTGTTCATTGTTAGTCAAGATATTTCAAGATTTCTTGACAAGAAATCTTGGTATTAATGTATAATGTATATTATTATACTGATCCTCCTAGGTCTCCTCCAAGCTCCCTCATAAGCTCTCGAAGAGCTTGAGCAAGTAAGGAGAACCAGTTGTGTTCTTTGTAGGCTTTATTACTTACATACAATTTCTTGTCCTGTCTTGAAATCAGAAATTACGTCTTGTCATGATCCTGTCTTGAAATCAAGACAGGGAATATTTGTTCAGTTCACCTTATTCTATGATCAAATTGTTCACTCATTTTGTGAAATATCTTACAGATCCCACGTTTAATATAATATATTATTCCGGGTAGAAAAAAACCTACTTTTATAATGGACTCAAATTACGAAACAACAATTGAATTCCTCAGATTTAAAATATAAAATTTCAAGTCGTGTGAAATGTTGTACGTGAAACAGTAATAAACCCCTTAATCGCTCTCATAGAATATTCTCGTCTCAACTTTCTGACATCTGTGGTGAGGGACTGATTACTCGACAAAACACGTATAAAACCCTGGAGAAAATTATCCACATATAAACTTCAAATTATCCCTGCAGATTCCAGGCGGACAAGTTGATGAATCGTACCGTGGGGAAATGGAAATTCTAACGTGGATTGTGTGTTTGACAACGTGATGAAAATGAGAATCATTGTCATGCAAATATCTAAGAAATGTAGAAATGAAGCTACATGCTTGTCTGAGAAGTCTGCGATAAATTTTTGACAATAATGTTTCTTGCCTTGCGTATGTTTACATACGAAAGGCGTTCTTTATTTGACAGTCTTGTTCGTGCATCAAAGCCAGACTATACAGAAAGTCATGAGTTCGATTTCTAGGACGCAAGGTCAATTATTTTCTTTAAAAGGTTGATATTAATGCTCTCCACCTTCTAGATATTCTATTATTTCTGCGATATACGCGTTCAGGAATTTCAGAATGAATAAATCGTATTCGTTTATTTCTGACGTTTTCATTTTCGTCAACAACACTAACCGCATTCAATTACGAATTCACACTTAAGGGGTAAGATGCAGCCAGAGGCATGGAAAACGGGTAGAAGGATAATTTTTGCGCGTATGTTCTGGGGAACATCGCGTTATCATTTTGCCCAAATGTCTGCAATTTTCGAATTTTTCTCCGAAAATGTTCTCCAACGATTGGGTTTGATTCCTTGATCAAGAATTTGATGTCAAATTTGATTCTGTCCGGCCGGCCATCCAGCCGGCCGTTGTTGCCACGATAACTCGAGAACGGAAATAGATATCGACATGAAACTTTCAGGATAGGTGGCGCATCTTAATACGACAGACAAGTTCGTTAATGGACATAATCTGCCCAATGGTTTTCGAGTAATAATTTTGTCTACAACCAATACTAATTCGATCATATTGAAACTTAGTTTGTAGTTACAGAATATAATCCTAAGGACGTTTATGGAATTTTGTGAGAATCGTATCGTTGGAAAATTTTTAAAAAATTATTGAAAAATATTATTCACGTCACGATAACTTCAGAAAGGACAGAGACAGCGACTTGAAATTTTCAGGTTAGATTGAGAATCTGAATGTGCCATTTGAGTTAATTTAAAGGCATCATCAGCAGAACTGTTTTGGAGTTACACTTATCAGAAATTTGGTTGTTATTTCCTCAATAACTCGAAAAATACAGAACCGATCCAATTCAAATATTGTTATTAGTTGTAGAATGGCAACGCAAAAATTATTGCGAAATTTCGTGAGGATCGTATGATTAGAAAATTTTCAAAAAATCGTAAAAAATTAATGAAAAAAATTCTATATATCAGAAACTATTCGTTCGACATCGCTAAAATTTTGCAAGAGCCTTCAGAACCTAACTGTACTACCAAGTTCCAAGTTTGAACATGATCGGATCTATATTGTTGGAGATCCGAGCAGCCTTGAGTTAGTTCGGTAGCTGGATGGGTGATCGTTGCCTCGACAACTTTCGAACGAAAAGAGATAGGGACTTGCAATTTTCAGGATAGGTTGCACATCCGAATAGGAGAGTTAAATTCGCTGTTGGCCATAATCGGCCCAACGGTTTCGGAGTTATACCCATCTGGAATATTATTTCCTCGATAACTCAAAAAATATACACTCGATCGAATTGAAGCTTGGTAAATAGTTGTAGAATATTAACTTGAAGACGTTTGTAAAATTTTGTGATTCCTTGAGAACGGAAAGAAATAGCGACTTGAAAGTTTTCAGGGTAGATTGCGCATCTGAATGCGCCATTTAAGTTCGTAACTAGCATAATCGGCCAAATGCTCCTGGAGTTATATCAATCTGAAATTGGGTTGTTATTTCCTCAATAACTCAAAAAATACAAATCTGATCCAATTCAAATATGGTCTTAGTTGTAGAATGCCAAAGCGAAAATTCTTGCAAAATTTCGTGAGGATCGTATCAGTAGAAAATTTTTAAAAAATCATTGAAAAAAAAATTGTTTCAAGCACTGACGTGAAGTCAGAAGCTTTTGCGTGGATGTTCTATTGTCCATTCTCATGTATTGGACACTCTCAATCGAATTTACCGTGGTGAATTCTATTGTTCGTTCTCCTGTATTGGACACGCTTAATCGAAATTTACCATGGTAAATTCCGATTGTAAATTTGTAAATTTCAATAGTAAATTTACCACGGTAGACTTTGATTAAGAGTGTCCAATACAGGAGAAGAAACAATAGAATTCACCATGGTGAATTCGATTGAGAGTGTCCAATACAGGAGAATGGACAATAGAACATACGCGCAAAAGCTTCTGACTTCACGTCAGTGCTTGACAAATTTTCTTTTCAATTAATGAAGTCTTAATTATAAACTTGATTGCATAGAGTTTTCGTATTCTTTTATAATTATAGGATTCAACAAAATTTCAAAAATATTATTGACTATTCATGAAAATATCGCCCTCAGTTAAAACGCCTTCCGTAGTGCTTCTGGGTGACCATCAAATAATCTTACCAGATCATCCCAATTCAAAAAAAACAAATAAAAATCATTAATATAATAATAAACCTAGTCGTCAAGATTATACTATGAAGACGGCACTTAAAAGATTTTCGACAAAAAATCATAAGTTTATTGTTGAAAAAAAAATAAAGAAATTTTCCACCAAACTTATACATACGAGTTTTAAATGCAATAAGCGATAGTTCTTGATGCCAGTTTTTTTTTTAATATCAGTGACCGTCAATCTTTCGAGAACAACACATTTTAACTGTTTCGATTTGGATACGGTACAGGGGATTGTTTGAAATAGTACAGAAATATATAACTAAGATTAGAAATTCAATGAAAAATTATATACGATTTACACTTATTTATTCAATATTGTGACGCGTTTCGTCGACACAGCGACTTCATCAGACTACATGAAGTCGCTGTGTCGACGAAACGATTCACAATATTGAATAAATAAGTGTAAATCGTATATAATTTTTCATTGAGTTAATATGGATTTGCATCAAGTAAAAGCCACAAGCATTAAAAAAAAATTTAAGATTAGAAATTATTGAAAGGTTTTTTTCCTGGGTTTTCTCTCCCAAACTCATAAAAAAGTACCTATAAAATAAAAATTAATTATTTTATAGATATTATATTATATTATTTTTTTTCGTTGATGTTATTTCGTTGTTGTTTGTTAATCAACATTGTTCAATTGATTGCTTCTGACGAATATCTTGTGTTTCTTACGCAGAAGCAAATCACAAAATAATTAATTTTTATTTTATAGATATTTTTCAGAGTTTGAGAGAGAAAACCCAGAAAAAAACATTTCAATAATGAGTATACCTCCCACACTATCCTTTAATGATTACTTAAGATTGGAAAATCGTTTGGTTCTGAAATTTAAGTATTTATCAAAGTCAAAGTTTTATTAAGGATATTGAAAGAATTTGAGAATTCATTTGGATAATTAGAAAGCAAGCCTTGGAAATGGAAACTCACACATCAAACGTCAAAATATATAGCAATTATCAAATGGTGAGAATTCATTTGGATAATTAGAAAGCAAGCCTTAGAATCGAAAATTCTTACATCAAACGTCAAAATAAATAGCAATTGTCAATATTGATTATTAATTATTATGTTGAATATTTTGAATGGAAAATCAATAATATTCAAACACAGATATTTTGAATTTATTTTATTTCAATTGTGAATGTACTAAAATCATACAAATAGCCTATCGTACGTTCAATGAGGGGTACCCTAATCTAACTCAAATGAATCGGAGGAAATGTCACCGAATAGAATCAAATCTGTTAATGTTCGTCATAAACCCCTAACAAATAATGAAACTAATGAACATTAAAATGAGGTGTACTGTGGCTAATTGCCAAATAACTAAAACAAGACACACGGCGAAATATTTATTGATTTTAACCATCAACAAATATTCCGCGTGGCCGGACTAGACACCTCGTCGCTCAGTGTTCCCCAAAGAGGAAAGTATCATTCAAGAGCAGACACAGACTCCAGAGGGTTTCATGATTCTTACCTATCATCAGTGTGACTTAGCATGAAACCGAATGAAAACAGACGGGGTTCTAGGAATCTTATTTCCATCGGTTGAGTACCGATAGAGGAAAGGACCCCACCAGCGCCACCTATGGCGCCACCTTACGAACTCCGACCCTCTGCGATGAGGAAACCTTGAATGATGTTCAGCGACGCTCATTCTTTTGCTGTAAGAGGTTCAAGAAATGGCAAGGCCATCTATCATATAGCGAACTTTACGGACTGAAAACGCCCGGTCAGTTTGGTTAGACAAACCAAAAATCAGTGAACATTAAAATGAGGTGTACTGTGGCTAATTGCCAAATAACTAAAATAAGACACACGGTGAAATATTTATTGATTTTAACCATCAACAAATATTCCGCGTTGCCCTGACTAGACACCTCATCGCTCAGTGTTCAACAAAGAGGAAAGTATCGTTGTAATTTGTAATTTTCGATTTTTTTTGTCGAAAATGGTCTCAAATGATTGGGTTCGACTCTCTGATCAAGATACATAGTAGTAGAATAACGACATAAAGGCGTGTGTGAAATTTGTTGAAAACCGTACCCGTAGCCCATTCTCCTGTGTTGGACACTCTTAATCGGATTTACCATGGTTAAGAGTGTCCAATACAGGACAATGGACTATAGAGCATACGTGCAAAAGCTCCTGACTTCACGTCAGTGCTTGTTCTAATATTTTTAGTTTGAATTCAATTGATACCCAATGCATTTTTTACGTGTTAACGCTAAAAAGACAACTTGAAGATTCATGTATTATTTCGTGATGGTTCCTGAGGTGTAAATAGACCTTAAAACATACGTGCAAAAGCTCCTGACTTCAGGTCATTGCTTTTTAAGAATTTATTCAACCAACCACTGAGATTAAATTCGATCAGATAAGTATTTTTCAAGTTATTGGCGAAACACAATGTCAGATGCCATAACCCCCAAACAACTTGAATGATTATGCCCATTAACGGTCTCGGATTCACAACCTACACTGCCAATACCAGGCATAATTGAGTATAATCTCGGATTCTTCATCAGTGGGTCGAAAATAATCATTCGTGACCATTTTCAGGCAAAATTTCGGAAAATATAGAAATTTGGGCAAATTGATAGGCACACTGTTCAGGGGCACAAGGGCGCCAGAAAGGATATTCAGACCTCATCAAACTTGTGCAACGTCGTAAATTGATACCGCGTCAAAATGACATCGCGCGTGATATTTTAATTCAGTAAAATTTTTTTTTGCAACAGTCTGTTGACTTGTAAATTGATAGAGATATTAGATCTGATACTGCAAATCTACAAACTTTTACCGCAATATTCTACTATTTATATTTAGTTCCGATCCATGAGGCTAAGGGAAGGTTGAATTTTCCTGATGGATAGAAACTGATATTAATGTGAATTCTTTCATTCATATGATCTTTGGGGAAACGTGAAATATCAATCTTGCTTTAATATCCAGTTTATGATTATAATTATATTCTTAATTCTTCGAAATGATGAATTACTGTGAATATTGGACCCCACTTAGATATTTCATTATATAGCTTTAACGCAGTATAATTTTGAATTTTATTGGACTTATGGGGTGCATATCCCATGACCATCGGAGACTGATATGTACATTGTAGATATATTATCCCTAAACAGGGAGTCCCGTAAATAGAGGATCATGGAAACGTCGGTGATAGAGCGGGTTATTACAAATACGGAACAATCAATTTTATTTTCCTAGGCCCAATGGTTTCAGAGATATGATTTTTTCAACCAATTTTCGTTACTTTTCATGGTAAATCAATCATTTTTATGAGATGTTATCATTTTTTTTGCTATTTTTCTGGCTAGGAATTTTAAGCGAACATTAGTCTTCATAATCAAAATGTTATTTATGGGATATAAATGGCGGCCCAAAATTTGAAGACATAAACTTGTCCATGTTTGAAATATCGAAACATGGCAAGTGATTTTTGAATCAATACTGGTGTGAAAAAAGCCGAAGAAACCTTGTGGAACATTAATCTAAAAACATCTGTGATTCATACAGATTCTAAAAACGAAAAATTCGTTAGCTTTAATTGGGTAATACCCTAATTATTCTAATGCGTCTACATTCACAGCAATACTAACTATTGAAACAATCACTTAGTATTTTTCCCAAGGCTTATAATCGAATTTTAAGCCGAAAACGGTCCCTTAGGCATGGGTTAGATTCATTGATGAACAATTTGTGGTCCCAACAAATTCTGTAGGCCGACCAACCGGAAACGAACACAATAACATTCAGAGGTAAAAACTTGAAGACTTAAATTCTTAGGATATGTTTGGATCAATAATACGTCGGTCAAGTTGCTGTGGGGTTATTAACGTTTATTTTTCCTATTTTTTCTAAAGCAACAATTTGATCGAATTGTGATTTATTAATTGGAAGAAGAATAATCAAAAATGACAAATGTAGTTATAATTATGATACCTCATTTATTAAGTTTTTTCATTAGAGTAAATGCTCAAAAGGCTTTTCTCTTGCTCTCATGCATAAAAAATACATCTTCTCAAAAAATTTCTCTTTAAATTTCGAAAGGCTCTTCCAGTATTCTTTATCACTTCAGAAACGCTTTGTGATGTTTGTCCCAATCGTTCTTCATTATCACTGATGGTTTCATAAACTGCCTCCTTGAAATATCCCCAAAGAAAATAATACAATGGATTGAGATTCGGCGAACGTGGTGGCCATGCAATTGTACCACCACGCCCTATCCATCGATTCGGGTTGTATCCAAAAATTCCAAAATCACAGACATTTGGGCAAATTGAGGAGCGCTCTGTTCCGAAGAACAAGAGCGCGAAAAAGAAGGATCATGCCTGCATCGACGCAACAACTCCCGACAAAAATCCATTCTCCTTCCATATTCCCCGGGTAGTAGTGCTTGCACTCGCTGTACGTGGTACGGGTACAAATTATGTCTCCTCAAAATGCGGTGTACTGTGCTTCTAGCTATGCCGGTATTTCGAGAAATCCGTAGAACACTAGTAGAAGGATCTTCTTCCGTGACGGCCAGCACTTGTTGATCATTCACATTTCTAGGTTTTTCTTCAGAACGTTCTCGTCTACTTCCGGGAATTCGAACCTCTAAATATGCATTATTTAGTCGAGGAAGGATCTGTAGTCGGGATAGCGTTCGCGATTAGGGAAACGCTCACGATATCTCCGTGCAGCCTGCCGAGCATTTCCATCACATAGCCCGTAAATGTAATGCATTTCTGCATATTCTCGAGGAGTGTAGGACATTTTTCGATAGGAGTAGTTGAAAAATATTTAAATCATAGGCACAAGCACCAATTTGAGCGTAGCTTGAAAAATGAAATTAGTGGTAAAAATAACAGTTGAAAACACTTTGACAACTAGGAACGATGACCAACAATGTGAAATGATAAAAAGAAAACAACAACAACAACAACAACAAAGAAAAGATAGCGAAAAATTTCTGGTGAACGTCTATTTCAATCTTTGAATTAGGAGTTATATCAATAAACCAGGTGTTTTTCGGATATCAACGGAATTAATGGTGACGAATTTTACGTTTTTGGAATCTGTATGAATCGCAGATGTTTTTAGAATGATGTTCCACAATGTTTCCTCAGACTTTTTTTACACCAGTATGATTCAAAAAATCACTTGTCATGTTTTGTTATTTCAAACATGTTCAAGTTTGGGCCACCATTTATATAACATAAATAACATTGTTGTTATAATGAAGGATGTTCTCTTAAACAATCTAGCCAAAAACAAACACCAAAAAAATAATAACATCTCCTAAAAATTATTGATCTTCCATGAAAAGTATCGAAAATTGGTTAAAATTTTGAAAAAAATCATATCTCTGAAACCATTGGGCCTAGGAAAATAAAATTGATTGTTCCGTATTTGTTATAACCCCCTCTATCACCGACATTCCCATGATCGTCTATTTACGGGACACCCTGTATATAGATTCCAGGGATATTCACGCTAAACTTCAGCTCACGATGAATGTTCCCGATAATACTCAACTGAGAGAGTACCCCAATCTCCGATTGTGAAATTTCATTTCCCACATTCTCTGTAAGCCACAAGGATGCGATTTGGTTCAAAACAATTCAACGTCAAAGAATGGAACAAAAACTCCATTCAAACCTATTTCCGGAAATGGTTTGTAGCTTTCGAAATACAGTCTGTTGAATTGAATTCCATGAAGGCAGTTAATTTAAGTTTCTCCGAATCTGATGGAGGAGTATGAGTGAAAATAAAAAAATAACTGTTTTCAGAGAAGTCATTTCAACAGTCCATTTCAAAAACTGAGCCTTGCTGGATATGTGTTTATATTAAGTATTTTTCTTTTTTTAAATCTACAGGGTGGTCCAGATCTTAACCAAGAAATTTTAACCACGTATTCTACGTCAAAAATAAGCCCTAGTGTGTCATACAAACATATGTCGAGAAATGCTTCCTCTCCGAGATACAGGGTGTTAAAATTACAGAACAAAAAAATGTTTTTTATTAATAACTTTTACACTTTTTGAAATATTTCTAATAAATTTGGGACATAGGTTTTAAGGATCAAGGAGCACTGTTTGAATGGAATAATTTTTTGTTTATTCTACCAGTGGCGTCCGCACTGCATCGAGACTGAATATTTTCAGACAAAGAAATGATACGCCACTGGTTTTTCCAAAATTAAAAATTACTCTTGAAAACCTTATTTAATATGGAGCAAATTCATTCTCTTGCGTTTTTGACATCCGAGGCACCGTTTCCGAGTAAAAAAATTGAACACATTCTCATGCATGAGGAATTAAATCGCTAAAATTTGATATTGTACATAATAATAATAAGACTATCTTTGTAAACGAAACGTATAATTAAAAAAAAATAAGCGTTAATAGCCACACTCAATTATGAATTTTAAGAAGGTGTTCGAAGTAAAAGAAAGAAAAACATTTTTTTTCCAAAAAATTTTAACACCCTGTATCTCAAAGAGGAAGCATTTCCCGACATATGTTTATACGACAAACCAGAGCTTATTTTTGACGTAGGATACGTGGTTAAAATTTCTTGGTTAAGATCTGGACCACCCTGTATAGTACACCGTTGATTTAAAAAAAAATTATTTTAGAAAAGCCTGTTGACATGGATAATGACCGAGAAAATGACTCATTTCAATCAACGGTAAATGGAAAATGTTCAAATAAGAGAAATCTGAGCTATCAGAGGCGCATCTTCCATATTTTCTTATATATAGGATGTTATAATGAGACAAATATATGCTAAAGATTACGTAAAAATCAGTAATGTTCAAAATATAAGATTTCTTTGATGAAACATGTTATCTTATCCATTACAAGAGTGTAAGATAATCCGCCGTATCCACAAAGCATTCAATCTCCATTAAGTCCTAACTGAGGTCCTTAGTTAAGAATAAATTTGAATCACAACTTCAGTTAGCGTGAAAATCAACGTGAAACAGGCCTGTCTCACCACCGTTAAATACGTTAACGGAGGTTGCGATTCAAATTTTTTATCCTTAACCCCCGTATGCTACTAGTAAATTTTCTAGTTATACGATCATCACTGAACTTCGCAGGATCTATCGCGCTGGTATTATACAACTAATTACTTATGTTTGAATTGGGTCAGTTTTGTATTTTTCGAGTTATTTAGGAAATGACAGGCAAAATTCAGATGGGTATAACTTGAAAACCGTTTGGCCGATTATGCCCACAGACAAACTCAAAAGTTGCATTCAGATGCACAACCTAACCAGAAAATTCCAAGCCATAATCTGTTTCCGTTGTTAGGTTATCGTGTACAAAATAATATTTTTTTTAAATTTTTTAGTGATTCTCACAAAATTTCACAAACGTCCTAAGGTTTATAAAGAGTCCGCCATCTAACGTTTTTTTTTTTTTCAACTAGTGCTTATTTCGTGAATGGTAAGAATGGTAACACTTAGCTCATGTCTGATTTGACAGATAATTAGTGTTATCCTTCCGCTGAACGAATATGGTTGTGTATACGCTTGAACAACGCTGGGAAATACTGCGACATTAGTTTGAAAATCATGGTAATGTTGCAGAATGTGTGCGAAAATTGCGTACGGATTTTGGAAGAAGAGAAGCACCGTCAGCTCCGCATGTTCGTTATCTTGTGAAAAAAGTGGTAGAAACTGGCATCCTCATCGATAAACCAAAGCGTGAAAAGCCAAAAACAGTGCGTACACCCAAGAATATTGTTGCTGTGGCAGAAAGTGAGAAAATATTCAGAACCTTTTTTTATTGCATTTTCAAAAAAAAAAAAGTTATTTGGCGGACCCGTTATTATACAGCTACACACCAAGTTTCAATTCGATCACATTTGTATTGCTTAAAACCAAAATTATTACTTGGAAACCATTTGGCCAATTATGCCCATTAACTAGCTTGTCCATCGTATTGGGATGCGCCATCTAACCTGAAAATTTCAAGTCGCTATCTCTTTCCATTCTCAAGTTATCGTGGCAACGGGAGGCTGGCCAGCCAGCTGGACGGAATCAAATTTGACCTCGAATTTTTCATCAGGGAGTCGAACCCAATCCTTTGAGACCATTTTCGGCAAAAAATTCTAAAATTACGGACATTTGGGAGAAATAATAACGCGCTGTTCCCTAGAACATACACGTAAAAACGTTTGCAGATCATACTGATAGCAGGCCATATACGTTCGAGCAGGGCAATGTCTGTTCAATCCACTTGTAATTTTATAAAATTATTAAGAAAGAAAAATACTTGGCATTACTTTCACATTATAACACAATGTTGTTGTATTCACAACCTATATTGTATTGAATGTTCTAAATTTCAGATAGGTCAAACTGGACGTGCTTTAAATATAAGGGTATATGAACACAAAACATCTGTACCTACTTCGAAATTAAACGTCAACGGGTTGGGCAGAAATCTGAGAATGAGAACTGCACCATGGAAGAAATCAAATTAAAATAGCTGAAATGAATTTGACTCTCTCTTATATAGAACAGGATGATATTTACGAGGGTGAACACAGATCATATAATAATTCATAGATAGAATAATTACACAATTCTGTGAAGACATAGAAGTACGATTTATTATTGAAATTTAGAAAAATCTTATATCCTAAAGTATTAGCTTGTCAGAGTTGAAAATGCTATCAATGGATTTTTATGGTGAAATTATATCTTAAAAAAAATTGAATTCGAAATTTGTAAGTTAAAAAAAAATTTTTTTTTTCGTTACTCCGAAACCATTTGGCCTATTTTAACCGTTAACAAATTTAACCGAGATAGCTATCTCCCAAACCTACGCTGAAAATTTCAACTGCCTAGCTCATTCTGTTCAAGAGTTATTGTAGAAACAAAATTTAGAAATTTAAAGACAAATTTTTCACACTTTCTTGATCAGTGAGTCGAACCAAATCATTTGAGACTATGTTCAGACGAAAATTCGAAAATTACAGACATTTGGGCAAATTGATAACCACTCTGTTCCGAGGAACCAGAGTGGCAAAAATGAACAGTGCTGTGTGGCGTATGGTGTAAATACATACTTTAACTGGTGGGTCGAAAAGAAACAGTGCTGTCTTTGTGGTGGCTTAAGGACCCATTCGAGTACATGCATTACATGACACAATCAATATTGACGTTGACTGTGACACAGAATAATGCCATGTATATGTGCATGAAGCTAATGAATGCATTGCTGAGGCATTTTTGTTTCATAAAGCCTAAAATATACGTGAAAATTAGCTTTGAGAAAATACGTGAGGTAAGTGATGTTTTTATGTACCTTGATCACCTGGTACCTGAAAATTGGCCGTCCAAGCAAGTTAGCAGGTAGGCCTACGTTCTTAGTACATACTAACGCTACTAAGTACAATCGTCCACATTTCATTCGTCGGAAAATACGTGACGTCTGGTGGCCCTGGGATCTTTATGTAATGTTTATTAAAAGAGTTTCCTGAATCAGAATATTCAATTTTGAACATAAAACAGAAAACAAAAATTCAGACTATCTGAAAATAGTAGAAGAGCGACTTTTATCTAGTGGCACCTGCATCACTCACACATCGTAGAATTATTAGCTTTCTCTTCAATTCAACCAGAAATCTTACAGTAAAGGCCTGAATTGAAGGCTTGGGTACACCAGAATCAATTGAAGTTTTTAGGAAAAATTGGTTCGAAAATGGATTTCTCAGCAGAAAAAAATCTAGCCGAAAAACTTGCAGAATTACTAGCATTTGTTGTACCATTTTGGAATCCTCATTAAATGCGCCAACTTTACAGTTACTTGCCGAACTAGCGTAGTACAACTTTTTTCAGCACAGACAGAAATTGGACGAAATATGAGCTTTGAACATTTAGTGGTGCAAAAAGTAACATTTTGCTCCAAACGGGGCAAAAGTCTTGACATTTTGGGCAATAATATACAGACGCATTATGCGGGATGACGTAACAAAAATAAAATTGGCAAAAAAATAAAGAATTGTAGAACTGGGAATTGAATAACCATCAAAAAGTATAGATTTTGTCGATTTTCTTTAAATGCCTACTATTTTGAAATTACCTCACCTATTTTTTTTTAAATATTTTTCTGAGTACTACCATGACTTGTAATATCACCTGCTTCCGGCTTGACATCAACTTCTGGAAGACCCTGTATACGATATTCATTGCAGTCCCTTCAATCAGATAACAGTCATATTTGTCAGAGCGATGTAAATCAAACTCCCAGAAAGTAGCAGCAAGGTTTTGAATCCTGTTTTTCCCGTGGTTTGCAGTAAAAGGACCTTACACCCTCGGGATATACACGAGTAAGAGCAAATAGCTCTGGGCGAAATTCGATCTCACGAGGCCATAGCTTTATCCTGTCTGCATTCCCTGAAATTCCTCAATTTCTTGTATTCGAAAGGTTCCTCGAATTGAAGGTGTGAAGTGGAAATCGGATCAGTCGTAAATCATGTCCGTTTCTTGCTGATCTCTCCGATTGAAAATCCCTAATAAATCTTGGGAAAAATGTTTTCCCCGAACCAATCAATTACTGTGTTTAATTTCAGGCGAGTATTTTTAATCTCTATGGCATTTCCTCGGGAATAAATAAATTCGGTGGATTTATATTGGAATTATTCGGGAGAATTAAAGGATCTTGACACTTCCGGAATGTCGTTCTCATGAGAATTTATTCCTGAAAAGTGGATATTTCTCGGATTTGATATAATTGATCACTTGTAGTGGGGTAGTATACTGATATGGTTCGAAATTACCATTGGCGCCCTTGTTCCTCGGAACAGAGTGCTTATCAATTTGCCCAAATGTCTGTAATTTTCGAATTTTTGGATGAAAATGGTTGCAAACGATTTGGTTCGACTCACCGATCAAGAATCCGTGGTCGACTTGGATTCTGTCCGGCCGGCCATTGGCAGGATAACTCTCGAACAGAATCAGCACGCTATTAGCTAAGTGGTTCTAGCATTTTCCTTAGGAGCAGAAATTCTCGAGTTCAATCCTGGTACCAGGAAATTCATTTTCTAGTCACGGTAATGACCACCATTCACTGTTGGGTCAAAAATGAACATTGTGGTTTCCAAGGTGGGGGATCCTCCATAGATAGCTTTCATCATAGCAATCATTTCAAAGTTTGGCACACCAAAGCGAAATGAGTTAAGACAAAGTGTGTGTCAGGCGATTTGAAATTTGAATAAATCAACCTAATACCACTCTGGACATACTGAGGGTAAATACATTTTTCTGAATGAATTTTATGGAGAATTACAGTAGTACAGATATCTCATTTTCATCAGCTTCATGCAGAAATTAATATTGATTGGTGAATTAATTAGCAATAAATAATTCAAAATATTCATATCAATATTCTCTGCGGTTTTATGAGACAATCACAGGAGTTAGTGACTTTTATTATGGCCATAACAATAAATATTAGAAAATAAATAAACTAATTTAGCCACCCAGCATATGCTGATAAAACTTTTGTTTATGGTTTCTGCGATGGTAATGCACGAGCTGAAGTGAGAGAATACAGACTACGTTTTCCCATTATCGTCAAATGCTCCAAAAAGATAGTCACTCTAGAGTTATCAATTTTTTTCGGCAGTAAGGAATATAATCGAAATACTGTATTTCAGAACGAGCATAATCAGAATCAACCCATGAAAACATACCCACTACAAATACTAGAAGAATAAGAGCAGCTTTAGGGGTCCCGGAATCAACTGTTTGGAAATCATTTCATTCAGTGAATTTTTATCCTCATCATTTACAAAAAGTCCAGAAACTCGACAGTAGATAATGTTCCTTGAAAACCATTTAGCCGTGGGGTATTGAATAATTCACAAATCTATTCTAGAATAATTTTAGCAGATCAAGCCTTATTCACTAAAGGACCTACAAATCTAACTATGGCTGATTAGTTGCGGAAAACCCTTTATAAAATTTTTGAAAGATTATATTCTTTTTTTTTAAAAAAGAAAAATGTTCTAGTTATCGGATCCTAAGTTTTCCACAAATTTGCGGGTTGGCATTCTATGACTAATTATCAAGTTTTAATTCCATCGGATATGTAATATTTCAGTTATTGATGAAAACACAACAAAACTGAAGACGTGGATAACTCCGAAGGCGTTTGGCCAATTATACCCATTAACGAACTCAGCCACAACCTACCCGAGAATCGCTATCTCTTTGCGTTCGAGAGTTATCATGACAATGTTCGGCCGGTCGGACGGAATTGAATTTGACCTCGAATTCTTAATGAAAATTTTAAAATTAAAAATAGTTGGGCAGAATGATATTACGCTGTTGCCTAGAATATGCAAGCAAAAATTAATATGGAATTATTATAAGAAATCCAGATGATTTTACTTAAACCTAACCAACAAACATCCATATGTATTCATTTGATGATGCCTCTCTATATACAAACATTTACACATAATTCATATCCAAAATTGTAAAAAAAGTAACATTTATGAGGATAAAGCTCACAAAATTTCAGAATGAATTCATGTTTGTCGCTCCTGGCATGTGTAACCTTAAAAGATAATTCACACATACGAGTGTATCTCTTAACTATTTGAGGTTTGGGGAATTTTTCGCGTATGAACAACTATACAGGGTTGGGATAAAGTATGGAACCAATTAAATATCTTTTAACGATATTTATAAAAATTTGCAGGTACGTGCAACGGAACAAAATGCATCTGATGTACATTTTTTCGTTAATAATATACTTCCGGTTTAATCGGAAATTCCATCAACTTCCTTAATTTTAATGGGACACCCTATATATTTTTACAGATTTTGGAAGAGCGTGTTATTTTGAATTCATACATACTGAGTTTAGTGTACAAAAATTTGTAAGATCGAGGAATAACTCACTGTCACTGTCAGAATAATGAGAAACAAAATTACTTAAAATATTCGAAATGCTCGGCGTTTACTTGCTGACAATATGCCATCCTATTAACAAATTCTTGAGTCACCCTTTCCAAGATTTCTCCACGTATTAGTTCACATTCATCAATAATTCTTTGTCTCAATTCCTGTAAGTTTGTTGGTCGTCTAACGTAAACAAAGCCTATTTTCGACAATTCCCATCCAAACATTCAACTTCTGTGGATGCTGGGTATGTGCTTCATGAATCCAATGAGGATTCTCATTTGACCAATACCTTGAGTTATGGCGATTAACTGTTCCATTTAAACAAAAAGTTGCCTCATCGGAAAAAACTATGGTGGAAGCATAATTTTCGTCGACATTACAGATGTTCATTAGCCGTTCGCAAAATTCCAGCCGTCGGTCAAAATCATCGTCTGACAATTCTTAAACCAACTGTACCTTATACGGATGACACTTTTCACTTTTTAATATCTTTCCTACAGAACGTCGACTGATACCATGGTTTAGTGCCAAATTTGTGGTGGAAGTTCGAGGTGATTCTTCTAAATCGATAGCAATATTTTGTTTAACAGTTTCGTTCGTTGCAGTCCGCGGTCTCCCAGGTTTTAGCAATTTTTTTACCATCCCAGTGGTATTAAAACATTGTAATGTTTTATTTTTTACTGTTGAGCGTGATATAGGATTTCTCTCCGGATGCAAATTATTAAAAATATGACACACTTTTCATGACTTCTAACACGATCACCATAACCGATCATCATTAAAATTTCAATACGCTCTTTTTCACTTAATCGTCAATTAGAATTTGACACTTGTAGAACAAAGAACGTACTAAACAGTACTCGTTTATTTATTACTATGCATACAAACAACATCAATTAGTTTAACTAAATAGTTTTCTGCTCTATTGCGAAAAACTCAAAGAAGGTTGATTAAAGTGCTATATTCCTCGTTTTTACATTTTTTTTTACACTAAACTCAGTACGTATGAATTCAAAATAACAAGCTCTTTCAAAATCTATAAAAATATATAGGGTGTCCCATTTAAATTAAAGAAGTTGATGGCATTCCTGGTTAAAACGGAAGTATATTATTAACAAGAAAATGTATTTCAGATGCATTTTCATAATTCATAAATTATATTATTATTATATTATATTTTATAAATATCGTTTTTTTCGTTTAAAAGTTATTTACTTCGTTCGATACTTTATCCCAACCCTGTATGTCGTGTGTTAGCGTGTCGAAATCGGAAATAAATCTCATTAGTATATTTACGCACCGGATAAAAAACCAAAAGAATTGTTCAAGCCCTGACTTGAAGTCAGGAGCTTTTGCGCTTATGTACTATTGTCCATTTACCTCTATTGGACACTCTTAATCGAATTTATCAACGATATAGACCGTTTTCTCAGATTTTATAAGATATGAATACATTTCGATCCGTTTTCATAATTCAAGGTGGTACGAGAATCCTCTAAGATCAAAGAATTTTGAATTCTGACATATGTATTCTATCGGAATTGAAATTGATTGAATATAAAAAAACATACTGCATAAATCCTCTTGTCGTATTCATTCCACTGAGTATTAGATTTAAATTCCTTTTAAAATATCCGATCGTGTTCAAACTTTCAACTTGGTTGTAGAGTTAGGTTTTGAATGCGGTTGCAAAATTTCAGCTATGGCGGCCGAATACTTTCTGATGTATAGAATTTTTTTCAATGATTTTTTTAAATGTTCTAGTGATACGATCTTCACAAAATTTTCTGAAAATTTTTGCGTTGGCATTCTAGAATCAACTACCATGTTCGATTTGAATCAGCATTGTATTTTTTGAGATATTGGGGAAATAACAACCGAAATTCAGATTCATATAACTCCAAAACCGTTCGGCTACTAATGCATTCAAAGGAACTCAAATATCGTATTAGGATACACATGCTACGCTAAAAATTGTAAGTCATTATGTTTTTCCGTTCTCGAGTAATGATAAGACTAATAATATTTTTTAACAATTTTTTTTTTAATTTTATAGTAGTACGATCGTCACAAAATTTGACGAACTCTTTTGTCAAGTTATAAACTTTGGTCTTCAAGCCTTCCGCAAAATTCCAGTGGTATCAGACGGATGGTTTCTGAGATATAGCATTTTTTTCAAAGATTTTCAATGATTTCTTGAAAATTTTCTAGTGATACGAACCTAACAAAATTTGCTATAAATCTGCTCGTCGGATTCTACAACTAACTACCATGCTTGAATTCGATTGGTTCAATATCTTTTGAGTTATTGAGGAAATAGCAACCAAATTTCAAAATGATATAACTCCAGAACTGTGAGGCCGATCAGGACTTTTAATGAACACTAATGTCACATTTGGATGCTCAACCTATATACCCTGAAAATTGCAAGTCGTTATCTCTTTCAGTTCTCAAGTTACCGTGAGAGAAATTGCACATACGTCTCGAAGTCTGTATTATACAACAATTCGATGGGATCTACATTAGTTGAAAGCAACATTATTACTCGGAAATCGTTGGCCCAATTATGCACAGCAATGAACATGTCCGTCGTATTGTTACGCGCAACCTACACTGAAAATTTCAAGTCATCTCTTTCCGTTCTCAAGTTATAGTGGCAACGACCGGACGGCCGGACAGAATCGAATTTGACCTCGAATTATTCACCATGAAGTAAAACCAATCTTTTGAGACCATTTTCGACAACAAATTCGAACATTACAGACATTTGGGCAAAATGATAGCGCTATGTTCCCCAGAACATGCGCACAAAAACGTAGTATATCAGAGAGTTTAAATTGAATAAATTTATCTATCTTTCATGTCAATAACATAGGACATTGAATGCATTCGAATTATAAGAAAATTTGAGTTTTGTACTCAACGAAAATCAAACCGTACACGGTGCATCCAGTGTTATTGACCTAAATGAAATGAAGTTGGAAGGTTGATTAGAATTGATTAATTCACTGACCAATAGCTATATTAAAACAAATTGCAGGTGATACAAAGTCCGACGAAAATGACCAGAATTGTGGATAGAAATCTATTGCATTATAGACCTCAATAACGCACCATCTCAGAAGGATATCATTGTGAACGAATTTCTGGCCAGAAAATCATCAAATCTCTTCTTAAAACCACCATAATCCTCGTTGGTATATGCCTACTGGTATAGTCAACAAGTGCTTTTTAGGACAACATTTTTGCTTATTCTCCGAAAATTATGATTGAGATGTCTTTCGATTCGGAATGGCACGTACATAGTTTTTGAGAAAATGCTAAGGCCGCTCGCAAAAATTGCAGTAGTTATATAATAGTTATTTTCCTAACAAGTGCGGAAAGTGATACTTTCCCGCACGAAACGGCCGTTAGCCGAACGACGCGAAGCGGAGTTCGGATAAGCAGTTGAGTGCGGGAAAGACACTTTTCGCTCGAGTTAGGAACAATGTTTTTTCTACAAGCACTTTTATTATAGGTATGAGATCGATTTGAGTTCAACACACAGAACAAATTTGATATTATTAATTCATAATACCTACACATGAATGACAAGCGTAATCCTTGCATGTCGTTACCATCATACCTATACTGTCATCAATGTCATCGTTGTCGTTCGGTCCATAGAGGCATATGAAATATTTATATCTATGAACTGGAATATTCATTTATTCTTTATTATTAATAATATTAATTGGAAATAAAACGAGGATAACTAACAGCAAACAAAAATAAACTGCAATAAGGAAATTAAGAATAGCTATGTATAATATATACATATTAGTATCTAATATTTAGTTATTAGTTATATTTATTGTAAACGTGCAGTTGGTCGCATTATGCAAGTTTATAGCAGAAGCCATCATGTTGGTCGAAGTCAGCTGCTCAGTGGAAGGAGATAATTCTGAATTACCGGTTGAAGTGGAAGGAACATGGGAAGGAGCATTCAAATTCAGAATTTTGGTAGCCATCATGTTGGTCGAAGTCAGCTGCTCCGTCGAAGAAGATAATTCTGAATAACAGGTTGAAGTTGAAGGAGCATTCCTTCCAATTAAGAATTTTGCTAGACATTTCTTTTTTCTTGTTTACTGATTCTTCCAAATAACCCTCAGCAACAGAAGTTGACTTCCACCCTCCTAATCGTTTTATATTGGTGATTCCCTCTCCACGGTTAGCTAGGAATGTAGCAGAAGAGCGCCTAAAACTGTGACCTGTGTATAATTCTGGATTTTGTAATCGTAAAAATCCGGCTATTTCGGAAGGTATTCTTCCTGTCGTATTTATTCCTATAGGTTGCATTGTACATTTTCCTTTATTGTACCTTAAGAAAAATCGGCGATGGTCTATTTCCTTCGGACGTAAGTTGGCATATTTTCGATATATATTTAAAAAATGTCCGTCGTTGGTGTCTTGGGAGATAACGAATGATCTCGATGAATAATTTTTGGAGTCCTTAATGTTGACAATAATCATGTTTCCTTTATCATCTATATCGTCGATAGTTATTTTTGTTAATTCTTCCCGTCTGCAAGCACCAGCCAATCCCAAAATCGTTACCACCTTGATCATTAGGTAAATTTCATCAGGTGCCTCACTCATAAATTTGGATATGTCCTCTTCATTAAAAATTTTGGCTTTTTTCGGACGAAAACCAACATTTTGTCTTTTAATGAAGGCAGTTAATTTATGGAATTTTCCAATATCCAAATCTTGCTTCAATTTACAAACACTCTTTATCATAGAATATACGGACCATAATGTGTTCGGTTTAAAAATTTTCGAAATTTCCAAAAAATAAGCCAAAAAGACTTCCTCCTTCCTGGGTTTTACTTTCTTGGAATCACACCAGGCAATGAATTGAGAATAGCGCTTCTCATATTTTTTTTTCGATTGATTTGGGTGGAAGCAACTTCAAATTGGCTTCATAAGATGCTTCTAATATGTCCGAGGGCAGGTCATCATCAGATATATCCATTCTTACCGAAAATATTACGTACGGATTGAAATCAATTTGCTATTTTCAAATAAATTAATGACAATTGTCAATTCACATGTTGTTTCCTTAGTAACCTCGTCGTAAGCGTTCGATGCATAGAAATATTAGATAATTCAGTATATTCTATATAAAAAGTGTGCGGAAAAAACGCCTGCTAATCCATTTCCGCACTGTTAACAGTGCGGAAATGGATTAGCAGGCGTTTTTTCCGCACTGTTTGGAAATGTGACTCTTTACGATTCGAAATGTGTGCGGAAAAAGGGTTGAACGCGCACGCTTGTAGAAAAAATCTTTATCGTGATTTTTCACTTAGTTATCCATTATCCAATTAATTAACAACTTTTTGTAGCACGAACATTATCATAGTAAGTACGCTAATTGTTAAACTATTAATCTGATTATTTTTTGACGTTTCTTAAAACCAATGAAATGCTTCTTTGTTTGTCACAGGAGTTGTTACAGAAGTAAGTTTGAACCAATTATGTCATCGTTATAGTGGTAATAAATCTCTTGTGATTATTCTCGGGAATATTCACTGTGGTTTTTATTTGCCTAGCAAATGTCAGATAGTTGTCAAAATAATTACCTAATTGTGTCAACGCGATATATAAAATGGGTGAAAATCATCGGTTTATGATAGTTTTATTGATCTTTTTTATTGTAAAAATTTGTGAACCAAAAAATAATCTAGTCAAATATAACTCGCGAGTTCCATAAATTAGAAAATTATTTGATAGATTTTGTTCTAACTTGTTGCCATTTGGAAATAGCCACACGAGCCCTGCGGGCTCTCGTGACTATTGCCTGGCAACAAGTTTTCAAAAAATCTGTCAAATTATTTTCAATTTATTCTCACTCTCTTGTTATATTATTACTGAAAATGTTTTCCTTTCGTGAGGCTATTTTCCAAAGCTCTTAGAATAGATTCCTAATGGAAAATTTTAAAGATTGTTAATATTCGTTTTGTTATGAACAATTTGCTAAAGTGAAAAAATAATGCTTCTACTTATAATATTACTATTGATCCGTTTTCTTATGATCAGAAAATAATCAAAAATGATTTTTAATAATTATTATCCCCTATTGTTTAATTAAACTTTATAAACGAAAAAGGGTTATTTATGAGATAGTTTAAAATTTTCTTTTGAAACATAATAGAAGCTTTATAATTTTTCACTTTAGTAAGTTGTTCATAACAAAACGAAATTTATCAATTTTTCAAATTATCCAATAGGAATCTATTCTAAAATCTTTGAGAAACAGCCTCACAAAAGGAAAAAAAAATCAGATTAACAGTTTGACAATTAGCGTACCCACTTGGAATGTTAATGTTTGTGCTACAAAAAATTATTAATTCACTAAAGAATAACTAATTGAAAAATCTCGATTAACATTTTTGGACCACGGATTATTGTTCATTGATCTTTCCTACAGGCACCTGAATTTTTTCAATTCTTTATTTTCATATTTAATAGGTTGAATAATATTTATCCATAAAAAGTCCGGTGGCGAGGCTTACGCAAACCGGAGTACCCGTTTTCGGGAGTATTTTCAACCCTCTCAGAAAATCATAAATATTGATCCCTGGTTCCAAAAATTGAGAGTTTTCCTTAGAAAATTTCCTCCTTTTCTCGAATCTTCCTTCAAATTATCTCAGATAGTTTTCGAGATATTGGCGAAAAACCAAAGCTCCTTCTTTTTTTCCACTTAATTGTTTATAACTATTGCAATTTTTGCGAGCGGCATTAGCATTTTCTCAAAAACTATCTACATACCATTCCGAATCGAATGACACCTCAATCATAAGTTTCGGAGAATACGCAAAAATTTTGACTTAAAACGCACTTGAAGGGGTCAATGCAAGAAGTGCCTAAGTTACATTTTAATCAAAAGTCGGAATTTGCCGCCGTATAGTGGTATTTTTCATAGGCTTGACATGTTCATTTTCATGTTGCTACGGTGACAGGTACGTTTTATAATGGAACCACAGATTCTGTGATAAAGCGTGTAACGTCAAAAAGGAGCACCAAGCGATAAAGCTAAACAATATTTTTAGCTTTGACGCTTTTTGTAGATGATACAGTATGCATTAATCACGTGTGTATGCACCAAATAGCGAAAGCGAAGACAGTTCGGAAGAAGATGAATTTGCTTTCATAATAAACAAAAAAACTTCAAAAGGAGGTATGACCTGGTGTTCTTCTGCCAAACTGGGACATGTTTCACAAAATGTGGATATTCCAGGATCCTCAGTATGCAGTAATATCAATGAAAATCGTCAGCAACCAGAGCTAAAGAAGGGCAAAAAGAGAAAGATGCACAAGTTTTAAGTCGTTCACATGTTTTGTATATTCTGAGGCCGTTTCATGATAAATCTTATTTCAATATTAAGAATTTTTACTTTAATGTATCTTTAAATTTCAAGAAAATAACAATTTCAACACAAAAAGTGCCTAAGTCCAAAACTATTATAATTTTTTTTAGGTAAAGAAAAAGGTATTTTTAATATGTAACTGTGAAAGTAGAAGCCAATTTTTACGTATAATACAATATCACACATATTTTGATGAATACAGTTCGAGTAATGTTTCATACTCAAACATAAAATTTCAAACCTTAATATCTCACAATCACTTATTTGTGACTTAGGTACTTCTTGCATTGATGCCTTCACTTGTTGACTAAACTATACGTCCACCATATTTCTATTCCTAGCAGAATTATTCAGTCAATAGAAACCATGAAAGAGATTTTGCGGCGAGTTATGAAGTTGATTCCTAAAAGTGCGTTTAAAAATTGGTTCAAGTACTGACGTGAAGTCTCGAGCTTTTACGCGCGTATTCTATTGTCTACTCACCTCTAATGGACAATCTTTATCGAATGTAGAATCGATATATACCGGTTTCTCAGCTGTTATGATACATGAATACATTTAAAACCATTTTAATGACATACTTCAGTAACGAGAGAATCTATGATCACATAATTTTTATTTTTTTTTATATGCATTCTATTGAAGTTGAAATACGAAAAATCTTACACCTCAAGTAACTCTAGGATAATATATCCACGAAATTCCGTGAATTCGGCATTCTACAATTAATCTCCGAGTTTTAACTGGGTCAGATTTGTATATTTTGAGTTACAGAGGAAACAACAACAAAATTTCAGATGAGTATAACTCCAAAACCTTTTAGCCGATTATGCCAATTAACGATCCTAAATGTCGCTTTCGGATGCGCAAACTGAAAATTGCAAGTCGTTATATCTTTCCGATACCAAGTTTCAATTCCATCGGGTGTGTAGTTTCTGATTATCGATTATGCCCAACAACGAACTGAACTCTGCCATTCGGTTGCGCATCCTACCCTGAAAATCATAAGTCCCTATCTCTTTTCGTTCGAAAGTTATCAAGGCGGTCACCTGTCCAGCTACTCTACTCACACAATCTCCAACAATATGGATCCGATAGTTTTCAAACTTGAAACTAGGCAGTAGATTTAGGTTTTGGCGACTATCGCAAAATTTAAGCTATTTCGGAAAATAGTTTCTGACATAAAATTTTTTTCAATGATTTTTTTTTATTCTCTAGTGATACGATCCTCACGAATTTTTGCAAGAATTTTTATGCCAATATTTTACAACTAATAGCCATGTTTTAATAGGATCGGTTTCCTTATTTTTTGAGTTATCGTGGAAATAACATCCAAATTTCAGATGGATATAACTGCAAAACCGTTTGGCCGGTGGAGCCTTTTAACAAAGTCAAAAGTTACATTCAGATGCTCTACCTTCCCTAAAAATTTCAAAGTCGCTCTTTCCATTCTCTGGTTATCGTGACATTAAAAATATTCCTTTATAATTTTTTAAAAATTTTGTGGTGTTACGATTTTCACAAAATTTCACAATCATCTTTGTGTCAGTATTCTACAACTAGCTACCATTTTTCAATTCCACAGGTTCCGTATTGGTTGGTGACAAAATTATCACTCGGAAACCGTTGGTCCGATTATGCTCCTTATCGAATTTGTTCGTCGTATTTGGCCGCGCTACCCAACCTGAAAATTTCAACTCGCTATCTGCTTCCGTTCTCAAATTATCGCCGGCCGGATAGAATCAAATTTGACCTAGAATTCTTCATCAGTGGGTCGAAACAAATCGTTTGAGATCATTTTCAGCAAAAAATTCGAACATTACAGACAGTTAGGCAAAATGATGTACCCAAGAACATGCGCGTAAGAATGTTTTGATGATTCAAATATTCCTTGGCGAGTATTATTATTATCATTCGTTACTCTGAATTATTTCGCTTGGGGCATATTTCGAAGGCGAAACAATACATTTGGATTGATAAATGATAGTTTGTGTTTCAACCAGTGATACTCGTTTTTTTTGACATTGTTGTACATCAGCCCATTCACTAACCTATTCTTTCTATGTGAGCTCAAAACCTACTCTGAAATAAACCCTCGAGAATATATCAGACCGCTACGTTAGGGCCGTCAGGGGTAGTGTCGTTACAGTGAATCCACTGGGCGTGCACTTTAATGTCTTCCGAAGATTCGAATGAACCGACTTGACCCTGGAAAACTTGGTTTGATAGGTAAATCGGTCGTTGGACCACAAGGACCCACAAGGAGACCACTTCGGTGTCCTTCCTGAGCATAGAGGGCACATTCAGTGCAGCCCTCACTTTCGTACGGAGAAGATCACTGTTAGATAACAGACTAATCACCACATCGCTACGTGGTGATGTACTGTTCAAGCGTGTGTCAACGTCATTGTCATTATGACATTGTCCTAATTGAGGTCCTCTCGGTGGTTACTACATCAGCACAAGGTGGTGTGAGGGGGGACAGTTAATTGTTGATAGAGAATCCATCAGCTTTGGTAGATTTGCAACGTTCCTTCAAGCAGATGTTTTTTCATTGATCATCGCGTAGAGGTCATATTGAAAAATGAGTGTGCAGATCAATTAAAGCTATTTCGGATAGCCAATCCGTACTGAAGCCCTTGGCTTCCTACAAATGAACTTCCCTTCTGGTGCTGCACTGTCAGATTTCACTGAACTGGGGGACTGCTGCAGGCTGCTTCCCATCTGAGATCCGGGCCACTCGGGCATAGAAGTAAACGAGGTGGTGGACTGATTGGCAGTGCAGGGGGCTTCTACGGGACCAACTGGACCTGAACCAGCCTGCAGCATCTCCCAGAGCAGCAAGGTGGGAGATCAACAGATGGATTGTACCTAAAGGTCCAGGAATTCTGGAGTAGTATATCTGGTCTCAGACATGCTCGCTCAACAACTATTGGTCCTTCAACTGAAACAGCTAAACGATGGCTAAACTCTGCAGTTAAGACCTGAGGGTTTCAATAGTGGCGTATACCGGACCCTAAGGCCTCAAAAATAAAGTAAGTTAAGGTTGGTCGAAAACTCTGAGAGCAGGCTATATCTACAAGACGACGAATCTATCGAGCAGATTATAAGTGATTGGTCCATCGATGACAAGATTAGATTTGAGGAACTAGGAGTCCACAATCTGAGGCTGAGGGAAGTGGAAACTTCTCAAACACTAAGCTCATCTCCCTAATCAGAAAAGGCCAGAGTTTGTAGGTGAATTATTTTCGATATAATCGCTTCAGAGGATTGTTGACTGAAGATTTTTTTAGACGGAATCGTGGCACCCTGGACGAGCGTGGTGAAAATATTTCGATCCTTTATATTAAGCGAAGTTCAAATTTTCTTCCTTTGAAAAGTTGTCCGCAACCCTCCATTATCCTCTTTCTTTCGCCAAACAGGGTCTGATAATGTAATTTAACATAAACCCTCGTAAATAACACCGAAAGAGATAATATGTCTATTCGTAACTTATAATGCGGATTTCAAGAGTCCCCTTTTGTATCCGGTTTTCTTGTTGCCCTCTCAACGATATCTGATTTTCGAAGCGAGGTTAGGGTATTGATTAATTAATTAGTTCTCAGAAATGATGGTAACATTGTGTTGGACGTTGAATTATAATTTTCAGTTAATGCTTCATCATTCCACAGCCGTTCTCATCCACTGCTGGACATAGGCCTCCTCCAATAACTTCCATTCATTTCTATCCTGCGCGGCATTTACCCAGTTTCCAGCCACTCGCTTGATGTCATCGCTCCATCTGGCTGGTGGTCTACCTCTGTTCCTCTTGTCTTCTCTGGGTCTCCATTCTATTAACCTTCTACACCATCGATTATCATCCCTTCGAGCTATATGACCTGCCCATTTCCATTGTTCTTTCTCTGATGACTATATTTGTTATTCTGTCCTTCCTTGTGATACCCAGCATAATTCTCTCCATTGCCCGTTGGGAAACTCTCAGTTTGTTGGCTGACTGTTTTGTAAGTGTCAGCGTCTCAGCACCATATGTGATCACCGGTACGACACATTGTTCATATAGTTTCCTTTTCAGGCAGACCGGCAGGTCACCCTGTAGAGCATCTCTCAGCTTCCCAAAGGCTGCCCATCCTAAACCAATACGACGATGTATCTCGCAGGTTTGGTTATCTCTGCCAATTTGTAATTCATGGCCCAAATATTTGTATTTATGGACTTGTTCCACCTCACTTTCACTTACTTTCATATTATCATTTGTTACTAGGTTGGTCATAAATTGTGTTCATAAGTTGATATCTAGACCTACGCCAGCCGCCGCTACTTGTAATTCTGCAAGCATTTGTTGAGCATCTCCTAGATTGTCGGCCATTATGACAATATCGTCGGCAAAGCGTAGGTGGTTCAGATATTCACCATCGATGTTTATGCCTTTTCCACTCCAGTTGAGTCCTTTAAATGCATATTCCAGTACTGCCGTAAAGAGTTTGGGGGATATCGTGTCTCCCTGCCTAATTCCTCGTTCTACTCGGTATTGCCCCGTGGTTTCGTGAAGCCTTATACTTGCTGTTGCGTTATTGTAAATATACTCTATCAGCCGGGTATATCTGTAGTCTATCCTCATTTGCTGCATAGCAGATATTATAGCTGGTAGCTCCACAGTATCAAAGACTTTTTTAAAGTCGACAAATATCAATACAAGTGGTTTGTTGTACTCTACACACTTTTCTATAAGGATCCTAACAGTCTGCAAATGGTCATTGGTGCCAAATCCGCTCCTGAAGCCGGCCTGTTTACGTGGTTGATAAAAATCCAGTTTTTGTTCTAGGCGCTTCGTTATAATTTTGGTGAACCATTTGTACAGGTGAGAGAGCAGACTGATCGGTCTATAGTTCCCCAGGTCTGTTATATCTCCTTTCTTGTGGATGAGAACTGTCACCGCGTTATTCCATTTGCTCGGGATCACGCCGTTTTCTAGACAAAGATTGAAAAGGGAAGTTATGACCTTTAACAGTCTTTCGCCACCCAACTTGACAGCCTCGATCACTACCTGGTCTTCTCCAGGAGCTTTATTATTTTTCATTTCTCTGAGAGAGTACTTTACTTCCTCCAATGTTATCATTGGTAGTTCTTCCGATCCCTGGTTGATCAGTCTATGAGGCTGCGATGTTGATGCTTCATTTGATTCTCTATGCTGGCTCTTATACAATTCTCGATAGAAATTTTCTGTAATCTCTAGAAGTCTTCCCCTGTTCGTTGTTTCGGTTCCTCTGCTGTCCCTAAGTTTGTGTATTTGTTTTCTTCCATCTGTCAGTTTTCTCTTTAGTACTTTCATGCTTTTGTTTTGCTCGATTGTTTGTTTTATATTTTCCATGTTATATTTTCTTATGTCCTTCCGTATCTCTCTTGAAACTTTACGATTCAGGATTCTTAACTCCTCCGAATCTCCGTGTTGTTCTCTTCTCTTATGTGTCCTCTCCACTATAAGCTTTTTCGTGTCATCACTTAGTTTTTCATCTCTTGAATTTTGTTTTTTACAGTGAAGTTGTTGTGATGAAACTAGCGATTCTGTGATTATGTTATTTATAGTTTCGACATCGTCTAGAGGGGTATGTCTCAATTTGGAGTTTATGGACTCTATATATTCATCAATGTTTTCTGGTTCTTTCCAAATTACTCTTTCCTTCTTGTGTATCATTTTTGCTCTTTCTCGTTTTAGGTTAATTTTAACTGTAGCTCTCACTGCTCGGTGGTCACTTCCCACGCATAGTTTGTTCATTACGGTGACATCGAGGACGTGTCTTTTTTGTCCCGTTATAAAGAAGTCAATCTCGTTTTTAGTTTTCCCATTTGGGCTCACCCATGTCCATCTTCGGTGAGCCTTCTTTTTGAAGAAGCTGTTCATTACGTGCAAACGATGTTTGTGCAGAAAGTTTAATAACATTTGTCCTCTATCATTTCTACCTTCAAGTCCAAATTTTCCAACTGCTGTTTCAGATTCATCCATCTGTGTTCCAATTTTGGCGTTGAAATCGCCCATGAGGAAGGTATAGTGGCATTTTGATTCTTTTAGTGCTATTTCGAGATCCTCATAAAAGTTGTCAACTTCTTCATCTGTATGATTTGTTGTAGGGGCATAGACCTGTATTATTTTGATTTTGTAGCGGGTATTTAGAGTGAGTATTAGGTATATTACACGTTCTGATATTGTTCTTAAAGTTGTTATATTTTGTGTATGATGTTTGTTAATCAGGAAGCCTATTCCACCAACTGACGTCCCGGGGTCGCAAGCTGCATGATATAACATGTTTCCAGATTTTAGGGTGATAGGTTGTTCTCCATGTCTTCTAATTTCAGAAAGTCCGGCGATGTCCCAATTTACTGTTTCCAATTCCTGTTCCAGTTCTATAAGTTTTTCTTGAGAGGATAGCGTTCTTACATTAAAGGTTAAGAATCTAAAGTATCTCGTCGTCGTTCTGTGTTTGAGGAAGTTTCTCTGTGACAAGGTTTTGTCCCCCCCAGAATCCGTGGGACTGACTGAGTCATTCTCAGTGCGAGATTCTGGACAATTTGTCCTACTTGCCTGGGGTACTTTTGTTTTAAATCTTGACATTTCATCAGAGGGATATTTAGCCATAAAACACCACGCTGGCCAGACGGGTTGGTGAGTTTGGGTAGGGATAGTGTGTTAGGGAAAAGAAGAACAATATGTTCGGATAGGATATTGGGATAGGACAATGGTTTCTCCCGTATGGTTTTGGGAGATAAACCATGGCTCGCGTGGGCAGGGGCGCATCCCTGAAGTAGATCTGCCAGCTATCTGGATCATAGCTGGGTATCTACCCGCTACCCGCCAGTTAATGCTTACATCACGATAATTATCACGATACTGAAGCAACATACAGATGTATATGGACTTATATATTTCTCAGTTAGTTATGAATTATCCTTTAATTTATTATTTAGGAAAATTATATCTGTAGGAATTAAATCTCCACCCTTCAAAATACTCAGAGTTAGGATTAGACCACTAGACGAGGGATCGAGAGATGAACGATCAAGCAAGCTGTGGAAACCTAATCCGTCTCCAAATGAAATATATTACATGATACTAAACCATATGGCAAGTCCCATGAATTTTGGTGAAGCTTATCGCTTCTCTTGGAAGACCAGAGTTCCAGGAATGGGTCTGATGCAGTCTTACCATCTTACCATCTACTCAAGTCGTGCATAAGACCGATCCTCGAGTATGCGGGTACAGTGTGGGATACTCGTTTCCGTAGAGACTCTGACAGTCTGGAGATATTTCAGAGGAGAGTCACCAGAATGTCATATGGAAAGCCAGAGACCAGAATACTGAGCAAAATGCAGAATCTCCGGCTAACCACCTTCGAACACAGACGGTTAAGAGTAGAAGTCATTTAGACATATGGAATCCTGCATGGATTTTCCGGAGTGGATCTGTCACATTTATACCGCATGCACACCATTGCTGGACTCCGAGGCCACCTCTATAAACTATACAGGAAAGCATTCCGCACAGTTTCACGGGAATACTTTTTGTCGAACAGAGTTCTCCAAGTTTGACACAATCTTCCGATATGTCTAAATGACTTCTACTCTTAACCGTCTGTGTTCGAAGGTGGTTAGCCGGAGATTCTGCATTTTGCTCAGTATTCTGGTCTCCGGCTTTCCATATGACATTCTGGTGACTCTCCTCTGAAATATCTCCAGACTGTCAGAGTCTCTACGGAAACGAGTATCCCACACTGTACCCGCATACTCGAGGATCGGTCTTATGCACGACTTGAGTAGATGGTAAGATGTTGCGATAGAACAGCGACCGATAACCTTCTCGAAGAGATAACACATCTGAGAAGCCCTAGGACAGACAGAGTCCACATGATTCGTCCAGCTCAGTTGGAGTGTCCGAACGGTGGCCATGTGGCTAATGAAATTCATGTTACTTCTAATGGGCATTTACGTTATGCGCATGAGCAGAGGAGAAGTGATTCAACTGCTGGAGTTTTCGTCTGAGAGGATTCAGGTTTGGAGGTGCAGGATGCAATTAATCCATAGAATATCCTTGGGAGCGTCCACGGATGCGCGGATTGAAGGAACGATATTTCCTAAACCACTGATGTTGAAGAATCTGAATTTTGTGTCAGGTGTGTGATTTTTAGACGACTTTCAGCCACGAGAAGATTGCGCATGCGGAGAGGTGAAGTGGCTCATATTAGGTTTTATGGCTTATGTTGGGAGTGATTTGCGTCTAAGGGTCTTGGATTTGGAGCTGAGCCGATATTGTGAGGTTTTAAGAGACATTCGATGGCAACTCTGTGCACCGACAAGACAGTTTCGAGGAAATAGCGTTGTTTCGGAGTTGAGTTGTCTGTATCGTAGCCCTGGGGCCAAATTATTAATAAATATATTTGGAAGATCTATATTTGATTACGTTTGGATTGGGAGAATAGGCGTAAGCAATTGCGTTCCCAATGGGGGTCCCATAACCGCATTTTTCTTTATTTAGTAGTAAAACTTATAGCCATACTGTATTGATAGCCAGAATTGGTTAAGGGAACTTCAAAAAATATAAAAAAAGTACTGACGTGGAGTACTATTTGGCGCACATGTTCACATTGGCTAATTTGAATTAAATGATGACGGTTTCAAGCTCAGTTGATAGAACGAGCCGGAGATCTACCCAGAGAACACCATTTACAGTCAGATCATATATTAAAAGTGCTGTGTCTAAGATAGCATAATCATAGAGTAACAAAGTTGACAAAGAACACAACTGACTTTGCTTAGTCGCACAAGCTCCCATGAGCATCTGAGCTATCTTCCTGGGGAAGACTTGGGAGGATCAGTATAATCATAATCAACTTTATAGCACGCGCGCCAATTGTAGATTGAATTCACAGTGAAAGAAAAAGGCTAAAAGAGCATTGACGTGGGGTCAATCTAGTTTGACGCGCATGCTATTAATATGATTATGATTACACTGACCCACTCAAGTATCCACCAAGAAGAAACCTCAGACGCTCATGGGAGCTAGTGTGACTGAGGAAAGTCAGTTGTGTTCTTTGTCAACTTTGTTTCTCTATCAATATGCCATCTTAGACACAGTACTCTTAATTTATGAACCGACAGTAAATGGTGTCCACTACACTTTGGGTAGATATCCGACTCGTTCTATCCACTGAGGTTGAAACCGTCATCATTAAATTCAAATTAGCCAATGTGAACACGCGCGTCAGAGAGTACTGACTTCACGTCAGTTTTTTTTTATATTTTAATCTTACATTCCATATGGCCACCGTTTTCTTCGCGCCAAGGGATTGCATTGTGCCTCACGAATTTCGGCAGAAATTATATGCTAAAACATATGTATAATTTTTCGATCACAAAAAATTCTCAACATATTGGATATCCTCATTATATTTCAAGTGTATCTTTAAAATTGTTGGTCAGAGCTGTTCAATTATTGGTATCGTTGAGAACTTAAGCATTATTATTCGTCATGGAACGTTATTCCGATGATATTATCTTCGATTTATTTGTGATGTATGGTGAAAACGGCAGAGGACTCGGAATAACATGCCGAGTATTCAACGCAAAATATCCACATCTACCCCAAACGACGAGAGGAAAATTGAACAGATTGAAGAGAAACATTCGGGATCAGAGAAACGAGGTGAGACCTTACATAAGAGCAAAACCGATTTCTGTAATGAACAGAATGAAATTGATAATCTAGGATATTTCCCGGCTTATCCACGTATGACCATTAGATCGGCTTCTGCTGATTTAGGAATTTCTTACGTTTCCATACAGAGAATTTTTTGTAGCCACAATTTACATCCTTTTAAATTCATTAGGCTACAGATATTACAACCAGGAGATTATGCACGCAGAATTGCCATTTGTGATGGATTTATTATGAGGTTCCAAGAAGATCCTGATTTCTTACGGAAACTCATCTGGACAGAAGAGACAAAATTTTGTCAACAGGGAATTTTCAACAGAAGAAATTGGTAGTTTTGGACACAAGAGAATCCTCAAGCAGTTATGGAAGTTGAGAACTAATTTCAATTCAGAATTAATGTGTTTTGTTTACTAATCAACAATAAGGCTCATTATTAAATGTACGATATATTGTATACTGTTTGTAGGGGTAGCACGTTGCACTGCGACCTTGAGGTCTATTGTGCCCTCCCTCCAGAGCTGTCGATGTCATTACCATCTACAGCTCACCTTCCAGTTCTGATGAAATCCAGCACGTGGGATGGTTTCAAGGAGGCTACGTCTTCCACCTTCAGATTTCTTGCCCAAGGCATTCTTTGCGTTGGTTTTAGATGGCGAGGCATTCCGTTATCAGGTGAACAGGAGTTTCATCCTTCTCCCAACAGAATCTGCACTCGTCAGTTTCTACGAGCCATAATCTCATCATATGCTTCCTGAAGCCGCAGTGTTCTGTGAGGAAGCCAGTGAGGTGGCGCAGTGGGTTCTTACTGAGGTCCAAGTATTTCTTGGATCTGACAGTATCAAAGTTCCGGAGGATTTTCTTGGATTGATACATTCCGGGAAGAGATCTCCAGAAAATACCTCTCTCAGTTTCTTCTTTCGTCTGGAATTCAATTTTGTAGGTGTGTCTACCAACCCCACGCAAACGAGTGAATAATCTGAATGAATTAAAACAAGCGCCCGAAAGCTTACTATGAAACGTCAGTAGTTTTCCAATTTTAATAATTATCCTTTCATTCCTGACCAAGAATGATTTCAAGAGTTGCAAGGCTTACAGTGAACCCCTTCTGATATCACTTGATCCCACGCCTTGGAGTTAAATGAAATATTCGACATTCGCGGAATTCTGAGGAGGATATAAAATTCCCAGCTCTATAACTATCAATACTTATCCTTCTTTTTGTTGGTAGCGGATGGAATAAAAATGAAAAAGACATAACGCTGGCACGTCCATGTTTCCGTTATAGTACGGGCATTTTTATGAAAGCCCCTCAGAATTCGAAACGACCGACGTTAGCACGTTAGACGAAACGGGATGTAGGGATACGGCTTTAATTCTATATTCACGTATATTTTATGGCGAATACTACTCTTTGCACGTGAAATTGAATATGGTATTTACCATTTTCGCAGACAGTTGAACGGTGTTCCGACGAGAGCCATAGTCGAGCATTGCCTTTGTCAGTGTTAGATATCACTGATGTGGATGGAAAACATTTGATATCAAATATGTGCAGATGAAACAAACCAATAATATAATGAAATACGGGAATAAATGTCATATCCAATAGGATATGTGCTCATCTATATGTATAAAATTGGTTCAAGCACTGTCGTGAAGTCAGAAGCTTTTGCGCGTATGTTCTATTGTCCATTCTTCTGTATTGGACACCCTAAATCGAATTTACCACGCTTCTGACTTCACGTCAGTGCTTGAACCAATTTTTTTTTTGAGTTATCAAGGAAATAATATTCTTGGTGGGTATAACTCGGAAACCGTTAGGCCGATTATGCCCAAAATCGAACTCAGCTCTACCTTTCGGATTCGCAACCTACCCTGAAAATTGCAAGTCCCTATCTTCTTTCGTTCGAAAGTTGTCGAGGCAACGGTCACCCATCTACTGAACTCACACAAGAATGCTCGAATCTCCAACAATATTTAACCGATCGTATTAAAACTTGAAACTTGGCAGTAGAGTTAGGTTATGAAGGCTCTTGCAAAATTTCAGCAATTTAAAACGAATAGTTACTGATATATAGAATTTTTTTTTTTATTTTCAATGATTAATTAAAAATTTTCTACAAATGCTATCCTCAACAAATTTTGCAAAAATTTTCGCGTTGGTATTCTACAACTAATTACCACGTTTGAATTCAATCGGTTCAGTATTTTTCGAGTTAATGAGGAACAAAAAACCACCAAATTTCAGAAAATTTCAGATGGCTATAACTCTAAAACCGTTTGGCCGATTATGCTCATAAACAAACTGAAATGTCGCGTTCTGGTGCACATCCTAATCTGAAACTTTCAAGCCGCTATCTCATTCCGTTCTCAAGTTATCGTGACAACAAAATAATTTTTTTTAAATTTTCTAGCTATACGATTCGCACAAAATTTCACAAACTTGCTTAGGTTCATATTCTACAACTACCTACCAAGTTTCAATTCTATCGGATTTATATTGGTTGAAAACAAAATTATTACTCGGAAACCACTGGGCCGATTATGCCAATTAACGAACTTGTCCGTCGTATTGGGATGCACCACCTACCCTGAAAATTTCAAGTTGCTAGCTCTTTTCGTTCTCAAGTTATCGTGGCAACGGCCGGACGGCCGGACGGACAGAATCAAATTTTACCTCGAATTCTTCATTGGGGAGTCGAACTCAATCGTTTGAGACCATTGTCGTCAAAAAATTCGAAAGTTACAGACCTTTGGGCAAAACTATAACGCGATGTTTCCCAGAACATACGCGCAAAATAAAGTCGTGTTAGTTACACCACTTATAACTCAAGAACGGCTATACCGATTTGGCTCAAAATTGGTGGGGAGGTAGCTTAGAACCAGGAGACGGACATAGGATACTTTTTTGTGTTATACAGGGAGTTTTTTCTAACGTCAATTAAAACTTGCTGTTCTTCCTGCCATAATCGTACAATTTTAGTCATGTGTGTTTAAAAATAAACTTTCGAGGCATACACCATTGAAAATAAAGCATTACTATACAGGGTGTCCTTTTTCTCATGGCACAATTGTACGTGATTGAAGTGATTTGTGTCACAAACAAAGCATTATCTAAATAGGTACCTTGGATGGATTCTCATAATGTATTCGTCCGAATTCTCCATACAGGGTGTTCTTCTTTTAACGTCAATTGCAACTTGCTGTTTTCCATTGCACAATCGTACAATTTCATTCATTTGTGTTAAAAAATAAACTTTAGAGGGATACATCATTGAAAATAAATCATTACTGTACAGGGTGTTTTTTTTAAATTGCACAATTGTACGTTCAATTATTGAGACATAAAGGGATTGTATAGAAACGGTGAATATAAACTATCTATATTTTATGACAAACGTGTATAATAAAATCTGAAATCTGCTTATTTATTGCCTCTAAGGCAGAACAGGGTTCGCTGGGTCAGCTAGTTTCTAATAAAAAGTATAAAAGCATAATAGTATATTATTTAACGACCGGCGATGTAAGTCATAACTCACTAGGATGAAGCCGCAGGCGAGTGCTGTAATTCATCAAGTGAGTTATGACCATTACCGCAAAATGAATACTTTACTTTATCTACGACTATAACAATAAATACTGACATACAAGTACAGAGAAAGAACTTTATTGAAAAATCTGAATAGTTACATATTACAATGTCATGAAAATTTTAGTTAACTGTAATGTTTGAACAACCAGTAAACTGAATATGTGGTGCTGAATTATGCAAGTTTATTGTTTATTTTTGTGTTTGTTGCATCTATGTTGTTGAATTACTAACTGGTTGAGGTGTTATTGAACTGAATATTTTATTTGCAGTATCTGCCTTTTTCTTTTAGGAATCATCAATGTACCCCTCAGCCACAGTAGTTGATCGCCAACCGCCATGGCGTATCAGTGCCGTTATATCCCCTCAAGCATCTACTAATACACTTGCACAACAGTGAACTTTCTGGCATTTTTGTTTTTGTATTTGGTACACTGACCATAAAAATAGATCCGCAGTCTTCTAAATCTGTAATTTGCATTGAGTGCAATTCTGCTGCACGACAAACACCCATGATGTCCATTATTAAGTCAACCTAAAATAAATTATGATATTAACTATAGATGATGAAAACGATTGAATTATAATTAGATATAATATACCTTTGTCGCCAGCTATTTATCATAAGATGCTTCATTTATGAAATTATTAAGTTGTTCTGGCGTAAACGTTTTTAGCTTTTTCCACGTATGTTCTGGGGAACATCGCTTTATCATTTTGCCCAAATGTCTGAAATTTTCGAATTTTTCGCCGAAAATGCTCTGAAACAAAGGCGTTCGACTCCCTGATGGAGAATTCGAGGTCAAATTTGATTGTCCGTCCGGCCGGCCGTTCGGCATTTGCCACGATAACTTGAGAACGGAACAGCTGGCGACTTGAAATTATCAGGATAGGTTGCGCATCCCAATACGACGGACAAGTTCGTTAATGGGCATAATCGGCCCAATGGTTTCCGAGTAATAATTTTGTTTTCAACCACTATAAATCCGATCGAATTAAAATTTGGTGAATAGTTGTAGAATATAAACCTAAGCACGTTTGTGAAATTTTGTGAGAATCGTATTACCAGGTTATCTCTCGATAACCTGAGAACGGAAAGAGATAACGACTTGACATTTTAAGGTTAGTTTGTGCATCTGAATAGGACATTTGAAGTTGTGCATAAGCATAATTATTGGCCAAACAGTTTTGGAGTTATCCCTATCTGAAATGTGGTTGTTATTTCCTTAATAACTCGAAAAATACCAAACCGATCCAATCTATATATGGTTATTAGTTGAAGAATGCCAACACGGAAATTCTTGCAAAATTTTGTGAGGATCGTATCACTAGAAATTTTTCTTAAAATCATTGAATATCATTGAAAAAAATTCTATATATCAGAAACTATTCATCTGACAAGGCAGATATTTTGCGAGAGCCTTCAGAACCTATCTCTACTACCAAGTTTCAAGTTTGAACACGATCGGATCTATATTATTGGACATCTAAGCAGCCTTGTGTGCGTTCAGTAGCTGGATGGATGACCGTTGCCTCGATAACTCCCGAACGAAAGGAGATAGGGACTTGCAATTTTCAGGGTAGGTTGCGCATCTAAATGGGAGAGTTAAATTCGCTGTTGGCCATAATCGGCCCAACGGTCTCGGAGTGATACCCATCTGGAATATTATTTTCTCGATGACTCAAGAAATATAGACCCGATCAAATTGCTGCTTGCTAACTAGTTGTAGCATATCGACATAAAGACGTGTGTAAAATTTTGTGAGAACCGTACCCCTAGAAAATTTTAAAAAAATTAGGAAAAAAAAATTGGTTCAAGCACTGACGTGAAATCAGGAGCTTTTGCGCGTATGTTCTGTTGTCCATTCTCCTGTATTTGACACTCTTAATCAAATATACCATGGTGAATTATATTGGCCGTTCTCCTGTTTTGGACAGTCTTAATCGAATTAACCATGGCAAATTCGATTAAGGAAGTGTCCAATACAGGAGAACGGACAATAGAATTCCCCATGGTATATTTGATCAAGAGTGTCCAATACAGGAGAATGGACAATAGAACATACGCGCAAAAGCTCCTGACTTCATGTCAGTGCTTGAACCAATTTTTAGCAACATGTTTCTCTGATTGACGTTTGAGAAACGCACGTAATTTTGAATAATTCTCTATATTGATTCCATTATTTATATCGAGTGTTCTTCTTAGCATGGAGTAGAGAGTCCTTAGAGACGATGCTTTATATTTAGTGCTAATTTCACTAAAATATGCCAAAAAAACATCTCTGTAGAAGATTACAGCATTTTTTTACTGCTACACCAATCTGTTAAAATTTTACATACAACGTTATACTTGTTTTGGGACTTTTCGAGCAATAAATTCTGTATGGTTACAATAGCTGCTCCTCTTATTTCTGATGGAGTACATAGTAATTCATCTTCACTATCTGAATTAATCTTTTTCAGCGAAATATTCATGGTAATTAGGTATCAACTTAATTTGAAAACGTCAAAATTATTCAGGTGACAGAAGCACAGAACCCCCTCGATATTAGACCGGTAAATAATTCCAAGAATAGTAGTGAGTTAATATAACTCACGTTGTTTGTTTACGGATACTATTAATTGAACGAAAGCAATTGAATAATGAATATATAATTTAATAGGAGTAGATAATATCACACTTTAAAAACTCATCTATGTCGTAAAATGCACCCCTAATTAAAGAATTTCTTACCGCTTTTTTGAAACTATTAAAAGACATGTTCTTGTATTGTTCTGGAACTTGGCAGCGTACTAATGCTTCTAAAATATAGAGACAAGGAAAAGTCAGTATCTTGAGCTTAATTAATGCGGATTTACAATTTTCCCTGTAATTCAGACCAGCAATGAGTCTGATTGCCCTTCTTTGGAGAGCAAGAATACGATGACGAGAGGAACAGTTTCCCCATGCTAAAATTCCATATCTCAGGACCGATTCAATCAGTGAAAAATAGACAATCCTCAGCACTTTAGCCGACAACATATTCGACATGGACCTGAGTAAAAATATATTCCCGACCAACTTTGCAGACAGACGGCCGGCGTGGACGTCCCAACGGAGGGAGGTATCAACAATCACACCTATGAACTTTGTAGACCCGGCGATATCTAGGTCATCAGTCTTCTTCAGAGAAAATATCAATTCAACAGTTTTCTCTGGATTTTCAACTAGCTCATTTGACGTAAACCATTCAAAGGCTCTAACCCGAGCTGAAGCACTCTCTTAGAACACCGTAACCAAATCATCCGAACTCGTACAAATAGTTGTGTCATCAGCAAAGAGGATACTATAGAACATTTTTAAAAAATTTGGAAGGTCGTTTATGAAAACTAAAAACAAAACAGGTCCAAAAACCGAACTTTGTGGAACACCCAAAGAAATTTTCCGTTCGTCAGACCAGTCATCATTATAAAATACTGTTTGAGTTCTATCTGAGAGATATGAAGCGATAAGAGCACAACTATTCCCAGAGCATCCATACGCATCAAGCTTTCTGAGCAGAATAGAGGAAGAAACGCAGTCGAAGGCTTTTGCCAAGTCCAAGAACAATGAATACGACCATTTACCCTTCTCGAAAGAATTCAAAGTATGAACAACAAAACCCAGAATTGCGTCCAATGTACTTCTCCCTCTTCTAAATCCAAATTGGGCGTCACTAAACAAATTGTTGGTTTCAAAATAGTCCACTAATTGAGAACAAAGTGATTTCTTGAAAACTTTGGACAGAACTGGCACTACAGATATTGGCCTATAGTTTTCCACCTGTTCAACGTTACCTTCTTTAAATAATAAAGGGTTTTAGAAATTTTGAGGCAACTGGGATAAGTATTGTTGACAATACATAGGTGTAAGAGTTTTGTCAGTGGTACCACAAGATTATTTATGTTTTTTTTATCAACACCGAGGAGAAACCAAAAAATCCGTACTAGTACTATTTTTCAGCTTCATAATTGCATCTCTCACGTCGTTAAAAGAAACCTCAGAAAAATATAAGGGTCTTTTACCCTTAACCGAGATTGAACTTATGGGATCATGAGCTTTATCGATATTACCTTAATGGTTTCCTTTGCAATCGATGTGAAATAGTCCTTGAAATCTCGAGGAGATATTGAAGGGTTTTGATTTTTCTTCACAGTGTTTCTCTTAATATTGATTAGATTCCACATTGTACGAGAATGATTATTAGAGTCTTTTATAATTTTATCATTAGCCCCTATCTTTGCCTGCTTAATCTTATATTTATAAGTTTTCTTCAAATTATTACGAGCATTACGGAGTTCATTAGTTTGGTAACATTCATACATACCATTCAACACCTTCAAGCGATTGCGTCTGTCATGTAATTCTGAAGAAAAGCCTTGATTTTCCTTGAGGGAAAAGAAGTTAAAAATGAATCTGCTAAAATTTTATTAAAAATATTGAAACGTTCATCAATATTTGTACCGTCGTCATCTATAAAATCCCATGAAAGACCACACAAAATGTTATGAAAAGAGTTTAAACCTCTCTTAGTCAAAGGGCGAACTCTTCTTCAGTTGTCAGTGGTACCACAAGATTATTTATGTTTTTTTTTTATCAACACCGAGGAGAAACCAAAAAAATCCGTACTAGTACTATTTTTCAGCTTCATAATTGCATCTCTCACGTCGTTAAAAGAAACCTCAGAAAAATATAAGGGTCTTTTTCCCTTAACCGAGATTGAACTTATGGGATCATGAACTTTATTCGATATTACCTTAATGGTTTCCTTTGCAATCGATGTGAAATAGTCCTTGAAATCTCGAGGAGATATTGAAGGGTTTTGATTTTTCTTCACAGTGTTTCTCTTAATATTGATTAGATTCCACATTGTACGAGAATGATTATTAGAGTCTTTTATAATTTTATCATTAGCCCCTATCTTTGCCTGCTTAATCTTATATTTATAAGTTTTCTTCAAATTATTACGAGCATTACGGAGTTCATTAGTTTGGTAACATTCATACATACCATTCAACACCTTCAAGCGATTGCGTCTGTCATGTAATTCTGAAGAAAAGCCTTGATTTTCCTTGAGGGAAAAGAAGTTAAAAATGAATCTGCTAAAATTTTATTAAAAATATTGAAACGTTCATCAATATTTGTACCGTCGCCATCTATAAAATCCCATGAAAGACCACACAAAATGTTATGAAAAGAGTTTAAACCTCTCTTAGTCAAAGGGCGAACTCTTCTTGTCACATCGACTTTAAAATCACCCTCAGTCTCAACATCCACGCTAACCACCTGGGATCTGTGATCGGAAAATTCAAAATCCATAACCTGAGAACTGAAACTATCAACCGAAAAATTGACAAACACATTATTTATACAATTTGGATCTCTTGTGGGCAAATAAACAAGACGAACAAAGCCATTTGAGGCCAATTAGTCACTAAACGATAGGCAGTTTATGTCAGGGGCATTAAAATACAAATTAAAATCGCCTAATACAACCATTTTCAGTTAAGTTTTTAAGGTTACTAAAAATTTTCTCAAAAACATCCAAAAATAAATGGAAATCACCACTGGGCGATGTATATACCGAAATCACTGTTATGTTACGATCTATTAGTTTAATTGACGAAATTTCACAACTAGTTTCAATGAAAAGTTCATTCAGGACATCACAGCCAACATGACTTACAGATGTACGACAGAGAGTTATCACACCTCCCCTAATTTTTCTTCTTCTACTGAAATGGTGTCCTGTTATCCACTCCTGCAGCGAAAATTAAGCCACTTCTTCCTCAGACATCCAGTGTTCGGAGATACTAACAATTGAAAACACGTTGGGAGTGCAGCACGTTATTTCCTAATAGACAACCACCTCGCCGGTTGTTTCACGACGCTTTTCAATGGCTTCTACAGTTTGGAATTGGCACTTCCCGTACTGGTTATGGTGGTGCTACCCGAAATGATTATTATGATGCTATGAGGGAAGAAGAAGTGATAACTTGTGTGCTCGATAATCTGGAAGTTACCAAAAGCATTGATGCCCGTCCTAAAATTTTGCTTGGAGAACCTTGAAAACCGAAGTTTTACATCCATTTCATTACCAAGCAGGACGTAATTTGCACCCAGTAGAACACATGCAGAGACTCGCCTTTTGTCAATGGCTTCATCAACAGCATGAACAAAATGAAAATTTCTTGAGAGGCGCTTTGGTCGGGCGAAGCTACTCGGGATGGCATAAATATCTGCCAATATCTCCGGAAAATCCTCACGCTTTTGAAAAAAGACTATTAATGTATGGGGCGGGGTCTTTAACGGATAATTACTTCGAATCCAAGTCCTTCCTACTCGCTAGCAAATTGAAAAAAAAAATATTGAATAATATTATTTACGTCACGATAGCCTAAGACCGGAATGAGATGCTTGGTTGATAATCTGAATGCGCCATTTGAGTTTGTTTATTGGCATAATCGGCAAAACGGTTTCGGAGTTATACCCATCTGAAATTTGGTTCTTAATTCTTCAATAACACGAAAAATATATAACCGATGCAATTCAAGCATGGCTGTCAGTTGAAGAATACAACCGTAAAAATTCCTGCGAAACTTCATGAGGACGGTATAACTCCAAAACTTCTTAAAAATAATTGAAATTCATTGAAAAAAAATTCTAAAGATCAGAAACTTTTCTTCCGACATCGCTGAAATCGCTGTTGGACACTTAATCGAATTTACCATGGTAAATTCGATTAAGTTTCCAATACAGGAGAACGGACAATATAATTCATCATGGTAAATTCGATTAAGAGTGTCCAATACAAGAGAATGGACAATAGAACATACGCGCAAAAGCGTCTGACATCAAGTCAGTGCTTGAACCAATTTTTCCAAACAATACAGATCTGATCGAATGAAAACTTGGTAATTGGTTGAAGAATGCCGAAGTAATGAGCTTTTGCGCGCATGTTCTATTGACCATTCTCCTGTATTGGACACTCCTAATTGTTGAACCAATTTTTTGGCGCCCTGTTCTATGAACAGACTGTCTAACAATTCGTCCAACTGTCCGTTATTTTCGAATATTTGGCCGAGAACAGTCTCAAACGATTAGTTTCGACTCACTGATCAAGAATCCGAGGTCAGAATTGATTCTGTCCGGCTTTCTTCAAAGTCTTCGATCCATGTACCCACCGGATAATCCGGTTTTCCCTCGAATTGATGAACGCTATCCTCTACGTCTCTAAATGTCAACAAAAAATTACTTTTCCTTGATTAATTTTCACCTTTGCCTGAGCTGAGGCTCTGCCTACTTTCTTCCACATCCTCAAATCTTTCTTCATTGCGATCGTCCTCCTCCTCGCTAATACTTGGAGTAATACTACGAGAAAATGCAAATTCGTTTTGCCAATTCTTCGACCGAACCATCGTAGCTCAAGTCCAGTATGCCACATACTGTAATTAAGTCAGCGGAAGAAAGATTGTCAACGACACTTGCGATTTTATCAGCATGTTTTTCCGAGTTTTCATCCCATTTAAAACCGCAAAAATTTCTCAAAGACCTACGACGTCTATAAGGTTCACCTTCTTGTCCGAAACAAACTACATGCAAGGCTTTAATCGCTGCAATTTTCGCGTTAGTGATGTTGGATTCAACTTTCGAAATTTGTCCAAGTGAGCACATCTTATCAAATTTCGCCAACAATTTCTCAACAATTTATTTGCCAAATCGCGAATTGCAGGTTCAGGAAATTCAGTAAATGCTTACAAAATAAAGAACATACACATGTCCTATAATCACCAAGATTGAAATACAAATTTCTTCAACTTCGTCACAAAAATTATCAAACGTCTAGATATCGTCTCGATAGGAAATACAAATCATCAATAATCAATTAAATATTTCAATCTAATTCAAAATCTAATAACAAATTTACTAATTATTAATTTACTCTTCTATGCTTCTTAACATTAACTAATTTTCTGCGAATCAAAATTCGAAATTATAATCTTTCAAAATCTAGCGTATTTCTTGAAATAGAAATTAAATCTAATATTCTTTATTTCAAAATATTAACGTTAAAAAATAATAAACACAATTAAAAACTTCAACGTCTTCAAAATTCATTTAAGGTTACAATCAATTTCAGTCAATCGGAAATATGGATTAATCCTACCTCAGTATCTCCTAATTAATCATTTTTCATTGCACTGCACGATTCACAGATTGCCCTTATTTCACAACACACATCACTATTTAATCGTCTTTGATCTGGAACTTGACTTCCTCTCGTGGGGTCTCCAATTCCAGAAAAATTCGTCTCTCGTCTAGTCGAAATGTATATTTAATTCTGATCTAATTAATCTAATTCATCCCGGTTGAGCCCCCAACTGTAGGATTTTTATATTAATCGCCTAGGGGTTGATTGAATTGCTTTTCTAACATTCGTCTTCATCGTCTCTGTGGTTTTCAACAAAACACTTGTTTCGGCTATTTTCACTTTATTTACAGTTTAACTCAAAGAATTATTCATAACTATGACAGTATTTACTTCCGCAATTACAGAAGTTCTGCAACTACCGCGATATATTCTCAATTCGTCTAAGTCGGATTTCAATCAATACGTCTTATTCTTTGTGGATAAAACCTCTACCTCGGAACCGTCGTCAACGTCTCCTTCTTCCCTGTTCCGATTTCCGAACACACACTTCCAGATCCCTTGCTCGTACTCTAGGTACCTTCGCTTTCGCTTCGCCTTCGCTTCCACAAAAATTAAGGAAATGCATTGTTGTTTCCAGAACCTAAAAGAGCATATAGTTATCATATTTTGTCACCCATAAAGAAAAATTTAAGCGGACTGTTGAGTACGGGAGATATGAATAAATCTGCCGCTAAAATTTTCATTTTCGATTTCGCGTTCTCATTTCCACAAAAATTAAGGAAATGCATTTTTGTTTTCGGAACCTACAGAAGCATATAGTTATCATAGTTGGTCACCCATAAAAAAATTTTAACGGACCTTTGTGCACGGGAGATATGAATAAATTACCAGCTAAAAATTTAATTTTAAATTTCGCGTTCTCTTTTCCACAAAAATTAGGGAAATGCAATTTTGTTTTCAAAACCTACAAGAGCATAGTGTCATCATAGTTGGTCACCCATAAGAAAAATTTCAACGGATCTTCGAGTACGGGGGATATGAATAAATCTGCCGCTAAAATTTTCATTTTCGATTTGGCGTTCTCATTTCCACAAAAATTAGGGAAATGCATTTTTGATTTCGTACCTACTAAAGCATATAGTTATCATATGTTGTCACCCATAAGAATGTTTTCAACTGAGCTTTGAGTACGAGATATATGAATAAATCTGCAGCAAAAAAATTTCATTTCAATTTCGCGTTCTTATTTCCACAAAAAGTAAGGAAATCTTTTTTTTTTCAGAACCTACAAAAGCATATAGTTATCATATTTGGTCACCCATAAAATAATTTTAACGGACCTTTGAGTACGGGAGATATGAATAAATCTGCCGCTAAAATTTTCATTTTCGATTTCGCGTTCTCATTTCCACAAAAATAGTGGAAATGCATATTTGTTTTCAGAACCTACAGAAGCATATGGTTATCATATTTGGTCACCCATAAAAAAAAATTTAACGGACCTTTGAGTACGGGAGGTATGAATAAATCTGCCGCTAAAATTTTCATTTTCGATTTCTTTACTGATTGTTAATAATACTCCATTGAATTTGTTTGATATGTCAGGAATATTGAACATTATCATATACAAGATTTCCGGCAATTTAATTCACGCCAACTCTTATATTTTCGAATATTGAGTACAACATATGCTCAAACCAGTATTTGATTATGATTATTTCGATATTGTTTTCTAGGAATAATCATGAGGTGTATGTGTCATAGAGCTTTCCGTTCCAGTGCCAAAGTATTTAATTATTTGTATTCGAAAATTTTCGATATTCATCACAAAGAATTTTTACTCGAAAGGCAATTCCCTTACAACAATTTGTAAATTGTCTTCCAAGAAAATTCATTAGTTGTATGTCGAAAGGTGCATTTCATGAATCTGTAATCCAGTACCAAAAATATTCACAAATTAAAATTAAAATTTTTCAACATTTATTGCGAAAAGGAATTTTTACAACAGGAGGGAGGAAAAATGCAGATGTTGCATAACCAGATATTCTTTGAACTCGTCAAACGATCGATAATCTTGCTCACAATATTCACCAAAGGATCTCTGTTATTCAACACATTGTATAGAGAACCTTCAATCATTCTCACTAATAGACACAATAAAAATTCTTCATTTAACAACAAAATGCTGAATATGGAATCACCAAGAACCGTTTGGAATTTTTATGTCGGAAAATAAAAATGTTACCAACAAGATAAGGTGCAAATCCTCAATCTTAGATATTTGAAATGAAACCGACCCCTCAATATTATTCGGCAACTCCCATAATAACTGCATCTTATTTGTTATCACCCCATCATCTAAAGTGTCTTTAAGTAAATATTTTATGGTTCTACAATAGTGGCCTGCATTAAAATCTATTTCTTTCGTTTCTAGACACCTTTCGTGTCCTGCATTATTTTAAAAAAATTTCCAGATTTTTCAACTTCCTAGTTTCGAATTCTGCCGTCACTGAATATTTATGTAGCGACATACATCGATCGTTGGATTTTAAAATGAAAGGAACACTAATGAGGACTAATCCCTATCAGGATTTTTCTAGAAATTGCATGGATTTCCTTCCAACTGTAATTTACATTCATGTTCTGGCTTACCCTTTATAAAATAAGTCCCTTATGTATTCAAAAAACATCAATGACGACACCAAACCTATACTAATGACGTAACGTGATGAAAGGTTTCATCAAAAGTTGGAGAAGAAAATAATGAGCAGTTTAAAGATTTGCCTAGAAATTCATTCCATATTCAACCTCATCGTTAATTCCTTTTTCGGGCTCACTCTGTAGAAAACAACCTGTAAAAATAATTATCATGTTGTAGAACTGAAGAGCTTTTAAAGGAGATATCACATGACAATTTTGTTTTGTTTAAAAATAATCACTTACAATGATGTATCAATAGTTGGTTACCACCATCAGAATTTTTCTCGAAATTCGATGGATTTCCAAGTTTCATTTACATTTTTTCTCCGGCTCAGCCTGCATAAAATATTTTGTTTTGCATGTTGGTTTGGTGAATACAGGAGAAAAATACCATCTACATACGACATTATAATTGCATTTAAAAAAACATCGATGACGACATCAAACCTACAAGGATGACGTCATTACTATATATATATATATATTCGTATGAACAATTACACATTGATCAATTCACAATTCACTAAATTAAATATCAAATATTTGGATCACAGCCGCAAGTTACACTGTCGTAGCCATTCTGCTGCATTCGATGTGAGGTCATGTAGCTCTTGTAGTGTGCCACTGAAGGAGGAAACGGGACATCTGCATATATATTACTATGATAATGTCATTAAAAGTTGGGGAAAAAATGGCTCAACCTATAGAAAACAATTTCTCAATGTACTTATCATGAATGAAGCTTTGAAAAACCTGAAGACATACTCACGTTGAAAGTTGAATTAAAAGATTGGTTTATTTAAAATGATCCTTGATTTTTCTCGAAATTCGATGGAATGCAAGGAATCAGATATATTCCAACATTTACGTGCTCACCTATATATCGATGTTCAACATAATATTTTTCTTATGGGTGACAAAATATGAAAACTATATGCTTTTGCAGATTCTGAAAACAAAAATGAATTTCCTCAGTTTTTGTGAAATGAGAACGGGAACTCGAAAATGAAAATTTTAGTGGCACATTTATTCATATCTCCCGTACTGAAGGCTGGTTTTCCTGTCACGCTGACGGTCGGCGCTGACGGTCAGCGCTGATCGGTCAGCTCGGATCCTTTTAGCATCACGCTGATCACATTGAGAAATAGAAGGATGCTATTGTCTCTGGCTCACTGAATGTGGAGGCTTGTCGGTGCCAGCTAGTCAGCGGCGCCGACGCGCCGGCGCGTACGTGCGCGTATATAGCTAAGAGCTGACGGCCGTCAGCGCTGCGTGACTCGAAAACGCTACCTATAGCTACATACATATTGACCCATCAGCGCCGACCGTCAGCGTGACAGGAAAACCAGCCGAAGGGTCGGTTGAAAAATTTCTTATGAGTGACAAAATCTGATAACTATATGCTTTTTTAGGTTCGGAAAACAAAAATGTCTTTCCTTAATTTTTGTGGAAATGAGAACGAGAAATCAAAAATGAAATTTTACCGGCATATTTATTGATTTCTCCCGTACTCAAAGGTCCGTTGAAATTTTTTTTATGGGTGACCAAGTATGTTAAGTATATGCTTTTGTAGGTTCTGAAAAACAAATGCATTTCCTAATTTTTTGTTGAAATGAGAACGCGAAATCGAAAATGAAAATTTAGCAGATTTTTTCATATCTCCCGTACTCAACGGTCGGTTAAAAATTTTCTTATGGGTGACCAAACATGACAGCTATATGCTTTTGTAGGTTCTGAAAACAGAAATGCATTTCCTTAATTTTTGTAGAAAGGAGAACGCGAAATCGAAAATGAAATTTTTAGCTGCAGATTCATTCATATCTCCCGTACTCAAAGGTCCATTGAAAATTTTCTTATGGGTGACAAAATATTAGAACTATATGCTTTTGTAGGTTCTGAAAGCAAAAATGCATTTCCTTAATTTTTGTGGAAATGAGAACGCGAAAATGAAAATGAAATTTTTAGGTGCTAATTTATTCATATCTTGCGTACTCTAAGGTTCGTTGAAATATTGAAATATTTTTTATGGGTGACCAAATATGATAACCCTATGCTTCTGTAGGTTCTGAAAACGAAAATGCATTTTTGTGAAAATGAGCACGCGAAATTGAAAATAAAGTTTTTAGCTGTTAATTTATTCATATCTTCTGTACTCCAAGGTCCGTTAAACATTTTTTATGGGTGACCAAATATGATAACTATATGCTTTTGTAGGTTCTGAGAACAACAATTCATTTCCTTACTTTTTGTGGAAATGAGAACGCGAAATTGAAAATGAAATTTTTTGCTGCAGATTTATTCATATCTCCCGTATTCAAAAGTCAGTTAAAAATTTTCCTATGGGAGACAAAATATGATAACTATATGCTTTTGTAGGTTCTGAAAACAAAAATGCATTTCCCTAATTTTGTTCAAATTAGAAGTCGAAATCGAAAGTGAAAATTTTGACGGCAGATTTATTCATTTCTCCCGTACTCAAAGGTCCGTTGAAAATTTTCTTAAGGGTGACAAAATATGAGAACTATATGCTTTTGTAGGTTCTGGAGGCGAAAATGCATTTCCTTAATTTTTGTGGAAATGAGAACGCTAAATCAAAAATGAAAATTTTACCGGCTGATTTATTCATATCTTCCGTACTCAAAGGTCCGTTGAAATATTTTTGATGGGTGACCAAATATGTTAACCATATGCTTCTGTAGGTTCTGAAAACAAAAATGCATTTTCTTAATTTTTGTGTAAATGAGAACGCGAACTTGAAAATGAAATTTTTAGCTGCTAATTTATTCATATCTCCCGTACTCGAAGGTCCGTTAAAATTTTTGTATGGGTGAACCAATATGATTACTATATGCTTTTGTAGGTTCTGAGAACAAAAATGCATTTCCTTACTTTTTGTGGAAATGAGAACGCGAAATTGAAAATGAAACTTTTTGCTCCAGATTTATTCAAATCTCCCGTATTCAAAGGTCGGTTGAAATATTTTTTATGTGAGACAAAATATGATAACTAAATGCTTTTGTAGGTTCTGGAAACAAAAATGCATTTCCCTAATTTAGTCTGAATTAGAACGCGAAATCGAAAATGAAAATTTTTCCGGCAGATTTATTCATATCTCCCGTACTCTAAGGTCCGTTGAAATTTGTTGTATGGGTGACCAAATATGATAACTATATGGTCTTGTAGGTTCTGAAAACAAAAATGCCTTTCCTTAATTTTTGTGGAAATGAGAACGCGAAATCGAAAATGAAAATTTTAGCGGCACATTAATCTCCCGTACTCAAAGGTCGGTTGAAATTTTTCTTATGGGTGACTAACTATGTTAACTATATGTTTTCGTAGGTTCTGGAAACAAAAATGCATTTCTTGATTTTTTGTGGAAATGAAAACGCGAAATCGAAAATGAAATTATTAGCTGCAGATTCACTCATATCTCAAAGGTCCATTGGGGAGGGGTGAAAACGAAGGGACCTAGAGTACGAGTAAGGGATCGGGAAGTGTGTGTTCGGAAAAATTTCTTATGGGTGACAAAATAGAGAACCATATGCTTTTGTAGGTTCTAAAAGCGAAAATGCATTTCCTTAATTTTTGTGGAAATGAGAACGCGAAATTGAAAATTAAATTTTTAGCTGCTAATTTATTCATATCTCCTGTACTCAAAGGTCCGTTGAATTTTTTTTTATGGGTGACCAAATATGATAACTATATGCTTTTTAGGTTCTGAAAACAAAAATGCATTTTCTCAATTTTTGTGGAAATGAGAACGCGAAATTTAAAATGAAATTTTAAGCAGCTTATTTATTCATATCTCTCGTACTCAGACGTCCGTTGAAAATTTTCTTATGGGTAGACAAAATATGATTACTATATGACTTTGTAGGTTCTGTTTTTTACCAACAAAAACCAAAAGCAAAAGCATTTCCTTAATTTTTGTGGAAATGAAAGCGATAAATCGAAGACGACATTTTCAGCGGCAGATCCGTTCATATCTCCCCTATTCAAAGGTCCTTTGAAATGGTTCTTAAGGGTATAAAATACGTTGTGACAAATGTGGTATAGAATATAAAATTCCCAAATTCAATGTCTTCAAAAACTTGTTCTGTATGTTCATAAAATTTGAGAGCTATTCAGATTTTTCTACCGTCCATTGCAAACGAATTCTGAAAGATCAGGATGATTTGCCGTAATCGTTTCCTCAAACAATATTTCATGATTAAACTACTTTAATTTAATTCCCTTATTATTTCTATGTGTGTTTGAAATATATATTCATCAGAATTGCATTACATTGTAGCCGAATGATAATTTATAATTCCAAATAACGACTTAACAGAATTAATAGTGTAATTCATCTCATGGCGGATTACAAGTTTCCGCTCTCCGAAGAACGAGAGTGCGAGGGCAGCGGTGCGCCAATGGAGGTGCAGATCGGTCGCGCTCGGTAAAAGTGCTGCTAGGAAAACGCTGCGAAGTTCATACTGGTCAAATTATCAACAGTTTTTGATTTTTGAAAGAATATAGGTAATCATAACGTGTTTGCATGATTATTCTGTGATGTCATATTTCATAGCGTTGTATGTTCAAGTGCATCTCATTTTCTGAAATGACAGGGACAGGATATCTGGATATCCAAAAACATTTTACATGCGAAAGAAGCAATATGTATTTCAAAGTGAAATTTTATAAATGCAAGTATTTGCTCAGAAAGAGCTTATTTAAGCAGGGTTTTCACTGAAATTGATAGCTTTGTCAGCTTTCAATTGCCAAATTGGCATAATTCCGATTCCCAGTTCATTATGTGATATTATGAGTTTTGTAAGATTTTCCGTATTATTATAGATATTTTTCAGAGTTTGGGACAGAAAACCTAATAACCTAGTAAGGAACCATTTAATAATGTAGTTGTCTGGTATACAAAAATAAGTCAGAATATTCCGACGAAAACACTCGAAAAAATAATAACATACGCGCAAAAAATTGGTTCAAGCACTGACGTGAAGTCGGGAGCTTTTGCGCGTATGTTCTATTGTCCATCCTCCTGTATTGGATTCTTTTAATCGAATTTACCATGGTGAATTCTATTGTCTGTTCTCCTGTATTGGACACTCTTAATCGAATTTACCATGGTGAATTTGATTAAGGCTGTCCAATACAGGAGAATAGACAATAGAATTCCCATGGTAAATTCGATTCAATTTTTTTTTCGTAAAGTCAGGATAGAAAGCAATGATGAAAAAATGAACACATTATTGTCTACCTTCAATTCTATAGGAGAAGAATACATGATTATTCTTGAAAAATATTACTGGAATTAATGTCATATATAAATAATCAAAGTAAAGAAAATTATAAGTTTAGTTACTAACATATTGAATGAAATTCATTTGAATTCCAGTAATATTCAATTACTTATTCTTAACCAATAAATATCCATTGATAGATCTAAATGTGATGAGGTGAAACATAAAGATATATTCTCATTAATGATAGAAAAACTGGCCTAAAATTCCTCTCTACCCATCATGAGATTTAATATCCACAAATGAGCCTCTCACCTTACAAGATCAAAAAGTGTGGTTAATTTAAAGTTAAGTTTTGAAGCCTTCAGCAAAATTTCAGCGATATCATATTAAAAATAATACATAACCTTTCAATAGTCCCGTCATACAAATATACTCCTCTGAAGGCACATGGATCTCTTGAAGAAGAATCGCCTTCTCTATTTCTCAAAGATATTCACTCTTGTTCATAGAAATCCCTTCAATATTTAGTTGCCTCCTACTAAGGAGGATCTCTTTCAAACCCAGGTCTGACCGCTAATGTAGAGCTATCATCTCCCATAGATTTGTGATGAAATAACACGATTTTCCCAAGAACATACGCGCAAAAAAATGTCATCATGACATTCATCTTTTTGAAGGTTCTCGCAGAAATACGACCATAGACAACATATCATACGACGATTCGCATCCAGCTACCGAACTCAAAAAAGGCTGCTCGGTTCTCCAACAATATGGATCCGATCGTGTTCAAACTTGAAACTCTGCAGTAGAGTTAGGTTCTGAAGGCTCTATCAAAATTTCAGCCATGCCGGACGAATAATTTATGATATATAGAATTTTTTTCAATTATTTTCAATAATTTTTTTGAAATTTTTAGTTATACCATCCTCACGAAATTCTGAAAGAATTTTCGCGTTGGCATTCTGCAACTAATAACCATGTTTGAATTCAATCGGTTTTGCATTTTTTGAGTTAATAAGGAACAAAAAACAACCAAATTTCAGATGGCTATAACTCTAAAACCGTTTGGCCGATTATGCTTAGAAACGAACTCAAATGTCGCATTCAGATAAACAACCTAACCTGAAAATTTCAAGCCGCTATCTCCTTCCGTTCTCAGGTTATCGTGTCATAAATGTTCCCCAGAGCGCCAAAAGGCTTGTATAAGTGTGTCAGACGGAGATATGGGAACCTGACATACCAGGGTACTTGGGATTATGACAAATCTCAACCCTTTACATTGTAATACACAAAACGGACCATGAAGTCATTCTCGGAATATCTGGGAAAGAAACAGGTAATGAGAGTATTAAAACCAGAACGCCTGGTCCTCTCTTACCAGGAATATTTCATCAGTCTCCTATTCGATCTTCTTTCAGACAGAAAAAATAGCAATTGAAAGATGTTTGGAAATTAACCTAGAAAGAAATGATCAGATAGGTGATATAGCAATCCACTTTGACAGTCAAGCTGGTATTAAATTTCTGAGCTCCCATGTAGGTTCCGAAGAAAACTTAATGAAGTAGTCAAGAACACCAGGGTCTCCTTGGTCTGTGTTCCTGATCATTCGGGAATGAAAGGAAATGAGGAGCCAACACATTAGAGTTCATCAGAACTCTAGAACTGGAAGGCATGCTATAGGTGGTGGTGACATCCATATCTCTGGGGAGAGGGGGGTGGAGGGCTCAATAGACCTTAAGGTCGTATTGAAACTGTACCTCTTAGAACAATAGATAGATAGGTTATTCATATCAAATTTGCAACGTATTGCACGCCTATGCTATTCCCTTCCTTTTGAAACGCCACTGGTTTCATAGAATGCACGTTGACAGACCGTCACCTTATGTCAGGTTACTTCTCTTCTATGATCTTCGTGTCTGCGTAATGTAACGAAGCCGATCTGAAGTCATCGAGTATCCCAGTGAATTTTCTGAGTTTTAGTTTGCGAGATAAATAATATTTATTCTCGGTAAGTTTCATAATTCCTTTAGTTTAAGCAGAGATTTGGATTTTAGGGGAGTATTTTGCTGGCTTCTGAGTTGTTGCATGGCCTTCCTTCATTTTGTTTCACAGCACATGCACTGTTTTTCACTTTTCATTTCCCCAGGGCAGAATTCCTTCTCAGGTTCACTAATAATTATCTACATAATGTAAATGCCTAATATTTCTTTTCTTGAGAAGCGAGAAGGAGTTCTGTTGAATTTTTGTGCACATATTCATTTACATTAATTTCATATAGCTCCTTGGTTGGGACCATACGAGTTAGATTACAATCCTTGGTTGGGACCACACGAGTTAGACTACACTCCTTAGTTGGGACCATATTTGCGACAATCCTTGGTTGGGACCACACGAGTTAGACTACACTCCTTGGTTGGGACCATATTTGCTACAATCGTTGGTTGAGTCACCGTTGTTTGCACCGAGATAGAAGCATTTGCTGAGGCCTGACTTGCACAGAAGCTCAATCATTAGCTGAAGCTTGAGTTGAACTGGAGTACGATAAGTAGCTGGAAGCTGTAGAAACTTTTGGCTGTTGCGTTTGCCTGTGCCCACATTTGCTTGGAAGTTGATTTATGGTGGAGGAGCTGAAGGCACACCTGAAGTACAATTCGAGGCTGACTGGGGGACATATTCCATTACCGATAGGATCATCTGACACCAGAGAAAGAAATTGCATTGAAAGTGGAACCACGATTTGAACAGTTTCCCTTAAGATAAGTAGTTATAAGATTGTGTAATTTGAGAGATTAATTCGAACTGTAAATTAAGATTTGTACACCTTGTCCTTTTTATAATATATTGTTAAAAACCTGACTAGGAATCTTGTTGCTGGGGTAATCAAACCTCCCTTGAGAAATCAGTACTAGAATTTCATGCTCAAACACCCCTAGGGTAAAATGTGATGTTACACTTTTGGCGCCCAACGTGGGGCACGAGAAACCTAGCAACAATTTTCTTCAGTTTTGAAGGACCACCAATCTCTCAGACTTGCACTTTCTTTCAAATCATTATATGCTCCTTTTTCTGCTTTCAATAATTGGAACCTTTGCCATTTCTGTTAATTTTCATTATCTTTTGCTTAAATTATTGGAATTATGAACCCTAAATTTTTGAGGTCTTATGAGCTCGCATATGGGGTTGCCATACGTTTGAGAGGGCCCGGAAGGGCTGACTCTGACGAAACTAAATCTCAACATTAAGTTTAATTTTAATTCCTTCCGGTGCCCAGGACATTTTACTTGATTGGCTATCGTATTATCGTATTTGTCTATGTGACAATCTCTTTAACTTATTTGAATTGCCGTTAATCTGTTTGAAATATATTGCGGATATGCAGTTATGACCTTTCGGTTTTGGTGTATCCGATGGTGTATTTTGAGATTTTCCGAATTTTGCGTCATGGATGCAGTCATTTTTCCTGTGTACCGGATTGAATTTTTTTTTTCTTTCTCTATGTTTGTCTTTGCAAGTTTACACTTGCTGGCGCCCAACAAAATTTTGCACTTGTCTTTCTTTCACTTCATGGAGAGGTTGGGTTGGGAAGTGATTTCAAGATCCTTTTGTTGAGTCACATTAACTGTTCACTTTTAACATCTTGAGTGAAACAAGCTGCAAAATTCACCAATCTTGTCTTTCTTTCACTTCATGGAGAGGTTGGGTTGGGAAGTGATTTCAAGATCCTTTTGTTGAGTCACATTAACTGTTCACTTTTAACATCTTGAGTGAAACAAGCTGCAAAATTCACCAATCTTGTCTTTCTTTCACTTCATGGAGAGGTTGGGTTGGGAAGTGATCTCAAGAACCTTTTGTTGAGTCATTTCGACTGTTCACGTTTAACATCTTGAGTGAAATGAGCTGTAAGATTTAACCAATTTTGTCTTTCCCTTCCTTCCCTTCCTTAAATTGCCCAGATGCACAGACTCTTTATTTTGTTTCAGATAAATTCTTTAGCGTATTATCGTTATAGCATGGCTACGATGGATTATCGTTGTAGCATGGCTATGGTATCGTTGTGGCATGGCTACATTATCGTTGTAGCATGGCTACATTATCTTTGTAGCATGGCTACATTATCGTTGTAGCATGGCTACATTATCGTTATAGCATGGCTACGATGGATTATCGTTGTAGCATGGCTATAGTATCGTTGTGGCATGGCTACATTATCTTTGTAGCATGGCTACTTTTGTGGTTTATCGTTGTAGCAGGGCTACTTTATCGAATTTACCGTATCGTTGTAGTGAGACTACATATTTTTTTTTTCTCGCTAAGAATTTGTCATTAATCAGTCCGAAGTGTACTTCAGATATGCAGATCAAATTTATTTTGGTGTAACTGATCGTACATTTTAGGTATTGTTAGATTTTTGGATCAGAAGATTCAAGTTTTATTTTCTGTGCTCTGGTGCAAAATCCTATTTCCTAATCTTTCCTTTGATTTTCCTTTACCTTATCACTTATCTCTTATCAAATGTTTGAACACTTATCACTTATCATGCATCATGCCATCATCCTCATGCATTTTCCATCTTTTAGTTTGCCTTCAGCGTATTACAAAGAGAAAAAAATTTTTTGCAAAATTTTTTTTTCCTGGTGAGAGGTGTGTGCAACGTATTGCACGCCTATGCTATTCCCTTCCTTTTGAAACGCCACTGGTTTCATAGAATGCACGCTGACAGACCGTCACCTTATGTCAGGTTACTTCTCTTCTATGATCTTCGTGTCTGCGTAATGTAACGAAGCCGACTGACTGACGATTGACGTTCTTTTCCGCTTTTTCTCTGAACGAGAAATCATCTTTCGTATATGATTGAGAATTTTGATCTGAAGTCATCGAGTATCCCAGTGAATTTTCTGAGTTTTAGTTTGCGAGATAAATAATATTTATTCTCGGTAAGTTTCATAATTCCTTTAGTTTAAGCAGAGATTTGGATTTTAGGGGAGTATTTTGCTGGCTTCTGAGTTGTTGCATGGCCTTCCTTCATTTTGTTTCACAGCACATGCACTGTTTTTCACTTTTCATTTCCCCAGGGCAGAATTCCTTCTCAGGTTCACTAATAATTATCTACATAATGTAAATGCCTAATATTTCTTTTCTTGAGAAGCGAGAAGGAGTTCTGTTGAATTTTTGTGCACATATTCATTTACATTAATTTCATATAGCTCCTTGGTTGGGACCATACGAGTTAGATTACAATCCTTGGTTGGGACCACACGAGTTAGACTACACTCCTTAGTTGGGACCATATTTGCGACAATCCTTGGTTGGGACCACACGAGTTAGACTACACTCCTTGGTTGGGACCATATTTGCTACAATCGTTGGTTGAGTCACCGTTGTTTGCACCGAGATAGAAGCATTTGCTGAGGCCTGACTTGCACAGAAGCTCAATCATTAGCTGAAGCTTGAGTTGAACTGGAGTACGATAAGTAGCTGGAAGCTGTAGAAACTTTTGGCTGTTGCGTTTGCCTGTGCCCACATTTGCTTGGAAGTTGATTTATGGTGGAGGGGCTGAAGGCACACCTGAAGTACAATTCGAGGCTGACTGGGGGACATATTCCATTACCGATAGGATCATCTGACACCAGAGAAAGAAATTGCATTGAAAGTGGAACCACGATTTGAACAGTTTCCCTTAAGATAAGTAGTTATAAGATTGTGTAATTTGAGAGATTAATTCGAACTGTAAATTAAGATTTGTACACCTTGTCCTTTTTATCATATATTGTTAAAAACCTGACTAGGAATCTTGTTGCTGGGGTAATCAAACCTCCCTTGAGAAATCAGTACTAGAATTTCATGCTCAAACACCCCTAGGGTAAAATGTGATGTTACAAATTACAGAAATCTTTATAGGAAAAAATGTCAACAATAGTTACATTGAAGGAAACAATTTCTTTCAGCTTTACAAAATTCAAAATATTCTTGTACGTTATATGGCTCACAGTTTACCATGAAATAATTAATTAATGTAGTAATAAATGCAATGCATTCATCAGCTTCATGCACATATTATACATATCATTATTCTGTGTCACAGTCAACGTCAATATTGACTGTGTCATGTAATGCATTTACTCGAATGGGTACATTTCTACCACAAACACAGCACTGTTTGTTTTTGACCCAATAGTTAAATTATGTATTTGAATAGACCCCATGCTCCACACAGTACTGTTCATTTTCGAACCAATATTGGATGAATGTATTTGAATGGAACCTTATGCTGCTGCAAACACAGCACCGTTCATTTTTGAACCAACAGTGAATATATATGTATTTGAGTTAAAACTAATCGTTTGATACTATTTTCGGCCAAAAAGTGAACCATTTTTTTGTACGCTTGTTTTTACTGTTAGATTTAAATTCTTGGAAATATAATTTTTTTTCCTAGAGCTAAGCAGCTTCAAGCGAGTGCAGTACCTGGATGGATGACAGCTCTGCCTATAAAATTGGGCAGCGTGCCAAAGCTCCTGGTCACAGGGCTTTTCCCCCTTTTTTGGCACTCTTGTTCCTCGGAACAGACTGCTTATCAATTTGCCCAAATGTCTGTAATTTTCGATTTTTTCGATGAAAATGGTATTAAACGATTTGGTTCGACTCACTGATCAAGAATCCGTAGTCGAAATTTATTCTGTCCGGCCGGCCGTAGGCACGATAACGCTCGAACGGAATGAGCTAGACAGTTGAAATTTTCAGAGAATATTTGGGAGATAAATATCTCGACTAAGTTCGTTATTGGGCAAAATCGGACAGATGGTTTCGGAGTAACAAACAAAAATAATTTTTTTTACGTGACAAATTCCAAATAAAATTTTTTGCAATAAGCAGTTTTACCATAGGAATCCATTGATATCATTTTTAACTCTAACAAGCTAATACTTTCGGGGATATGATTCTTCAAAATTTCAATAATTAATCGTATCTCTACGTTTTCACAGAATGATATAATTTTTCTATGTATGAATTGTCATAATGTCAACTTATATTCCTGAGAACCATGACATTGTCTAATTCATTTCAGCCATCGTAGAATGATGAGAATTATAATATATCATACTTTTTGTTGGTTGAAATTTTCATGCCGATGGTCAATCCATATGATGATGGGAATGGTAATGGTAGGTTAATAATATTGTAGTCAGAATATCTCCAGTAAAAACAAAACTGGAATATTGGTGTATTGAAGTGGATTTGAGGAAAGAATATATATTATTTTTCGTCATAGAATTGAGGATTGAATATCTCGGATGAGTTCGTTGTTGGGTAGAATTTGTCTATTGGTTTTGGATTGATAATTTTTGGCACTCTTGTTGAATTTAAATTCTTCTATGATGTTTGAATTCAATTTCTGCTAAGATAAAGTTCTTTCATAGGAATCCATTGATATAATTGCCAACTCTGAGAAACCAATGCTTTCGGAGATATAATTTGTCTGTTCGAACAAGAGCGCCAGAAAGATCAGGTCCACAGGGCTTGAACGAATTTTTATACCAAAACTTCTCATGCAATGAAAATTACTTGAAGATTTCTAAGGCGGCAATGGTTTCTCATGTTGCCTTATTCAATCGGATTTTCATGTCAACAACACCAAGAGTTAGTTATTCGAGAATAAATATAGGTTCCAAGCTTTTCGCTCCAGAAAATAGAATAATCAGTGGCAACCATTTCGACTTGCATAGCTCTGCCGTACGGAGCTCCGATTCTTGCGACATTGTAAAGGATCGTAAATTATAAAGACAATTCAACTTGCAGCGAATTTCAATTTAACACTTACCTTGTAACTTCCATTAGCTTCGCTCTGGAGGTAATTTATCGATGCGGTTTCGGGATAGTAAGCGACATTTTCTTGAGTTCTGTTATTTGGTTCTCGTGAAATGGGTTACTTCATCAGGGATGATGAGGTAACTGGATGCTATTTCCGATTTCAAGGAAACAGCAGGATATGAACGAGCAGAGGGTAGAAATAAATAAAGAATATTCTACAGAAATCACGCAATCGCTGATAGGTCCGATGCATGTTACACAAAATATCTAAATTTAATTTCTTTCGCTCTTGTTCCATACCGCTATTATTAGGCTCTAATGAAAGTATATTTTTCCATGCTCATCCGTCCGTCGATAATTTTCGGAAGAAGGAAATTTGGGACCTGATTCAGGAGATATTTCCTCGTGAATTTGATTTTCCTTGCAAAAAAAACGATTTGATCGCTAGGATCTTATGACGAGAAAATTACAATAAAAATATGGGAAAGCCCTGTGGACAGGGGCTATGGCGCTTTTGTTCAAACTTCGACAAAGCATATCTCCGAAAGTATTGGTTTTACAGAGTTGGTAATGATATCAATGGATTTTTCTGATAGAACTGCGTCATGAAATAAAGTCATTTAAAAAAACAAAAGTGCCAAAAATTATTAATCCGAAATCACTAGACCGATTCTACCCAATAACGAACTTATCCGAGATATGCATTTCCAAATCGACTCTGAAAATTATATTATATCAATTGAAAATTATCCAATATTCCAGTTTTGTTTTTACTGGAGATATTCTGAACCCAATTAAATTAACTTACCAAAGAATATATTTCCAAAATCATAAGGATTATCCAAGGGCATTATATTATCACCCAAAAATTATAATATCCTATAAGCCTCATAATTCTACAATAGCTGAGGTTATTTCATTGGTCATTTTGCATTCAATCATACTTTGTTTTCTAGAACAGGAGGTATTTTATATCATGAGTAACGAATTTTTAATCGAACCAGCAATAAATATGACATATCTCTTATAGGTAGATAAGATGTCATGTATGATCACATATCATGAAATTCATATATACAAATACGGACGTTAATTTTTGGTTACAGCATTCTGTGAAATCATATAATTACATTTACTATTGAAATTTAGAGAAATCATAACTCCAAAAGTGTTAGTTTGTTAGAATTGAGAATGATATCAATGAATCCTTATGATGAAACTGTATGTTAAAAATGTTGAATTTAAAATATGTATTTTAAAAGAAAAGTTTTTTGCAGGCTGATTTTGCCCACTAACGAACTTAACCGAGATATTTATCTCCCAAACCTACTCTAAAAATGACAACTATCTAGCTCATTCCGTTCTACGTGTTAACGGCCGGACGGACGGACAGACATAATTGATTTTGACTACGGATTCTTGATCTGTGAGTCGAACGAAAATATTTAAGACCATTTTCGAAAATTCGAAAATTACAGACATTTGGGCTAATTGATGAGCTCTCTGTTCCGAGAAACAAGAGTGCCAAACATTGAAATTCTGTATCTTAGAAACTATTCGTGATATATCGCAGGAGGCCAGTGAGATACCTCAACACATCTTTTTACAACGAAGCTCTAGATTTGAACTCGATAGGATCTGTAGGGTTTAAGATATTGGGGTGATATAGGAAAATTATAACCAATATATTGGACCAATTGATTCAAGTTGACCCGAAGAATGTTCTTTGAATTTTGACTTCTTCTTGTGCGCATGTTCTAGCGAACAACGTGCTATCATTTTGCTCAAATGTATGTATAAGAACGAGCTGAAGAGCAGGTGTGAGATGCTTCAAACCTACAGCAACAGTTGAAGAATCAAAGGGGGGAAGAACATGATGAGAGGCAAGTGAGAGATGCCGCAAGCATTCAACATTCAATGCCTGGTTTGTGATATGTAGAAGTTACACCACCGGACATGGAGCAGGTGAGGGCTGCCCCACTTCCAAGACGAAAATGCTGCATACTGCAACGGGCGAAGATCGAACCGTCAATACGGGGGAAGTTATTGAGACTGCAGTAGGAAATCCTAACATGAAAACCACAAGGCATAAATCGAGACTACCGGCTGCAGACCTAGCCGTGATGAATAAAACAATCAACGATCACCTTAAGGAGGACTGTTCGTTAGAAGATGTTGTGGCTACAGTGAGAGCTGCTTCTCCACTTCTCTGTCCACCAGGAAGAAGAACAACAAAGGAGGACAATGTTAGGTCAGGATTGAATGAGCTAGATAAGAAGATAAGATCGGTATGGCAGCAAGCATCTTAGTACCAATGTATCATAGATCTTATAAAATGACAACTGAAGCCTAGCAAGTATTTAGAGGTCATGATGGGTGAGCTGCGTGTGTTGCATCGTACGATGAGCTTGCCTTTATCAATATACTGAAGCAGAAAACTGTCAATAAAACTTGCGGTGGCAAGAAATAAGATGATCAAGAGGCAAAAGTGGATACAACATAACAACACCTTCACCGCAGAACCTTCAAAGTTATTTCGACCCTCACTTCACAGATTCCGGATATTATGTGATCAAAATCTGCACCAGACCGAAGAGCTGATTGAAATAACAACCGAAGAGATTAGACATGCCTTGAAGAGCAAGCATGATTTCACGGCACCTGAACTGGATAGCGTTCAGAACTAGTGGTGCAAGAACTTTCCTGATACCCACCAACATCTAGCTAGATTATTCAGTCAGATAATAATTCACCGTGAGCCAATTCTTTCATGGTTGGTAGAGGACAGATCTGTACTGATACCGAAATCAGGTGATCTAGGACAGCCAAACAACTGCTGTCATTCACGTGTCTCAACACGCTGTATGAAATTCTTGCAAGTTTTCTTCAACATCAGATTCTGGAGTTCATTGGACCCGTGTGGAATCAAATCTACGAACAAAGAGGAGCGAGGAAAGGAGTACAGGGGTGCAAGGACAACCTCCTTATGGACAAGAGCATTTGTCAAGATGCCAGGCACTACAAGGGCGACCTACATTCATCATGGTTGGACTACGCGGAAGCATTTGACATATCGTTTCACAGCTTGATAATATGGCTGCTTGAGATGCTTAAAATTCATCCTAACATCATCCGTGTGATGAAAAACATAGCGCTATGGAGAATCAAGTTCACTGATCGATCCTAAGGTCGGATCTCTTATACCAGATGAGTTCCTTTGAGGAAAGAATTGTGGACTGAATTAAGTCGATATTCTTATTAAATTACGTGAAACGTGAGTATTTTCGTATATTATTAGATATTAAAAAAATTGGTTCAAGCCCTGTGGACAGGAGCTATTGGGCGCATGTTCATCTTCCTTGTGGCCCGTACTGACCAGTAAAGAAAAAAAGCAGTATCATGTTGAATACCTTAATATTATTTTGGAACACAAATTTTCCATTACAATAATCTTCATCTAGCTTCTATTTAGTATCAATTCCTGTAGAACGTGATCATAATAAGTGTTTTCCATATAATAAAATGTGTTTGAACTTGGTATGTAGGAAATCTGACATCAATTGTTGGAATTAATTGATTTGACAAACAGCCGTCAAATGAGGTAAATAGATTTTTGTGACGATTTTCTGTGACCAAAGAACGTCAAAACACGCTGGAATGTGAATTTTAAGCAATATCTTCTGGAATTGAGATCGTATCGAACTGAAATTTTGCACACTCGTGTAGAATGCTTGATTTAACGTCGGTACAAATTTTTTTATTAAAAAATTTTCCAACTGCCCGATCCCAACAATACTTAGATAATATTATATCCATAAATTAAGCATTTCATTATTGCATTTCTTGAAATAGGTACCTTTTCAAGTCGATCAACATCGTCCTTCTTTCGACGTCTAAACTATGACTTGATTCTTTATGTTTATGTCTTTGAATTTGTTTTCGGTGGAATTCAAAGAGTTCATAGAATAATCGATGAAAATACTGAGAGAGACCCAGGAAATTTGACACATTTTGTCTTATATCTCCAGAAATTGGAATCGTATAGAGCCAAAATTTTGCACAATGTTGCAAAATACTACAATTGACGTTAGTACAAGTTTTTGTTGCAATCTGATGAATAGTTCACGAAAAAAAAATTTTTTTTTCGAAAAAATTAAAAGAAATATTTTTTTAAAAATTACCAACATTTCGATCATAACAGAATTTTGCCAAAAGTTGCGCGTTCATATCCTCGAACTGACTACTAAGTTTCGATTCAACATCTTCTTTAGTTCCTGAAATATCAGGGAAATAACCTCAAAATTTTAAATGTCCATAACTCCTAAACCGTCCGGCCGATTTTACCCGTTAACGAACTTAACCGTCGCATTTTGTTCAGAAACCTACCGTGAAAGCTTGAAGTCGATAGGACCTTCGGTGCTCCTGTTATCGTGCCTACGGCCGGAAGTACGGCCGGCCGGCCGGCCGTACGGCACCCAAAAATCTGACACCGGATTCGTGATCAGGGAGTCCGAATTAGTCTATTAGCCAATTTTCAGCTCGAAATTCGAAAATTACAGACATTTGGACGAAATGATAGGACGATGTTCCTCTAGAACATGCGCCCAAAAATTACCAACATTTCGATCATAACAGAATTTTGCCAAAAGTTGCGCGTTTATATCCTCGAACTGACTACCAAGTTTCGATTCAACATCTTCTTTAGTTCCTGAAATATCAGGGAAATAACCTCAAAATTTTAAATGTCTATAACTCCTAAACCGTCCGGCCGATTTTGCCCGTTAACGAACTTAACCGTCGCATTTTGATCAGAAACCTACCCTGAAAGTTTGAAGTTGATAGGACCTTCGGTGCTCCTGTTATCGTGCCTACGGCCGGAAGTACGGCCGGCCGGCCGTACGGCACCCAAAAATCTGACACCGGATTCGTGATCAGGGAGTCCGAATTAGTCTATTAGCCAATTTTCAGCTCGAAATTCGAAAATTACAGACATTTGGACGAAATGATAGGACGATGTTCCCCTAGAACATGCGCCCAAAAATACAGCTATTTTTGACAATTGATTTTTACTGATGGCACAAACATACGATTCAATTGATTTGCGTCATAGGAATAATTCTAGGAATGAATTATCGAGAATAAACCACTGCTTAACAGGTATCATTTATCTCATTGCACAATTGTACGATTCAACTGATTTGTGTCCTTACGCTGCCACAAACAAAGCACTGTTTTCGTCGTAACAGTCCAACAGTATACGTATGTATTCGAAAAGGTCCTTACAACACCACAAACACAGTACTTTTTATTTTTGGTCCAGCAGTAAATAAATATATATTGAACACAGACCCTACGCCACCCCAAACACAACAGTGTTCATTTTCGATACAACAGCGAAAGTATGTATTAGAATAGGTCATTTTGCCACCATAAACACAGCAGTGTTTATTTTCGATATAACATTGAATGTATGCATGTATTTGAGTCAAAACTAATCGTTTGAGACCATTCTCGGCCAAAACGTGGAACAGTTTTTTCAGACGCTCAAGCGCTCGAAGTACCTGGCCACGGTGCTTTTCCAAATTGTTTTAAATTCAGATTCAGATAAATACGTAGTCGCTGTGGGCAAAATGTTAGAATCCAGGTAAAAGCGCGCCAAAATGGCCCATATATCTTACATTCGCTCTTGAATTACAACTACAAGAAGCGGTGCTAAGTAATTGAGTCTCCTATAGTGATCAGAAGAGGATTTCGGAACGAAGCTGATATAATTCAGAACGCATATTCCCGAAAATAGGGAAATCCACTCAAGTTCGCTGAAAAAATGAATAATTTGTTTATTTTATCTCTGGTGAAGAAGCAATGAATCCAGGCAGGACTGTTTACAGCCAATTCGAGTAACGATAGACGGATCTTTTATTCATGTCAAGATCGCGATGGGCCTAAATTTATCGGCGCTAGGACAAACTTTATATGGAGCATTAAATTGGATATATTCTTATATAACTCCCCGTTGAATGCGGACGAAATTGCTGAAAGAAACTTTCTGAAACAGTAATGCATTTCAAGATGTTCTCTGAATATAATAGGCCCCATTCATCAGTAGAAGTTTGAGAATATTTTTCTTCGAGGACGTTTTTGTGAGATATTTGTATATAAAATAGCACAATTGATAAAATTGTGGAAATATTCTCTGGGCAGAAATAAACTGACTGCAACGTTCTCATTATACAGGGTGTCCGGAAATGACGAGCAAGAAATTCAGCGGTGATTTCTAGACCAAAAATAAATGCTACCTCTTCTTATAAAATTTGTTCGAAAATTGATTATTAACGAAGTTACAGGGTGTTAAATTTAAATTTTATTCACAGTTTTTTTGCTCTACGTTTTACCACATTGATAATATTTCGACGAAATTTCGTATTTATGGCTTTTACGGGATGAGCAAAACGAATTTGCAAACCATTTTTTCCCATTTTGTAGAGGGCGCCACATACGAGCCTATACTTTTGTTTGAATGGTCCCAACTTTTTTGTGCTACACTGTATGCAAATTTTGACCAATTATTTTCATTCTCTAGATTTTTTAACACAAAAAAGGTATACATCTTTTGTTTCGATAAATCGAACTCTTTTCGAGAAAAAACGCAAAATAGCATTACTTGCATGCGATGAATACGAAATCTTTTCATTTATTTTCAACCTCAAACATAGCAATACACACATAATAATAATTATACATAACCATAAAGTTCCGACAGACTCTATGGAATATTCCTTCGATATAACGTGAAGCAAACAAACTGTGAATAAAATTTAACTTGAACACCCTGTAACTTCGTTAATAATCAATTTTAGAAAAAAATTTATAGGAAGAAGTATAATTTATTTTTGGTGTAAATATCACCCCTGAATTTTTGGTCATCAATTCCGTACACCCTGTATGTGAATTGACTCCTAGCCTATAATAAGCTTCCAGCCAGTCAAATCGGCAGGCATGGACGTTATATTTCCGGCTCTGCTTCTAAAAAGTGTTGAATTTATTGTACCTCCACCTACTCAGCTCTTTAGAGCTATGTATGGGGATACATTCCTAAACCATAAAGAGAAGCAAGGGTTGTTTTCATACCCAAAATGGGACGGAAAGACTCCTCAGAACCTGAATCTTATCGACCCCTACGTCTTATCTCCTTTCTCCTTTTAATATGGAGAAAATAATAGGGAATAGTGGGAAGGTTTAACGGGTAATTCCGCAAAAGGAGCAGAGCATTCTGCCAGAAGCTAACTTGCAGAAACACTTATCGGTAGGAACCAGCATAATGATTTTTCCCTGCTCCTTTTGCGGAATTGCCCACTAAACCTTCCCAATTAAATATACTTATCCGCATTAACCATATTTCTATATTTCATATCCTCGGGTTGAGGTAGCACCCCACAGGCTGCTTAAGGTTCCTCCGTGCCGATGCCATTGTTTACCTCCAAATTGTTTCCAGTCCAGTCCAGTTTTATTTCCATATTTTCCTTGGCTTCTTTGTGACCCTCTCCTGAAAAAGCCAACTAGCATAGAAACACGTGTCAGCAGGTACCAGCAGAATGATTCTACTCTGCCCCTTTTGCGGAATTACCCGTTAAAACTCATTTTTCTCGTAGTGGGAAACTCCTACCTGGTAACTGGTTAAGACATATGAGGTAACTGGACCAACTGGACTCAAACCTCTTAGCAAAGCTCTCAGATGTAATGCCAACGATATTCGATTTCGAAACACCCTTACCAACGGTAATAAGAGACCGTCTGAAAGCGGTGGATCTCGATAATTGATTGGAAAAAAAATTGGGAAAGCTCTGCGGACAGAAGCTTTGGCGCTTTTGTTTAAACTTTGAAAATTCATCTCCGAAATTATTGGTTTTTCAGAGTTGGCAATGATATCAATGGATTCGTATAATAGAACCATAGACATAAAATAACATGGACTGGTTGTGAGAAAGAGACCATTGAAATCAGCATTGAAAAAAGACAGAATAGTTAAAGGCAAACCACGGTATATGAATATTTTCTTATAATTTGGCGTTTGGCAAAACCACAGAATACAAAACATTGGTTTCCTTTATTCTCTGACCTTTCTTGTTACTGTATTGTTTGGTTTCGTGTATTGTGTATGTGTTTTGGTGATTTGTAGACAGAATATTTAAAGGCAAAACATTTTCATTTAAATCCGACACTCGTTTCTGAATATTCTGATACTTATAAAAAAACATCAATATTTTTATACCATTATTTGCCTTCAAGTATTCTATCCTTCATAACATCTCTCTCTCTAATGTATTCCGCAACGAACTGTGTGATAAAGTTACGTGAGGGCCAGTCCATGTTATTCTATGTCTATGAATAGAACTGATTCATAAGAGAAACTAATTTAAGATTAAATTACGAACTTATATGAGATATTCATTCCTCAAATCTCTCTGAAAATTATATTATATCAATTGAAACTTAGCCAATATTCCCGTTTTGTTTCCACTGAAGATATTCTGAACTTATGAAATTATATATTTCCATCATCATATGGATAATACAAGGGCATATCGTGTAGGGGTAATTATAATATTGTATAGTTGGTCATTTTGCATTCAATCATGCTATGTTTGTTAGATTATTATAGATCATTGAGAGTTACATTCGACATGTCGGTTATAGGTAAATCAGATAACATGCATGAACAGTGAATACAGACAGATAGTCTTGGAACACATAGAATTACGATGTATTATTGAAATTTAAAAAAATTATATATCTGAAAGTATCAGCTTGTTAGAGTTGAAAATGATATAAGTGGATTCTTACGATGAAACTGCATCTTAAAAAAAATTGATTTAAAAATTTGTGATGTAAAACAATTTTGGTTTCGTTACTCCGAAACCATCCAGCCGATTTTGCCCAATAACGAACTCTACTGAGAAATTTATGTCCCTCACCTACTCTGAAAATTTCAACTATCTAGCTCATTCCGTTCGAGAGTTATCGTGTTAAGGGATGGATGGACGGACGGTCGGACAGAATCGATTTTGACTATTGATTTTTGATCAGTGAGTCGAACCTAATCCTTTAAGAGCATTTTCATTCAGAAATTCCAAAATTACAGACATTTGGGCAAATTGATAAGTAACAAGAACGACAAAAAGTCGTCCATTTATCGAATCGACAAAAAGCAGGTATTGTGGTATATGGTCTCAAACTGAGGTTATGCCTCTTGTGCTGCCCATACACACTCAATATTATTGTATAATAATAATTATAATAATAATGGCTCAAGGCCTAAAAAAATGATTTTATGTAACTGTAACACAAAGTTTTGACCTTCAATACTTAAGAATAGTTATTAATGTACCAAGGACGAAAAACTGTCTATTATAGTCGAGACAATAGGCAGTTTTTCGCCGTGCCGCAAAGTACATTTTTTCGTCGACCTCTACATATTTTCATGAATTTTGGACCTCTTAAATAGATTCACAATACAAATGACACATACACTTATGTTTGTATTTAACCGTATCCATAGTGAACATACCACTGACAGTTATTCTTACAGACACTAATGGCGATTTCCATTGACACGCTCGGATCACTTGTCTTCAATAATTTCGATTTCACGGCCGCAAATTAGTACGTTAAATGTCACTCTTCATAGTGATCGACGAAAAATATTTTTCTGCGTGTCTATTGTTGACAGTTGTTTTCCAAAAATTACTCAACGTTTAATGATAAAACTGAAGATTACCTAGATGTATTCATTATGGAAAATGATATTATGATTATGGCGAATGTAACATAATTATTTCTCGAACCTGCCATACATTTGGTGCAAGATTCTCTCATACGGAAACTCCAGCAGTTAAATCACTTCTCGTCTTTCTCATGCGCAAAACGTAAATGCCCGTAAGGGGTAACATGAATTTCAAAATTAGCCCCAGGGCCACGTTACGGACAGTCCAACTCGGAAACAAAGATTTTTCTCCAAACTGACTTGTTCTTGCACATAATTGCAATGAATATTCTTTTAAAACCTCACAATACCGGCTCAGCATCAGAACCATGGCCAATAGTCCTAAACCACTCCCGACATAACACATACAACCCAAAAACTGTAACTTCTCCTCTGTGCATGCGCAATCCACTCACGGCTGAAAGTCCTCTCAAAATCACACACCACACAAAAAATTTCGATTCTCCAACACTAGTAGTTCAGGAGATATCGCATCTTGAATCCACGCATGCGCAGACCCTATTCGGTGGATTCTATGGAGGAATAGCATCCGACACCCCAAAACCCCAATCCTCTCAGACGAAAAGTCTGGCAGTTAAATCACTTCTCATCTGCGCATGCGCATAACGAAAAATGCTAGGAAGGGGCAGCATGAACTCAAAAAAAATAGGTTTCAGAAGTTCGAATATTGCGCAAAATAGTATTAGTTTTTGAATTTTTCATGTCATGTGATTCTCACGAAATTTTGCAAAACTGTTAGCAATTCGGTCTCTAGCATCTAACTTCTGAGTTTCAATTCAAACAAATCAGTATATTTCGAGTTATAGAAGAAAACAAAATTTTCAAATTTTTGAATTTTTTTTGCTACGTTAGGACATTGCGATCAATACAAAACTTTCTATGCATATAAAGATCATGATTCTATAATTTGATTCTAAATTTCAGATAGATCGATTGATCGGTTCCGGAAAGATTTATAAAAAATATTTTAAGTGAAAAGGGCCATAACTCCGAAACCATTACGTGGATTCCGCCCGTTAGCGGATCCCCTGAGATATTTACGCTCTAAACCTACATTGCAAATTTCAATCTTCTAACTCCTTCCGTTCGAGAGTTATCGTGCTAACGGCCGGCCAAATGGACAGAATTTAGTTTGAGCTCGGATTATTCATCAGTGAGTCGAACTCCATCGTTCGAGACCATCTTTGCAAATAAATTTGAAAAATAGATAAATTGTGGCAAAATGATAGTACGCTTTTATCGTATTTCCGTGTTAACGTTCATCGGATCCTCAGTATCTCAGTCAATGCACAGTTGTCAGATGGATTTTTTCGATAAACTGATAAATAGTTTTGATTCCTTAAATAAGTTTTGTGAAACCTGAATCTCGCTGATATGCTAATCAAATTTGACAGAGTAATCGGTTGATTGCGGAATGAATGAATCATGGTGATACCCACAGTTGTTACTATTACACACATAATGCATGGTTGGACGCTTGAAACTTGCATCCATGAGGTTACATAATCAACGTTGCCGATGCTTAAAATCCGCTGACTTGCTTCCCAGATGATGAAATACGGATATAGGTATCTGATTGAAAAACTTCACCAAAGACTCCAACGGAAATTCATTCATTATTATTTTAGACATGTTATATCGATGGCATTCTGAACTCTCATAAACCTCAACCGAATTATTTGATTGACTCGAGCTAGGGGGAGAGGAAATTAAACCGACAAGCAGCCCTCAGTTTTGCCAATTTTGGAACAGGGACAAAGAAAAGTCGGCAGAGAATGAACGCGACATCCATCCATAATCGATTCGCCGATTCTCTTCATACATTGCGAACCAATTTGTTCATCTTCTTCTTCTGTTCGTCAATAATTAGCGTGGTAAAGACGGCCTCGTATGAGAACAGACTTTTCTGGAAGTTTGATGAATAATTTAGGATGAAAATGAAACAGCGGGGATCACTAAATCAGTCAGGGATCAGGAGCTTTTGCGTGCAGGTTCTCGTGTCTACTCACCTCCATTGGACACTCTTAATCGAATTTGGCATCGACATATACCGTTTTCCCATTATTCAATAAATGAATACATTTCATAGCATTTTAATGAGCGACTTCAGAAACGAGAAAATCAAATGATTTTTAATTCTGACATATATTGTATTCTATTGGAATTGAATTACGGAAAAACTTAAGCCTCAAGTAGCTCCAGCATACTATATTCACAAAGTAATCATTAAAGGATACTGTGGGAGGTATACTCATTATTGAAAGGTGAAAATTAATGAAAATTAGTGGATCGGCATTCTACACAAGTAATCAATGAGTTATAAATGGATCTGATTTGTATACTTTTAGTTATAGAGGAAATAACAACGACATTTCAGATGAATATAACTCCAAAACGTTCGCTATTTCTTTTCGTTCTCAAGTTATCGTGAGATACATAAAATATTATTTCATGATTTTTTTTTAAATTTTTTAGTGGTACTGTCCTCACAAAATTCGACACACTTCTTGGCGTTCATATTCTTAAACTATTCACCAAGTTTTAATTCGATCGGGTCTGTATTTTTTGAGTTATCGAGGAAAAATATTCCAGATGGGTATAACTCCGAAACCGGACCGATTATGCCCAGCGACGAACTAAGCTTTGCCATTTGGATGCCTAACCTACCCTGAAGATTGCAAGTCCCTATATCTTCAGCTTCGAAAGTTATCGAGGCAACGGTCACCCATCCAGCTACTGAAATCACACAATGGTGCTCAGATCTTCAACAATATTGATCTGATCGTGTTCAAACTTGGGAATTGGCAGTTAAGTTAGGTTTTGAAGACTCTCGCAAATCTGTGCGATGTCGGACGAATAGTTTCTGATAATATAGAATTTTTTTCAATGATTCCTTACGAATTTTATAGTGATACGATCCTCACGACATTTTACAAGAATTTTCGCGTTGGCATTCTTCAACCAACTACCATGTTTGAATTGGATCGGATTCGTATTGTTTGAGTTACTGAGGAAATGACAACCAAATTTCAGATGGATACAACTTCAAAACTGTTTGGCCGATTGCTTATGAACGAACCGCATTCAGATGCATAACCTACCCTAAAAATTGCAAGTTCTTTTTCTGTTCTGAGGTTATCGTGACATGAATAATATCTATAATAGTGTTATGACTCACAAAATATTTCACAAGCGTCTTTGTGTCAGTATTATACAACTACCTATCAAGTTTCAATTCACTCGGCCTGCTGCGATTGCATTCTGCTTGAATTCGCCAGAAACCAGAATCGTGTTAACAAGTTCAATATCTGAATAAAAATGCGGCATCCCAAAATGAAACAAAAATCACTACAAGTCGTATGTACCGTTCAATTAAGTGTAGTGAACATGTGATCTTCAATATACTTACAACTTTGAGAAGAGGAGAACTAGGGAAGGTATGATGTTCAGTTTCCGTGCCCATCATGAAAACTCCGGCGAAGATATCCAGCGTCTTCATTTGGTGCGCTATTCAGGTGAACAGAGTGCCTATCAATTCGTCCAAATGTATGTAATTTTCGAATTTTTGCGCGTATGTTCTGGGGAACATCGCGTTATAGTTTTGCCCAAATGTGAAATTTAATTCTGTGGTGCCGTACGGCCGTCCGGCCGTTGCCACGATAACTTGAGAACGGAAAGAGCTAGCGACTTGAAATTTCCAGGGTAGGTGGCGCATCCCAATACGACGGACAAGTTCGTTAATGGGTATAATCGGCCCAATGGTTTCCGAGTAATAATTTTATTTTCAACCAAAATAAATCCGATCGAATTTAAACTTGGTGAATAGTTGTAGAATATAGACCTTAGCACGTTTGTGAAATTTTGTGAGAATCGGATCGCTAGAAAATTATTAAAAAATTATTAAAAAATATTTTTGTTGTCACGATAACCTGAGAACGGAAGGAGATAGCAGCTTGAAAATTTCAGGTTAGGTTGTGCACCTGAATGTGACATTTGAGTTTGTTTATGAGCATAATCGTCCAAACGGTTTTAGAGTTATAGCCATCTGAAATTTTCTGAAATTTGGTAGTTTTTTGTTCCTCATTAACTCGAAGAATAAAAAAACCGATTGAATTCAAACATTGTTATTAGTTGAAAAATGCCACCGCGAAAATTCTTGCAGAATTTCGTGAGGATGAAAATTAAAAAAAAATAGTTGAAAATTATTGAAAACAAAACTATATATCATAAACTATTCGTCCGGCATGGCTGAAATTTTGGAACAGCCTTCAGAACCTAACTCTACTGCAGAATTCCAAGTTTGAACATGATCGGATCTATATTGTTGGAGAACCGGGCAGCCTTTTGTGAGTTCGGTAGCGTAGTGGTAGCCAAGTGTAGCGGATGGGAATCGTCGTATGATAATATGTAGTCTATGGTCGTATTTTTGCGAGAAGCTTCAAAAATAAAATAAAAATATGAATGTCATGATGACATATTTTCGCTCGTATATTATGGGAAAATCGTCTTATTTCATCACAAATCTATGGGAGATGATAGCCCTACATTAGTGGTCAGACCTGGTTTTGAAAGAGATCCTCCTTAGGAGGAGGCAACTAAATATTGAAGGGATTTCTATGAACAAGAGTGAATATCTTTGAGAAATAGAGAAGGCGATTCTTCTTCAAGAGATCCATGTGCCTTCAGAGGAGTATATTTGTGAGAGGGGACTTTTGAAAGGTTATGTATTATTTTTAATATGATATCGCTGAAATTTTGCTGAAGGCTTCTGATCTTGTAAGGTGAGAGGCTCATTTGTGGATATTAAATCTTGTGATGGGTAGAGAGGAATTTTAGGCCATGTAGGCCACTAAGGCCCACTTGTACGAATGCGGGTTATCTAATTAAATCCGGATTAACTCTAAACCTAGGGTTAAATTGATAATAGGTCTTGCACCTTCAAGAGTTAGAGCCTAACCCTGGGTTAAAACTATAAAAATTTAACCCGGCAAAATAGCAGGGTTAAATGGCTAAGTCCGGGTTAGTCATGTAAAAATTGACATTTCTAATTTAAATAGTTTCGATTTGTGATGAATTTCTGGTAAATAATAAATATTAGCAGTGATCGGTAAATTGCTTGTGTGGTATTTTTGAGAATGATTCATGATTAATGGATATACTACAAACTACATTCTGATCTACGCATGCGCCCCGTTTTAACCTCAACATCGAATCTGAAATCTGAAACGTAAACAAAATATTCTCAATCCACGAAGTACGAACGAGTATTCCTTCCGTTGAAAATAATCGAGATTACCTTGTATTTGAAGATTGGAGGAATCTAGAAATATTGTTTACGTATGTGAAAGAAATTCCAAATTATGGAGAACTGTGGAAAAGTTGTTCAGAAAGAAGATATCTGGTATATGTCCTTCAGGATTTCTGGCTAAAAATCAGCAGTAAGTAATAGAAGTGAATTGAATGAATTACTTTACTCAGAGAAATCCAAGTCTTAATATTTCCTTTCAGGTTGGAATGAATTAAGGTCCAGTTGACGCAGAGCAAAAAAGTAATGCTTTTCGACAAATAGAATGCATGAGTTACTCTTGGAGTTACTGCAGATAGAATTCTTAAAAACAAGGTATATGGAACTTAGTCGATTGAATATTTGTGAAGCTTAAGTATATCTCATGAGAAAATTTAATATTGATAAGAGGCAACCAAGATGACATGAACACTAAAATTTTTAAAGTTCAAAAGTGGAATAGCCAAGAAGAAAATCTAGTGTTTCTATTCAAACAAATCTGTTTTCCTGATATCATGGGTCTCTTACGATCCATCATCAGGGTGTTTGGATGACAGCGTGTACCTATATAATAGGCATTTTTAACGAAACATTTTAATTTTTCTAATTGCAGAATATTTTAAAATATAGGAGTAGAAGGCGATGCAATATAACATGTGTGTAGGTATATATTATGTATATTGTTTTCCCGTGGAACTTCAGGTATATGTTTCTTAAATGCTTGTTGCTTAGCATGCTTAACAATGAATACCTCTGAAGAACAGATTTTACTAATATTATAATAGAATGGCTTGATAATTCAACGCTAACTTTGAAAATGATGTATCCTAGTGTTGCGGAGGAAATTCCAAGTATATTTTACAACGAGAAGTAGTATATAAGGAAACGGAGAAAGTCAGTTATCATATTTTAATAATAATCTATATACAAGTATTTATCCTCCCTGCAGTGTTTCACGAATCCTCCATGATTATGTGGGCAGCAGTGGTCCAAATTCGAAAAAATGTATTGCATGCTGCTTGTTTTAGAATGGTCTTGAACGATTAGTTCAGCCTCACTTATAAAGAATCTGAGGTGAAAATTGATTATGTCTGTCTGGTTATCAGCACGATTACACTCGAACGCAATATGTTAGATTTTAAGAGTAGATTTGGAGTCCACGTACGCCGGCTAAGTTCGTTGAGGGGCAAAATCCACCCAGTGATTTCAGAGTTATAGCCATCTGAAATTTTATTTTCCCACTAACTTGAAATATACTGATCTGATCGAATCAAAGCTAGGTAGTTAGTTGAAAAATACAGACACGAACACTTACGCGAAATTTTGTGAGTATCGATAGGCCTGAAAAATTTAAAAAATCTGTATCTCACAAACTATGTGACAGATATCGTTGAGAGTCTTCAAAACCTTATTTCTAGATTTGAACTCGATCAGATCTATATTGGTGAAGATATTGCCGAACTATCGAAATATTCCATGGATCGCGATGTAGGTACTAGTCCACTGGATTACACTTGACAAAATAAGTTTTCAACAGTTTTTTATTTTTGCGTGGCTGAAAATTATTTCAAGAATTATATTTTGTGCTTTCCATAGATCGTGTTAGTATTGTCATTCAAATATCTACTTTTCTTGAGTTTAATGTTCCTCTATGGTCTTGAGTAATTTTGCTCAAAAACTGATTTTAATCGGTATTTAATGTCTATTGCGGGTCAAGACGAGTTTAATGTGGTACAAATGGGCAAATTTAAAAAAAAAGGATTTAGTTTGGATGTATTCCAGTAAAATAATTAAACCCAGAAATATGGAGGAACAGAAGGATGTAACTTGTTTTTCATTCAGTTCAAAGAAGGGAATTGTAAATATAAATAACTTATCATGGAAAATTATTATAGTGCCTTAGTAGAGCAATTGAAGAAAATGTTCATCTTTTTCGTGTCAGACTCAACATTTGTCGTCTGATCATTTTCAAGCAGCCAACCCAGTAAATATCTTAGTTAAAATAGAAGTCCCAGTACCTCAATCCGATCCTGTTTAGGAAATTCTGCCTGTACCTTACAAAGTTTTCGTTGCTATACCATACCCCGTTAACGTTTTGGTTCCACATCTGTACTCAATGCCTGAACACGTCCCATATCTAGTCAAAGTACTCGTATCAGTTGACCGTCGAAACCCAGTTCAATTTTAGGATGAAAATGGTATCAATTGTTTTGGTTCGACTAACTGATCAAGAACCTGTGGTCAAAATCGATTCTGTCCAGCCGTCCATCCGCTAACACGATAACTCTCGAACCGAATTAGCTAGAAAGTAGAAAATTTTGGGGCAGGTTTGGGAGATAAATATCTCGGTTTTTGTTTTCTTATTGGGCAAAATTGGCCTGGTGGTTTCGGAGTAACGAAAAAAAAAATATTTTCTTTTACATTACAAATCTCAAATTTATTTTTTTAAGATGCAGTTTCATCATAAAAATCCACTGATACAATTCTCAACTCCAACAATGTGATACGTGAGATAATTTCAGTAATTAATCGTATATAATTATTCTTTTGATTGAGAGCTTTAGATGTGTTAGCAGAGGTTAGTGTAATGGGGTACCATACAATTCGACGTATTTAACAAGAGTTTAGGGAAAAACCTCAGAAAAACACCCTGTCTCCCCGTGAGTGTTGTGGATTGCAAATATTGAATTTGTTTACAAAAGCAGTAATTTTATGATTTCATAGAATGCTCTAATTATAATTTGCTGATGTACGGAAATCCAACCTTGGAGGTGAGTCATAGACTTACGTTTTGAGTTTAATCATTTATGATGCAGTTCTATCATAAGAGTCCATTGATATCATTCCCAACTCTGAGAAACCAATACTTTCGGAGATATGATTTGTCAAAGTTTAAACAAGAAAGCCCTGTCCACAGGGCATACCCACTTTTTTTCTTTGAATATTTAGTGAAATTGGGTATTATTGATCATCCCAAGCTATTTTTATGTCATATGATCCTCTTAAAAGTTTTGTGACCTTTTCCGCAAGTCCGTATAGACAATTATGTCTGACGAAGGAGTCTGATATAGACTCCGAAACGTTACGATATAGTTGTTTCTTCGTTGATGTTGTTTCGGTATTGTTTGTTAAGCAACATTGTTCGATTGATTGCTTCTGACAAATATCTTGTGTTTCTTACGCAGAAGCAAATCAAAAAAAAAAATATTATTTTATACATATTTTTGTCAGAGTTTGGGATAGAAAACCCAGAAAAGAAACGTTTTAATATCTACATTCATTCCCACAAACTCAGTAGACAGTATTTCCGAACATCTCAGAGATGAAAGTTTCTTCCAAATAGGGTTTTCCACCTGTGGCTACCTGAATATATGGTTATGATAAAGTTTTTCAAACTTAAAAAGATATATATTTTAGCATACAAGGTGCACCTTGCATGTTAAAATATATTTTTTTATGTCTCACCGCATGTGCATATTGAAAGTTTACCGAGAAATACATATAGTATCCGTTTGCAATTTTGACATCATTCAAAATAATCTTCTTGTTTCAAATATCTGCAATGATTTATGGCGGTCGGTAATAGCGGAAATGGATATCCACTCAGTTATTTCACATGGAACATCCTGTTTAATATTTCAGTTTCGGATGTATATACAAATTGCCATTTCAATTGTGGCCATAAACTTCCTTACACAGAGGCAAACATAGATGAAAGTGTATTACTAAATTGTTTTCACGTAACATTTATTTCAGAATATGTTAAGAATAGTACAATCAAAGTAGAGGGAACTCCAAGAAGACTATTTTCTTATCTCAATTGAAATGTAGCGATAAAACAATCACACTGTTTGTATTTGAAAAAATAAATCTATTGCCTCATTCTGAATTCCAACTTTGTCAATATCATTTGAACCTCCTATATGCCAGAATTTTATTTTACCTACAAATAACTATTACGTAACTTTTCCGCAACTAATTTGATAAAACAGATCCGAAGTTGTTCATTACGCTTCACATTATATTACTCGATGTAATTATGGTAAATTCAACTTAATATAAAAAAATAATTTGAATACATTTCAAAATGTAAAAATATCCAGGGTGTTCCAATTTGAATGAGCGAGGCGATATCCATTTTCGGTATAACCAGAAGTCATTAATCTTTGCAAATGTATCAAAACAGAATGTTCTTTCGCATTATGTCTTTGTACAAAATTTCAAAAGTATCCAATATTCATATAGTTATCTGTACACTTCTAATGGACACTGCCAGTGACACTCTGTATATAAGAAGGAAATAGTATGCCACTGAACTATGCAAATTTCAAAAAGAAAACGTCAGTGTTTGAGACAGGTCTGTAAATTTACTATTTGGGCATCCAATCAACACTGCAAATTTTTACTTGAGAGTTGATCGTGTTGAAGTGGATAAATGTAATTTGTTCTTGTTTCAGATTGCAGGAAATGATGATACGACCGAAATACCTATGTTTTATTGAAGTCATTATAGAAACATTGACATATTTTGTGAACATTTATTGGGTTGAGGGAATAGTTTTTAACAAGATACGTCAGTATTTTACTAGTAAAGTAATTAATTGAATATGAAACACAACAGGTATATTTTCACGAAGATATCAATAGTAAGATGTATACTATGTAGTATGAGTCATCTGAATTTACTAAATCATAATAGAATAGTATATTCTAAAACAAGTTGCAGAATGGGCTCCTATTAGAACACGAATGCATGAGTGTTGGAAATGCCTTCTGCAACGAGTATTAGACGATATTTTCTCTATTTCAGGCAAGTTTTGTAAAATACTGTTGAAATTTAATGAAGAATTCGGATTATAAATCCTAGTGACTTTTGTATTGACTGTTACGAAAGTTGACAGATTACGGAATTTGAATTTTAAACGTACCTACGTAGGGCATGGAGATCAGATTTAAAACAGCATCCTAATAGCATGAATGATTCAAAACTAGCAAGAAGGAAATCTCTAGTACCATATTTTTCAATAAAAATAATGCTTTTCCTCAACAATTATTTCACTATATCCAGATTATATTGTATTGTCAATTGACGTGTGTTGAAATTTGATAGGATCGAATGTCAGCGCTGACTACCACAAAACGAAAAATATAACTAGAAACAATGCGGGAATGAGTTCATTCCAGCACTATTTTCAGTGCTGGAATGAACTCATTACGACACTGAAATAGAGAAACAAATTTTTCTCTAGATTCTTTTGATCCCCGTTCGTCTTGAAATTCTGCGTATTGGACATTTTTATTGCGAAATATACAAACGTTTAATTAATCCCAAATGATTCTGTTCCAACTTATTTATCTCCTGAAAACAATGGCTTCCTCTAGAGTTTATCTCTATCGAAATTAAAAAATGATGGGTTTCATTTTTCCAAACCAAATTATGCCTTCCTGAATGGAAGGCATAATACTGCACCCTAATGAATGGTTAAATTGAAGGACTCATTTTCAGTCCCCCTCATTAATTTTTCTTGCCTTCAGGGCCTGGGCTGAAAGCTGTCTCATTGAAGCATTTTAGGGTAGAATATTCATGTAACGGAGAAGCAATGAATCATTTTTTTTTCGAATATTTCTAACTAGAAATCTTTAATGAATCCGGATTTTTAATGAGTCTCTCGATATTCCGATATGGAATTGTCTTACCTTATACAAAATTTAGTTCAAGCACTGACGTGAAGTCAGAAGCTTTTGCGCGTATGTTCTATTGTCCATTCTCCTGTATTGGACAGTCTTAATCGAATTTACCATGATGAATTCTGTTTTCCGTTCTCCTGTATTCGACACACTCCTTTATGTCGATATTCTACAACTATTCACCAAGCTTCAATTCAATTTTTTGAATTATCGAGGAAATATCGAGGAAATATCGAGGAAATATCGAGGAATAATATTCCAGTTGGGTATAACTCCGAAACCGATGGACCGATTATGCCCAAAAACGAAATAATCTCTGCCAATGAGATGTAAAACCTACCCTGAAAATTGCAAGTCCTTATCTCCTTTCTTTCAAAAGTTATAGAGGCAACGGTCACCCATCCAGCTACTGAACTCACACAAGGGTGCTCGGATCTCCGACAATTTAGATCCGATCCAGTTCAAACTTTTCCGTAGAGTTCCGTTTTGATGGGTCACGCAAAATTTCAACGATGTCGGACGAATAGTTTCTGATATATAGAATTTTTTTGATTGAGTTTTTAAAAATTCTCGAGTAATACGATCCTCATGAAATTCTGCAAGAATTCTTGCGTTAACATTCTACATCTGAAAATCTTGTTTGAATCGGATCGGTTCCATATTTTTCAAGTTATTGAGGAAATAATAATCAAATTTCAGCTGGGTAGAACTCCAAAACTGTTCGACCGATTATACCTATAAATGAACTCAAATGTTCCATTCAGATACACAACCGTCCCCGAGAATTTCAAGTCGCTATATCTTTCCGTTCCCAGGTTATGTTGACATAAATAATATTTTTGTTAATTAAAAGGTTTCTTTCTGGGTTTTCTCTCACAAACTGTGAAAAATATCTATAAAATATAAATGAATTATTCTGCGATTTGCTTTTGCGTAAGATACACAACATACATATTTGTCAAAAGCAATCAATTGAACAATGCTGCCTTACAAACAACAACGAAACAACATCAACGAAGAAACAACTAAATCGTAACGTTTCGGAGTCTATATCCGACTCCTTCGTCAGACGCTTGACGAAAATCTTTAGAATTATTTTGTTGTTTCGTTGTTGTTTGTTAGGCAACATTATTCAATTGATTGCTTCTGACAAATATCTTGTGTTTCTTACGCAGAAGCAAATCGCAGAATAATCAATTCGTAGAATAATTAATTTCTATTTTATAGAATTTTCAGAGTTTGGGAGAGAAAACCCAGAAAGAAACCTTTTAATAATGAGTATACCTCCCACTGTATCCTTTAATGATTACTTAATATTTTTGATAATCAGTAGCAGTGCTACTGAATATCTTGAGTATGAACGTTGCAAATATTGTAGTCAACAATTCAAGCTAGTTTCATGAAATTGATACCTGTATGATGTTTAGTTTTTTTTATTCATTAGACGATATGACAATGACAACAACAATTGTTAGATTGTAATGTGTTGATCTTTGCCTGAGGAAGACGAAAAATAGACGTCGAAACGTAGCTCTAGATCGAAGTATTTTTATTGGTTCCTTCAACCGAAACTATACTTTCAAGACAAAAGAATTCACCATGATAAATTCGATTAAGACTGTCGAATACAGGAGAATGGACAATAGAACATACGCGCAAAAGCTCCTGACTTCACGTCAGTGCTTGAACCAATTTTTAATATTATTATTACCACATTGTTTGGTGATAAATTTAGAAGAAGATATCTTTTATTAGGTAAAATGAAAAAGCTCTAAGAAGCTATTTGATGTGGTGACTTCAATTATCCACAGATAATGTGGCCCGTGTAGGATACCCCTGAACTACATAATTCTACAACAGCTTTCGCTTATATGGTTGCGAATACAGTTTTAACTGAGCTTGTTATAGAGCCAACACGATTTAGGTGGAACCAGGTACCGTCAACACTTGATATGATCTTGACAAATGATGAACAACTTTTGACCCACTTCAGTTCCGTCCCCCGTTTGTTAAATCACCACATACGTTCGGTTCACCTTCACTCCAAGACCAGCTAGCAAAGAGATCACATACAGCGGGACAGATAGTCGAGGTGTGTCAGCTGAGCTATGTGAGTTGGACTGGCGTTGTTTGCTCTCTTGTGGTGATGCCGACGGAATGTGGAGGATCTCCTATGAAACAATTATTTGCAGTATTACTAGACATACCACCCCAACAACTAAACGTTGTAATCCGTGCCTTGGATCGATGGCCGTTTGCTTGTTCACCACAAGATCGAAACCAGCCGATAAACGGGTTCAGTGTCATTTCTCGAATTCCTCAATGACTCATCTGAGGCTAACTCGATGGAATTATGAGGTTTCAATAGTACATGGTGGTACATGGCCCTTGTATAGTCATGCTATAAAAACACTTCATTCCAAGGTGGGTGTACCTCCTACGGGTGGACAACTTTTCCGGACCAAAGGGGAGATGAGTGAGCTCTAAGGAAATCTCTTCGCGTCTGCTTGTACCTCCGAGCCTATAGACGATGTTCTTCCGGAAGTTTCAACGCGAAAAGAGGACGCATCAATTTATAACATAGAATTTAATACAGAGATTGAAATGCTCATAAGTGAACTTGATGCTTCCACCGCATCTGGTCCTGGAGGAATTATTTATTTTTTTCCTCAAGAATTACTCCATATCCCTCCCACTGAGTTTAGTATAATGATGTCTTCAAGCAGACGAATATACTGCCTGCAAGCTGGTCGATCACTAGCACCACCCCCATTTTCAAGAAGGGGGACAAGTTTGAACCCGATAACTACCACCCGATAAGCTTACCGTCGATGGTAATCGATTATTATTTGCTTTCTGTGGTCGATCGATGGTATCCAAGTTGATGGAGACTGCATGTTAGCTGTTCTCCTCGCTCCGAACGTGGTGCCTGGCGCTCTTGTTCCTCGGAACAGAGTGCTTATCAATTTGCTCACATGTCTTTTAATTTTCGAAGGTTTGGATGAAAATGGTTTTAGACGATTTGGTTCGACACACCGATCAAGAATCCGTCGTCGAAATCGATTCTGTCCCGCCACTCCAGCCGGCCGATACCTCTCGAACGGAATGAGCTAGATAATTGAAATTTCCAAAGTAGGTTTAGAAGATGAATATCTCGGATAAGTTCGTTAGTGGTTTTTTTGGCATAATTGGCCCAACGGTTTCCGAGTAATAATTTTGTGTTCAACCAATACAAATCCGATCGAATTGAAACTTGGTGAGTAGTTTTAGAATGCAAACCTAAGCACGCTAGTAAAATTTCGTGTGAGTCAGATCACTAGAAAAGTTTTAAAAAATTATAAAAAAATATTATTTATGTCACCATAACCTGAGAACGGAAACAGATAGCGACTGGAAATTTTCGGGTAAGGTTGTGCATCCGAATGGGATATCTGAGTTCGTTCATAGATATAATCGGCCAAACGGTGTTGGAGTTATACCCATCTGAAATTTGGTTGTTATTTCCTCAATTACTCGAAAAATATAAAACCAATCCAATTAGTTAGTGGTATAAGAGTAACGAAAAAAAAAATATTTTTTTACATTATAAATTTCGAATTAAATTTTGTTTAAGATGCAGTTTCATCATAAAAATCAATTGATATCAATTTCAACTCTAACGAGCTGATAATTTTGGAAATAAGATTTTTCTGAATTTCAATAATACATTGTACTTCTATATTTTCACAGAATGCGAATTATATATGTCTGTGGTCTATCTGTGTTCACTGTTCATTCATGTCATCTTATATATCTATAAGAGATGTCATTTATTTCTGTTCTAGTTTGTTTATATAATTAGTACTTTGGAAATATTTTGTTTTGGTAGACAAGGTTCCGAATCTTGAATTTGTGAATATATACAAAACAGTTTTGATACCAAACATAATATTGACTTGTTGCATATTGAATAATTTATGTAAAAATATTGGGGTTGATGTTTCAGCAGATTTAGAATTGGATCAGTTTAATGATATAGTTTATGAAGGCAATAGGAAAGATCAACATAATGGAATCATCAAAAGAAATTATTGTTCGTTGACCACCGAGGTTAATATTACAAGTTTGTTAATGGGTAGAATTGCTCTGTTGGTTTTGGAGTAATAATTTTGGGCACTCTTGTTGAATTTATATTCTTCAATGATGTTTGAAATGAATTTATTTTATTATGAAGTTCTATCACAAGAATCCATTGATATCATTCCCAACCCTGAGAAACCAATACTTTCGGGATATAAAACAAGACACACGGTGAAATATTCATTGATTTAAACTATCAACAAATATTTCACATGGCCGAGCTAAATCAGCTCATCGCTCAGTATTTCCCAAAGAGGAAAGCGTTATTCAGGGGCAGACACAAACCCAGGGTTTCATGATGATTACCCGTTATTAGCCCGGCCACGCGCAATATTTGTTGATGGTTAAATCACCGTGCGTCTTGGTTTAGTTAGTGGCAATTAGCCAAAGTTCACCTCATTCAAAGTTCACTGGTTTGTGGTTTATCTAACCATACGGAACCGGGTGTTTTCAGTCCGTAAAGGTCGCTATATAGGTAGATGGCATTGCCATTCCTTGACCCTCTTACGGCGAAAGAATTATAGTCGCTGAACATCGCTCAAGGTTTCTTCATCGCAGAGGGTCAGAGTTCATAAGGATCTCCATAGATGCCACTTGTGGGATTCCTTCCCTAACAGTTTGCAACCGATGGATTTAAGTTCCCTTAGAACCCCTTCAGTTCCATTCAGTGTCCGCGAAGTCACACTGATGATTGGTAATAACTATGAAACCCTGGATTTGAGTCTGGCCCTGAATGTCGCTTTCTTCTTTGGGGAACACTGACCGATGATGGGATCTAGCCCGGCCACGCGGAATATTTGTTGATAGTTAAAATCAATAAATATTTCACGGTGTGTCTTGTTGCAGTTATTGGCAATCAGGCAAAGTTCACCACATTCAATATTCACGTTCGGGATATGATTTGTCGAGGTTTGAACGAGAGCGCCAAAGCTCCATTCCACAGAGCTTTCCCACATTTTGTAAATACAACGACAGAACCTCCAAATATACATCAAAACACACGAAACACACTGGTGGTTGCTACGAAAGACTCGATGATCTGTTCATTTCCTTATTGTGTGAATTTTTCCAGCAGATTATTCGAAAATGTTCTTTCATGCAAACCGTGTCCTGACGCTAACGAACGCAGTGAAAAAATAATTATCCAATTTGGTGCAGTTGTGCAGTGGACTCGTTACATAGAATTCGACGATTAATTTTCGCCGAAAATGTTCTCAAACGATTGGGTTTGACCCACTGATGAAGAATTCGAGGTCAAATTAAATTCAAGACAGCAACTTGCAAGTAGGTTGCGCGTCCGAATCTGAAGGTTGAGTTCGTTAATGGGCATACTCGGCCAAATGGTTATTAGTTGTACAATGCCGACGCGGTTTATTTACTGAACGTCATATCACTCAAAAATATTGTCTGCAAATCTTAATATATATATTTCTTGTGTGCGTGTGTATGTGACTGAACTCCTCCTAAACGACTGGACCGATTTTGATGAAATTTTTTGTGTGTGTTCGTGGAGATTCGAGAATGGTTTAGATTTACAATTTGGTCTACTGGAAAATGTTTTTGGCGTTGGAGTTTGAGTTGGCGTTGAAGTTGGCGTTGGGGTTGGAGTTGAAGTTGGAGTAGGTATTGTGGTTGGCATTGGTTATGGAGTTGGCGTTGTAGTTGGAGTTGTAGTAGTTGTAGTTGGATTGGAGTTGGAGGTGGAGATGGAGGTGGAAATGGAGATGGAGGTGGAAATGGAGATGGAGGTGGAAATGGAGTCGGAGTCGGAGTCGGAGTCGGAGTCGGATTCGGAGTCGTCGGAGTCGGAGTCGTCGGAGTCGGAGTCGGAGTCGGAGTCGGAGTCGGAGTCAGAGTCGGAGTCGGAGTCGGAGTCGGAGTCGGAGTTGGAGTCGGAGTCGTAGTCGGAGTCGGAGTCGGAGTAGGAGTCGGAGTCGTAGTTGGAGATGGAGTTGGAGTTAGAGTTAGAGTTGGATTTGGATTTGGAGTTGGCGTTGGCGTTGGGCAGGCGTTGAGGAGGCAGTACGAAGTCTGCCGGGTCAGCTAGTATTTTATATTTCAGTAAATATCTGTCTCATTGCGCTGAAATTCCGCACAAACCATCAACCCATCATTTTACAATCGAGTACCGGGCGTCTGCTCGGTCATTTTAATCTTTTAGGAATTATTATGGAAATAAAATGTCGAACTGGGGTCTAATTCTTCTGAGATTTTAAATCATGTAAATCTTCTGATATCACGTCAGTGCTTTTCTCACTCCAAATCACGAAACCTGTTCTTCTATACTTTGGTAATTCAGATTGATTATCGTCATTATCTCTTCAGTTTCATGAACCTGAATCGCTCAGGCCAATTGAGAAGTCAAAATCACCCAGCAAAAGGACAGAAAACGGATATATGCTCATCCTGCACAAACTGAACCTTTGTGAATGAATCCCCGAACATGGAATATTTGAATGGAGATTGCCAAGCTGTAGGTACGGTAAAATAAACCAGTTCTCCGATCCCCGTGCTATATCTATAATAGATATGTGAGGACGCAGTCGTTCGATTTTCGGTATATTGTCGAACCTCTCAAGTTGAGGACAATCCCATTCTCAAATACCCTCTATTCGTATGAACACTCTGAATCCTACTCCACAGGATTTACAGGATATAATTCGATTAAGGAGTAGAAATTTCACAGGGTTGATCTCCTCTCGAAACGGAAATTCGATATTGAAAAATCCGCCAAAACTAAATTAGGTTCTCTGAAAGAGAAATGAAGATTAAAATGACAATCTACTCTAGTCGCTGAAATTAAGGGATATACATATAATACAATACTCCAAAATTTCGTGATATTTTCAAAAGCCTTTAACTCAGAAATGATAACACAGTAAAAGTTGTGTGTCTTTTTTTCAGATCTGGACAAACAACGCTGTAGTTCTAAGAAATGCACAAAAATTTCAAATATTTGCTTGTCTTAAAATAGGTGTCCGAGCTTTTATTTTAGGACCTTCAATTTGACTCAACTTTAAAGCCTGTACAGAATTATCGCCCATCATAGTAAACAGTCCTTTTCGAATTTGATAATCAATATGTGTATGTGAAATCAAAGCAGCGTTTTAGAAACATTCCTCATAAGACGCTATTAGTAGCTTTCGATGAAAGCATTTTTTGGCGCACTAGTTCCTCGAAACAGAGTGCTTATCAATTTGCCCAAATGTCTGTAATTTTCTAATTTTTGGCTGAAAATGGTCGTAAACGATTTGGTTCGACTAACTGATCAAGAATTCGTGGTCGAAATCGATTCTGTCTGGCCGTCCGTCCAGCCGACCGTTAACACGATAACTCTCGAACGGAATGAGCTAGACTGTTGAAATTTTCAGAGTAGGTTTGGGAGATAAATATATCGGCTAAGTTCGGATGGTTTCAGAGTAACGAAAACAATTTTTTTTCCATAGGAAGTTTGAAATAAATTTTTTAAGATGCAGTTTCATAAAAAGAATCCACTGATATAATTTTCAACTCCAACAAACTAATACTTTTAGAGATATGATTTTTCAAAATTTCATCGTACTTCTATGTTTTCACAGAATGCGAATTCTATTTGTCTGTGTTCTATCTGTGTTCACTGTTCATACATGTAATCTTATCTACCTATGACAGAAATGTCAAATGTGTTTCTGTTCAAAAAAACAAAGGATGTTTGAATGCAAAACGACCAATTATAGGATATAATAATACCCCCTGTCCCATATGCCCTTGGATAATCCATATGATGATGGATATACATGGTGAGTCTTTGACCACTGCATTAATTTTAACCAAAGATTCCTCTCATCAAATGAAACACACTTTTCATTTACCATTTTTCCAGATTCGGCTCAGGTAAAAAGTTACAAGCGTTTAAAGATTTCACAATGTGCTAATACACTCCCGCATATAAATTATCTATGACATTGTTGGCGGACGAGAATAAGGCATGGTAACCTGGTTTACAGCTTGATTCGGAATTCCAACGCTCAGGACCATAAAAGTAGTGAAATTTCTGAAATTTCATTCAATGAAGAATATCTCGAAAACGGTGCGTTTAAGGAGAAATGATTGGGAATAATATAATGTTCTAAAACGATGGAATATTCTTGAAATGACTCAAGAAAAACCTTATATGCTTTCTTTATGCTAATTTCGTTTAGTGTTATGAATCCACGAGTCCATAACTAGAAAACCAGTAGTAGTAGAAAATAAATAATATTTGAAAAATATGTATCATAGTTATAGGAAACCTTACGCCAACATTCATTTCATTCGAAAAAAGGATGTCAAAGCTACAAAATAAAAACTGATTTTTTTTCAAAACTTTAACACCCTGTATCTTTTTACCTGAGCTGAATTTCGAAAAATGTTGAATGAAAAAAATATTTCATTTGATGAGAGGAATCTTTGGTTAAAATTAATGCAGTGGTCAAAGACTCACCCTGTATATAATTTGGTAAGTAATTGGGTTCAGAATATTTTCAGTGAAAACTGGAATATTGGCTAAGTCTCAATTGATATAAAATAATTTTCAGGGGATATTTGAGGAATGAATATCTCGGATAAGTTCGTTATTCAATTTTAATTTAGTTTCTTTCATAATTCAGTTCTATTATAAAAATCCATTGATATCATTCCCAACTCTGTGAAACCAATAATTTTGGAGATGTATTGTCAAAGTTTGAACAAGAGCGCCAAATCTCTTGTCCTCAGGGCTTTGCCACTTTTTTTAGAATAGGTAATTCTTACTGAATTAAAGATAAAAATATGCATTTTGGAAGATATTTGGATAACGTGGTATAACTTTCGATATAATTAATGAACGAAGGACATCGTCTGTAATTTTCCAAGCTTGAAGTGTCTCGGAAACACTCCAAATTTCCTAGTGAGCAATTTTTCGATTCATATTCATTTCTTTGATTGAAATATTTCGTTTTGGGTTATAATATTCTTTTACTCACTCGAATAGATTATTGAAAGGTTTCTTTCTGGGTTTTCTCTCCCAAAATCTGATAAATATCTATAAAATAAAAATTAATTATTCTGCGATTTGCTTCTGCGTAAGAAACAGAATATATTCTTCAGAAGCAATCAATTGGTAATGTTGCCTAACAAACAACAACGAAACAACATTAACGAAGAAACAACTATATCGTAACGTTTCTGCGTCTATATTATCAGACTCCTTCGTCAGACGCTTAACGAAATAATACAAAGATACTAATAACAGACCCTGATTATATTAAAAGGAAACTTAAGGAGTCAACTTGTGTTTTATTGAACAGAGAATGCAATTTTGCAAAATGCTCAACTGGTATAGACCATATTTGGCTGAATTTATTGAAAAAGGAGTTCGAACTTGGAAATTTCTATGCAAAGTAAAACTATATTAGCTATGATTTTCAAATACTGTCAATGTGACAATTCTCGAAATTTAGAATAACTATCAACAAAATAATTCTAAAGATTTTCGTTAAGCGTCTGACGAAGGAGTCTGATATAGACTCCGAAACGTTACGATATATTTGTTTCTTAGTTGATGTTGTTTCGTTGTTGTTTATTAGGCAACATTGTTCAAATGATTGGCTTCTGATAAATATCTTTGTGCTTCTTACTCAAAAGCAAATCGCAGAATAATTAATTTTTATTTTATAGATGTTTTCCAGATTTTGGGAGAGAGAACCCAAAAAGAAACCTATTAATAATGAGTATACCTCCCACAGTGTCATTTAACGAATAAATTATTTATTTGAAAAACATGAAAAAGAATGAATGGAAAAAAAATTGCTTCTATCTGCCAAATAAATGAGAAAGTGGGAAAACCATATGGACAGGATCTTTGGCGCTCTTATACAAACTTTGACCAATCATATCTCCGAAAGTATTGGTTTCTTAGAGTTGAAAGAAATTAAATTGAAAAAATTGGTTCGAGTGTTTTCACTACAGGAGAATGGACAATAGAACAAGGACACAAATGCTCCTAACTTCACACCAGTGCTTGAACCATTTTTTTTTAGTTATCGAAGAAATAATACCCCAGCTGGGTATAATTCCGAAACCGTTAGGCCGATTATGCTCAAAAACGCCTCTTCCATTCGGGTGCGTAACCTCCCCTGAAAATGGTAAGTTCCTATTCTTTCCGTTCGAAAGTTATCGAGTGAAAGGTCACCCATCCAGCTTCTGCACTCACGCAAGGTTGCCCGGATCTCCAACAATATAGATCCGCTCATGTTCAAACTTAGCACATGGCAGTAGAATTAGATTTTGAAGGCTCTCGAAATGTCAGACGAATAGTTTCTGATATATAGAATGTTTTCAATGTTTTTTTTTTACTTTTCTAATAATACGATCCTCAACAAATTTTGAAGAATTTTTGCGTCAGCATTTTACAACTAATAACCATGTTTGCATTGAATCGGTTTCGTATTTTTCGAGTTATTGAGGAAATAACAATCGAATTTCAGATGTGTATAATTCCAGCACTGTTTGGCTGCTTATGCCTATTTGCAAACTCAAATATTTCATTCAGATTCACAACCTTACCTAAAAATTCCAAGTAGCTGTCATTTCTGTTCTCAGGCTGTCGTGACATAAATAATATTTCTTAATAATTTTTTAAATTTTCTAGTGGCATGATTCTCCCAAAATTCTACTAAAGTTTTCAATTTTGTATTCTACAACTACTCACCGAGTTTCAATATAATCGGATTTGTATGAAAAAAAAATATTACTCGGAAACCATTGGGCTGATTATGCCCATTAACGAAATCGTCTGTCGTATTGAGACGCCCACCTACCCTGAAAATTGCAAGTCGCTATCTCTTTCCGTTCTCAAGTTATTGTGGCAACGGACAGCTGGACCGAATCAAATTTGTCCTAGAATTCTTCAACAGGAAATCAAACCCAATCGAATGTTTTGCCGAAAATGGTCTCACTATTTTCAGTAAAAAAAATATACAATTTCAGATATTTTACCAAAATGATAACGTGACGATCCACAGAATATTCCCGCGAAAAACGTGTCATCTAAAAAAAAACAAGAATGCCAAAAAATATTAATCCGAAACCACCAGACCGATTCTCCCCAATAAATAACTTATCCGAGACCTTAATTCCTCTGAAAATTATATTAAATCAATTGAAACTTATCCAATATTCCAGTTTTGTTTTTACTGGAGCTATTCTGAACCCAATTTAATTATAATTTCATATCATCCTCGTAATTCTACGATAGCTGAGGGTATTTCAATGCTCATTTTGCATTCAATCATATACTTTCTTTTCTAGAACAGGAAGGGTATTTTATATCAAGAATAACCTACCAGAAATAAATTTGACATGTCCCTTATAGGAATATAAGACACGAATGATCACAGATCATATAATAATCGAAGAATCATATCACCGAAGTATTAAGTTGTTGGAGTTGAAAATGATATCGATGGTTTCTTATGGTGAAGCTGCATCTTGAAGACTATTAATTTGAAATTTGTAATGTAAAAAAGAATTCTTTTATCGTTACTCCGAAACCATCAGGCCGATTCTGCCCAATAACGAAGTCGACTGAGATATTTTTCTCCTAAACCTACTCTGAAAATTTCAACTGTCTCATTCTGTTCGAGAGTTATCGTGTTAAAGGAGGGCCGGTGGGCGGACCGGCCGGACGGCCGGACAGAGTCGATTTTTACCACGGATTATTGATCGGTGAGTCAAACCAAATCACTCAAGACCATTTTCATAAGAAAATTCGAAAATTACATACATTTGGGCAAATTTATAAGCACTCTGTTCAGAGGAATAAGATGGCCAAAAATAATAAATTTAAAAATAAGTATTTTTTTCAGATTTTTCTATAATCATCGGAATTATTAGGATTACCTTCAAAAGAAAACGGAATAGTGAAACAGAATTGACGAATTGGCGAAAACGATAAATATAAACGTTCGGAGACCTGAGAAAAATTGATCGCAGTATACCTTGAAAATTCCACTGTACTTTTAGGACACTTTGACGTTGAAAAATAATATCCTTTTTTCTAGTCAAAATTATCGCTTCGAAAAAATATGTTTCAAGAGCTATCAACAGCGCCTTATGAGAAATATTTTTCAGTGTTCAAAATCTTACCTCGATTTTCTGTACAAATCTCTATTTTCCGACTCAATGATGATTAAAGTAAAAAAGGTTTGGATTGATGATAACTTTACCTACTTTCGCCATACAGGAACCACATTGAAGAGTATTACATTTCTGGTGGAATTTTGAATAAAGATATTTTTGAATCCCATAGACCTTTAAGACAATTCAAAATATGTTTTTTCGTGGTTTTCTTAAGATTACTCCGGAATATGATATAATATCTTTACAGCGTGTTGAGAATAACACAAAAGGGCTTGAACCCAAGAATATCCGGCAGCAAACTACCGCACTCAATTTAGCCATACAATATCAGCGGCATTATTGCAAAAATTCATCATTGATCAATTGATAATACATCTTAATTAATTGATAATACATCCAAATAAATTGAATTAAAAAAAACTGTTGAATAAAACTTCGACAAAAGAGGATGCGAGTGGCTTATTTCTCCAGCTGATTGAATCTGAAGTAATTCACTCCAGAAAATCGGATAGTGAAATAAGAGACACACATATCATTCCACATCTTTTCAAATTCAAGTTTTCACTCGAGAACTACTGATCCTGAAATATTGAATATATTCCAAATTTTAATTCAAAATTTTGATTTCCAGAAAGGTTATACTTTCGATTTCCACTCTTTCTTGCTCACTTACGATGTTCACACAGTACTCAAATTCACAAATAACGATCAATATCAAGGTTGAACGACAACTGTTACCGATTTCCTGCAATTTCTGTGCCGCAGTGCCTCCAGATGTCACATGCAATGAAAATATGATTTGTTAAATGAAATTGCCCTCGTATGAAGGCTTTATTTTGCTGAGAGCAAATAACCATTTTTCAGTTGACTTACCACGTTCAATAACTACACTTTGCTTTGTCAAATACTGCCAGTCTTTGCAACAATTTTTAATTAAAGGAAGAGATTCGATCTACATTCTGCCAAATTGCACGGCAAGCGCGGCCGTTCATGCTGGAGGATGCATTTTGATAATAACTGGGCTTTACCTTGTAAGATGAATGGCCGTTTTTTCCCGGAAAAATGAAATAGAGCATATAATGGAGCGTAATTCTTCTGTATAGAGAATGAAATCCTAACTAATTTTGTCGGAAGGAAAATGAGGTTTGTTCCCTTTAAATGGCTGGTAAAATGAATTGATGTCCCATTTCTCAACATGCTTGTAAAATTAATATTCATTCAATACTACTATGAAAGAACGTAATACCAGGTATAAGGAAATAAAATCACAGAAAATATTGTTTATAGGACGCAAAATATAGTTTAATCCCTACGGAATGCTGTCGAAATAAATTGAGATGGGTATCAATCTTTTACATAAACTTGATCAAACACTGAGAATTTTATACTACGTATAATGATTCCTAATTGATTATAGTTAATGAATTCGTACTTATCACCTGGTAAATCATTTAAAATTATTTGATCAAATAAAATTGTTTGCTCAAGTTTCACAATGTAGTAATAATTTGTTTTGAAATATATTTGATTTTCGAAGCTCTGTAGAATAAGCTTAACAATGTAATATACATTTACGCCATGAGATATACATTGATTGACATGAGATCTAATGACTGGGGATATCAGATCATTAGCTTATTTGTCTGTGAACGTAAAAGAGTTCAAAACATTCCATCAACATAGCTAACTTTTTGCTTTCATTACCTATCAACCATCATTATGTTGTGAGCATTGAACCGAATTATTTCCTTTACTTTAATGATTCCTAGTTATTCATCAATTATATTATATTTTTCGGTATTTTCTCGAATAATACAGCTACCGAATCTTGCACCGAAATGTGTGATTTTGCATAGATTTTATGACTTACCGACTACCAATCTTAGAACATTGTGCAAAATCGATAAAAAATTCATGAAAGGTTTTAATTGCTTGTAAGAATGAAATAATTCAATCAATCTCTCTATAGTTACTACAAAGAATTAATCTATAAATTATTATCAGAACTCGCTATAGGAATATAAAATTATTTCAAGCACTGACGTGAAGTCAGGAGCTATTGCGCGTATGTTCTATTGATCAATTGTTCTATTCTCCTGTATTGCACATACTGTATACTGTACATATTGTATCTTAATCGAATTTACCATGGTAAATTCGAATAAGAGTGTCCATTACAGGAGAATGGACAAAAGAACATACGCGCAAAGGATCCTGATTTCACATCAGTGAACCAATTTTTTTTTGTCGAAATTTATTTTCAAATATCTATCAAAAAATTTCACACACGTCTATACGTCAATATTCTACAACTAGATACCAAGCTTCAATTCGATCGAATCTATATATTTTTAACTCTGAATCCGTTGGACCGAATATGCTCAAAAGCAAAAACTTCACCCTCCCATTCGGATGCGCAACCTATCTTGAAACTAACTAACTAACTTGGACTTGGCAGTAGAGTTAGGTTCTGAAGGCTCTCGCGAAACTTCAGCAATGTCGGACGAATAGTTTCTGATATATAGAATTTTTTTTAACGATTTTCAATGATTTAAAAAAAAATTTCTAGTTATACGATCCTCGCGAAATTTTGCACGAATCTTTACGTTGGCATTCTACAACTACTAGCCATGTTTGAATTGGATCGGTTTTGTATTTTTTAGTTATTGAGGAAATAGCAAGTAAATTTCGGTTGAGTATAACTCCAAATCTGTTTGGTCGATGATGCCTATGAACAAACTGAGATGTCGCATTCAGATGCTAAATCTAACCTGAAAATTTCAAGTCACTATCTCATTCTGGTCTCAGGTTATCGGGGCATAAATAATAATTTTTGATAATTTTTTTTAAGTTTTTTAGTGATATGATTCTTACAAAATTTCACAAGGTTTGTATCCCACAACTACTCACCAAGTATCAATTCGATCAAACCTGTATTGATTAAAAACAAAATTATTACTTGGAAACCGTTGGACCGATTATGCGTATTAACGAATTTTCCGTCTTATTGGGACGCGTCACCTACTCTGAAAATTTAAGTCGATATCTCTTTCCGTTCTCAAGTTATCATGGCAACGGACGGTCGACCGGCCGGACCGAAACCAATTTGACCTCGAATTCTTCATCAGTAAGTTACGTACTTAATTCCTTGGGACCATTTTCGGCAAAAAAATCGAAAATAACAGACATTTGGACAAAATGATATTCGCCAGAAAATACGCGCAAAAATATTTCTATTGTTTTATTAATTCTCCAGGTAATTGGGGTTTTTCAGAGTTCAAACAAAGGTCCTCAGTTCAGTGTACCATTTATTAAATTGTTGAGCTTTCGCAGAATATCACCTGAATCATCAGAACATCTACAAAATACAAAAGTCACCAACATTCAAACATGGCCGCCAACGACACAACAGAAAAAATGTCTTTATTATCCAAACTATGAAGCTACACATTACAAATCCAAAAATAAAACAACCATCTGTACCTACTCAAATACAGATTCATTGGTTGATCTTTCACTGAGCAGTCAACTCAAGAAAACAAAATTACAAATATTTTTTTCCACATATACTCACATCAATGTTGGTTTGTCAAAAAAAAGTTGTAAAAAAGGGTCAAATAACGGTTTCCCACGGAATCCTCTCATCGACGTTGAATAGACTCAAGACTGGAATCCCTCCAAGAGAAATATCTACACGTTTATATTTCCTGCAGTCTTATTTTCCACGATTTTATCTAGATTATTCTGTACTGCCAATAAATGTCGGCATTCTTGTATTAAATTCTCTGTCAACGACACGATCTACCAGTCATAGCGGAAGTGATAATTAGAACCTTCCTTGATAGTTTGACAGATCATATAGGTTATGTTGCACCTCTGTGTTCCATTAAACGAGATCACAGAACGGCGACATTTCCCCGTCAGTCACGGCCGATCGTGCCAAAGTCACTGAAACGGCCTCATGAATTCGAGCTGGGTGACCCGCTCCCAACTAACATAACACAAACATGAAAAATCCCATTCGTTCGACCTCACCACTAAGTTTCCGTTACTTCCATATTGTTGAAAAAAGCAAGAGTATTGATGTCATGATCAGTTTTGATGAGGTATGAATAGATGTTGCTCAAGTGGTTGATGTCTGACCTTCTGTTGACCGTCGTAGAATATTGTGAAATTCTTATCATCTCCAATATGAGTCTTGATCTCTCTCTATCACACTTGTTTAATATCGCCACATTCTCCACGTTCCAGTCCATCTCGTGGCCTGTATCCATCACATGTTGGGAGAGAGCACATCTTGGCTTCCTCAACTTACAGTCACTTCTATGAGATGTTAGACGTCCTTTTAGATTTCTCCCTGTCTGTCCTATGTAGCACATGTTGCAATGTTTGCAATCCACCTTGTCCTTCTATTGTTTTATATATACACGAAATTCACTTAATTGCGCGAAAATTAGCACGCTGGCATTCTACAAGTAATCAACAAGTTATAATTCGATCAGATAGCCGGAAAATTGCAAGTCGCTATATCTTTCTGTTATCCCGTTGTCGCGAGATCCTGAAATTTTCTGGAAATTTTCTAGTGATACGATTCTCACAAAATTTCAGATACGTCTTTGCATCGGTATTCTACAACTCGTAATTGAGTTTCACTTCGATTGGATCGGTATTGTTTGAAAACAAAATTAGTAATCGGAAACCGGTCTTCCGATTATACCCATTAATGAACATGTCCATCGCATTCGGATGCCTCACCTACCCTGAAAGTCGCTGTCTCCTTCTGTTTGAGAGTTATCGTGGCAAATCCCGGCAGGTCGGACAGAATCAAATTTGACTTCAAATTCTTCATCATTGAGTAACTTACTCGTTCGAGACAATTTTTGGCAATGAAATTACGAAAAAGACAGACATTTACTCAAGCCTTTCATTCATTCGTACACAGGTTAATCACCATACCTAATTTACCTAAAAATCGAGAAAAAGAAACCACAATTTTAAGATAATTAGCTTCAAATAACAATACATATATTGTATATAAATTAATTTCTTCAAAACAATTCAGAAGATAAATATCATCCCTCTAACAGCCCGCCCCATTATTTAGTAGAAAACTGGTTTTGCAGAACATTGCATAGAAGAAAATCATTTTATAGATTTTACAAAAACCGAAATTTATATAAAAAATGGGTTCAGCCCTGTGGACAGGAGCTTTCTGGCGCTCTAGTTCAAACAGACAAATTATATCTCCGAAAGTATTGGTTTCTCAGAGTTGGGAATTATATCAATGTATTCATATAATAGAACTGCATCTTAAAGGAAATTCAATTCAAATAATAGTTTATTTATCAAGATTAAATGAGCAATCATGAGAATGAGAAAAGCACCATGGAGGAAATCAAATTAAATCTGGCCAATTTTGCCCAATAACGAACTTAACAGAGATAGGTATTCATCTCCCTAAACTACTCTGAAAATTTCAACTACCTACCTCATTCCGTTCGAGAGTTATATCTATGTCTATGGATGAAAAGCAGTCTCACTACTCTCAGATCTCTTACTTCATGTTCAGTTCCGAAATGTAAGCATTTTCTGAGAAAAACTAATTTCGGAGCAAACAACTGAGATTTTTCTCACTTCGCTCACAATTCTTCGATTGATTAGATAATGTCTCAGGAACATCATTTGACATTATGACAATTCATATTCATACATAGAATAATATCATTCTGTGACAACGTTGAAATACGATTTATTATTGAAATTTTGAAAAATCATATCTCCGAAAGTATTAGCTTGTTAGAGTTAAAAATGATATGAGTGGATTCTTATGATAAAACTTTTTATTAAAAAAAATTTAATTTGGAATTTGTTTCGTAAAAAAAATTTTTTTTTTTGTTACTCCGAAACCATCTGTCCGATTTTGCCCAATAACGAACTTAGCCGAGATATTTAACCCCCAAACCTACTCTGAAAATTTCAACTCTCTAGCTCATTCCGTTCGAGAGTTATCGTGCCTACGGCCGGCCGGCCGGACCGGCCGGCCGGACAGAATGAATTTCGACCACGGATTCTTGATCAGTGAGTCGAACCAAATCGTTTAAGACCATTTTCATCGAAATATTCGAAAATTACAGACATTTGGGCAAATTGATAAGCACTCAGTTCCGAGGAACTAGAGCGCCAAAAAGAATTCTATTTATATTCACTTTTACACTTTTATCAGAAAATAATTAGTCCAAATATTTTCGTATGTTCGTATATTATCAATTTAAATATGTATTAAAAATGGCGTTGTGAAATGGTTTGATTTTGTTTTGTCATAGAAAATAAATTAGCTATTTTTTGTGTTTTCGACTATTGGAACTTATCATAGAAATATTATCTGTTCTGTATGAACAGAATTCATTGAAATGATAGATTTGTGGATGTGGAACATTATTAACTACTAACAACATTATTGGTGATCTGTGACTATTAATCATCATAAAAGATAAATATTCATAACCATAAAGTAAATATGTGTTCTGTGTTCATAACCAACAAAATATATTTGTTATTCGACCACAAACTCAAAATTGTGATTCTGAAAATCCGAGAAAGAAATCAGAAAATCCTAACAAAAAAGGATAAAATGGAAAAATTCGATCATTATTTAGAAATTATTCCGTTATTTTAAACGAAGTAATCGTGCACCTAAAAAGTATATTCGTGGTTTTGAAAAGCTGGAAAATAAAGACTATAAACGGAGTTGTAGATCCAGCAAAAACTGTATGGTAAATGTTTCATTACCTATGGTACTACATAGCAGTCTCTGTAAAAGTAAAAACCGTGGTTTACTAATACCTACAATTGCTACTACAGTATTGCCTCCAACTGCGTGTGTGTATTCGGATCGCAAGCAGTAAACCTCGTCTGATAAAACGTTCGTATAAAGTGAAGTTTTGAGGGGAGTCGCGCATAGTAAAAATTGAAACTTATAGTGTCTTAGCCGCAAAAAGTCGATCTATATCAGGTTAATTAGACTAAAGTAAAAGTATCCGAATAACGCGATACATTACGGAATTTCGGAAAATCATTTCCCGATTCATATCCCGCAGGGGAATAAAAACAAATCCTACATCATATGGTCAGCATCGATACCGTCTGCTCTGTGAAAGGTGATAGTTATAATCGTCGATAATAAACTTGTGTCTGTTTTCTTCATTATCCTGTTTGGATTTTTTAATCGTGCAACTAACTATCCAGTACCGTAGTCAGCATTATGTCGACAAATTGTGGCGAGTGTCTCGACAAGTTGGGCACAAGAGGATTAAGACTGCAGTGCAACATCTGTGAATGTTGGTATCATAAATCGTGCATTGATCTGTCGTCCTCTGATCTTGAAAAAGTTAGAAAGGGTGAACTGAAGTGGTCTTGTAGCAAATGCGTTAATGGTGTTGGCAATGCTATCCCAATGACCGGGAATAGGTTCACTTTGGATGATATCATGTTGAAACTTAACTCGATGGACGAGAAATATAATGTCCTCTTGGCAAAAATAGAAAAACAATCTGAGGAGAACAAAAACCTTGCAATCGAACTCAAGGCAGTTAAGCAGGAATTAGATTCTGTAATTAACGGGAATATAAATAATATGGAGGAGATTATTTCTGAAGCAAATGCTAGAGCCTACAAAGCTCGTAATTTGATGCTGTTTAATTTCAAGGAATCTCGGGAGATAAGATTGGATGATAGAGTTCGTCATGATACTGGTGAAGTTTGCAAATTATTAGAACCTGCCAATATTAATCCCGAGGATATTGTTAAGGTAATTCGTTTGGGAAAGAAAAGCCAGAAGATTAGACCAATTAGGGTGGTGTTTACGGATTCTGAACTGCCACATAAAGTTCTGAAGAAAAAGGCTTCAATATTAAATCAGTGCAGTCAGCACATTTCTATAGGCACAGATCAAACCGATATGCAGAGGTCTTATTTCAAGAAGATCATGCAGGAATGTGATGCACGGAAGCAATCAGGTGAGCGGAACCTAACAGTGCAATTTAAGAATGGAATTCCTGTAATACTCCAAAAGGAACCAAAAAACGTGCAACAATTCCCCACAATCTAATGGTATACTACCAAAACGTTGGTGGTATGAGGACAAAGGTGAATCATTTTTACGAAATGCTAGAACAGTGCTCTTATGATGTTGTTGTTTTGACTGAAACGTGGTTAAACGCAAGTTTCCTGGATGCTGAGGTATGTCCATCATCCTACAGTGTATTTAGACTTGACCGTAATACGTTGACCAGTACAAAAAGTAGGGGAGGTGGGGTTGCTATATTTGTTAAGTCCAACATCCGTGCGAAGGTGATAAATACTTCAATTGACTCAGTTGAACATTTATTTTTATGTGTGTCGGTGAATGATAAGAGTGGGTTTATTTTTGGAGCTGCATATATCCCACCATCATCTGAAGAGGGGGTCTACTCCTCTCATGGCCTAGCAATTGAGGAAGTCTCTTTAGCATATCCCGAGACAGAAATTATTTTGTGCGGTGATTACAATGCACCGGCCGCAGGTTGGATGGGTGATCGGTTTTCTTTAGGTGATATTAACTGTCCAGCTTCCGTGTTGAACGATAGTGTTAATATTTCAGATCTTTCTCAGGTGAATACAATCGTAAACAGTCGTGGTGCTCTCCTTGATCTTGTTTTTAGTAGTAAATCCGTAAAAGTTCAGTCTGCCGTGGACCTGCTGCAGGTAAATAGCGCTCACCATGTGGCACTGGAGTTCGAAGTTCAAGTGTCAGTTTCTTCTTCTGTGCCATTAATGTTTGAGGAACAGCAGTTTGATTTTAATTGTGGGGACTATATCGGCCTTAATGAGTACTTGGCTTCTTGCGATTGGTCGTTTGATGAAGCCTGTGTTGACAGCGCTATAGCAAAATTTTATAATAATCTTTATGATGGTTTATATAGATTTATCCCTGAGAGGGTGGTGAGATCAAGCGGTTATCCTTCTTGGTTTAATTGTGAGCTCGTTGCACTTATCAGTCGTAAAAAGAGAGCACATAGAAAGTATAAATATTCTGGTAGTACTGTAGACTATAAGTTGTTCAGTGACTTGCGGGCGTCTTGTAAATCGTTGAGTGTCAGATTATATCGCGAGTACATTCTTGAGGTGGAACGGAACTTGCAGTTTAATCCACAGTATTTTTGGAATTATGTTAATTCGAAGCGTAATTGTAATGGTATACCAAACTGGATGACTTATGATGATGTTTCAAGCTCTGACGGTAATGAGACTGTTAACCTTTTTGCAGATTTTTTTGGTGATGTGTACGGTTCCGAGGAGATCGTTCCGCCCGAATTCAAGTATAATTACTCAGTCGATGCCAGTTCATGTAGCTTTACTTCCCACGAAATATTTCAATTGATCACTAACCTGAAAGATAAGTTGAGTGTAGGACCAGATGGAATTCCTAACATGATGTTGAAAAGATGTGCTTGTGTACTGTCGCCTCCAATTTCTAAACTGTTTAGTATATCCCTCAGGAATGGAGTTTTCCCTTCATTTTGGAAACATAGCTTTATTGTTCCCATATTCAAGTCGGGTGACAGAAGTAAAGTTCAAAACTATAGAGGAATCTCTATCCAATCAACTATTCCCAAAATGTTCGACTGCTTGGTATGTAGCATGATATCTTGGAAGGTTGCTCACATTTTGATCGAAGAACAGCACGGCTTTCGAAGTAATCGTTCAACGTTAACAAACTTGGTGTTATTTATGGATGATTTGGTCCATTATTTGGAACGAGGATATCAAGTTGATGTTATATATACGGATTTCTCTAAAGCCTTTGATAGGGTTAACCATAATATATTAGTTGCTAAATTGGAGGCGATTGGGTTGTCCTGGTCTTTGTTGGAGTGGTTGAGGAGTTTTCTGAGCGGGAGAACCCAGACTGTTAGATTCAAAAATTTTTATTCTAAGTTAATTAATGTTACGTCTGGGGTTCCCCAAGGATCACATCTGGGACCTGTATTATTTAATATTTTTATTAATGATATAAAGAGTATTCTTCAGGTTGAATTTTTGCTCTATGCGGATGATATGAAAATCTACTCTGCCATTCGTGATGTGCAATCCAGTATAGCTCTCCAGGAACAGATTGATGACATTTTTCTTTGGACACAGTCAAATTGCCTACATTTAAATATTGATAAATGTCAAGTTATCACATTTTCCAAATCTAGATCTACGTTGGAGAGTCGGTACGTAATTGAAGGCTCAATTCTCAAGCGGGTGGGCAACATTAAAGATCTGGGTATTGTTCTTGACAGCCAACTTAACTTTAAAGAACATCTTTCATACATATCTTCCAAGGCGTTTAAAGTGCTGGGCTTCATTATGCGTAATACAAGGGATTTCTCTCCTGACTCAATAAGATTATTGTACTGCTCTCTTGTTAGATCTAATCTCGAATACGCGTCCTGCATTTGGTCACCTCATTATAGGTGTAATATTCATATGATCGAAAAGGTGCAGAGGAAGTTCATGCGATTTTTGTGTTTTCGCTCTCACATGGTCGTCCCAACCAATTTGGATGGCTTGTTTGGTCTCGAAACCTTGGAAAAACGTAGGCTTGTGTTCGATTTGTGTTTAATTTTTAAGTTAATAAATGGTATTATTTCTTGTTCACAGTTGTTGTATAGAGTCCCATTTAATTTACCTGCTAGAACCACCAGGAACACACCAGTGTTTCTGGTAAGCGCTAGAAGTACAAATTACGCCATGTTCTCTGTTTTAAATAGGTGTATTTCACTGGCAAACGAATATTCATCACATGTTGATTTTTTCTCTGGCACATTTGATTCATTTAAACGTAGTGTACGATCTGCTATTAATTTGTGAGGTTAGATATTGAAAGTGTTTACTCATTGTCGATCCTAGATTTTGATTTATTGTTTATGTTTAAGCATTTTTTTTTTGTTGTCATGAACTTTAGTAACTTATTTTGTTTGTGGGGGTTTCCCGTGTATCATACTTAATTTGTATGTTTAAATAAATAAATAAATAAATTATTCTGATTTTGTTAGCACTTCCTTTTTATGTAATCAACAGTTTTCAAGTAAGGTCATAATATATATGTGTATTATGTAGACATTGGTATAGTAATTAGAAAATCCTTACAGATTGTTTATTGAGATCTTTGCGGTTTGTGTTAGTCCAGTATTTCTAGAGTTACAAGAAATGTTGCATGCAGCATGTTTCAAAGAACAGCTCAAAAATTACATACATTTACCACAAAGTGACTATGTATTCAGATAAAATAGTAAAACTAGTTCAAACAGACAAATTATATCTCCGAAAGTATTGGTTTCTCAGAGTTGGGAATTATATCAATGTTTTCTTATGATAGAACTGCATCATAAAGGAAATTCAATTCAAATAATAGTTTATTTATCAAGATTAAATGAGCAATCTGAGAATGAGAACTGCACCATGGCAGAAACCAAATTAAAATAGCTGAAATGAATTTGACTCTCTCTTATAGAACAGGATGAAAAGTACGAGTACGAACACAGATCATATAATAAAGCTTAGATAGAATAATTATAGCATTCTGTGAAAACATAGAAGTATGATTCATTATTGAAATTTAGAACTTCATCTTAGCAGAAATTGAATTCAAACATCATAGAAGAATTCAAATTCAACAAGAGTGCCAAAAATTATCAATCCAAAACCAATAGACCAATTCTACCCAACAATGAACTCATCCGAGATATTCATTCCTCAATTCTATGATGAACAATAATATATATCTTTCCTCAAATCTACTTCAATACACCAATATTCCAGTTTTGTTTTTAGTGGAAATATTCTGAACTCAATATTATTAACTTACCATTCCCATCATCATATGGATTGACCATCGGCATGAAAATATCAACCAACAAAAAGTATGATATTATATGAGGAGTAACTTTTCAAAACGCATTATGTCCAATTTGGGCGAAATTGAGTTTGAAGCGGATTCAGAAATGTTTTCTGTTGCTCTATAGCCCTATGTAAACAAAATCTTCCAAATGGCATTATGTCCCTCTGTAATTCAAATCCAAAGTATGTAAGCCGCATCGCAATGAATTATGTTTACGTTTGCATTTTTAAAAGAAATAAAATATAACCAAAAACATGTTTTATCGATTTGCTCATGTTAATTAGGTTACAGGCCAACACTTACAGTGCAGACTGTTTTCTCTAAATGTATAAAAAATCGCAACAAACAGCATTATTTTCAATTTCAACCACATCAAAACGCATTATATACAATGAGATGAATCAAAACGCATTAAGCCCAAACGTTTTTTACATTTTCTGTGTATATCTGATTAATATTGATTTAAATGAGATTAGTTATTACCTTTAGATGTAAATTTCTATCAAACAAACTCGACATACTCAAATTATAAGCCAGGGAGGAAGAAAAAATCGTTTTTCGTTGATTCCCAATAAAATGGTTTTTGGACTTAATGCGTTTTGATAAGTTACTCCTCATATTATGATTCTCATATTGATACCATTACTGGAATGAATGACAATGAGACACCGTCAAAGTTGACATTATAACAATTCATAGAATAGCCACAGAATAATTCTATCATTGAAATTTTGAAGAATCATATCTCCGAAAGTATTAGCTTGTTAGAGTTTAAAATGATATGAATGGATTCTTATGGTGAAACTGCTTATTGAAAAAAATTTTAATTTGGAATTTGTTCTGTCAAAAAAAAATTTTTTTTTGTTACTCCGAAACCATCTGTCAGATTTTGCCCAATAACGAACTTAGCCGAGATATTTATCCCCCAAACCTACTCTGAAAATTTCAACTGTCTAGCTCATTCCGTTCGAGAGTTATCGTGCCTACGGCCGGATGGCCGGACCGGCTGGACGGCCGGCCGGACAGAATGAATTTCGACCACGAATTCTTGATCAGTGAGTCGAACCAAATCGTTTAAGACCATTTTCATCGAAAAATTCGAAAATTACAAACATTTGGGCAAATTGATAAGCTCTCAGTTCCGAGGAACTAGAGCGGCAATAAAATGGATGTTCTTGGCATTATTTTAGATACTTTCAAACCAAATCATATAATGCAAAAATGCTTCGTTCAAGAGGCTTGAGCCCTCTTAGAATGACGTCCAGGAAACACCTTTTATGACATATCTCCAAAACGGCTTCACCTAAAGTGTTGAAATTGTACACATTGGCTAATATCAAAAATGCGCACTGAATGGATCGAGTTAATTTTTTTCATGTCAAACATAAGCGTATTATTTTGGTGGCGAACGGTACATTGAGTAACAACTCTTTTAACTTTAATTATTTTACAAGTTATACATCAAATTCATAAACTCTGAAACTTTTTCTTGAAAAAAGTTGCTCTTATGTGATATCCAGTGGTACCGGTTTTCAGAAAAATTGTTTTGAAATTTTCTCTCCGTTCACTACTCAATCAATTTCTTGTACTTGATTTCAATTATTTCATTAAAGCTTCACCTTATAAAACAATTAATACGAAATCAAAAAGTATTGCCTGGACGTCATCTTCAGAGGGCTTCTAGTTATAAGACATCCCGTATATGTATATGTATATCAACATCTTAATATATATAATTCTTCTGTAAAAGTATATAGGTATCAGTGAACCCTGAACGACGAGACCGATTTTGATGAAATTTCGAATGTTTGTTTGATTAATTCATATTCCTATTCAAACCCAGCAGGAGGCATCGCAATCAGGTTATAGAATATGTTATTTGTTTTAGTAAGAAATAGTAGATGCACCTATCCAGTTATCACCTGTTTGAAAAAACATCGACTCTTTTCAGATCTCAGAGACCTGAAGATGTCACTTTGACATTCCTTATTCATTTTGAGTTGAGTCAGTTTGTTGAAATAAAGTTTGAGACCTATTATATTAGAGTGTAATTCATGTGTGGAGAATTTCGAAAATTAATTAAAAACTATACATTATTATTAGCTGCAGTATTAAAGTGAGTATTTCACATAGTTATTAACTATAAGAAGTTACATATATTTATTGCATCTTCAACCACATTATTATACTCACCGCCAACCATCTTGCCAAATGAGCCAATTTCAAGCACCAAATGTCGTCCAGGCATGACAATAGAATTTATCAGCTTTGCATACCAACAAATGGGAGACATTTTTTGAGGTCATGTTCCTCGGAACAAAGTGATTATATATTTGCCCAGATATCTGAAATTTTCGAATTTTTGGCTGAAATTGTCCTCAAACGTTTTGACTCAACCCACTGATCAAGAATCCGTCCACCCGTTGACACGATAGCTGTCGAATGGAATGAGCTAGACAATTGAAATTTTCAGAGTAGGTTCTGGAGAAAAATATCTCCGTCTTTTCCGCTATTGGGTATAATCGGCTCAGTTTTTTTGGAAACGAAAAAAAAAATTGTTATACATTACAAATTTCAATTGCAATTTTCATCAAGATGAAGTTTCATCATAAGAATCCTTTGATATAATTATCAACTCTTACAATCTAATAATTTTGGAGATTTTTCAAAATTCCAACAGAACGGCCGCGATACTAGCGCCTGCATAATACTCACTGTGTCGCTACGAATTTCCTTAAGTGCAGAACGGGAGTGTTGCGTGACGTAGAATCATTTATCGAACCTAGTTCTAACGATAATTTAGTGCGAAACGTTGTTACGTCACCGCCTTCAACTTACTGTATGATTCTCTTTTCAACAAGTGCATCTACAGTGGAACTCTTGTTAGAGACATCCGACAGAGGAACCTCTAGAGCAGTCTACACCTAAAACACAGTTCCGCTAGCGAGAATCTTCGGCCTTTCGGCCCTGTGCATCCCAGGTGGAAATCCTGTGGTAATCCGCCATATCAAGTCTAGCCCCTGTGTATTGAACGATTTCGAGAATCGCGTCCCCGAGGACTTGTGCAGGAAATACATTAGCGCAAAGCTAACATCCGCGACCCCAGTTTGATTTTATAAGAGACTCATTGCTCATTAAAACATATTGTTATTGTGAAACCACACTATTTTATTTAATTTGAGACTTTGAAGAATAGATAATTTCAATCTCCGAGTTTGTCAGTAGTAATTCCCTTACACAATAATAAATCGTTATTTTATGACTTCATAGTCATATAATGCTCTAATTATAATTTTCTGATGTCTGTGAATCCAACTTAAGAGGTGAGTCATATAGACCTACGTTTTGAATTTAATTTTTTATGATGCAGTTCTATCATAAAAATCCATTGATACCATTCCCAACTCTGAGAAACCAACACTTTCAGAGGTGTGATTTGTCAATGTTTGAATAATTACTCGTTAGTAGTTTGAGAAGAGCGCCAAAGCACCCGTCCACAGGGCTTTCCCACATTTTTTATTTTGATTTTGGCAACAGCAAATCGCACGCTGACAATGTCGAAACGAAAAGAATGAAACTTTACTCTTATGTCAAATGTGACTTAGAATATAGTATATCGAAAATTCGAATATTGACAAAAACGTTTCCTGATCCTGTTGATATCAGGCAATCGAACATTTGAGCAGGACAATTTCTGTCCGGCCAAGCATTATAATAATAATAATAATAATAATATTTATTAATCCTTTTAGACATATATACAGATATGGATAGGACAGGTCAGAAAAAAAAAACTCCAATTAAATACAAATTACGCACGATAATAATCGGCCACGCTATAAAAACATTGCTTGATTAGTTTATCCTTAACTACCTTTTTAAATTCTTTCAGCTCTAGAGACTTAATGCATTTAGGAAGATGATTGAAAAGTTTGATGCACTGGTATGTAGGTGCATATTCAAACCTGGTGGTATTATGCTTCGGAATATGGAGCAATTCTCCATAGTATTATAGCTATGAAAACTAGAAAGTCTTGTTAAACCTCTTTCATTCTCCTTCACATGAACCAGACATTTGAAAATGAAAATGCAAGCCACTGGAAGAATACCACTTTCTATGAAGATAGGACGACAAGAGGACCTCGGAGGAATATTGAAGATCATCCGTAAAATCCTCTTCTGAATTAAAAATGCCCTTCTAACATCAGTTGAGTTACCCCAGAGCATAATATTGTAAGATAGGTGACTGTAGACCAGACTGTAGTATATATTGATAATGCTACATGGGGGAAGCGAGTTCTTGACTCTACTTATTGCATAATATGAACTATTGAGTTTCTTACATAAGCGGTCTACATGCGTTACCCATCTTAGATTGGAATCGATATAGATACCCAGAAATTTTGAATGCTCAGCCGACGAAATGGTTTCATCAAGATGGTGTATGACAAGCTTTCGCTCACTACTACTTATAGTGAAATGAACACCCTGGGTTTTTTCGATGTTTATCATAAGGACATTTGAATGATACCAGTCGACGAAGCACTGCACCAACAGTTGACACAGCTCCTGCAGATCATCAAAGGAACGGGCAGCAACCAACATCGAGGTATCGTCAGCAAATAGAAGAATTCTGACAAACTCAATAACATTGACTGAAGCAGGAAGATTAGACGAATTCGCTACCATTTTTCGCAAGTTGACTGGTAAGTCATTAATAAAAATAAGGAATAGAAGCGGTCCCAGAACAGAACCCTGTGGTACTCCAAGGTTCATTTCCCGCCTATCTGAAACAAAGTCGGCCATCTTGACGGATACTGTCCTACACCCGAGATAACTGGAGAGCCAATTTAGGAACACACCCCTGAAACCTAAACTGTAGCATTTGTCGACGAGAACTTGGAAAGAGAGGCTGTCAAACGCCCGTGAGAGGTCGAAGAATAACCCCGCGACGAATTGGCCATCATCGAGCTATTCATAGACAAACTCAACAAAATAGAGAGCTCCTGACTGAGTTGAGCGGCCTGATCGAAAACCATGCTGTGCGGTATCTAGTATTTGATATTTGTCTAAATAATTCATCATTCTATTGAAGACAATTCGCTCGAAGACTTTCGAGAAGACACTAAGGATGGAGATAGGTCTGTAGTTTGCAATGCCATGAGCATCATTTTTTTTATAAATAGGAACAACAATAGACTCCTTGAGAAGATGAGGAAATGTACCACTACTTATAGATGTGTTGATCACATGGGCAAAATGTGAAGCAATGTCAATGCCTATCAGTTTTAAAACTCGAGAGGAAATAGAATCAATTCCACTACTCTTCTTATTATTGAGTGATCTTATAGTGTCTAAAACCTCATACTCTACAACCGGATAGAAGAAAAAATTTGAATTTAGCATTCTAGATGACGTACCATAGGGAAATAATGTATTATTATAATAAGAGTTCAGTTTACTCTCGGTTATAGTTGAAAAATAATCTACAAAAATCGAAGCTACATCCCTGGCCTCAGTGTACAACACGCCATCAACAACAATTTCAATGGGTCGACTCGCTTTTTTACCTCTGCCGGTCAGAACATTGACCAAGCTCCATAAAGTTTTATTTTTATTATCAGAACTTTCTATTAGTTCACTATTATATCTTAATTTAGTTTTTTTAATAAGCCTGTAATATGAGTTTTTCGCTTGCTTGTACAAAGATATTGTTGATTGACATGGCAAATTTTGACATAACCAATGCAGATTTTTTAACTCATTCTTCGCTGAGATGATCTCACTATTTATCCAACCTCTATTTTTATTGTTAGTAAAATTTCCACACCTTGTCAACGGGCAACAAATTTCGAATGTCTCTTTAATTAGTGTGATAAATGAGCCAAAACACCCATCCACATCCACATGTTCATACATATGCCGAAAATCACGCAAAATCATTTAAGTTTTCCTGATTCAATTTTCTGACCATACCTGATATAGACTGAGACTTAGTTTTGAAATTTACAAAAACTTCAAGAGAAAAAGCTCGATGGTCACCAATGAAAGCTTCAAAAACCTTAGCTGTGCGACAATCTGAGTCGATATTACTTAAAATATAATCAACTTTGGATGTGGACGTGTGCCCCGTTATGTCAGTAAACACTCTAGTGGGCTCCCTCGACGAAACTTGCAAACCGAAGCAGTCAAGAAAATCCAAAAATAATTTACGGTTTAGACAATTAACTTTCAGGAAATTAACATTAAGATCTCCACATACAATTATAACATCTGCTTTTTTATAACAATAATTCAAGGTTTGAGAAATTCTGTCTAAAAATACTTCAAAATCACCCGAACCTGGCCGGTACACACTGAGAATGACCAGACACACTTCCTGAGCAATCACTTTAACGCCACACACTTCGAACTGCATTTCTTCGGAGAACTGGGACACACATAATTTTATGACATCTAGTTCCGCCTTCACGTAAATCATCGATCCTCCATGTGCCCTGTTGGGACGACAATAAGAATCCACCAGTTGATACCCCGGAATGACCATTGTAAGAACGCTTTCAGGATTGCACCAATGCTCGGAAATAGACACAATATCTGGTTGCTGTTCAGAGAAAAGAACTTCAAGGTTGGCTTATTTGTATGAGATGCACTGGACATTTAATTGCAGTAGTTTAAATTTTTGTCTGAAAATAGTGTTGGGAGCTTCGTTCTTACGCCCTAACCCACTGTGGCTTGCTGAGAAAAAACCTATTGACTGCCTCACCTGCTGGCCAAAACTCAGGATTCAGGACGGTGTCCAAAAATTCCATTTGCTTTCCATTAATAATTTGTCAACATTTTGCACCAAGTGATTAGCGAGGACTCAATATCTGAATTACAGAAAATGTTGATGATGTAGAAGAGTTTGATATAGGTACCTACCTTTTTCAAGCGAGCAAAGGTCTGGCGCAAATACGTCTTTATAAATGATTGCAACATCGTAGTTGGTACTGAAACGTTCTCGTTTTGCCGCTTTATATGCCTGCTGGACACAATTGCAATTCCCACCACAGAATGCATCACAGAATATACCCTAATTATGTGGAATTAATAATATGAGCATAACCACGCTTTCTCTTTGTTTACAATGATGAGTTCCCAAAAGATTGTCACTGAGTAATTATGTTTCCTCCCGTCCCACTTTGGACCAAAGATTTTTATTATACAAAATAAATTGATTTAATAGTTTATATAGTATATAGTTTGCACTAAGTTTGTAAAAAGCAAATGAATATTTGAATTTCAGATTTATTCGAGGAGATATTAAACGTGATTTTGGGTACATATCATGCATAATTACTGAGCCCTTCTCTGGGTTTACAATAGACCCTGTGATGCCCAGAGTAGTAATTCGATTGAAAAATGATAAATGATACTGAATTTTACACCATTTCAAGAAGTCTTCATTCAGAAATATGAAGCTGATGGAATCGAGAGTGAATTATTCATTACATGGGATTATATTCTCCTGAGCCATTATCAAGAGATATCATATTAGCTATTGAACAGATATGAATAATGGACAGAATACATTAAATAACTATAAGATTCACATCAAATGTTCAAAATGTGCACCATTATTGTCAAGGCATTAATAAATTTTTCGTTTGTTGTCAAATAGATTTTCTAACATTTGGGGGCCAATATTTTGGCAGCACATAATTATTTATGATTGGAGGTCCTCAATAATATCTTATTGTCTTTTGAAAACCTCATCTTTCGGATATGCAAAGATGCTAAAATCCAGGAGAGTCAAGTCTGGAGAGCGTATTGGAAAGGAAGGCTCGAGTCCTCGACTTATTATACGGTTGTCATAGACTGCAGACTCCTGCAGATAACCTAGATTTGAAGAAGTAGTGTGGTTAGTTGCCCCATCTTGTTGAATATATCCCTACTGTATTTCTTCGTCATCTAAATGGTTTATGAATGGTTCCACCATTACTCTTTTGTACGTTTCACCATTAATGTTATCATGAAAGGAAACTGGGCAATACAGGGTTGGGATAAAGTATGGAACCAAGTAAATATCTTTTTTTGCAAGTAAGTGCAATGGAACAAAATGGATCCGATGTCCATTTTTCTGTTAATAATATACTTCCGGTTTAACCGGAAATGACATCAATTTATTTAATTCAAATGGGACACCCTATATATTTTTACAGATTTTAAAAGAGCTTGTTATTTTGAATTCATACAAACTGAGTCTAGTGTAAAAGAGAATTGTGAAAATGAGGAATATAGCACTTTAAACAACCTCCTTTGAGTACATTATTTCATGAATGAAATGTACACCTATTGTACAACTAACAGTGAGTTATACCTAATTTTAAAAAAATTTTTGACACTAAACTCAGTATGTATGAATTCAAAATAACAAGCTCTTTGAAAATCTGTAAAAATGTATAGGGTGTCCCATTTAAATTAAAGAAGTTGATGGCTTTTCCGGTTAAACCGGAAGTATATTATCAACAAAAAAATATACGTCAGATGCATTTTGTTCCTTTGCACTCACCTGCAAATTTTGATAAATATCGTTCTCTTCGTTTAAAAGATATTTACTTGTTTCCATACTTTATCCCAACCCAATTTATTTCCGTCATTTAGAATTTGACACTTGGAGAGCAAAAGACGTACTAAAAAGTAATATTTTATTTATTACTATGCATACAAATAATATCAATTAGTTTATCTAAATAGTTTTTTGCTCCTATGCAAGAAACTCAAAAGAGGTTGATTAAAGTGCTATATTCCTCGTTTTTACAACTTTTTTTACACTTAACTCAGTATGTATGAATTCAAAATAACAAGCTCTTTCAAAATCTGTAAAAATACATAGGGTGTCGCATTTAAATTAAAGAAGTTGATGGCATTTCGGGTTAAACCGGAAGTATATTATTAACAAGAACATGTACATCAGATGCATTTTGTTCCATTGCTCCAACCTGCAAATTTTCATGAATATCGTTCTTTTCGTTTAAAAGTTACATACTTGGTTCCATACTTTATCCCAATCCTGTATATTCTACGACGAGGAACTGCTAACCGCACGCCAACATTTTGCGAATGTAATAAATTCTCAATAAAACTATGGGGATTCTCAGACGTCCAATTTCTTCAGTTTTGAGAATTCACACAACCCGAGAAGTGAAACCAAGCCTCATCACTAAAAAAAGTTAAGTCCAATAATCTGTCGACGTTAAAATTACCAAAGGCAGTTTTCTAGACGATGTGAAATATCTATTGAGGGCCGGTTTCTCAATTGCGAGTTAACTCGAGGTTGCGAGTTGACGCATGTATTTAGCGATATTCATTAATGCGCAACACTCGGGTTACCCGCAACCTCGGGTTAACACGCAATAGAGAAACCGGCCCCGAGAGGAGTCGCTGTACCATCGTTATTTTGTGAGGGTACGCATTCAGTTTTTTTTTTGGCGCTTTTTGGCTATGAACAAAATGCTTATCAATTCGTCCAAATGTCTGTAATTTTCGAATATTTGGCCGAGGATGGTCTTAAACAATTATTTTCGAGTCACTGATCAATAATCTGAGGTTAGAATTGATTCTGTCGCTCGAATGCAATGAGTTAGAAAGTTGACATCTTCAGAGTAGGTTTGGAGTTCAAATGTGCTAGCTAAGGTCGTTAATGGTCAAAATCCACTGAGTGGTTTCAGAGTTATAGCCACTTGAAAATTTTGTCTTACCAATAACTCCATAAATACTCATCTTGTCGAATTGTAGCACAAAAATTAGTTGAAAAATGCCGACACGAAGACTAATGCAAAATTTTGTGAGAATCGCATGAACGGAAAATAAAAAAAAAATTTGAAGAATTCTGTATCTCAGAAACTATCCTTCAGATATGGTTGAAACTTTACGATAGCCTAGTTCTAGATTTGAACTCAATTGTATCTATATTGGTGAAGATATTGCCGAAATATCCAAATATTCCAATGATCAGGATAAACTGGTCCACTGTATTTATATTCGACCAAACAAGTAGCCAACAGTTTCTGATTTTCGACATCAAATTATGTCCTGAAGTTGGTAAAGTACATTTCTGTCTTTCAAGAATTTTATGTTCCTCTATGATCTTGACATTACACTTGTCTGTGACAACTAACAATCTGTCATTTTGTAACAAGTAATGAAATAACGGGAATCGGGATGTTCCCAAGAACATACGTGCAAAACAATATAACACAGAAAGATGGAGCAACAAAAGGAGATTATTTTCCTGTAAATAGAGGGGGATTATAAAGATATCTACTTTTCAGTAATCCAGTAAAAATCCCAGTTAAGATAGAAGTTTCAGTACCTCAACCCTATCCTATTCAAAGTATTTGTTGACCGTACCACCCCAATTCATGTAGAAAGAAGTATCTAGACAAAATAGTACCATTTCATCTAGCAGAGAAACCATAACCAATAGATGTATCAAACATGTCAAAATTAGCAGTTGATAAGACAGTTAGCGTAAAAAAAGTTCCATAGCCATTCGAAAAGACAATACCAGTTCCAATCAATGTTATTTTCATTTCTATTGAAATAATAACTCCATATAATAATTCAGGTAAAGCACATGGTATAATCTATGTCGAAATCACATTGGCTAGGGCAGTACTACTTCCCGTCGTACAATCAAATATTTGTTTATAATGGGATCCTTTGAACCAAAGTTAGTTAACACGTGGACTGTCCCTATACTATTTTTTTAAGCTTCCACGACCAAAACATTAACGAAAAGATAAGGATAACATTTGAGTAATAAATTATATATTCTACGAAAATAATTGATTTTGTAGCCATTTTGTCAGTGTTTTTTACATGTTCATATGCGATTCATAAACGCAACAAACTGAAGTGCTAAAAGAGATTGAGTTTGGTGTTTTTACAGTTTTGTAGGAACTGTTGTGCATTTTGAAATGAATGAAGTTTATATGATAATAAATGGGTTCAAGCCCTGTGGACAGGAGCTTTCTGGCGCTCTAGTTCAAACAGACAAATTATATCTCCGAAAGTATTGGTTTCTCAGAGTTGGGAATTATATCAATGGATTCATATGATATAACCGCATCATAAAGCAAATTCAATTCAAATAATAGTTTATTTATCAAGATTAAATGAGCAATCATGAGAATGAGAACTGCACCATGGAAGAAATCAAATTAAATCTGGCCAATTTTGCACAATAACGAATTTAACCGAGATATTCATCTCCCTAATCTACTCTGAAAATTTCAACTACCTACCTCATTCCGTTCGAGAGTTATATCTATGTCTATGGATGAAAAGCAGTCTCACTACTCTCAGCTCTCTTACTAACTTCATGTTCCGTTCCGAAATGTAAGACTTTTCTGAGAAAAACTAATTTCGGAGCAAACAACTGAGATTTTTCTCACTTCGCTCACAATTCTTCGATTGATTAGATAATGTAATGTCACAGGAACATAAGTTGACATTAGAACAATTTATACATACAATTATATCATTCTGTGACAACGTTGAAGTACGATTTATTATTGAAATTTTGAAAAATCATATCTCCGAAAGTATTAGCTTGTTAGAGTTAAAAATGATATGAGTGGATTCTTATGATAAAATTGCTTATTAAAAAAAAATTAATTTGGAATTTGTTATGTAAAAAAAAATTATTATTTTTTTTACTCCGAAACCATCTGTCCGATTTTGCCCAATAACGAACTTAGCCGAGATATTTATACCCCAAACTTACTCTGAAAATTTCAACTCTCTATCTCATTCCGTTCGAGAGTTATCGTGCCTACGGCCGGACGGCCGGACCGGCCGGCCGGCCGGACAGAATGAATTTCGACCACGGATTCTTGATCAGTGAGTCGAACCAAATCGTTTAAGACCATTTTCATCGAAAAATTCGAAAATTACAGACATTTGGGCAAATTGATAAGCCCTCAGTTCCGAGGAACTAGAGCGCCAAAAAATGGGTTCAAGCCCTGTGGACAGGAGCTTTCTGGCGCTCTAGTTCAAACAGACAAATTATATCTCCGAAAGTATTGGTTTCTCAGAGTTGGGAATTAAATCAATGTATTCTTATGATAGAACTGCATCATGAAGGAAATTCAATTCAAATAACAGTTTATTTATCAAGATTGAATGAGCAATCTGAGAATGAGAACTGCACCATGGAAGAAATCAAATTAAAATAGCTGAAATGAATTTGAGTCTTTCTTATAGAACAGGATGAAATATACGAGTATGAACACAGATCATATAATAAAGCTTAGATAGAATAATTATAGCATTCTGTGAAAACTAAGAAGTAAGTACGATTCATTATTGAAATCATATCTCCGAAAGTATTAGCTTGTTGGAGTTGAAAATGATATCGATGGAATTTAATGGTGAAACTGCATCTTAAATAAAATGGGTTCAAGCCCTGTGGACAGGAGCTTTCTGGCGCTCTAGTTCAAACAGACAAATTATATCTCCGAAAGTATTGGTTTTTCTGAGTTGGGAATTATATCAATGTATACATATGATAGAGCTGCATCATAAAGGAAATTCAATTTAAATAATAGTTTATTTATCAAGATTAAATGAGCAATCATGAGAATGAGAACTGCACCATGGAAGAAATCGAATTGAATCTGGCCAATTTTGCCCAATAACGAACTTAACCGAGATATTCATCTCCCTAACCTACTCTGAAAATATCAACTACCTAGCTCATTCCGTTCGAGAGTTATTGTGGAAAAACTTTTTTTAAATTTTCAAAATTTTTTTTTTTACACTTTGCGGTAATCTGGTCAATACGAAACTTCACATGCGTTAAAGGTCATGATTCTACAATTTGATGCTAAATTTCAGATAGATCGAACGAACTTGTCCGAGATATTTACGCTCCAAAACCACCTTGCAATTTTCAATCCGCTAACTCCTTTCGTTCGAGAGTTATCGTGCCTACGGCCGGTCGGCCGGCCGGACAGAATCGATTTCGCACTCGGATTCTTGATTAGTGAGTCGAGCCAAATCGTTTGAGATCATTTTCAGCCAAAAATTCCAAAATTACAGACACTTGGGCAAATTGATGAGCACTCTGTTCCGAGGAACTAGAGCGCCAAAAATTCATATGCACTCAGATCCGAGGAACTAGAGCGCCAAAAAGTGTAATTCCCTTTCCGAGATTTGAGCCCGCCTTCTCTCGTTCCGAAACCCGACGGGTCAGACCGACCGGCTATCGGGCTCCTCGAACGATCTTATCGATCTCCGGTATTGGAATAAAACGTCGGTACTTACCTGGGATATATATTCTTAATTTTCACTTTTCGACATAAGATCGCCACATGGGGGTTTATTTGACTGTTTTTCACCCTTATATTCGCTTTTCGTCAAATTTCAGGCCAGAAAACTGTCATGTCTCAGGATAATAAGTTGACATTATGACAATTCATACATAGAATAATTATATACTTCTGTGAAAACGTACAAATACGTTTTTTTTTTGAAATTTTGAAAAATTATATCTCCGAAAGTGTTAGCTTGTTAGAGTTAAAAAGGATATCATTGGATTCTTATGGTAAAATTCAATATTGAAAAAAATTTAATTTGGAATTTTTTACGTAAAAAATTTTTTTTTGCTGTTACTCCGAAGCCATCTGTCCGATTTTGCCCAATAACGAACTTAGCCGAGATATTTTCCTCCCAAACCTACTCTGGAACTTTCAACTCTCTAGCTCATTCCGTTCGAGAGTTATCGTGGCTAGCCGGACGGCTGGACCGGCCGGTCGGACAGAATGAATTTCGACCACGGATTCTTGATCAGTGAGCCGAACCAAATCGTTTAAGACCATTTCCATCGAAAAATTCGAAAATTACAGACATTTGGGCAAATTGATAAGCACTCAGTTCCGAGGAACTAGAGCGCCAAAAATACCAATGCAAGGCTTGATGCGGACGTTGCTTGAATCACGTATGATTCACTATGATTAAAGTATCGAAGATATAAACCTGTACAAGACGATCAGCTCATATGAACCAACCACACTCCAGCGTTCACAAATAGTGGCAATATTACTCTTATCATTGAATGAATCATATGTGATGCATGGGATAGTCAACTTGTTAACAACAATATTTTTTATTTCAGCATGAGTTTCATCCCTAACTAGTCCTTCAAACTATAGGGTTCCAAAACAATAATATATTTTTTAATCTCCTTCTTGAAGCAATTCTGTGTTCTTACATGTTGTAGCCGACTTGGTATCTTGTTGAAGAATCTCATGCAGCTATAATATGTTCCCTGTTCCGTAAGTGATAGTCTCTGAGTCGGAATTGAGATGTCATTAAATCTTCTTGAATAACTGTGATATCTTCCAATTTTCCAAAACAATAACATCTAGCACTCGTAAATGCAACGGGCATATATGGATGTAGTTAAGCAAGAACAATCCAACCCACAAATTGTAGTTTTGAGGAATTTCAACTTGAAGTGTATGAGTAGGTGTCGATTTTTCATCAGATTTCATTAGTACAATACTTGATCCAACTCAATTTAGACTGTTCAACCATTTATTATTAGCCAACATCTATTTTCATAGGAGCCATTCAAGCTGCTTGAACGTCTTGCACAAATAAAAATCCTAGTTAGCTCATATCTGGCTTAGCACTACAGCAAATATATTCACACTGAGCAGGTATTTCATTTGGCCGTTTTCTGCAAATGATCAAAAAGTTGATTCCACAAGAGACCGTATATAAAATAATTTTTGAGAATTTGTGGCTTGGACGTAAGGAGTCCATGCCTTCTGAATACTCCTCTGGAACTTTCTCTCATCTTCACTCAGGATCCCCAAAACACGTGTAATGCATAGCTTTCAATGTCTTCTCATCCATATGGAAGGAAATACTTCTAAGAGCATACGGATATTTTGAAAAATCAAACAATTGCGTCTGCCACGGCTGTGGATATACAAGCGAGGAAAAAGAATGTTATTGTGATTGGGATGCCGGAGAAGTCTGAAATTGTGAAGGTTTCAAACAATCTTGAAGTTAATATTGTAGAGGAACTAGGGTAATACCTTCAAGCAGTCTCATAAAACCGATCCTAGTAACGCTTCCAAAAGAAAATATTAGAAATGAAGTGCTGATAAAGAGAAAGGCTAAGGGAATGCTGAATTCCGAGAATATGGGACTACAGGGAGAAAAACGCCACATTTTCATCAATGAGGACTTGCCAAGGGTAACACGAGAACTATTTAAGAAGGCAAAAGAGTTGAAGAATATAGGATATAAGAACATATGGGTTAAAGAAGGGAGAGTTCTCTGCAGAAGGAATGAACTTGATAAAGTAGAAGAACTAAAGTGACCAACAAGTTGATGCACTTATGAAACACTGATTGGATTGTCGTTTAAATAGAACGAACTCAACTTATTATATTATATTATTGCTTATTTTATTTTTTATTGTGGGTTTATTTTGGTATCTAATATTAATTTGATATATGAACGAGTTCGTGAGATATTTCAAGACTGAGATATATTGGAGATCGGAAAATTTAATGAACTTAAATCATTCCTAAATAGGGATAAGAATTTCATGATACTGCATAACAATATAAGAAGCATATCCAAAAAATTTGATGAATTTCGGATTTTACTGGACCAATTAGAATGCGATATTGATTGTATAATCCTTTCAGAAACTTGGGAAATAGAAGACATTGAGTTGTTCAACAAATCGGGATATAAGACAGTATACAATTGCGGTAGAAATTATTAAAACGATGGTCTTGTGGTATTTATTAGCTACAATTTAGAGCATCATTGTAAATTGTTCAACTCGGTGTGGTGAAAATGGTTGTGCTTAATATTGAGGTTCTTGGGAGGAAAATCCAAGTGAATGACTTATATAGATCCCCAAGTTTGCCACCCAGAGACTTCATTGAGGATTTGGAGTGCTACCTGGAAACCTGCAACAGAAAAAATGGTGAGTTTGATATTATGTTTTTTTTTTGGGAGACATAAATATTGATATTTTGGAGAGAACAAATGAAACGGAACTATCAATCTTCATCCTGTTTAGACCACATATTTTTACGGAATAGATTCGGAAAAGAGGGACCTTTGTTCCGGTGAAAATTCGCTCAACTGTTACTGATCATTATTCGATTTTCATTGAGACAACAATAGAGACGGCCGATCCTGAAAAACAAGACAAATACTATCTAAAGGAAATTACTAACTATGGTAGGCTAACTGAGAAGCTAAGCAAAGAAAAACGGGAAACCTTGTATAAAATTAAAGATAGTAATTTAGCGTGGAATTCATTCATTGAGAATCTGCAAGGCAACATTAAAGAATGCACTAGAGAAGTCAAATTGAGAAAACAAGATAGAAAACGAAATCCTTGGATTACAAGTGGCTTGATGCAATCGGTAATGGAGAAAAATATATTATACAAGATGTCTAGAGATCCGGGTAATGTGGAAACCTTAAATGAGTTCAAACAGTACAAAAACAAGCTAGAGTTATTGATAAATAAGGCAAAAACATTTTACTATAGCCGTGTAATTGAAAACAATAAAACTTGCTCTAGAGGACTTCAGAATTTTGTAAATCACTCTAAACGTCAGTTCGAAGTAATAAATAAGGTGGAGAACGAGAGTGGTGTCATTTTGAATGAGAAGGCATTAGTAGCAAAACAGCTCAATAAACATTTTACAAACATAGGCAAGGAATTAGCATCAAAAATTGAAAGCAAAATAAATGGGAAATTAAAAATAAACCAACACAGAAATAGAAACTTATTGTTGAAACAGATGAAGCTGAAGTTATGAAAGTAATCAAGGAACTCAAGGACAACAAAGCTCCAGGCCATGATGGAATCAAGGCGGAAATTATCAAAAATAAATCAGGTTATGTCATGGCTCCCCTTACATACCTCATAAATCAAAGTATTCAGAGAGGGTTTTTCCAGATGCATTGAAGAAAGGGATAATAACTCCAATCTCAAAGGTGGTGACAAACTAAATGTTACAAACTACAGACCAATAACCTTGACATCATCATTGGCAAAAGTATTCGAGAAATTCCTGAAAATGCAAGTAATTAATTTCCTCGATAAATACAGAATACTATCAAAAAAACAATTTGGATTCCAAAAAAAACAGGTCAACTCAAGATGTCATCGCAACCCTAATCTCGAAAATATCTGATTCAATGGATAAGAATGTACCGACCTTAAGAATTTTTATAGATCTAGACAAAGCATTTGATACTGTCAACCATGAAGAACTACTGAAAACATTGGAATGCATAGGATGGATAATTATAAACTATTTCAGAGCTACATAAATGGAAGGAGATAGCTGGTCAAAATTGGAAATTTTACTAGTCAATAAACAACTGTTAATTGTGGGGTTCCGCAGGGTACGGTACTTGGACCAGTTTTGTTCCTTTTGTACAAACGAGCTATTTGCAATGGACCTTGATGCCGAGGTTATTACCTTCGCAGACTATACAGCGGTTCTCATAAGAGCTGATAGATGGTGTGATTTGAAAATTAAATCACAGGAGATATTTCAAGAAATAATGAAATTTTTTGCACTAAAAAAGGTTCAAATCAATATGGACAAGACGAAATTCATAAAATTCACCAGCTACAGAGATGGACTTCCAGAGTACGATAAGCTCAAAATGGAGTTGAATGACATTCTTACCATTGACTCAACTGATAAAATTAAATACTTAAGAGTTATATTGGACCAACATTTGAGATGGGAGCCTCATACTGAATATGTCACAGCAAAAATTAGAAGGTTGATCGGAAAGTTTGAGTATTTGAGAAATACCTATATGTGAAGAAAATGAACTTGAGAAACTTTGATATGGATTGGTGGAGCCGCATTTGACGTACGGGGTACTTGCATGAGGAAGTCTCGCTATTTGTTATTATTGTTACTACTATATGAAAAAAATTACATTTCCTACGGAAAAACTGTTTGATATGGCGGGAATACTCACGTTGCGCCAACTGTATACCCGAGCCTACCTTTAGTTCAAGCGAAGTAAAGAAGTATCAGAAAGTAGGAGAGATATAGAATATAGCTTACGAGAAAGAGCTAAATTGAAGGTACCACAGACGAAGAAAACCATAGGACAAAGAACTTTTACTTACCTTGGTCCACTCCTATATAATGAAACACCAATTGAATTGAGAAGCAGTAGATCATCGCATATAAATAAGAGGCTAATAAGGCATTGGATATGGCAAAGAGGAAGAGCGGAAATTAAGAAGTTCTTGAATAGGAACAACTTTTGTTGAGGAAGTTCTCTGAAATAAGGGAAATTGATTTGAAGAATGGAATGTTCGATCGAGGAAGAGCACCTATATTGAAATAAATCTTACGCACAAGTAGAGACTTTGGTGAGACACTGTTATCATTATTATTATTATTTATATTATTTGTTTGTTCACGATAGAACATTATTTTGTTTAATTTTTAATTAGTAGAATTGGAACAAATAAAGTTATTATATTATTATTATTATTATTATTACGTAGTGGAGTTCAGTTTTTTACTTAAGTTGGCTAGTTGGCCTTGAAATCAAACTCTATCAACTGTATGAATATTTCTCTTGGAATATCTATACAATTACTTAAGTGTGGACAATTTTCATTCATGCTATCGGTGCCTACCTTCATAAAAATATTAGTAAATAGGTAGGTGACGTCTGCAGAAAGCACCTTGAGCTCAGGGATAAGACAACCCCGAAAATAGTGACAATTTTCGAGTTTGAGAATAGCTAGCAACAAAAAATAAATCTGTAGACTTTCGTTTGTTCTCTGACTTGAATAACCCTGAAATAGTCTCCGAAACGTTACGAATTATTTGTTTTATCGTTGATATTGTTTCGTAATTATTTGTTAGCCAACATTGCTCGATAAATTTTTTCTGACAAATATCTTGTGTTTCTAACTAAGAAGCAATTCATAAAATAATAATTTTTTTATTTTATAGAATTTTTTCAGAGTTTGAGAGAAAACCCATAAAGGAACCATTTAATAATTAATGTAACTCCCAAAGTGTACTATAATGATTACTTAGAGCACTGTTTATTTTCGAACCAACAGTGATTGTATGTAGTTGGGCCAAAAAAAAAATTCTCGGCCAAAAAATGATCAGTTTTTTTAGCGTTTGTTTATAGAGTCGAATTCATATTCTTGGAAATATTAGGATTATTTTTTCTAGAGCTGAGTAGCTTTGGGCGAGAACAGTACCTGGATGGGTGATAGCTCTGCTTATAAATTTAGACAGCACGCCAAAGCTCCTGTCCACAGGGCTTTCCCCTTTTTTTTCAATACTTTGTGGCAAGCACTTAAGTGGACACCAGATTGTAAATATAATTTGTTCAGGGACATTTGAGGATTTTCTTCAACTCGTGTTCTCAGTTCTTCAATAACTTCTTGAGAAAATTGAGGTCTTTCTGTGGATTTTCCCTTGTTAACGTTTCCAGTCTGCATGAATCTGTTTATAACACCTTTGATGTGGGTTTTCAGAGAAGATTTTAAAATCTGATCATCAGGTTATTTCGCCAGATATTCATTTTTACAGGCTTCTACAGAGTAAATCAATTCACCATTGATTAACCTACCATTGCGGTAATAGGACATTATAATAAATTTGTTTTGTTCTAGATTATAAGTCGTTGCAGATTTAATTAATTTGGAAACTAAATTTTAAAAAGAATCTCAAGAATTGACAAAATTTCAATATTGTGAATAATATCCAAACCCAACTGTGATGTTACAATCACTTATAAAGACCCTGTATAACATGATCTACCAATATTAAAAACGACGAATGTTTTCCTTGGATTCCTACTAAGTCCGGCATTCCCTATATCTTCTGGGTATGTACATCATAATTATTTTCCTGCCAACCTAGTGAGAAGTTATATAATATACTTCATCATATCTCCTTAACTATATACATATCAAAAGTACACACCAGCTAAAAGCATATTTGCTCCCGACATTCAACGTGTGATGGCAGAGTTGTGTCTCCAAACATTGTTAATCATCACAGCGTTACACGTCAGCCCTCTCATGCATATCACATGACTTCAAATTTTGTTGTCCCCAGGAAAAAGACGATAAAAATGGTGGGATTAATTGTCGTTTCACAACATTTTTCAATTTTTAATTAGTCCCACGTGCGAATGGCTACAAACAGGAGGACTTCTCGTCGAACAATTCGGTTGAGGGTATCAGAGCGATAGCTGTATGAATTCAGCTCTGACAATGCTTCACCATCACAATAATGACAGTCGAGAATAATATTCCTCCGTGTTATGTCCATAATTGAACGGAAAATATCACGCAGGCTCGGTCCAAAGAAAATTTTACGATTAATTTCATTGACGAGCAGAAACTTCAATTACTATTTGACACTATGATAAGGGCAGAGATATTTGGAAATTGTGTTTACCCTTCCCTGTAAAGCTGTGATAGAAGGAATAATTGTGGAGACAATGATATTTGTTTGGTTGTCGCTCATGACTTCGTTAATTGAAATTGAATGATATCAAGACCAGACACGGTCACATGAGGGTTTCTGTCCAATTTGGAAGATATTTCAAGAAGCAGCAATCAACATCACATGATATGATTTCTGCGGACTCAACTTCCCCGTTGTTTGCCTTTTGACAATTGTCAATTTTAAAATTATGTTGAATTTTTTAATATTATATAATATCTCTATAACCTATAAAGTAGACAAAATTCAATGTTAATCTTCTCATTATTTCCAGTAATATAGTTCCGATCGAGTTTAAATCTAGAACATCAAGTAAGCTGAAATATTAAATATTGAGGAACATTTTATCTTTAATATCGATTCTTTCTTCAAATTAGATACTCATTGTTTTGAAACTGCAATCATTTATGAATAAAACAAGTCATCTCCATTTAAAACATATTTTTATTTTTTTGAATGATAATTCATATTAATATATGTTTATATGTTACTTAAGTAAAGCTATTTTGCTATTGACTCTATGCCACAATTCTTACCCTTAGATGGAGGTTACACCGTCAATCTGGGTATAAATGCTTCGTCAATCTGCACAAGTCTTATCGTGATCACGATAACGGACTTTGGATATGATCATGGATCCATCACTCATCCAAAGATGGTCTTCATCGGAACATGTAAAATGGTTAACTCAATAGCATATAGATGTATGCTGGATCCAAAAAGGTAATAATGACAATCTGAGATTTCTGATCCAGTTGGTACGTTGTTTTTGGATATGTTCATGGATACAATACTCTTTTGTGCTAATTACACGTGATATCTTCCAGCATAATCATTCAGGTGTCACATGATATTCCACCACTGGCTCTGTCATAAAACAATGAGACAAAGATAAGAGATGTTCCGTCCCATGGGCCATGAGTTGTCATTTTTGTCAATTTTGAGTGGACTAATATAAACCCAGCTATTTTGTAGAGTTACGAGAGTTAACTTGGAATCGAATACTCTGATATTTTTGAACCACAGACATAGAGTTAAATATACACAACCTTTCGGTATTCGAACGCTATTTAGTAAATAATACCCTATGGAGTTTATATTCGAAAGCAACCAGGATCCAACCAAGTTGGGTCAATCTTAAATCATACCATATCGTTGTGCCAAGTAACAACAACATAAAATATAGAGAATATTGCAGATTTTCATTTGAAAGGGAGGGTATTTTAACTCTGCTAAGCCTTCTTGTTGGATGCTTGAAAATCTTCACACGACAAATGTTGAGTCACTATACTAATTTTCCTTGATAAGTAAGTTCATTTGTCACTGCTGAAAAAAAATATAATATAATCCCCTTCTATTAACTCTGCAAAACCTGATCACAACATACTTTTTTCGATCATATTACTGGGTTAAACTATGTTACCGGAATACAGCCAAAGTAAATATATTTTCTCTTAAATATGTCAATTTGTACCATAGTTAACTCATCTCGACCTGCCCCGATAGGCATTCTGTTTCAATTTGAATCATTTTTTAAATAGAAAAGAATGTAATTGGATCTTCTCAAGTTAACTTGACAGATTGCCGGACACATGTCACATGTTTATGTAATGATCATAGAGTAACATGAAATTCATGAAAGACAGATATACGATCTATGGAGAGCACAAAATATAATATGAAATAATTTATAATCACGTATAAAATCAAAAAAACTGTTAAGAATTTGTTTGGTAGAATGTAAAAACAGTAGACCAGTTGACCCCAATCTTTGGAATATTTTTAAAGTTCGGCAATATCTTCACCAATATAGATACGATCGAGCTCAAATCTAGAACTTCACTGATAGTTTCTGAGATACAGAATTTTTTTAAATATTTTTTTTTAAATTTTGCAGTCATGCGCTCCTGACAAAATTTTGCGCAAGTCTTCGTGTCGGTATTTTCAACTGATGGCCGTACTTTGATTCGATCAGATTAGTATTTTTCGAGTTATTGGGAAAACAAAATCAAAGGTATCCTGAAGCTTTCAACTCTCTACCTCATTGCGTTTGAGCGTATTCGTGCAGACTGCCGGACGGCCGGCCGGACAGAATCGATTAGGACCTCGGATTCTTGATCAGTGAGTCGTAATTGAACGTTTGACACCATTTTCGGCCAAATATTCGGAAATAGTAACAAGCGATATGCTGGAAGCTGGGTGATATCCCAGCATATCCATCCAATTATGATGAGACGAACTAATGTAACTATACTTATATGTATGTGTTTATTGCGCCTTCCGCACGTACAGAAAGTTATTTTAATAAGTCAATGAAAAATTATATACGATTAACACTAATTTATTTAATATTGTGACTCGTTTCGTCTTCAAAGTGACTTCATCAGACTACATCATACTAATTTCTAAACAAGTAATGATCTCCCTATACCTAGATGACATGGACACATTATTTAAAACGAATTACATGTGAGACTTATTCAAAACAAATTATATGACTTATTTAAAACTAATAACGTAAGGTGCATTTGGTAATTTCATCACTGAGTCGATAAGATCGAGCGGATTTTATGATCACGTGATTCTCGAGCCTTTCGAGCGTCTAGAAATATCCAAACGCGATTGTTTATTCTGAGTTTGAAATTCTAACCTAAATAGACTGCTTCTGTCATATTAAAATTCCAAAAATATAAATAATGAATTATTATTCAATTTATTACATATAGGAATGAGATAGATACTCGATAGCGATTCAGAAGATGAGGAAATCAACCATGAATTAAAAATATGTTATTTTGCCGAAGATACCGTTATGAGATTTACAGATAATCAATTTAGGCATCAATTTCGAATAACTCCGGTCGCCTTTTTGGCGCTCTTGTTCCTCGTTTTACCAAAATTGCATGAGGTTCATGAAGATAACGTGCCGAGAGGCCATCCTGAAGTCGCAATTAATGATTTGCGTGTGGTACCTTATTAACATATTTAGAAAAAACATACGTTCTTCCATATGTATTTTCATAACAGAAATTTGTTCTGTTGTTCTTTGGCAAATTTCGCATTCATAAATCATTATCAAATTTTTTTGGGTAATTATTTTGTTGGACGTTTGACGGTTATATTGACAATGAAATTGAAAATAGTTGATAGCTCGATCCGCTCCACCCATTTCCTCGGAGCTTTTAGGCCGCTCGTACACCAGCACGACGCGACCGCAACGCGACCGCGACTTCGTGTCGCTTCGCAGTCGCGGTACGTGGTAATTCATAGAAGCGCCCACACCAAGGATACGGCGACGCGACGCATTTTCCTCGTTAAAAAGTATCGTCGCGGTAGCGTTGCGGTCGCGTCGTGCTGGTGTACGAGCGGCCTTAGAGTGACGTCCGAGCAATCGCTGAGGTAATAACCATACACCATTTTGATCACTCCGTGTACTCGATTTGTAAATAACAAACACGATTGAGTGATCCGAGCGCTCAGATTTATTTAACAAATACACCTAATATATAAGGTACACTGCTAGTTCTTTGTACCCATTTACAATGATTCATTCCTAACGATCCTAATTGATTCTCTATTGGAAAAGATTGAGTAACGGTGAAAAATTTAGATCCAATTGTTTATTAGCTAAATTATTCGTATGTTTTTCTCTATTTATTTCCACCATTTCCCAAAAATTGAGATGCGCACCTATATTCAAATTGTGTAGAATCTCGAAATCCGGGTTAAACTTATGTCCTTCTGCTAATGAATGATTCGAATAATTTGAATTAATTTTGCTGTTCTTGTAGCTGTGATGATGTTCCTTTATTCTTATGCCAAAATTTCCATCAGTTTTTCCTATATATGATTTGTCACAACTCCCGCAATTTAATTGATAAACACCTGATTTATCTTCTATATTCCTTTTTCATTTATTGTTCTTTATGTGTTTTGCGTGGTTATTGTTTGTCCGGAATGAGATATTCACATGTTGGTTTTGAAGAAACCTATTAAGCAGTTGACTCGGTGTACCAAAATATGTTGAGCTATTGAATATTTTATTTTTATCCTTAATTTCTGGAAATATTAAACTAATTGTTTTTCAAAAATTTTTTTTCGTCAACGTTGTTGTTCTGATTAACTTTGTGTTATTATATCCCTTGTTCGATAATTTCTAATTCTGTACAATAATTTTCTTCGGATAAAGGTATATTGATTAGTCGGTGTAACATACTATGAAATCCCGCGACTTTATGTTCGAATAGATGACACGAGGATCGATGAATGATTGTATCCGTATGGTGTGGTTTCCTAAATATTGAAAAATCATGTTTATTGCTTTTCCGCGTTATTGTTAAATCCAAATAAATATTGAAGGGAATTCTATGAACAAGAGTGAATATCTTTGAGGAATAGAGAGGCGATTCTTCTTCAAGAGATCCATGTGCCTTCAGAGGAGTATATTTGCGAGAGGGGACCTTTGAATTTTGCAGAAGGCTTCTGATCTTGTAAGGTGAGAGGCTCATTTGTGGATATTAAATCTCGTGATGGGTAGAAAGGAATTCTAGGCCAGTTTTTCTATCACTAATGAGAATATATCTTTATGTAATAACGGGTGATTTTTTGAGAGCTTTTGGATTTGATTTGAAAAAAATTGGTTCAAGCACTGACGTGAAGTCAGAAGCTTTTGCGCGTATGTTCTATTGTCCATTCTCCTGTATTGGACACTCTTCTTAATCGAATTTACCATGATGAATTCTATTGTCTATTCTCCTGTATTGGACACTCTTCTCAATCGAATTCAACATGATGATTTTTATTGTCTATTCTCCTGTATTGTAGACTCTTCTTAATCGAATTTGCCATGATGAATTCTATTGTCCATTCTGGACAATAGATTTAATATCCACAAATGAGCCTCTCACCTTACAAGATCAGAAAACTTCTGCAAAATTCAAAGGTCCCCTCTCGCAAATATACTCCTCTGAAGGCACATGGATCTCTTGAAGAAGAATCGCCTCTCTATTCCTCAAAGATATTCACTCTTGTTCATAGAAATCCCTTCAATATTTAGTTGCCTCCTCCTAAGGAGGATCTCTTTCAAAACCAGGTCTGACCACTAATGTAGGGCTATCATCTAATCTCCTATAGATTTGTGATGAAATAACACGATTTTACCATGAATATATATGTATAATAATATGTCATCATGACATTCATATTTTATTTTTGGAGGTTCTCGCAAAAATACGACCATAGACAACATATCATACGACGATTCGCATCCACCTACCGAACTCACAAAAGGCTGCTCGGTTCTCCAACAATATAGATCCGATCGTGTTCAAACTTGGAATTCTGCAGTAGAGTTAGGTTCTGCAGGCTCTCCCAAAATTTCAGCCATGCCGGACGAATAGTTTATGATATATAGAATTTTTTTCAATTATTTTTAATTATTTTTTTTTGAATTTTCTAGTTATACCATCCTCACGAAATTCTGCAAAAATTTTCGCGTTGGCATTCTACAACTAATAACCATGTTTGAATCCAATCGGTTTTGTATTCTTCGAGTTAATGAGGAACAAAAAACATCCAAATTTCAGAAAATTTCAGATGGCTATAACTCTAAAACCGTTTGGACGATTATGCTCATAAGCAAACTCAAATGTCGCATTCAGATGCACAACCTAACCTGAAATTTTCAAGCCGCTATCTCTTTCCGTTCTCAGGTTATCGTGACAACAAAAATATTTTTTAAATAATTTCTTAATAATTTTCTAGCGATTCGATGCTCACAAAATTTCATAAACGTGCTTAGGTCTATATTCTACAACTATTCACCATGTTTGAATCCAATCGGTTTTGTATTCTTCGAGTTAATGAGGAACAAAAAACATCCAAATTTCAGAAAATTTCAGATGGCTATAACTCTAAAACCGTTTGGACGATTATGCTCATAAACAAACTCAAATGTCGCATTCAGATGCACAACCTAACCTGAAATTTTCAAGCCGCTATCTCCTTCCGTTCTCAGGTTATCGTGACAACAAAAATATTTTTTAATAATTTTTTAATAATTTTCTAGCAATACGATTCTCACAAAATTTCACGAACGTGCTTAGGTCTATATTCTACAACTATTCACCAAGTTTAAAATTCGATCGGATTTATTTTGGTTGAAAACAAAATTATTACTCGGAAACCATTGGGCCGATTATACCCATTAACGAACTTGTCCGTCGTATTGGGATGCGCCACCTACCCTGAAAATTTCAAGTCGCTGGCTCTTTTCGTTCTCAAGTTATCGTGGCAACGGCCGGACGGCCGGACGGCCGGACGGCACCACAGAATTAAATTTCACATTTGGGCAAAACTATAACGCGTATGTTCCCCAGAACATACGCGCAAAAATTAATTGTGAATTTGACATTTGGGTTAATGCTGTTACTAAAATCTAAAAATATATTCAGTTGCCGGTCTGTTCCGTTAAAACACGCGAGCACATCATCTAGGTATCTAAACCAATATACGAATTTGGAAAAAAAAAAGGATGTGTTTTAGCGATGGCTTCTAGGTTGTCCATAAATATTTCTACCAATAGGGGGGGCTGAGCGGATTCCCCATGAGAAGTACTTCATCGCTATTATAAATTCATCATGGGAAATATGATCAGCCCCCTTTTGGCATATATATTCATGGACAACCTAGAAGCCATCGCTAAAACACAACCTATTTTTTCCAAATTCGTATATTGGTTTAGATACGTAGATGATGTGCTCGTCTGTCTTAAGGAAACCGAACGGCAACTGGAAATATTTTTAGATTTTATTAACAGTATTCATCCAAATGTTAAATTCACAATATAAATGTAAAATAATGGTGCAATTGATTTTTTGGATTTAACAATAACCTTGAAAAGCAATAAACAAGATTTTTCAATATTTAGGAAACCATTCATCGATCCTCGTGTCATCTATTCGAACATATAGTTGCGGCATTTCAAAGTTTGTTACACAGGCTAATTAATATACCTTTATCCGAAGAAAATTATTGTACAGAATTAGAAATTATCGAACAAATAGAGGCGAACAATGGATATAATAACACAGAGTTGATCTGAAAAACGTTGACAAAAAAACAATTTAGAAAAACAATTAGTTTAAATTTCCAGAAACTAAGGATAAAAATAAAATATTCAATAGCTTAACATATTTTGGTACACCGAGTCAACAACTTAAAAGGTTTCTTCGAAACCAACAGGTGAATATCTCATTCTGGACAAACAATAACCTCGCAAAACTCATGAACAACAATAAATAAAAAAGGAATAAAGAAGATAAATCAGGTGTTTATCAATTAAATTGCGGGAGTTGTGTCGAATCATGTATAGGAAAAACTGGTATAAATTTTAGCATAAGAATAAAGGTACATCATCACAGCTACATAAACAGCAAAATTAATTCAAATTATTCGAATCATTTATTAGCAGAAGGACATAAGTTTAACCCGGATTTCGAAATTATATAACATGTGAATAAAGGTGCGCAACTCAATTATTGGGAAATGGTGGAAATAAATAGAGAAAAACATACGAGTAATGTAGTAAATAGACAATTAGCCTAAATTTTTCAACGTTACTCAATCTATTCCAATAAAGAATCAATTTATAAAAGCGTTGAATTATTGTAAATGTGTACAAAGAACTAGCAGTTTACCTTGTAAACTACTAGTTCCACGTACGCCTGTCGGCTGCTCAGTTGATACGGCGAGGGTGTGGATCGACTACAAGCTTATAATGTATACTGAAAACTTGACTTAGTTGGGCGCCAGGTTTAATAAATTAAACCAAAAGAAAAAATAAAAATAAGAAAATTAATCTTGTCTGTTGATGGAATTTAAGAAAAAAATGGGTTCAAGCCCTGTGGACAGGAGCTTTCTGGCGCTCTAGTTCAAACAGACAAATTATATCTCCGAAAGTATTGGTTTCTCAGAGTTGGGAATTATATCAATGTATTCATATAATAGAACTGCATCCTAAAGGAAATTCAATTCAAATAATAGTTTATTTATCAAGATTAAATGAGCAATCATGAGAATGAGAAAAGCACCATGGAAGAAATCAAATTAAATCTGGCCAATTTTGCCCAATAACGAACTTAACCGAGATATTCATCTCCCTAAACTACTCTGAAAATTTCAACTACCTACCTCATTCCGTTCGAGAGTTATATCTATGTCTATGGATGAAAAGCAGTCTCACTACTCTCAGATCTCTTACTTCATGTTCAGTTCCGAAATGTAAGAATTTTCTGAGAAAAACTAATTTGGGAGCAAACAACGAAACAACTGAGATTTTTCTCACTTCGCTCACAATTCTTCGACTGATTAGATTTGTCTCAGGAACATCATTTGACATTATGACAATTCATATTCATACATAGAATAATATCATTCTGTGACAACGTTGAAATACGATTTATTATTGAAATTTTGAAAAATCATATCTCCGAAAGTATTAGCTTGTTAGAGTTGAAAATGATATGAATGGATTCTTATGATAAAACTGCTTATTAAAAAAAATTTGATTTGGAATTTGTTTCGTAAAAAAAATTTTTTTTTTTTGTTACTCCGAAACCATCTGTCCGATTTTGCCCAATAACGAACTTAGCCGAGATATTCATCCCCCAAACCTACTCTGAAAATTTCAACTCTCTAGCTCATTCCGTTCGAGAGTTATCGTGCCTACGGACGGACCGGCCGGACCGGCCGGCCGGCCGGACGGCCGGACAGAATGAATTCCGACCACGGATTCTTGATCAGTGAGTCGAACCAAATCGTTTAAGACCATTTTCATCGAAATATTCCAAAATTACAGACATTTGGGCAAATTGATAAGCACTCAGTTCCGAGGAACTAGAGCGCCAAAAAGCAATTTTTAACATTTATTAAAACTAGATACAAATTAGAATTTAGCTGAAAGCTATGAGAAATTTTGAATCAAAGAAAATTTAGAAAAACTACAATATTATCAGAACATTTACAAATATTAACTATCTAATCTCTGATCTCTAGTTTAAATTTTTCGGCTCCGGACAGAATTTGGAAATGATACCCAGTATTGAGGAAATAATTTGTTCTCACGTGGTCCAATTTAGAAATTTGGTGGATGCTCTAACCATGAAAAATTTTGATGGTGAATGCCAGACGGAATTTGGAAAATTGCTGTAATATCATGTGGTACTTTGAATTGGTAGATGCACTCTTGGGGTAGTAATTTCAGCCTCAACGACAATATGATGTGGAATTGCCAAACTTGAATATTGGTGCTGTCCAAGTTGCAGATTTTCTCAGCACATATGAAAATCCTCCTCGTGGTTCCGGAGATTCTTCAGATTCAATGGGCACTCGAACATGCGTAGAGAGAAGATCAGACATTAGTTTTGTACAAAATTAGATATTAAATATGTCCTGACAAATTTCAAACTGATAGGAATTGAATCCAAAAATAATAATAAATCAAATTGAGATAAGAAACAAAAATATATAAAAATGCTTTCCGGAAAGTTACAATACAAATGATAGAATGATATTGTTACAATTTAGAAAAGTTATATTTGACCCGAAAGAATTAATTGAATAAAGAATGAAGTTAATTAGAAGTTTAAAAGAATATGAAATGATTTAAGGAAAACAGTATGAAAGAGAATTCTCGCTTCCTGGTAGCTCAAAAAAAAAACCTTTGAAAACACTGACAGAACGCCAGTACAGATAAGAAACGATAGAAAAAATTGAATATCTCAAATCTATAAACGTAAATAATACCGATTGAAATTTCAACGGTAATTGATTTCTGAAACAGATCAAGTATAATCGAAAGATATACTTATCCAAACGAGCAACCAGAAAACTCACTTTCACCTTTCACCTGATAATATCTATGAAAATCTCAAATATAAGTCACGCTTATAATCAAAAGTCGGTAATCATTCTTGAACGAGTCAAATCTGAATTTTGAATTCAGTGGCGTATCGTTGGTAGGGCGTGAGAAAACACTCTAGTGGCTATTGAATCGTTACACACCACCCCAACTAGGTAGAAAAAATTTGGGAACTTTAGAAGTCCACAAATTTTTTTCATAATTCAAAATATGGTAAAGTATCGTAACATCATATCTTGAAATAAATAGAATACCAGATGAATACTGATACCATCGAGCATTGAATCATTTAAATACTCAATGCTAATACTCAAAATAAAGGAAATATCACTTGAAAAATCCAAATGACAAAGATAAGGTAAATAGGTAAAGGTAAATTAAGGGAGGAATAAACGTGACATGATAAGAAGTGATATAAGGAAAAAGGTTAATTCCCAGATAAAAATTTTATAAAAAATTCAGAATCAACTCATCCTATCACTATTGAAAAGTTTGGCTTACGAAATTACAAATGTTCCATAAAGGAGCTACTATAAGGTAGGTTATTTCAAGCAGTTGAACCATTCAACAGTTAACCATCATGAATCACATTAACTCTACACTGAAAGAAAAAATACTCAGCGAATTATTCCATGTCGAAATAATGATAAAAATCCAAATTAAATAGGAGAAACATTAATTTGAGCAGTCTGAATCTGCGCTGAAGTATTGTTCTTCATCTGACTCTGAATCGTCGTCAGCATAAGCAGACTTCAGGTCTTTAATATGCCAACGCCCCAAATCATTACCATCCATGTCTTTAAGTTCGTACACCAAATTAGTTACGACCTTGGTAACAACACAGGGCAAATATTTAGGGGCCAGCTTTGCAGAATAATTATTAGCTGCAGAAGATAGCGTTACATTTTTCTTCCATACCTTGTCTCCGACGCGAAACTTTATATTCCTCTTTCTCAGATTATATTGGTGAGAATTCCTAAGATACGCCTCATGTAACCTTTTACGGATATCAACGAATAAATCCGGAAATTTCTGAATATCGTCGATACGCTGGGATTTTTCTGAAATAGAAATTATGTTATTTTCATTGTCGGAAATCAGTCCATAAAAATCTCCTGTCACCGGAACATTCCTAGCAAAATTAAGAAAAGCTGGAGAAAATCCCGTGACGTCATGTTTCGCCAATCTGATAGCTTGAGCTACCTTGAAAATAGATAGATCCCAAGACTTATGATTATCATGAATATAGCATCGAATTGAGGTTACGATAACTTTATTGACTCTCTCGGAGAAATTCACTTGCGGATGATATCTCGCATTGTACCAAATTTTCTGTACACGATAAGTTTCCATCAAATGCTTAAACTCCCTACTGATGAATTGACTGCCGTTATCGACCATAATAATCTGCGGTACACCATAAATGAGGAATACATTATTCTCAACAAATTTAATTATGTTTTTCGACGTGGCTTTCGACATCGGATGAACCAAAGTAAATTTAGTGAACCAATCTACAACTACCAACACATACTGATTTCCATTTTTAGACCTTGGATATGGACCTAAAATATCCGCAGAAATACACTGAAACGGAAAATTTATGTTTTTATATGAACCCATTTGACCGGCCCGAGGTAAGTTCGTACTTTTACAAGCAGCACAAATAGGACACTTTCTAACATATCTGTAAACATCTCTTCTAATTTTAGGCCAGTAATACAATTCAGATATACGGGAAAGAGTTTTAGAAATTCCTAAATGAGCAGAAGTTTCTTTATCGTGATAAAAATTGAGAACTTCTTGTCTATTAGCAGAAGGCACAATAATTTTCCAATCAGTCAAATTACTAATTATAGTATTTCGCGACAAAATATGTTTATAGAGAACTTCATTTTCGACACGAAACGAGGGATAAGCTTCTGGGTTTTTCCGAACTTTGTCAATCATAGAAGTGTACCATTTATCAGGTATAAAAGAGGAAACATTTATAACAGAAACATCTACGACCGAACGCGATAATGCATCAGCTACAACATTCAAAGAACCCTTTCTATGTTTAATGGTGAAATCATACTGCGACAGTTTAACTGCCCATCTAGTCAAACGTCCTGAAGGATTAGACAGATTATGGAGGTAAATGAGTGAAGCATGATCAGTTTCAACGGTGAATTTAGTACCTTCAACATAACTACGAAATTTTTCAATTCCGAAAATGACAGCTAATAACTCTTTTTCGGTTACAGTATATTTACGCTGACAACTATTCAAAGTTTTACTAGCATAAGCTACAGGATGTTCCACACCATCACACTCTTGATATAAAATAGCTCCAACACCGGTATCAGAAGCATCACACTGTATGATGAAAGGCTTTGAAAAATCAGGGCTGGCGAGTACAGGAGCTGAAACTAATCGAGATTTTATTTCAGTGAAAGCTGCTTCGGCTTCGGGAGTCCAGCTTATTGGTTGTCCTTTTTTCCGACCATGTAAAAGATCAGATATGGGGGAACAAATAGAGGAAAAATCTTTAATGAATCGACGATACCAACTGACAAGACCTATTAATCGTTTTATTTCAGTAGTAGACTTTGGAGTTGGATATTTGACTATCGCCGAAACCTTTTCTGGATCGGTTCTCAAACCACGTTCATCTACAACAAATCCTAGATATACAAGAGAAGATCGGCAGAATTCACATTTATCCATGTTTACGGTGAGATTTGCGTTTTTCAGGCGCCGATAAACTTCTCTCAGAACTTTAATATGGAGTTCAAAAGTAGGAGTGGCTATGATGATATCGTCAAGATATACGAAGCAATAGGGTGCTAAATCAGGACCTATTACCTTATCCATCAAACGAGTCATCGCTTTCGGACTGTTCTTAAGTCCAAATGGACTTACAACAAATTCATAAAGACCTCTACCCTGTATGGCAAAAGCTGTCTTTTCCCGGGATGACTTGTCCAAAGGTATCTGAAAGAAAGCTTTCGTCAAATCTATAGATGAGAGATATTTAGAGTCTCTCAGTTTATTAAGAATACCATCTATCATGGGCATAGGATAGGCATCGTCTGCGGTTACCTCGTTCAATTTTCGACCATCGAAACAAACACGATACTCTCCGGTGCGTTTAGGAACTAACCACAAGGGACTGCACCAAGACGAGTTGGATGGTTGAATAACTTTCAATTTCAACATTTCATCGATTTCTTTATTTAAGTGATTCTGCATAGCAGGAGATAAGGGATATTGCCGTTGGACAATAGGTTTTGCATTTCCCGTGTCGATATGATGAGTTATTAGATGAGTACGACCAATTCTATTTTTGGGAGCAATCGATTGAAAGCAGTTAACAACCTTCTGAAGTTCCTCTTTTTGGGATAACGTCAACTTAGAAAAAGGTTCAATGGCATTTACTGCACATAAATTAGAATCTAGGCAATAGGAGAGATTGGAAAAATTAGCTTCCATAAGGAAAATCTTGAAAAAATCCATTCCTAAAATTAAATTATGCGTAACAGATGGAATAATGAGGATTTTCAACTCCTTCGAGATACCTTCAAGGGAAATAGGGACTCTAACATATCCTAAGAAATCTTGCGGTTTACCATCGGCGGTTGTAACATCAATTGGAGGTTCATACTGGATAGGAATGTTAAATTCTTGTAAAAGTGTAAAACCAGCAGAACCCAAAATAGAAGAAGTACTACCTGTATCGGCAAGAGCTAGAATTTTCTGACCAAAAATGTCAACGTTGAGGTATGGGCGGTTATCATTAGGTTTCCTAACGAAAAGGGGATTAATTTTTACAGGGGACGAACAATTTTTGTTTTTAATATCCAACCATTCTTGCCACTCAGTTGGTGATTGTTTTACTGATTTGGAGCAATTTGTCTTCCTCTTGGGTGTTTGGGAGCGCGATAGTTTGCAGGTGGATTTACTGAACTTTTCGATATTTGGCTGGTGACGAGATTTAGGTTCTCGCCACCTCGATTGGAGTTTTTTGGATTGCACTGACTGCAACTTGATTTAATGGTATTTTTCAAACCACAACCAAAACAAAAAATTGATCTAGGTTTCTTACATTGCGGATAATTATGACCCGCAGTACCACAATTCCAACATCGAGAACCAGACACAGTAGAGACATTAGGGGAAGAGATATTTTTTCGAAAAATCGGTCGATGACCAACGGAAGTAGAAGGGATTGATTCCCGGAAGGGTGTACTAAGATCAGGTTCCAAGAGACCAGTATCATGAGTAGGCGGTGCCCTATAACGATCAGCCCATATTCTTGACTCCTCCAACTTTTTACATAATTCGGAAAGCTCACTTACAGTTTTAGGATTATATAAAGCCAAGCCGGATATAAAAAACGGTAACAAATTCCTACGGATCTTCCTAACCCTGTTCTCCTCATCTGGCTTACCCGTTAGCCGGTTGAATAGGCCTTCCATTGACGAAATGTAGAGAGATACCCTCTCATTAGAACCTTGTGTCCTGGAATTGATTTCTTGTTCTAGATCTTCTTCATAAAAGTAAGGAAGAAAATCTTTCTTCAACTCCCCGACTAGTTCGTCCCAAGTTCGAAATTTACATTTATTATTAACGAACCACGTCCAAGCACAACCCTTGAACAAATCACAAGCAGAACGGAACAATTCCTCCTTTGAAACACCTCGAGCCTGCCTCAAGAGTTCCACTTTCTCTAAGAACGAAGTGACGGATTCAGACTGATTGCCTGTAAAAGAAATATTCCATTTATAGGGTGCGACAAATCCACTATTTGATGGTCCAGCGTGGTTCACAGGAACAGAAACTTCAGTTGGGGTAGAAGTTCTAGCAGGAGAAATCTTCAAATCAAGATCAGCCTCTAATTCCAACACCTCATATTGAATTCCTTTCTTTGCCAAAATTTCAGCATCCTCCTCAGCAACTAACCTTGACAAACGATTAGACAAATGTGCCAAACGACTCGAAACTCTACTAAAAATAGGATCATCTCTGCTTCCAAAGAAATCAGAAATAATCTTTTTCAGGTCACTGACAGTTTCCTTAATTTCAGTAATATCTTGGGAATGAGAATAGGGATTGGTCAAGCTATGGAAACTACGATTTGCCCTTTCTTGACTTAGTAGTCCTCTCAATATTTTTCTCTTATTAACAACATCGCCAGTAGGTTCTATACCACGAATTAAAATTTCATAAGACAGCTCTGAATTTTTCAAATGATTAGGATTCATATTGATACAGATAGGAAATATTTAGGATTTCAAATATTAATAATTATCAATGATATAGATATATGATATAGTAGATAAAACAAAGCATAAGTATTATATACGGAGAGGTCGTTCATTCATCAATGATATAAAAAATAACTCAAAAAAAAAATGCAGTATTAAATTTCAAGAAACCAAATTCTGTCGGATCAAATATATTACAAGAAAATTTCCATCAGGCAAGAATCAATCAAAAGAAAAGAAAAAGGTCAAGTTAATTCCCTCTTTGCTAGCAGTCGGGCCCCACGTTGGGCGCCAATTGTGTAAACTACTAGTTCCACTTACGCCTGTCGGCTGCTCAGTTGATACGGCGAGGGTGTGGATCGACTACAAGCTTATAATGTATACTGAAAACTTGACTTAGTTGGGCGCCAGGTTTAATAAATTAAACCAAAAGAAAAAATAAAAATAAGAAAATTAATCTTGTCTGTTGATGGAATTTAAGAAAAAAAGCAATTTTTAACATTTATTAAAACTAGATACAAATTAGAATTTAGCTGAAGGCTATGAGAAATTTTGAATCAAAGAAAATTCAGAAAAACTACAATATTATCAGAACATTTACAAATATTAACTATCTAATCTCTGATCTCTAGTTTAAATTTTTCGGCTCCGGACAGAATTTGGAAATGATACCCAGTATTGAGGAAATAATTTGTTCTCACGTGGTCCAATTTAGAAATTTGGTGGATGCTCTAACCATGAAAAATTTTGATGGTGAATGCCAGACGGAATTTGGAAAATTGCTGTAATATCATGTGGTACTTTGAATTGGTAGATGCACTCTTGGGGTAGTAATTTCAGCCTCAACGACAATATGATGTGGAATTGCCAAACTTGAATATTGGTGCTGTCCAAGTTGCAGATTTTCTCAGCACATATGAAAATCCTCCTCGTGGTTCCGGAGATTCTTCAGATTCAATGGGCACTCGAACATGCGTAGAGAGAAGATCAGACATTAGTTTTGTACAAAATTAGATATTAAATATGTCCTGACAAATTTCAAACTGATAGGAATTGAATCCAAAAATAATAATAAATCAAATTGAGATAAGAAACAAAAATATATAAAAATGCTTTCCGGAAAGTTACAATACAAATGATAGAATGATATTGTTACAATTTAGAAAAGTTATATTTGACCCGAAAGAATTAATTGAATAAAGAATGAAGTTAATTAGAAGTTTAAAAGAATATGAAATGATTTAAGGAAAACAGTATGAAAGAGAATTCTCGCTTCCTGGTAGCTCAAAAAAAAACCCTTTGAAAACACTGACAGAACGCCAGTACAGATAAGAAACGATAGAAAAATTTGAATATCTCAAATCTATAAACGTAAATAATACCGATTGAAATTTCAACGGTAATTGATTTCTGAAACAGATCAAGTATAATCGAAAGATATACTTATCCAAACGAGCAACCAGAAAACTCACTTTCACCTTTCACCTGATAATATCTATGAAAATCTCAAATATAAGTCACGCTAATAATCAAAAGTCGGTAATTATTCTTGAACGAGTCAAATCTGAATTTTGAATTCAGTGGCGTATCGTTGGTACGGCGTGAGAAAACACTCTAGTGGCTATTGAATCGTTACAACCTAATATCATGTAATTAGTTTTAAATGAGTCTATCCTGTAATTTGTTTTAAATAAGTCTGTAATATAATTAGTTTTAAATAAGATTCTGTGTCCATGAAGTCGCAATATCAAATAAATTAGTGTAAATCGTATGTAGTCTTTCATTGAGTTAATACGGATTGGCATCAAGTAAAAGCCACAAGCATTAAAAAATTAATAAGAGATATCTAAACTCTCTTTACTGAATATAAATCGGGTCGCGATAATCCAATGGGTATTATGGGTTTTAAATAAAGATGAAACGACAGGCACTCAATCCCTATCTAGAACCAATTAATTTAGCAGGGGAGATCGCCCGGAACCATGGACATTTGAATAGAGAGTTATTAGCGTCGATTCTATCGTAATCTGCGGGATGAAATACGATCCGATGAATGGCCTGTTTGCGTTGCATTCCATTTGGATTGACGGAATTTTCTGATTATCTGTCGTTGCTGACTATTTGGATATCCTTTGTCATAAACATTCAATTCGTATTGCGCCACTGAAAAATATGCTGTCAGTAACTCAGTAATACCACCCTGCTCTCCTCGTGCAATCGGAGATAATTAATCATGTGGTGCGTAACTGTTGCAGTCCGTTGTTCCGTGTGTTTCCTCTTTGATGAAACAGTCACCTATTTGTACTGTTGAAAATATCTGACAAACATCCTTCCACTCAGTTGCTACCTCATTTATCTGTTGTCTCAAAGTCTCATCAAATGAAGGTGTGGTGTAGTGTTTCCAATTTGTAACCAAGGCAATCATATATGATGAAAATAACTACATTTAGTTCCAGACGTCTGCGTGGAGATTTAATCATTACATATAGGGCACTACACGGTTTCTTTGGCACTGACCTATCCCATCTCTATACCAGAAATTCGCAAGGTAGACTACGTGGACACAATTTCAAATTATCAAGGGAATTGTTTCGATCATCACAACGCGAAAATTTTCTCTCAAACAGAGTCTTTTACAATTGGAATCGTTTGCCGCCGAATGTGGTCAATAGTGAAAGTGTCAACATCTTCAAGAATAGCCTGGACTTCTGGTGGGGTGTGCAGTAGTTTATTTCTTCACTCAGTGGCTAACTACGAACTCTGTAACTTTATACTTTACTAGTTTTATTCTGCTTGCTTTTTTTTTTTTTTTTTATATTGTATTTCTGAGTCGTAAAGGTTCTGCCTCGACTCTCCTATATATTAATAATAATAATAATAATAATAATATGAAGCATGTCAAATATAATTGTGAGGGACGAAGAAGTTTCTTTGCTTTGTTGCATGTTTAACCAGGCCTCAAGAGTATACAGGTTGTATATGGATAGTTGCAAAAAAGCGGGTGATTCCTTGTCAAAAATTGGATGCATCTTCAAAAAAATTTTTTTTTTCGTTACTCTGAAACCATCTGGCCTATTTTGCCCAATAACAATAAAATTGCACACTTTACGGCAATCCGATCAATACAAAACTTCGCATGCGTATAAAGGTTATTTTTGGCGCTCTAGTTCCTCGGAACTGAGTGCTTATCAATTTGGCCAAATGTCTTTAATTTTCGAATTTTTCGATGAAAATGGTCTTAAACGATTTGGATCGGCTCACTGATCAAGAATCCGTGGTCGAAATTCATTCTGTCCGGCTGGCCGGCCGTAGGCACGATAACTCTCGAACGGGATGAGCTAGAGAGTTGAAATTTTCAGAGTGTTTGGGAGATAAATATCTCGGATGAGTTCGTTAGTAGGCAAAGGATGGTTTCGGAGTAACAAAAAAAAAATTTTTTTTTACAGAACAAATTCCAATTTTAGTTTTTTTCAATAAGCAATTTTACCATAAGAATCCAATGATATCATTTTTAACTCTAACAAGCTAATACTATCGGAGAAATGATTTTTCAAAATTTCAATAATAAATCGTATTTCTACGTTTTCACAGAATGATATAATTATTCTATGTTTGAATTGTCATAATGTCAACTTATTTTCCTGAGACATGACATTATCTAATCAATCGAAGAATTATGAGAATAAAGTGTATTCCGAAATGTGAGCGAAGTGAGAAAAATCTCAGTTGTTTGCTCCGAAATTAGTTTTTCTCAGGAAAGTCTTACATTTCGGAACGAAACATGAAGTAAGAGATCTGAGAGTAGTGAGACTGCTTTTCATCCATAGACATAGAATGCTCAGTTCTCTCAATTTATGACGGGACTGACGGAAGGGAATATTATAACTTCAAAAATATTGGGGTTGAAATATTCGTAATTTAGCGATGCAACGGGGACCTCACCCAAAAATGTTTGAAAATATTACGTAAATATTGAAAGCATAATTCTGTAGTTCGATAGAGGAGAAAATTTCGTGAACGTAGATCAGGAAATTTTTGATCGATTAAAAGGTAATTTTTCATTATTACCTACTTCTCTTCTTTCATACATGTTTCATGGAATATCTACTATTTGTAGGTACTTTAAACCTTAAACCTGTTTTGGGCAATTGTCATACGAAACTTGATTTTTGGCGCTCTAGTTCCTCGGAACAGAGTGCTTATCAATTTGCCCAAATGTCTGTAATTTTGGAATTTTTGGCTGAAAATGGTCTCAAACGATTTGGTTCGACTCACTGATCAAGAATCCGAAGTCAAAATCGAATTGGCATGATAACTCTCGAACGAAAGGAGTTAGCGGATTGAAATTTGCAAGGTGGGTTTGGAGCGTAAATATCTCGGACATGCTCATTAATGGGCGAAATCCGTCAAGCGGTTCCGGAGTTATGGCCGATTTTAGTAAAAATATTTTTTATGAATATTTCCGAAACCGATCACTCCATCTATCTGAAATTTAGCATCAAATAGTAGAATCGAGACCTTTATACGCATGTGAAGTTTTGTATTGACCAGATTACCGCAAAGTGTCAAAAAAAATTAAAAAATAGTTTTTCTGCAATAACTCTCGAACGGAATGAGCTGGGTAGTTGAAATTTTCAGAGTAGGTTATGGAGATGAATATCTCGGTTAAGTTCGTTATTGGGCAAATTGGCCAGATATAATTTGATTTATTACATGGTGCAGTTCTCATTCTCAGATTGCTCATTTAATCTTGATAAATAAACTATTATTTCAATTGAATTTCTTTTATGATGCAGTTCTTTCATAATAAGAATACATTGATGTAATTCCCAACTCTGAGAAACCAATACTACCGGAGATATAATTTGTCAGTTTGAACTATAGCGCCAGAAAGCTCCTGTCCACAGGGCTTGAACCCATTTTTTCTACAAGGGGTAGGTCTTCCATATAAACTTTTCTTTTTTGAGCCCCATCTCTTGAGTTACAGTCCCTAAATATGGTGAACGAAATGCAGTTTTTAATTTTCTTCTTAAAAATGAAAAACTGATAAGAATGAAATCAAGCAGATATTTCATGCAGGCGAGAAGGCAATCAAAAACATTACTGGTATTGCTCCTCTATGATTGAAATGGGAAGAAAATGCCACCCCAAACCTTGCTCCACAAGGAACTTTTTTCCATATTCATATTTGACGATAAAAGAATAATTTTGGATGGCTTGATCCATTCTTAACAAATAAGGTCCCTAGTAATGTCTTGCTAAAATTCACGGATTTTAAGAAAAAACAATGGGTTCAAGCTCTGTGGACAGGCGCTTTCTTGCGCTCTAGTTCAAACAGACAAATTATATCTCCGAAAGTATTGGTTTCTCAGAGTCGGGAATTATATCAATGTATTCATATGATAGAACTGCATTATAAAGGAAATTCAATTCAAATAATAGTTTATTATTTATCAAGATTAAATGAGCAATCATGAGAATGAGAACTGCACCATGGAAGAAATCAAATTAAATCTGGCCAATTCTGCCCAATAACGAACTTAACCGAGATATTCATCACCCTAACCTATTCTGAGAATTTCAACTACCTACCTCATTCCGTTCGAGAGTTATATCTATGTCTATGGATGAAAAGCAGTCTCACTACTCTCAGATCTCTTACTTCATGTTCCGTTCCGAAATGTAAGACTTTTCTGAGAAAAACTAATTTCGGAGCAAACAACTGAGATTTTTCTCACTTCGCTCACAATTCTTCGATTGATTAGATAATGTCTTGTCTCAGGAAAATAAGTTGACTTTATGACAATTCATACATAGAATAATTATATCATTATGTGACAACGTTGAAATACGATTTATTATTGAAATTTTGAAAAATTATATCTCCGAAAGTATTAGCTTGTTAGAGTTAAAAATGATATCATTGGATTGTTATGGTAAAACTGCTTATTGAAAAAAAAATAATTTGGAATTTGCTTTGTAAAAAAAAATTTTTTTTTGTTACTCCGAAACCATCTATCCGATTTTGCCCAATAACGAACTTAGCCGAGATATTTATCTCCCAAACCTACTCTGAAAATTTCAACTGTCTAGCTCATTCCGTTCGAGATTTATCGTGCCTACGGCCGGCAGGATCGGCCGGCCGGACCAGCCGGATGGCCGGACAGAATTAATTTCGACCACAAATTCTTGATCAGTGAGTCGAACCAAATCGTTTAAGATCATTTTCATCGAAAAATTCGCAAATTACAGACATTTTTGGCAAATTAATAAGCACTCAGTTCCGAGGAACTAGAGCGCCAAAAATATCTTCATGGTATCGTGAGTCGTAGCGGCTGAAATTATTTCCGAACTAGAATTTATCTAGTAAGCGGATGTCATTTTGTTATGACAACTGACTAGTTTTGAATAACCTTGATTCAGTTACAATTATTTATGATTTGGCTCATCATTTTGAGATTTTTGTCACATACTCTTGAAGATGATTTATCGAAGTAATTGAGGAATTAATTGTTCTCGGGCATCAACCACAGATAGGAATGGGTACATTTTTTGTAGAATGTATTTGGTTTTTACAGTCTGGCCATGTATATCTACCTACCTCCTGATAGATAATATGATTTCATTGTTACCATAACAGAGAAAATATGGTGGAAATATACAGATGGGGAAATCATTAATTAATATGATACCTACTCAAAATTGTTTATATTTCAACATATTTAATGTCGACTTTCCAAAGCGAAAAACTACACTTTTACATGAACCTCTTTTTTCCTCCGATTCCATTTGTGAAAAATGGGTTCAAGCCCTGTGGACAGGAGCTTTCTGGCGCTCTAGTTCAAACAGACAAATTATATCTCCGAAAGTATTGGTTTCTCAGAGTTGAGAATGATATCAATGTATTCTTATGATAGAACTGCATCATAAAGGAAATTCAATTCAAATAATAGTTTATTTATCAAGATTAAATGAGCAATCTGAGAATGCGAACTGCACCATGGAAGAAATCGAATTAAAATAGCTGAAATGAATTTGACTCTCTCTTATAGAACAGGATGAAATGTACGAGTATGAACACAGATCATATAATAAAGCTTAGATAGAATAATTATAGCATTCTATGAAAACATAGAAGTACGATTCATTATTGAAATTTAGAACTTCATCTTAGCAGAAATTGAATTCAAACATCATAGAAGAATTTAAATTCAACAAGAGTGCCAAAAACTATCAATCCAAAACCAATAGACGAATTCAACCCAACAACGAACTCATCCGAGATATTCATTCCTCAATTCTATGATGAACGATAATGTATATCTTTCCTCAAATCTACTCCAATACACCAATATTCCAGTTTTGTTTTTAGTGGAGATATTCTGAACTCAATATTATTAACTTACCATTACCATTCCCATCATCATATGGATTGACCATCGGCATGAAAATATCAACCAACAAAAAGTATGATATTATATTATCATTCTCATATTTATACGATTGCTGGAATGAATGACAATGTTATTAACTTACCATTACCATTCCCATCATCATATGGATTGACCATCGGCATGAAAATATCAACCAACAAAAAGTATGATATTAGGTATATTATAATTCTCATATTGATAACATTACTGGAATGAATGACAAAGAGACAACGTCAAAGTTGACATTATAACAATTCATAGAATAGCCACAGAATAATTCTATCATTGAAATTTTTAAAAATCATATCTCCGAAAGTATTGGTTTGTTAGAGTTAAAAATGATATGAATGGATTCTTATGGTAAAACTGCTTATTGAAAAAAATTTAATTTGGAATTTGTTCTGTAAAATAAAATTTTTTTTTTGTTACTCCGAAACCATCAGTCCGATTTTGCCCAATAACGAACTTAGCCGAGATATTTATCCCCCAAACCTACTCTGAAAATTTCAACTGTCTAGCTCATTCCGTTCGAGAGTTATCGTGCCTACGGCCGGACGGCCGGACCGGCCGGACAGAATGAATTTCGACCACGGATTCTTGATCAGTGAGTCGAACCAAATCGTTTAAGACCATTTTCATCGAAAAATTCGAAAATTACAGACATTTGGGCAAATTGATAAGCACTAGTTCCGAGGAACTAGAGCGCCAAAAATGAATATCTTTGTGAAATTGTAATTCGTTACCTTGGTTTAGAATGAAGTAACAAATATTAGCTTTTCTATATCTATGGAAATAAATAAATTATAATAAATAAATTTATTCAAGTATACTCATACATACAATTACACAATTTAATTTTCAAGAATCAATATTTACGACAAACACAGCAGTTAATTATTCTTATTTTAAACATCCTGAGCGTGAACCGTTTTTAAAACATCGGAGAGGAAGAATGTGGAAAGGTCATGCATCTTTTGAATTTCAGAAATATATCACAGGGTGTTTCAAATTTTGTGATCAAAAATTGGCCATAGCTTCTGTTTTTAAAATTAAAACCCTATTTTAGGCGCACTGTTCTGTGAACAGAATGCTTATCAATTTGCCCAAATGCAAAATGCCAAATTCCGGCTTTCCGCCGTGGGCACGATTACGCTCGAACGCAATAAGCTAGAGAGTGGAAATTTTCAGAGTAGGTTTGGAGTCCAAATGCGCAGGGTGAGTTTGTTAATGGGTAAAATTCACCGTGTGGTTTCAGAGTTATAGCCATCTGAAATTTTGTTTTGCCAATTACTCGATGAATACAGATATGATCGAATTAAAATGCGGCAGTTAGATGAAAAATACTGACACTAAAAATTATGCAAAATTATGTGAGGATCACGCACACGCTACTGGAAAATTAAAAAAAATATATTTAAAACAGTTCTGTATCTCAGGAACTATCAGTAAGATATCGATGAAATTCTGCGAGAGCCTTCAAAACGTTATTTCTCATTAAAGTTCTGAATTTGAACTCGATCGAATCTATATTGGTGAATATATCACGGAAATATCGAAATATTCCTACGATCTGAGTGTACTGGTCCACTGTTTTTATTTTCGACCAAACAAATAATCAACACGTTGTTTGATTTTTGACAAAAGTCAAAACAAGGTTTCAAGCTATAGAAGGATGTAATCATAACGTGTTTGCATAGATCTTTATTATTACTGTTCTGTGATCGTATGTCTATATTCTCTATGTTCAAGTTAATGTCATCTTGTCTGACAAACATATCAGTTTGTTTTGTAGATTTGTAGATTATGAAATATACATAACTTGGTATGAAATAAATATCGATTTCCAAATTTTCAAGTTTCAAATATTCCAATATAACCTAACATGGCTGGATACACGTGGACGACCCCCAGATTTCGATTTATAGGGACAAAATGCTGCCACAGAATGGAAAACTTTGAAAACATCCTTCACACTTCATAGATTATTTAATAGCGACCGAACAACAGAAGTTCAGGATCCAATAAAGTTGTCGATACTCAGAAACATTATTATTGGTACAGAAGCTGCAAGAATTATGTCCACATTTCTGATCCCCGAGATAGAACTGAATATACTATGAAGTCTATTGACAAATATGTCATCCCAAGAGTTAATGAGTGCTTTGAAAGGTATAATTTCTTGAAAAAGGTGCAAAAAGAAAATGAACAATGTGAAAATTTCCTTACTGAATGCCAGTATCTGGTACGAACATGTAATTATAATGAAACAGACTCGAATCAAACTGCAGAAGATAAAGCACTGAAAGACAAAATAGTTATAATAAGATCATCTTGTAACCAGAGAGGCATTACTGAGAGTTGAAAAATTGACAGTGGAGAAAGCAATAGAATTTTGCAGAACCAGCAATGGAACCTGCTGTTCCAGAGTGAATTGAGGATATTAAATCTGCAGGGAAGTGTAATAAACAAATGAAGAATTTCAAGTGTAGACAAGAAGGTCAGAAGAAGGAAAATTCAAATGGAGGAGATCTCAGTCGACACATGGTGCACGTGAATGCACTTCGTAAAAAGTGGAGGAAGTGCGGTATGTTAAATCATTTTACTATATCTTGTAATGTTAAAAATGTTAAGAATGTCGAGAAAGATGAAGGTAGTTCTGATGAACCAGATATTATTGTACGATATTTAATAAAATGTAGATACCTGTTATAATAACAATTGTAGGCTTAGGAAAGCATGGGATGAACTTATTTAATGATGAACGTAATAATTTCAATGTTGAATTAGATACAGGTGTGAATATTAGCATAATTCCTAGAGGAAAATATAATGAAATATAAACACAGATGTTAGTTCGTAAATCTGACTTATCTGAGGATTTGAAGATACACAGGCTAAAGCTACTGGAATTGTTAATTTGCACTGTTGATACAGAAATCGGACTAGTTATGAGGATTTCTGATAGTTGAAGTGGCTACTAAAATTCTTTTGAGTGGTCAGGCATGTAAAAGTTTAGGCATCATAAAGTGAATAAACAATATCAATATAAATTTATAAGAAAAACTCTGAAAGAAATATATTCATTGAACAGTATATTTTTGCAGGTCCTGGTAGATTCATAGGAGAGCATAAAATAAGTCCCAAAATAGTCTTCGAGTCAGTCCGTCATCTACCTAGTAAAATCCCATAAGCTATAAAAGCTACATGGAAATGTGAATTAGATAGAGTTTCAAGTTCAATGCCATTCTAAAAGTAGATCTTACCATGAGTATTAACAGTATTGTAATAGTGAAGAGAAATAATGGCAAATTGAGACTATGTCTAGACCTGTCTTATTTGAATGGACAAATTATTCACAAACCAAGATCAACACATTATATATAATTATTCTATGTATGAATTGTCATAATGTCAACTTATTTTCCTGAGATATGACATTGTCTAATTCCTTGCTAATAGATGGTTCGAGAAACGTCAAAATCGACTTAAAAGGGTAAAAAACCGTCAAATAAACCCCCATGTGGCGATTTTATGTCGAAAAGTGAAAATTAAGAATATATATCCCAGGTAAGTACCGAGGTTTTATTCTAATACCGGAGATCGACAAGATCGTACGAGGAGCCCGATAGCCGTTTCGTCTAGTCAGTCAGGTTTTCGGTTGCGGAACGAGATAAGGTGAACTCAAATCCCGGAAAGGGAATTACACTTTTTGGCGCTCTAGTTCCTCGGAACTGAGTGCTTATTAATTTGCCCAAATGTCTGTAATTTTTATTTAAGATGCAGTTTCAACATTAAAATCCATCTATATCATTTTCAACTCCAACAAGCTAATACTTTCGGAGATATGATTTTTCTAAATTTCAATAAGGAATCGTACGTACTTCTATGTTTTCAAAGAATGCTATAATTATTCTATGTAAGCTTTATTATATGATCTGTGTTCATACTCGTACATTTCATCCTGTTCTATAAGAAAGAGTCAAATTCATTTCAGCTATTTTAATTTGATTTCTTCCATGGTGCAGTTGTCATTCTCAGATTGCTCATTTAATCTTGATAAATAAACTATTATTTGAATTGAATTTCCTTTATGATGCAGTTCTATCATAATAATACATTGATATAATTCCCAACTCTGAGAAACCAATACTTTCGGAGATATAATTTGTCTGTTTGAACTAGAGTGCCAGAAAGCTCCTGTCCACAGGGCTTGAACCCATTTTTTCATGATTGCGTTGGATTCTGCGCTGATAAATAATGATAGTTTTCTAACATGTTTATGCTCATGAATTCAAAATTTCTGAGATTTTTTTTTTTTTTGGAGCATAATCATGTTAGAAAAATATCATTATTCTTCACTGCAGAATCCAACGCAATCATAAAAAAATAGGGTTCTAATTTGAAGAACGGAACTTATTGCCAATTTTTGATCACAATTTCCGACACAAAATTTGAAACACCCTGTAATGATATTTCTGAAATTCAGAAGATGCATGACCTTTCGACATTCTTCCTCATCGATGTTGTAAAAAAGGTTCACGCTCAGGATGTTTAAAATAAGAGTAATGAACATAATACTGACTGAACATATTTGACTTTTTTTTCGATTTTTTTTTCGATATTTTGAAAACTATGCGAATGAATACAATGGTTTTAATAGAAATGTATTCAGCATTGAATACTTGATCATACCAGCAATGCAAAGCTTGGAAAAAAATGTTTTCATCAAATTTATTTCCTCTCCCTGTATAACGGGAATTGCTTGGGCTTCGAAAATATTTTAGCTTTGAAGAGAATTTCAAGCAATAGCATAATCCAAATTTTCAGATTTCAAATATGTGGACATATTTGAATCGTGTCAGAAACGTGTAACAGAACTTGAACTTGGGACACCGTGTATATATATAATGTTTTGCTGTTCGACTGAAATGGATATTTTCCGATATTTTCTCGATAACTCGAAATATACTGATCTGATCGAGTTCAAATCTAGAACATGGCAGTAAAATTAGGATTTGAAGGCTCTCGCGAAATTTCAGCGAGATCTGACAAATATTTTTCTACTAACTACTGAGTATTAATTCGATCAGATCAGCATTTTTCGAGAGCTGATAGCTATAACTCTGAAGCTACTCGGTAGATTATCTCCATTGACGAACCAAACCAGTGCATTTGGACATTTAAACTTTCCACCTTATTTCTTTGGAGAGTAATCGTGCTTACGGACTTAATTAAGTTCCCCCTCGGATTCTTCATCAATCAGTCGGAAAACTAATCACTTGAGATCATTTTCAGCCAAAACTTAGGAAAATACATTTGGGCAAATTGATAGGCATTCATCCAGAAACGATCCGACATCCTCAAAATTGTTGAAAATTGTTTCAACTGCCTTGTCATACTGGTGGATAATTGAATGTGCTGGAGAAATCTCCGTGTACAACAATGGTTCACAAACTTGTCAACATGTTATCTGTACATTCAAGGAGTTTGTCTTGAAAATCGTAGACGTCTGCTACAGCAAACTTGTTCTAATCCGAAATAACAACAAACACTTCATCAGTGGTTGCCTCACGAAGACAAAAGGAACCACTGGAGTCAGCAGTTTCATGTAGCCAACATATTGACTCGACAGAAGAGAAATATTTTCCCTAATATTCTAAGTGACGTTGCCGCAGAATACGTTCAAGTCATCGTACAATGGATGGGCCCTTGTTTTGGTCAATTTCCTATTGGATTAATAGCTCCTTATTTACCACTTTTGGCATGGTTTTCACTCAATTCAATCATTTAAAGCGCTCAATACATCTAATTAATTGCTTTGAATATTAATGGTGAAGTTACTTGAATACTTAGATTTATGACAAGCTTTGCCTCATTGTTCAAATATCTAAAAATAAAATAAAGGAAAAATTCGAAAAAAATATTCTGATGCAGAAAAAAATATTATGGATCGATTCGGATGCCAGAAATATTGAGGATAATTAAAATGGTGAAATACTAAGGTGATTTCTAAGATAAAAATTTTGAAAAAATTTAAATAATATTAATATAATAATAGGGAATCAGCAAGAGCAACCAGTAGTCGGACCCGGCAACTGGAACAAGACAGCACAATGGAAACGCCATAAGTGTACACCCAAGCAACATAAGGATGACATGAATGAACAGTGAACACAGACAGATAGAACTCACATTCTGTGTAAACATAGAAGTACCTACGATGTATTATTGAAATTATAAAAAATTATATCTCCCAAAGTATTAGCTTGTTAGAGTTGAATATGACATCAATGGATTCATGTGATGGAACTGCATCTTAAAAAAATGAATTTGAAATATGTGATGTAAAAAAAATTAAAACCATTGATTGAGCGCAATAACGAACTTAGCCGAAATATTTATCTCTCAAACCTACTCTGAAAATTTCGACTACATAGCTCATTCCGTTCGAGGTTTATCGTACCTACGGCCGGCCGTAGTTTTTTGCCACTTTACGGCAATACGATCGATACAAAACTTCGCACGCACATAAACGCCATGATTCTAAATTTCAGACAGATCGAGTGAGCGGTTTCGGAAATATTGATAACAAATCTTGTTACTAAAATCGGCCATAACTCTGAAACCACCCGTTAACGAGCTCGTCCGAGATATTTACGCTCCAAACCTACCCTGCAAATTTCAATCCTCTTACTGATTTCGTTCAAGAGTTATCAACTATCGCATCGGTGAGCCGCTAAATCGTTCAAGACCATTTTCATAAAAAAAATTCGAAAATTACAGACACTTGGGCAAATTGATAAGCACTCTGCTACGAGGAAAACGAGCACCAAAAATAACAATAAATATTGTGCACTGCATGACGTTTCAGTCACTACAGAACATGAATTAATATTATTACTATTACCTAATATTTAAACTTTTCGACAATTTCTATCATATATATCACCTTAATATTATACCATTTCAATTCTCCCCAATATATCTGGTTTAAGGAACAATCCATAATAATTGTTTCTATATCATAATAATATGTTTTTTAAATTTTATCCCTTTTTTTATTTTAAGACGATTGTGTATAAAAATATTTTTTTCCAACATTCAGTAATATAATTTGTGAGATTAACCAGGAATAAGCAAAGCAATCCGCATAAAACTTCACATATCAAAACCATAATAGGCTAGGTCAGGAGAAAGCAGGAGATGATCAATAGTGTCTAGAGGTATAGACATTGTTACGGGAAAATAACAACTTTTAAGAAAAACTGGCTAATCGCAGCGGTTCTCCAGAAAAAATCGTAACATTGGAACTATTTTCCCCCTATTTTCTTCAAACATATCGATAGAAACTTTTCCTCAAAGGTTTCATATGGCTACCATAATTCGTCTCCAATAAAACATAATTTTGTCCAATCTTACCAGATTTATTCGGTATATTAGAGGGTTCTTAATTAACGTGACCCACGGTTTCAATCCGATCTGAATTGGTGTACATGGAACAGGAAGCAATCGAGGCATTCACACAAACACGGTTCAGTTTTTTTATGCCTAAAAATATATGAAAATTGCTGTTGTCTCGGTATTTAAGAAGATAGAGAATGGTGAATAATTCTCCTCCCGTTAAATGATACTTAAGAGCGTGCATCCAATGAATTCTTGTGTTTGTCTTCCGGTTTTCATCCTTCTGTAGAGAAAAAAACCTGGTATGTCTGTGCTTATGTTCTACGGAACAGCGTAAATCATATTCCCAAATGTCTGTAATTTTCGAACTTCCAAGCCGAGAAACGTCTTATGGGGTAATTATATAAACGACCCTCTATAAGTGCCACGATAAGTAACAAGCAAACCAATAATTCAATAATTCAGTGAAGCACAGCAGAAATTGTGCTACAAATAGCTATTAACGATGATGGATAATTGATGTGCTGAAATATTAAAATATATTCAAATTTTTTGTGTCAATACGAGATAAAACATTCATATCTGAACTACTCAGTATCATAACTCCATCCAAAAAATAATTTTTAATTAGAATAAACCACAATATTTGGAATAAATCACTTATAATCATAATAATCGCCTGTGTGAGCTTTTACTGAATATGTTAAGAATCTTTCTAACAATATTCTTTATTACCTTGGTTCCTTTGACTGAGACCTTCCATTCTTCTCATAATCTTTAATTTTTGGTTGTTGTTTCAGTCAGTGAAGACTAGAAAACTGTTGAAATTTGGCACTGTGGCCGCTTTGCAGAAGCGATGCGAATATGATTGAGATGAGTCTTCACAAATTCAGGTCAAGGGCATTGGGATTGTCACATTCTCAATTTTTATTAAGTATATTTCAGTACTTGTAGCGCCATCTATGGAGGAGAAGCTCCAGCTCCGTATCTCGTATCGATCAAGGGGCGATAATATACCGATCGTTGTTCTATCTCAGATGACGATTTGATTCATGTTTCTTTGTCAGAATAATTACGTCTCAGAATTCTGTTGAATTGAACCGCAATCGTTCTGAAGATTAAAATTGAAATATAGTATTCTGTCTAATGGAGGGATTTTAAACGATTTAATCTAAGTCAATGGAAAAACTAATCAGTTATTTGGTGGATCGTCAATTTTGTTGAGATCTGCTTAGTGGAATACAAGAATGTGGATATTTCTTGGATTATGGAAATGTAGCTTTTTCTATGGTCTATTCTGAATCATCTAAGAACCAGTCATGATCGTTGCAACAGCATGCTTTTCAGGCGGAACTAGAGCCCTAGTTGTGAATGCGGGGAAGCAGAGGAAACCATTGGTCATTTAGTTAATAATTGTGGCATATATAGATTCAAGGATGGTTTCAGGGCTATTCATAATGTTTCTGAATCTTATTTAGAATGGATAGCGAGTTCCAAATCTATATAAGAAGATATAGAATATACCAATATTAAATTGTTCGTTTTGTCCTTTAGTCTTTTCTTTTTTCAGATTGAGTTTCGGGTACGTTGGAGAAACTTCTCTGCTTGTTGAAGGAAGAAGCGATAGTGAAGAAAAAGATACCCTTCAATATTTAATATTCAAGCTGATATCAATTTGAATTTTCATAAATCACAACACTAACCGGGAGATAGCATTTATTGGCTGAGGTTTTTTCCCAAAGCTTTAGTATCCTTACTCGCTCAAGCTCTTCGAGAGCTTATGAGGGGTCTCCTTGGAGGAAGACCTAGGAGCATCAGTATAATAATATACAATATACAATATCAAAATACATATATGGTACCCCAGTTACATACTATAACCTCTGCTAACACTTTTTTCATACACATGCTTCATTGTAAGATAAAAACAAATTGTGATGCTCGAAGTTCAAAAGAATAAGTAAATAAATAAACACGGGTTCTGAATGACTCGATGAGTATTTATCGAGACCCGAGGAGTATTCGATAAGATAATATTTTACTCTGTAAATTTCAAAAAATTTATTGTATCTGTCTTGATAATTTTCAATACAATAAATAATTGATTGTCGATCCGAAAACACTATTATCGCTGTAATCCAGAGGTGATTGGAAGGACACATGACTGAAAATTAAGTATTTTGATCGGTTACTATATTTAGTAAAAAATCATCTGAAAGATTTTCTCTGTGAGTTTCAGATATGAAATAGTACAGAAGTAAGCATGTGCATATTTCATTTTTTTTTATTTTTTATTTATTTATTTATTTGGGCATTAGGGACACAAACAGGCATGACAACCAGAAACAGTGTCCTCAAACAACAATAATCACTCAAAAATCAGGTCAGACGGTTCAAAGTTCAATATAAGAACTGTTTTCAAAACTCAAAATGAAGTTGGTTCTATATTAGCTAAGATAAAACCGATTAATGAAAAAAGTGGGAAATCCGAGTGGATAGGACCTTTGGCGCTCTTCTTCAAACTCTGATCATTCATCTCCAAAATGTTTTGGTTTCTCAGAGTTGAGAATGATATCAATGGATTCTTATAATCGAACTGCATCATGAAAGAAACTAAATTAAAATTAAATAACGAAATTATCCGAGATAATCATGCCTCAAATCTCCCCTGAAAATTATATTAAATCAATTAAACCTAGGTAATACTCCAGGTTTGTTTTCACTGAAATATTCTGAACCCAATTCGATAAACTTACCAAATTATATATTTCCATCATCATATGGATTATCCAAGGGCATAATAGGGTAGGGGTAATTATTATATCCTATAATTGGTCATTTTGCATTTAATCATAATTTGTTTGTTAGAACAGAATTACATTCGACATGTCTGCCATAGGTAGATATGATTACATTTATGAACAGTGGACACAGACATATAGAATTCGCATTTTGTGGAAACGTAGAAGTAGGATGTATTATTGAAATTTTGGAAAATCAAATCTCTGAAAGTATCAGCTTGATAGAATTGAAAATGTAATTAAAGGATTCTTACGATGAAACTGCATCTTAAAAAAATTCAATACGAAATTTGTATCTAATGAAAAAAAAACCATCCGGCCACTTTTGCCAATAACGAACTTAGCCGAGATATTCATCTCCCAAACCTATCCTGAATTTCAACAATCCAGCTCATTCCGTTCGAGAGTTATCGTGTTAACGGCCAGCCGGCCAAACAGAATCCATTTCGACCACGGATCAGTGATCAGTGAGTCGAACCAAATCGGTTAGTTCCATTTTCAGCAAAAAATTCGAAAATTACAGACATTTGGGCAAATTGATAAGCACTCTATTCCAAGGAACAAGAGCGCCAAAAACAAAATCCAAAAACTGTGTATATAATAGTACTGTGTTACTATATGTGTTTGTCAAAGACTATGTTTTCAATGAGAAATTGCAGAATACTGTCAACAAAAAATAATTCTGAAGATTTTCGCTTGGTGTTTCGTGATGCAGTCTCCGAAACTTCCGAAACTACTGAATAGTAGTTTTATAGTTGATGTTGTTTCTTTACTGTTTGTCAGGCAACATTGTTCTATATCTTGGTTCTGACGTATCAAGTATTTCTAAGGTAGAAGCAATTAGAAAATAATCAAAATTTTTATTCCACAGCTATTCTTCAGAGTTTGAGAGAGAAAAACTAGAAATGAACCATTGAGTGAAGAATTCACCTCCCAGTATACATTAATGGTTAGATTATTCATGCCTTTGTTGATTGATGTCCACCAATCTCGTCATAAGTAATGGAATTGGCATTTTAAATCTAACTCTTCGATCTGATTGTGATTAGATCTGCAGTTTTTAGATTTTAGATGTAAGAAAACAAAGTTTTGAATGACCATAACTATTAGGGCTTCACGCGAGAGCGATAATTTTCTCGTCTCTTCTCGTTCTCGTCGCGTAAAAGCGAGACGAGACGAGACGGGATGTTTTCATAAATATCATAGGCGATACCGATCACCAATATATTTTGTCTATATTATGCATCGATCGTTCTAGAAACACACGATTTTTTAGAAGATTATTAATTCGTTATGACCTTGCGATAATTGAGATTATTCTTCAAGAAAAAATAGAATTCCCAACTATAAAAACGGATGCCATTATGAATTCAATAATTAGCGGACATCTTTTATTGCCCCTAAATCCAAGGGCGTAGCCAGGGGGGTGTTATTTTTCTTTTTAAAATTTTTTTTTTGCTGCAGAAAGTGACCCTTACACTCCCAAAACCCTCCCCGAAATTAATTCCTATTTCTAAACCCCCCCGAAATTAATGCCTTTGCCTAAATCCCAATGCTTTGAAAATTTCGTCTGTATCTGAACATCTGGAGAAATTTATTCTCTTGTGCTCTTTGTAGTCAAGATGTGAACAATTATTGTATACATCTGTGAGGAACTACGTATAATAAAACTGGTAAAGAAATGAAGCTATTCAATGTTTCGAAAAGTGTTAAGAGGAATACGCCAAGAACACCCCCAATGATCTACCCACTGGGAAGCTTTTTTTGAAAACTATACCAAATTGTTCAATTCGATTGAAAAATGTATCGACATCGATAGCCTATTTGAAAGATCAACAAAACTTTCGAAATATTGGAAAGCTGAGTTTGAAGAATATTTGCTGTTACAAATATTTTACAGTGGTGGAGAGTGATGAAAAAGTTCTTCGTACACTATCCAAGATGGCCGATGATTTATTAATGGCTACATCCGTACATGTTGAAAGATTATTTTCCATAGCAGGTATGATCATGGCAAAAACACATACATAATTGAAAAATGATGTGATGCAAGCGTGATTATGTTTGAATTCTTGGTCATCGAGTAATGTAAAAGTTGAAATTAGCAAAGTTTAAGTTGGAGTTTGAGTTAGCGTTGAAGTTGGCGTTGAGGTTGGAGTTGAAGTTGGAGTAGGCATTGTGGTTGGCGTTGGTTATGGAGTTGGCGTTGTAGTTGGAGTTGTAGTTGGATTGGAGTTGGAGGTGGCGATGGAGGTGGAAATGGAGATGGAGGTGGAAATGGATGGATTCTCATAATGTATTAGACCGAAATTTTCATACACGGTGTTTTTCTCTTAACGTCAATTGCAACTTGCTGCTTTTCACGCCAATCGTACAATTCCATTCAATTGTGTTAAAAAATATACTTTCGAGGCATACATCATTGAAAATAAACCATTACCATACAGGGCGTTCTTTATATCACGGTACAATTGTACACAATTGAAGTGATTAGTGCCACAAACAAAGCATTAACTATATAGGTACCTTGGATGGATTCTCATAATGTAACAATTTTGTTATTTCTATGATGTATGGACACGGCGCATGGAAATTTATACGTCAAGTGTTTGCGCGTCGGAAAACCGTCTTTGTATATTTACGCACCACAAAACAAAACAAAAATTATAGTTCATCAGAAAGCTGATGAAATTGATTAAGATATTGTATAATAACTGTGTGTTTTTGTCAATATCAAATTGAAACCTTTATAAATAGCCAGTATTTCAGGAAAACTCTGTTGTGTAAGTAAGCAGCATCATGGGCATTTAATCGAAAACTTCATTCATACCGAGCATTTTTTTTATTAAGTTGGGCGGTACGAAGTTCGCTGGGCCAGCTAGTATATTATAAAATTTAGTATCGTTATTCAGAATTAAGCGAGACGAGACGAGACAACTGATAACGAGACGAGAACGACTCTTAATTTTTTGGGAATTGGCGAGAGCCAGACGAGATTTTTCATACTCTCGCCTACTCTCATCTCGTGTGAAGCCCTAATAACTATAAGGAGATCTTTTGTTAACATTTCCAAGTAAAGCAATTCCTTATGATTTTGATATTATCCACATATAAATTGCATCAGAATCACGAGTTGAAAAATTCATCAGCAGAAGCATCCGATTATTAATATTCCCACAGAATCATTCATTCGTGCCATCTCTCATATCACCATACTGCCACGTCGCCGAGCGATATTTATCACGATCATATTTTACGTCAGCTCATTGAAAAAAGTTTCATAATTCAAAACCGTCATTGTTTCTTGGGAAGATGTGTTCAGCGATAAAACTCCAGGATGTTATCTTCCCGCCTTTCAATTTCTCAGTCATCTTGTTGGGATCGTTAATCTCGATGTGGGATGATTTCCTGAATGCTGTCATCAGTTATTCAGTGGCACCATTAGCGCTCTGCAATTTTCTCGGCTGTTCCGTTCCAATTTGTTTCGATCCTGATCATTTTAAAGTATGTTTTCCACTTCCGGGTGTCGAAAATGGATGCCGATGGGGAAGTAGTGATTGAGGACTCGAAGATGGTATTTAGGGGGTGTTTTTGTATAACTTTATCTAACTGCACAACTCAATTGTTTTGTACTATTTGTACTGTATTCAAGCAAGTTAAGCACATTATGATGGAACATAACCATATCCATCTGAAATATTGTCTCCTCGATAACTTCGAAAATACGTATCCCACCAAATTGAGACTGGGAAGTTAGTTGTAGAATTGCGACGATCAAATTTTCGCAGAATTTTGTGGGGTTCTTTCGGATTTTTTGCCGAGAGTGGTCTCAAACAACTAGGTTCAACTCAATGATGAAGAATTTGAGGTCAAATTTGATTCTGTCCGGCCGGCCGGCCGTCCGTTGCCACGATAACTTGAGAACGGAAAGAGATAGCGACTTGAAATTTTCAGGGTAGGTGGCGCATCCCAAAACGACGGACAAGTTTGTTAATGGGCATAATCGGCCCAACAGTTTCCAAATAATAATTTTGTTTTCAACCATTACTGATCTGATCGAATTGAAACTTGGTGAGTAGTTGCAGAATACAAACATATGGACGTTTGTGAAATTTTGTGAGACCCGTATTGCTAAAAAATAAAAAAAAAATCATTAAAGAATATTATTTATGACACGTTAACCTGAGATCGGAAACAGATAGTGACTTAAAATTTTCAGGTTAGGTTAAGCATCTGAATGTGACTCTTGAGTTTGTTTATAGGCACAATCGGCCAAACGCTTTTGGAGTTATACCCTTCTGAAATTTGTTTGTTATTTCCTCAATAACTCGAAAATTTTAAAAGCGATCCAATTCAAACATGGTCATTAGTTGTAGAATGCCAGCGCGAAAATTCTGCAAAATTTCGTCACGATCGTATCAGTAACAAATTAAAAAAAAAATTCTTGAAAAAAATTATATATCTCTGAAACTATTCTTCCTACATCACTGATGTTCTGCGAGAGCCTTCAAAACCTAACTCTTCTACCAAGTTCCAAGTTTGAACACGATCGGATCTATATTTTTGGAGATTTGAGCAGCCTTAGGTGAGTTCAGTAGCTGGATCCGATCGTTGCCTCTATAACTGTCGAACGAAAAAAATAGGGACTTGCAATGTTCAGGGTAGGTTGCGCATCCAAATGGGAGGGTTAAGTTCGTTTTTGAGCATAATCGGCCCACCTGGAATACTATTTCCTCGATAACCCAAATAAAATAGACTCGATCGAATTGTAGCCTGGTCTAAACTAGTTGAAGAATATCGACATGAAGACGTGTGTAAAATTTTGTGAGGACCGTACCACTAGAAAATGTTTAAAAAATTACGAAAAAAAAATTGGTTCAAGCACTGAGGTGAAGTCAGGAGCTTTTGCGCGTATCTTCTATTGTCCCCTGTATTGGACAATCTTAATCGAATTTACCATGGTGAATTCTATTGTCTGTTCTCCTGTATTGGACACTCTTAATCAAATTTTCCAATACACGAGAACTTGTGTGAGTCCACTAGCTGGATAGGTGACCGTTGCCTGGATAACAGAGAGTCGAACCAAATTCTTTGAGACCATTTTCGGCAAAAAATTCCAAAATTAAAGACATATGGGCAAAATGATAACGCGATGTTCCCCATGCGCGCAAAAATACACTATTTTTTAACGTAGATTCCAGCTGACCAATAAAAAAAATGTTTTCTCATTCGGAAAAAAGAGCTTTGAGTTTTTTGTTATGACTAACTTTGACATCGAAATAGAAAGACCCGGTATGTTCAATTGAATTTTTAAATAACGAAGGGGAAGCATTGTTATTTCTTCTGATCGTGATATGAATCACCCATTAGATAGATAGAGCTAGTTCTCTTAGTCTTGTAATCAACTGAAAAATCTGTCAATGGACAGATTTCAAAATGTCGCAATTGACAGATTAAATGTGTCAATTTACAGATTGAAAAGTAGCAATTGACAGATTAAATGTGCCAATTGACAGATTAAAAAGTAGCAATTGACAGATTAAAAAGTAGCATTTGACAGAATAAATCTGTCAAGTGACAGATTGAGTCTGTCAATTGACAGATTTTTCATTTTCTACATTGGCCCTAATACGCCGTCGTAATATTCTCTATTAATACATAATATGATAACGATTTATATCAGTATGTTCAAATCTCAAAACATGTCGGTATTGTGACATGATTTTAAGTGTAATCGTGTTCCAGCTGTGATCGGTGAGAAGATACACAACACGACAAATTATGTTCCGATGTTTATGTTTATTTCTGATTGACATCATAAATGACGTGCAATTTGTTTGATCCCTGAGAGAGAAGAACATATTCTAAGGTTGACATTCTGCGGAAATTCGAACAAGCAGAAAACAATTTTAACACGAAGGTTCATTATTTTGTCTTCGAAATACATCAATTTCCTGCAATCTTCACATGTATTTGTTATCTATCGCCAATTATCTGTCAATTCAACACCTTAATTTCTACATTAAGCGTCAATCATTTTAGAAGAGGATAATTATTATCTTTGTCAAACCACGGAATTTCAAAGCGGGTTGAAGACATTGGTTCGAGCACTGACGCGAAGTTAAGAGCATTTGCGCGCTTGTTCTATTGTCCATTCACCTCCATTGGACACCATTAATCTAATTGAATCGGCATCGTATTTTTTGAGTTATTGAGGAAATAACAACCAAATTTCATATGGGTATAACTCCAAAACCCAACGAAGGAATGCTTTGGGCAAGAAAACTGCAGCAGCGAAGACCTATCCTCCTTGAAGCCATCCCAGATACTGGAGTTCATCAGAACTCTGGAACTGGAAGGCGAGCTGTAGATGGTAATAACATCTACAGCTCTGAAGTGGGGAGGGGGGCACCATAGACCATAAGGTCCCAGTGCAACGTTACCCCTTACAACAATATAAAATATATACAATACAACTGCAAAAACATTTGACCGATTATACCTATTAACAAATGCAAATGTCCCATTTAGATGCACAACCTACCTTACAAATTGCAAGTTGCTATCTGTTGCACAAAATTTAACAAAACCTCTTTGCATCGGTGTCCTACAAATACTAACAAAGTTTCAATTCTACCGGATCTATATTTTTTGAGTTATCGAGAAAACAATATTCCAGATGGTTATAGCTCTGAAACCGTTCGGCCGGTTATACCCAACTATGAACATAACTGTCCCATTCTAATGCGCAACTATCGTGGAAATGGCTACCCTTCCAGCTACTGGACTCACTCAATGCTGTTCAGATCTCCAACAATATGGATCCGATCGTGTTCAAATTTGGAACTTGGTTGTAAAGTTGAGTTTTGAAAGCTTCCGCATAACTTACGCGATATCAGACGGATAGTTCCTGAAATATAGTATTTTTGGCGCTCTTGTACTCGGAACAGAGTGCTTATCAATTTGCCCAAATGTCTGTAATTTTCGAATTTGTTTATGAAAATGGTCTTAAACGATTCGGTTCCACTCACTGGTCGGAATTTATTCTGTCCGGCCGGCCGGCCGTAGGCACGATAACTCTCGAACGGAATGACCTAGACAGTTGAAATTTTCAGAATAGGTTTGGGAGATAAATATCTCGGCTAAGTTCGTTATTGGACAAACTCGGTCAGATGGTTTCAGAGTAACAAAAAAAAATAATTTTTTTTTTCATTAGAAATTTCAAAACAAATTTTTCTCAAGATGCAGTTTCACCATAGGAATCCATTGATATCATTTTTAACTCTAACAATCTAATACTTTCGGAGAAATTATTCTTCAAAATTTCAATAGCAGATCGTACTTCTGTGTTTTCACAGAATGCTCTAATTATTCTATCTATGAATTATTATAATATGATTTGTGTTTATACATGTCAACTTAATTTCCTTCGATATGACATGTTAAATTTCGATATTTAATGCCCATGGTTAATCCATATGATGATGGGAATGGTAATGGTAAGTTAATAATATTGAGTTCAGAATATGGCCAGTAAAAACAACAACAAAATATTGGCGAAAGTTTCAATTGATATAATATAATTTTCAGAGTGGATTTGAGGAAAAAATATATCGTCCATCATAGAATTGAGGAACGAATATCTCGGATGAGTTTGTTGTTGGGTAGAATTGGTCTATTGGTTTTGGAATAATAATTTTTGGCAGTCTTGTTGAATTTAAATTCTTTTATGATGTTTGAATTTAATTTCTGCTATGATGAAGTTCTATCATAAGAATCCATTGATATAATTCCCAACTCTTACCAATACTTTCGAGGATATGATTTATCAAAGTTTGAACAAGAGCACCAAAGCTCCTGTCCACAGGGCTTGAACCAATTTTTTCAATAATTAAAAATTTTTTTTTTCTATACGATCCTGACAAAATTTTGTGAGAATTTGCGCGTCGGCATTCTACAACTAATTACCATGTTTGAATTGGATTGGATCAATATTTTTTATCAACCTGGAAATTGCAACTCGCTTTTTCTTTCCGTCCTCAAGTTATCGTGAGATGAATAAAAATTTTTAATGATTTTTTGCAAATAATTAAAGCTAGTGATACTATTCTCACAAAATTGCACATACGTCTTTAAGTATGTATTCTAAAACTACTCCCCAAGTTTCAATTCGATCGGATCTGTATTGGTTGAAAACAAAATTTTTACTCGGAAATCGATTATGCCCATTAATGAACTTGTTCGTCCTATCGGGACGCGCCACCTACCCTGAAAATTACAAGGTGCTATCGCTTTTCGTTCTCAAGTTATCGTGGCAACGGCCGAACGGACAGAATCATATTTGACCTCAAATTCTTCATCAGGGAGTCGAACCCAATCGTTTGAGAGCATTTTCGGCAAAAATTTCGAAAATCACAGACATTTGGGCAAAATGATAACGCGATGTTCCCGGAACATTCGCGCAAAAATACCACCATTGTACGCTTTTTGTGATTTATATAAATGTGAAACATAAAATTTGTTAAAAGAATTTGAGGTTGACATCAAAACATTTAAAGAAAGTTGGGCAAAATGATAACGCAGTGTTCCCCAGAACATGCGCGGAAAAACTGTTCAAATTTTGGTCATCCTTCTGTCTGAATAGTGACAATTTATAGTAATTGGTATATAATTGCAAGAGAGGGGGAAATATCAATATACCCAGTTGAAATCATCGATTCAAACGTATTACTTCAACAAAAGCATATGAATCACTCGATGATAGTGCCAAGCAATAATTTATATTTTTTTTTAATTACTCTTCTACGCACATAAGGGTGGAGGAAATTTTCAGTTTTCACATACAAGGTGAACTAATACAAAAATAGCAAATGTCACAAACTTTCCTATACTCCGATTCTGATTTTTTCCATCCCGGAAACGGTTAACGAATGCGGCCGAAAATGATCATATAATTGCAAACTTTGAAATCTGACAGTTGATTTATTCAAGATTTATTGAACTTGAAATGTCACTAAATTTTCGAAAATCACCCTGTATATCCACAACTAAGGACCTCAGGCAAATGAAATCCCTCAATATGAGTCCACCTCTCGGTCCACCTAGATGACCTCATTTAATGGTTTCTATTTGTCGCATTCACACCGGGACGGCCTGTATATCTGATATAGTGTTTTCGTTCGTCATGATTCCAAAGATAGCAATTAAAAATTTATCAGAATACGAAGCGGATCCTCAGTAACGCAGCGGGGTATATCCTCGCAAAAATATGCCAGACACTCATGATGATGAGATTATGATGTCACGCTCAACTGCAAGTACCAGGCGATTACTTTACCATCGTCTTACTCCATTTGATTAGATGCCATTAACCACTTCGGCGTTTAACTCGAGTAAACCCATCTCAACTCAAATTTCTCCCAGAAATTCGGTTTGCCTTTGAGATGAATTATGCGGTAACTTCTCGAACTTTAAACTTCAATTAGCCATTTTACGTCATACTGATTCAATTTCGAAAATGGGAAGATTGGATATTTCATTGCTATTTCAAGGAAATCACTTCAGGGTCCGTTATTTGTGTAATAAAAATAAATGTTGATTATTTTCGTTTACTTGTTTTTCACAGCGTATACGTTCTTATAGACCGCATTAGTTAGGTTAGGCAGGAAATGTTGAAATACGATCCATCTGTGGTTCCAACCATGGATTTTTTATGCATTATGCAGGAATTTTTTATGCATTTCTTATAGACCTAAACATGACGCGAATATCTCGCCCATTTTTGGATGCTTTGGAAAATTTCCCAAGATTTATTTCTACTGAAAGAGATTCAGTGGACGTTTCTCAACAAGATTAAATCAAATTTTCATAACAAAATTGTAGGTATATTTACAAAATGAATGTTAAAGTATTAAGGATATTCGATGGAACTTCGTCTTAGGGCCGTATTCATATTCGACCCTCAAGATGAGGTACGAAGAATGAATTCTCCTATTGGTTATGCCAATCGGTACAACCATTAGGAGAACTCGTTCTTCGTATCTCACCTTGAGGGCCTGCATTATATCCCTAATTTGGTTCTTTTCTATATTTTGAGGTACGATGTCATTGAGGGAAAAGATAAATTTCTGGGCAGAATGATCAGACATGTGTTCTTCAATGACAGAGGAGCATACTTCAATGTTCGTAATTATGTTATCTAAGCATGTGGAGACTGTTTCACAAATCCTTGTGAATTCCTTCACTGTTGCTTCCAGGCCAAAACTATCGAGGAGAGAAAGAAATGTTCTTGTTTTTGGTGTGTCCGACATCAAATCTATATTGAAATCACCAGCCAGTATTACAACTTTCTCACCAAGACAACGTAGTAATATCTGTGATAACTTCTCTATGAAAACATCAACATTGTCAGTGGAAGAAACAGGTCTATAAATGGATAGTATTATTAGTTTTTTAGTTTTCAGACATACCTGAACTGAACAACATTCAAATACTAATGGGATGCTGTAGTTATTATTATCCTCTCTTGTTTTGAAAGGTTCATGATCCTTGAGATAAATTTCACTGCCTCCATATTTTCCTTCGTCTCTACAAAAGTAGGAAACTTTAAAATATGTCCATTTGTACCATATTTAACTCATCTCGACCCCGGATAGGCATCCGGTTTTGATTTAAATCATTTTTTAAACAGAACAGAATGAAATTGGATCTTCTCCATAGATATACAGGGTGGTCCAGATCTTAACCAAGAAATTTTAACCACGTATTCTACATCAAAAATAAGCCCTACTTTGTCATATAAACACATGTCGAGAAATGCTTCCTCTCCGAGATACAGGGTGTTAAAATTATTAGAAGTAAAAATGTTTTTTTTCCTTTACTTCGAACATCTTCTTTAAATTCGTATTTGAGTGTGGATATTAATGCTTATTTTTTCGTAATTACACATTTTTTACAAAGATAGTCTTATTATTACGATTAGCATCATTATTATGTAGCATATCAAATTTTAGCGATTTGCTCATGCATGAGAGTGTTTAATTTTTTTACTCGGAAACGGTGCCTCGTACATCAAAAAGTCAGGAAAACGAATTTGCTTCAAATTAAATAAGGATTCTAAGAATAAATTTAATTGTTGAAAAAACCAGTGGCGTATCATTTTTTTGACCAAAAATATTCAGTCTCTATGCAGTACGGACACCACTGGTGAAATAAAAAAAAAATATTTTATTCAAAAAGTGAGTCTTGATCCTTAAAACCTCTGTCCCAAATTTCATAAAAATGTTTTAAGAAGTGTAAAAGTTATTAATAAAAAACATTTTTTTTTCTATAATTTTAACACCCTGTATCTCGGAGAGAAAGCATTTCTCGACATATATTTAGATGACAAACTAGGGCTTATTTTTGACGTAGAATACGTGGTTAAAGTTTCTTGGTTACGATCTGGACCACCCTGTAGAATAACATGGACTGGCCCTCACGTAACTTTATCACACAGTTCGTTGCGGAATACATTAGAGAGAGATGTTATGAAGGATAGAATAATTAAAGGCAAATAATGGTATAAAAACAATGGTGTTATTGGGGTACATTGGAAAATCTCGATTTTTAATTGATTATTTTGAATGAGTACCGAAAAAGCTGAATGAATTACAGTAAGGAAATTTATGAGAAATATTTTCAGATTATAAGCACAGTTATCTGTGTTATAAGTATCAGAATATTCAGGAACGACTCTCGGATTTGAATGAAAATGTTTTGCCTTCAATTATTCTGTCTACAAATCACCAAAACACATACACAATACACGAAACCAAACAATACAAATTACAAGAAAAGTCAAAAGATTAAGGAAACCAATGTTTTGTATTCTGTGGTTTTGCCAATCGCCAAATTATAAGAATATATTCATTTACTGTGGTTTGCCTTTAACTATTCTGTCTTTTTTCAATGCTGATTTCAACGGTCTCTTTCTCACAACCAGTCCATGTTATTTGATGTCTATGATCTTCTCAGGTTAACTCGACAGATAGTCAGACACATGTCATATTGTCATGTTTATGTAAAGATCATAGAGTAACATGAAATTCATGAAAGGCAGATATACGATCTATGGAGAGCACGAAATATAATATGAAATAATTTATAGACACGCAAAAATCAAAAAAACTTGTAAGAATTTGTTTGGTTGAATGTAAAAACAGTGGACCAGTTGACCCCAATCTTTGGAATATTTTGAAACTTCTGCAATATCTTCACCAATATAGATCCGATCGAGCTCAAATCTAGAACTTCGCTGTATAATAAGGTTTTGATGGCTCTCGTAGAATTTCAACGATATCTGACGGATAGTTTCCGAGATACAGAATTTTTCAAAAATTTTTTAAAAATTTTGCAGATATGCGATCCTGAAAAAAATTTTGTATAAGTCTTCGTGTCGGTATTTGTCAACTAATGACCGTGCGTTGATTCGATCAGATTAGTATTTTTCGAGTTATTGAAAAACAAAATTTCAAATGGCTATAATTCTGAAACCACTCGATGGAATTTGCCCATTAACGAACTCATTGCGTTTGAGCGTAATAGTGCAGACGGCCGGACGGCCGGCCAGAAAGAATCCATTCGGACCTCGGATTCTTGATCAGTGAGTCGAAACTAATCGTTTAAGACCATTTTCGGCCAAATATTCGAAAATTACAGACCGCCAAAAACCAATTCCTATTGACCTATGATCTGGTGCATATTCCAACATCATGATGCAGGTACAGAAAGTTTCATAGGCAGTACTTACACTACCACTCGGAAACAACGTGATTTCTCCGAAACTGACTTGCATGCGCACATAATTGCCATGAATTTTCTTTTATAACGCTCGCACAGGGATTCTATGGAGAAATAAATTGCTCCAACTCAAAACTGCAATCCTCTCAGACAAAAACTTCAGTAGTTCAATCTATTTCGTCTGTTGCGCTTAGCGAAAAATACCCGAAAGGGGCAGCGTGAATTACAAAATTGGCCCAAAGATCATGTTAGGGATACTCCACCTCGGACACAACACTATTTCCTGAAACTGGCTGGCACCTTCACAGAATTGACATGAGGTGGTAATATGTCCTTCTAGACCCTTTCCACTCAACTTTCGAACAAATTTTGAAAAAACAATTCAAAATTCCACACTTCTTCATCCACTTATTCAATTGCCACCGTACTTACACGTCCATAAATTCAAATTAGGTGCCCTATTACATATTTAGCTAGTGATCTCAATAATCAGATAAAACAAGTGTAGGAACCTAATTCGAAAGTTAACAGATATGATTAACATTGGAAACAACTGAAATAATTTTCCCAGTTTTGGAAGTCTAAATTGTTGAATTTCTTTTGAGGCTCCTAGTGATCTGTTTTCAATGAAATTTTGCACGTCCGAAATGGTCACCTTAACGCCAAAATTAGACTCCATCCGATATATGGTTTCAGAATTTCAATAAAAAATTTCCGCAAAATAGTTTAATATTTTTTGAATTTTTTCTAATCATGTGATCCTCACGAACTTTTTGGATATTCTCATCTGATTCAATTGCTCTCTGGTCGCATAAAACATACAGCTTATATTTCCTCTTCAACCGGCTCTTCTATATTCCGCTAAGCAATGTAAACTTCGAGAAAGAATGAGAAATATTTTCCATATTGTTGAAAGAAACGGCTCTAGTCATCAGCTATTTCAGAAAATTATCCACAAACATAGAGATATTCTCACCAGTAACATAACCCTTACGAAGTAAATAAAAACGCAAAAAGGTTTCCAAGCTTTCACGTTCCATCCGAAAGCAAACAACAAAATCCAGAATATTTCTAAAAAGTTTATTACCAAACTAGCTTTCAAATCTTCCACGAATATTAAATAACTTCTAAGGAACAAATTCGATAAAACCCTGGATATTTTGCAATCAGGTATATATATACTCCATTCTTTTTTATAAAGTCTCCCGGTTGGCCATGAAATTTTGACACATTTCACAGTGTATATTTTGAAAATGTTAGGTTATGCTCATTATCCTGTCAGATAATTACGCTTCGTTGTCCTCTCTACATAGAAGACGTAGTAATTACTTATTTTTCATAATGTGAATTTTCTTGTCAAAAATAATGAATTTGAGAAAAAATAGCGAAATCAACAATTCCAAAGACCTGGTAACTGTTGATTTCAGTTCTGTTTGTCTCTGCTTCTTCAAAACTGCTTTCGCCATTTTTAATTTCAAAGCAAAGAGTTCTTTATTATTCGAACATAATGTTTTTTTGTGGTTATCTTGTCCAAGAAGGATCATTATGCTGATTGTTTAGAGTAGAAATTTGCAACATCTCAGAGAATTGTTTTGAAATTGACGATATTTTAGAAGTGCCAACCTGCCTTTGTTTTAGTAACAGAAACATGATAGACCTAAATCATGGCCAACCGGGAGATATAAAAGTGAATGTATAAGAAATAAATGTTCAGATTGCAACAAGTGCAACGTTGAGCAAACAACCAGTAACATTCTCACACGGTATGAAGTGTACACGGGACTCATTCGGAACAACAACATCGAGAAATTTGCTTTAAGAAATTTCCTTGAATCTGCTGAATAATACAATGTACCTATGAACACTTGATGGTATCGAAATGTATAAGAGAAAAGAGGTTTTGCTCAATAATGATCTAAACCCTATTAACAACACATTGTCCTCATGAATCGGTTTATGACTGAGGGTATAATGTTAACCCATACTTCAGTGTAGTAATTGACAGCATGCTTCATTACTGAAGCATGCTTCAACTCAGAAGATGGAAACATTGTTTCCGAAACATATGTCAGACGACAGAATTTGTAGTGAACAAGAATGTAGTTACTCATGTAGTATTCATAATCACTTCGCAGAGAACTCAAACTCTTCTGATTTAATACTCAGGGAGCTATTTTATTCTAGACGATTGCCGCTTGCCGCTGAAGTCATTCAACATGTAATTCAATTATATTTTGGTAATGTTCGAATACTGAGTATATACAGATCTAATCTAGGGGATTTGACTTTCTGGAGCATACGCTCATCACGTCATCTATCAGGTAGCACAATCATCGACGACAGATTCGAGGTATTCGATAGCCGTATGGTGTGCACATCCAATTACACATTGAAGCAAATATCTCCCATCAATTTCTACAGGATAATCAAGATTGTCTCAATCAATATACACAGCTATAACTTCCTGTTAGAAGGCATATATCAATGTCTTCCGACAATTTTCTGCACTTGACAGTTGAATTACAAATATAACAGCATTAGGTTAGACCCATAGGAAATGTTGTTTTAATGTCTATGCTTTTACTGGATATCCGAACTAAAACTCGCCACCTCTGCATATTAGTCATATACACTGCTCCACAAAAGTTCAGAAACTTTGCGAGAGCTTTGAGAACCTAACCCTACTGCCAAGTTCCAAATTTGAATACGATTGCATATATATTATTGGAGATCCGGAGCAACCTTGTGTGAGTTCAGTAGCTGGATGGTTGAACGTTGCCTCGATAATATTCAACTAGTTCTGTTTTTACTGGAGATATTCTCAACCCAATTTGTCTAACCTCCATCATTATCATTATAGGTTGTAGAATGTCGACGCGAATATTCTTGGAAAATTTCGCGAGGATCGTATCACTAGAAAATTTTTAAAAAATCATTGAAAATCGTTGAAAAAAATTCTTTATGCCGAGACTATCCGTTTGACATCACTGAAATTCTGCGAGAGCCCTCAAAACCTAATATATAGCCAAGTTCCAAGTTTGAAGATGATCGGATCTATATTGTTGGAGATGCGAGCAGCCTTATGTGAGTTCAGTAGCTGGATGGGTGACCATTGCCTCTCGATAACTTTCGGAAGAAAAGAGATAGGGACTTTATATTTTCAGAGTAGGTTGCGCATCTGCATCTATTTTTGAACACCACAACTTGTACTCGTTTGCTTAGACACTTGAACCGAGGTACTGGGATTGATTTTTAGGTACACCAAGTATACACTTGGATACAATCTTATTGCATACTGATTTTTCAATGTGAAATTTCGCAACGGATGACGATTTTCTTCCACCTTAGCGTTAAACTCTTACTAGATCAGCACCAGAGTTTGCCAACATAGTAGCTGAAGAACGACGGAAACAATACCCTGTGCACATTTCTGAATTTGGTAGTTTCAAAAAATGCGTAATCTTCTTGGGGATCTTATATATATAGTGTTAATCCCCACCGGTTGAGTAGTGCATTTTTGCTGTCGGTAATTCACAAAAAACTTACTTTGAGGTACGTTTTTGGGGCGCAAGGCAATGTACTTTCTCAAAATTTCCGAAAAACTTACTCCACTTTTCTTGTCAGTAATACAAAACTACCTACCCTGCTTAGTTTCAGTATCAGATCATGAAACGACTATCACCGATTTTCTGTCGTCCACATTAAATACCTCTAAACTTGTGCAATTCATCGAACCTAGTCGCTCCATGCACAACAGAACAGCATTAACCTTTATAAACGAATAAATATCATCTGAAGCTTCTGTCAGAAATTTAATAATGTCATCTGACTCCTGGGTTTTGGACTTCTCAGCTTTGTAGCCTCTATTTAGGTTTTTCAGTAAGGTGGTTAACTTGCTGAATTTAGAAATGTCACAATTTTGATTCATCAGCAACTTACGCTTGAGCATCGAATAATACGACCAAGCACGATGGCTTCGCTTTCTTCGAATTTTCTGAAGAATAGGTCATGAGCACATTCGATATTCTTGATGCTTTCCACTTGTTTAAGGAAACAGCTGCGAATTTTATGCCAAAAATTCAAATTTTCTTTTAAATTTCATTTTTCACCTGTATTTGGAGTCTAGCTATAATCGCATTATCTTCTCGAGCGTAATTAGCTCACACTCAAAGATAAAGTGCAAATGTATCGTCTTGTACAATAAATAAGTATTATTATTCACACAACGTATTCTCTTATTTTTTACAAACACAGTAATTATATTGATCGCCCTTCCGTTTTCTTGCGCGCTGTTCTATGAACAGAGTATCTATCAATTCGTCCAAATGTCTGTAATTCACGAATTTTTGGCCAAGATTGGTCTTGAACGATTAGTGTCGACTCACTGATCAGGAATCCGAGATCAGAATTGATTATGTTCGGCCGGCAGAATTGATTATATACGCTCGAACGCAATGAGGTAGAGAGTTGAAATTTTCTGAGTAGCTTTGTAGTCCGGATGCACCGGCTAAGTTCGCAAATGGGCAAAATCCACAGAGTGGTTTTCGAATTATAGCCATTTGCAATTTTGTTTTCCACACAACTCGAAAAAAAATAATCTGATCGAATCAAAGTACGGTAATTAGTTGAATATACAACACGAAAACTAATGCAAAATTTTGTGGGGATCCCATGGCTGCAAAATAAAAAAAAAATCGGTTTCTCAGAAACTATCCGTCAGATATCAATGAAATTCTACGAGATCATTCAAAACCTTATTATACAGTAAATTTCAAGACTTGAAGTCGATCGGATCTATATTGGTGAAGATATTTCCAAAATTTCGATATATTCTAAAGATCGGGGTGAACTGGTCCACTGGTTTCACATTCAACAAGACAAATTATCAACCGTATTTGATTTTGAAAGAATATAAGAAATTATGACGTGTTTGCATAGATGTTTGTTCTTGGTGTTCTGTGATGTCCTATTTCATAGCGTTCTATGTTCGAGTTCATGTCATTCTCTGAAATGACAGAGACATGTTGACAGACACACCAGTTTGAAAATTATGAGAAATAAATAACAAAATTTGGTAATAGGATTAGGAATCAGTTCCACACAAAGATTGGAAAATGATATCCAAAAACATTTTGCCCATGCCAAAGAATAAATATGTATTTCAAAGTGAAAATATCCAAAGGAAACTTCAACACTTTGATTAATTTGATAATTCGTGTATTTGCTCAGAAAGAGCTTATTTAAGCAAGCACAATAGACCTCAAGGTCGTAGTGCAAGTGCAAGTACAGAGATCTGTACAGGAAAAAATGTCTACAACAGTTACATTACAAAAAAGAAGTTCTTCAGCTTTGCAAAATTCAAAATATTCTTGTACGTTATAAGGCTCACATTTTACTATAAAAGAGTGAATTCTCCTATGTGGTAATCAATGCAATGCATTCATTAGCTTCATACACATATTATACGTAGAATTATTCTGTGTCACAGTCAACGTCAATATCGACTGTGTCATGTAATGCATGTACCGAATGGGTCCTTATGCTATCACAAATGCAGCACTGTTTGTTTTTGACCCAACAGTTATATTATGAACTTTTACTCATTTTCGAACCAACAGTGAATATAGGTATGTGGGTTGAAACTAATTATTTGATACTATTCTCGGTCAAAAAGTGTACCAGTTTTTTTGGGACGCTTGTTTTAACTGTCTGATTTAAATTCTTGAAAATATATTTTTTGCACGTAATTTCTGGGGAACATCGCGTTATAGTTTTGCCCAAATGTCTGTAACTTTCGAATTTTTTGACGAAAATGATCTCAAACGATTAAGTTCGACTCCCCAATGAAGAATTCGAGGTCAAATTTGATTCTGTCTTCCGGCCATCCGGCCGTCCGTCCGGCCGTTGCCACGATAACTAGCGAACGAAAAAAGCTAGCAACTTGAAATTTTCAGGGTAGGTGGCGCATCCCAATACAACGGACGAGTTTGTTAATGGGCATAATCGTCCCTGTGGTTTCCGTGTAATAATTTTGTTTTCAACCAATATGAATCCGATCAATTTCAAACTTGGTGGGTAGTTGTAGAATATGAACTTAAGCACGTTTGTGTAATTTTGTGCGAATCGTATGGCTAGAAACGTTAAAAAAAATTATTAAAAAATAGTTTTGTTGTCACGATAACTTGAGAACGGAACGAGATAGCGGCTTGAAATTTTCAGGTTAGGATGTGCACCAGAACGCGACATTTCAGTTTATTTATGAGCATAATCGGCCAAACGGTTTTAGAGTTATAGCCATCTGAAATTTTCTGAAATTTGGTGGTTTTTTGTTCCTCATTAACTCGAAAAATACTGAACCGATTGAATTCAAACATGGTTATTAGTTGTAGAATGCCAACGCAAAAATGTTTGCAAAATTTGGTGAGGATAGCATTCGTGGAAAATTTTTAATAAATCATTGAAAATAAAAAAAAAAAATTCTATATATCAGTAACGATTCGTTTGAAATTGCTGAAATTTTGCAAGAGCCTTCATAACCTAACTCTACTGCCAAGTTTCAAGTTTTAATACGATCGGTTAAATATTGTTGGAGATTCAAGCATTCTTGTGTGAGTTCAGTAGATGGGTGACCGTTGCCTCGATAACTTTCGAACGAAAGGAGATAGGGACTTGCAATTTTCAGGGTAGGTTGTGTATCCGAAAGGGATTGTTGAGTTCGTTTTTGGGCATAATCGGTCTAACGGTTTCTGAGTTATACCCACCTGGAAGATTATTTCCTTGATAACTCAAAAAATAAATATTCGATCGAATTGAAGCTTGGTACCTAGTAGTAGAAAATCCACATAAAGACGTGTTTTAAATTTTGTAAGAACCGTACCCCTAGAAAATTTGAAAAAAATGAAAAAAAAAATTTTAAGAACCGTACACTTGAAAATTTAAAAAAAATCACGAAAAAAAAAATTGGTTCAAGCACTGGCGTGAAGTCAGAAGCTTTTGCGCGTATGTTCTATTGTCCATTCTTCTGTATTGGACACCCTTAATCGAATTTACCATGGTAAATTATGTTGTCCATTCTCCTGTATTGGACACTTAATTCGAATTTACCATGGTAAATTCGAATTAAGAGTGTCCAATACAATTTTCAGAGTAGGTTTGGGAGATAAATATCTCAGCTAAGTTCGGTATTGGGAAAAATCGGCCCGATGGAGTAACGAAATAATTTTTTTTTTTTACATTACAAACTTCGAATTCAATTTTTTTTTATGATGCAGTGTCAGTAGAAAAATTCATTGATACCATTTTCAACTCTAATAAGCTAAATTTCAATAATTAATCGTACTTCTATGTTTCCACAGAATGCTGTATTTAATTATTCTATCTATGAATTATTATATGATCTGTGTTCCTACATGTCATCTTATTTTTCTATGAGAGATAAATGTCAGAATTGTTTCTGGTTCGTTATTCTTGATACAAAATACACCTCCTGTTCTAGAGAACAAAGTATGATTGAATGCTAAATGACCAATGAAATAACCTTAGCTATCGTAGAATTATGAGGATGATATTATATTATACTTTTGAGATGATAATATAATGCCCATGGATAATCTATATGATGATGGGAATAAATTCTTTGGTATCATACATGATCAAATTGGGTTCATAATATCTCTAGTAAGTTTTTATTGCTATAATATAATTTTCAGAGCATATTTGAGGAATGAATATCTCGGATGAGTTCGTTATTGGGGAGAATCGGTCTGTTTGAATTTAATTAATTTCATGATGTATTTCTATCTTAAGAATCCATTTATATCATTTCCAGAGACCAATAGTGTAGGAGATATGATATGTCAAAGTTTGAACAAGAGCGCCAAAGCTTCTGACCACAGGGCTCGAAACAATTTTTTTTATCGTAAACAGCAGATCAAACACGAAATATTCTATATTGCGTTTGTTGCCTAGCAACCGATGCAAAATGAAATTCGGTACAAAATGTAGTTTCTTTTCATTCAATTCACACTCTTGATATGAACATTTTTCGATGTTGTCGTAGAAAAAATTATCAATGAGTATAACTGAACTAATTTTATTTATAATAGATTCTGAACATTTATTTAAATGTAAACGTCATTATTTCCCGAATATTATTCAAATTTCAAACGAATATTCACGTCTTTCGACAAATTCGAATAACAATCAAGGCATCATCGGATTATTTTGAATAGGAGGTGTTAAGTTGGTGTTCAACTAGTTCGGCATAGACAAAAAAAGCAGTTATTGTGTACCTTAAAGACCGTTTAGAATTTTTCTTTCGTGAAATCATCAGCAAGGACAACCGATAAGTGAAGCAGAGTAACACAGTTTATTCGATTGTCATTAAGATATACACTGTTTTTATTTGTGAAGATGAAAGGAAGTTCACATGCTTATATTTTCGGAAGTAATTGAAATTAAATATTTATAAGAAATATCTTAAGATAATTTTATCATTTCCTCTCAAAGAGAAATGACTTATACGACCATAGTCAAATAAGATTTTTGAGATGACGCGTCACTTGACCCAAATTCCTCATTCGGAATGTTCAGGGCTTATCTCTTTGGATTCCTGGAGGATGGAGTTAGGGAACTGAAATCCCGATCAGACACAATCTCCGAACAAGAATTGACAGGTCTGGATTATGGAAAACCAATTTTGTGGCTAGTTATAGAGACTGGCATGTGTTACTTGGGACCCTTGTTCAACGGAAGAACTCACCTCTATTGATAATATCCATCTGCCTGGAAGTGTTGAACATACCTGTAAAGAAGAAATTGATTAATTATTGTAAATACCACATTTATTTTTGAATTTCTTAGAAATATTTGTATGAGGGAGACACAGGGTGAAATATTTTTCGATTTTGACCATCAACTAATATTCCATCCTGATACGAGCTAGCCTCCTCATAGCTCTGTAAACTCTTAAAGAGCAAATTGTCATTCAGGGCAGATACGTACTGGTTTCATGGTTGTTTCCAATCGTCAGCGTAACTTACCCAATGAATGAGAACCGAAGGAGCTCTAGGAAACTGCAAGCCTATGGTGGCGAAGTAGTGGAAAGAAAAACTTACCAGCGCCAACTAGGAAGATCCTTCTGAACTCCAACCCTCTGCGATGCGGAAACCTTGAGCAATGTTCAGTGGCGTTGATTCTTTTGTTGAAAGAGGGAGTCAGGGACTGCAATGCAGACTACCTATATGACACCATTGCGACTTGAAACCGCTCGGATAGGTATGCTGAGAGAAGACCACAAACCAGTAAACATTGAAGAAGCTGACTGTAGTTCATTGCTAATAACTAAGAGAGACACACAGCGAAATATTCGTCGATTTGAAACATCTTAACCCTCTTGCCACACAATAACGGACGTCACAGAACATCGCTCAGTTGCTAAGGATCTTCTTAAATGGCGCTGGTTTGTTTTTCCTTCCAGTACTTCGTCACCATTGGTTTCAACTTTCCTTGAGCTCCTTCATTTGTCACTCAGTGGCTGAGATACGTTGACGATTGGTAAGGAAAAACCTCACATTCTTTAATTATACAACAAATTCTTCAGACAACTTTTTTCACTACTGCTCTAAAATGTTGAGATATTCGGTAAGTAAAGCAGTAGTATGTATTATAAAAAATTGGTCAAAGCAGTGACGTGAAGTCAGAAGGTTTTGCGCGTATGATCTCTTGTCCATTCTCCTGTATTGGACATTCTTAATCGAATTTACCATGGTGAAATCTATTTTCTGTTCTCCTGTACTGGACACTCCGAATTTACCATGGTAAATTCGATTAAGAGTGTCCAATTCAGGAAAACAGACAATAGAATTCACCATGGTAAATTCGATTAAGAGTATCCAATACAGGAGAATGGACAATAACATACGCGCAAAAGCTCCTGACTTCACGTCAGTGCTTGAACCAATTTTTTTGTTCGCGAAGTCAGGAACTTTTGCGCGTATGTTCTATTGTCCATTCGCCTGTATTGGACACTCTCAATCGAATTTACCATTGTGAATTCTATTGTCTGTTCTCCTGTATTGGACACTGTTTTCGAATTAACCATGGTAAATTCGGAGTGTGCAATACAGGAGAACAGACAATAGATTTCACCATGGTAAATTCGATAAAGAGTGTCCAATACAGAAGAATGGACAAGAGAACATACGCGCAAAAGATTATGACTCTCTCTTATAGAACAGGATGACATGTCCGAGTATGAACACATCATATAATAATTCATAGATAGAATAATTATAGCATTCTGTGAAAACATAGAAGTACGATATTGAAATTATCACCTAGTTGGAGTTGCTATTGATATCAATGGAATTTTATGATGAAACTGCATCTTGAAAAGAATTGAATTTGAAATTTGTAAGTTAAAAGAAATTTTTTCTCGGTACTCCGAAACGAACTCGTCCGAGATATTCACGCTCCAAACCTACCCTGCGAAGTTCAATCCTCTAACTCCTTTCGTTCGAGAGTTATCGTGTTAATAGACAGACGGACAGACGGCCCGACAGAATCGATTTCGACCACGGATTCTTGATCAGTGAGTCGAACCAAATCGTTTGAGACCATTTTCAGCCAAAAATTCGAAAATACAGACAATTGGGCAAATTGATAAGCTTGTTCTTTATAACAGGAGCGCCAAAAACGGCAGTTGGTATCATTTCCGGTGAAAGCGGTGATTGAAGGAATCTGAAATTTTTTCCAAGAATTCGTCTCTCGTAACAAAGCTTAACTATAAAATTTCAAGTGTTTATCTCAAGTTTTTCTTTGTAATATTCTAATGAACGGTCTTCGTGAATCACACTGTATGTTGGCACTAATCTGCGATTAGAATTTCTCGCTGTAAACAAAGCATTCCTAATTTGAGTCCAGTAGGTAAGTCGAATTCCATATTGGAATTTAGTGATTGCAGCTCCTGAGGGTCTGTTTTCCATGTAATTTTGTTCACTTCAAGAGGTCATCGGTGGTCAGTTATATGCCAAAATTAGACTCAATTCGACATGTGCTTCCGGAATTTCAAGCAAAATATTCCGCAAAATTATTGAACATTTTTCAAATTTTTTCGATGCTTTCCAAGTTTCAATTCAAGCAGATCACAGTATTTTTCAAGTTATTGGGAAAATAACATTTTCATATTTCTGAAATTTATTTTTCTGGGCGTCATCTGATCAATTCGAAACTTGGCATGCATATGTAGGATTTTTATATCAATCGCCTAGGGGTTGATTGAATTACGCTCCCAACATTTCGTCTTTAGCGTCTATTTCTTCCAGTTTAATTGTAAATAAAGTGTGTTTCATAAAACACTTTTTCACACACTTATTTACACACTTTATTTACAATTCAACTGGAAGAAATATTTACAAATTACTATTTCGCCAACTATGGCAATATACTCTATATTCGTCTAAGTCAGAATTCAATAAAACCGTAGAAGTCTCGGGATAAAGACTCGCATTCGCTAACCGTCTTAATTGTAACGTTCTAGTCTAATCCCCGCTCAGAACCCACTGCCCGTTTCTGATTGTACTACTACTACTACTACTCGTATTCACAGCTTTTATAAGGAACTCATTTCATACCATTTAAATGACAGACTTCAGTGGAGAATCGTCGATGATCACAGAAGTTTTAATTCTGACATGTGTATTCAATTGGAATTGAAATACCTACCAAAAAACTTCAATTAACTCCAGGATACGATATTCACGAAATTCCGCGAAAAGTAGTGGGTCAGTATTCTACAAGTAATCACCGAGTTTTAATTGGATCAGATAAGTATATTTTGCCGATTATGCCAATCAATGAACTATCACTATTTCTTTCCGTTCTCGAGTTATCGTGAGATACATAATATTTCTTCGTCATTTCTTCTAAATGTTCTATTGGTACAGTCCTCACAAAATTTCATACACGTCTTTATGTCGATATTATAACACTAGTTAATAAGCTTCTATACGATCTGGTTTGTATTTTTCGAGTTATCGAGAAAACAATATTCCAGATTAGTAAAACTCCGAAACCATTGGCAAATTATGCCCAACAACGAGCTCATTCCTCCTGTTCGGATGCGCAACCTACCCTGAAAATTACAAGTCTCTATCTGATTTCGTTTGAAAGTTTTATAAAGTTATCGAGGCAATGGCTGTTCGGATCTGCAACAATATAGGTCCCATCGTGTTCGAACTTGGAACTTGCCAGTTGAGTTAGGTTCTTTGGCTCTCGCAAAATTTCAGCGATGTAGGAGGAATAGTTTCTGATGTGTAGTTTTTTTTTCAATGATTTTTAAAATTTTTTTAGTGATACGATCCACACGAAATTTTGCAACTTTTTCCGCGTAGGCATTCTACAACTAATAACTGCAAAACTGTTTGGCCGATTATGTCTATGAACGAACTCATAAGTCGCATTCAGATACACAACCTAACTTCAAGTCACTATTTCTTTCCGTTCCCAGGTTATCATGACATATTATATATTTTTTAGTAATTTTTTTTAATTTTCTAGTGATACGATTCTCACAAAATTTCACAATGTGTTCTATATCTACTTTACATACACAACATTTCCATTGGATTTGTATTGGTTGAAAACAAAATTATTACTCGGAAACTATTGGCCGATTATGGCCATTAACGAACTTGTCCGTCGTATTGGGAACGCGGCAACGGTTACGGCCGGCTGGATGGACAGAATCAAATTTGACCTCCAATTCTTCATCAGGGTGTCCAAGCCAATCACATAAGACCCTTTTCGGCATGAAATTCGAAATTTACAGACATTTGGGCAAAACGATAACGCGAATGTTCCCCAGAACATGCCCGCAAAAATGTTCATTCAACTTTCACTGGAATAGTATTCCTGAAAATTTTACATTATTTATTCCGTTAAATTTCTCTCGGTCTCAAGTTACCTAGTAAACCTTATTTAGACCTAACCCGACACTGACCTCAACGCATCTATAGCCCATTTGACTGTATAATCCCCAGCAGAAGGAATATCCGACGGAATTTCGATCTCTTGTTTGCATGTAAATTATTCCGGATATTGTAGGAAACGGATTCGATAGCGTTTGTGCCTCCATTTCCGAAGTCGTTAAGTCAAGACTGGCCGCACTTTTTGCCGACCGCGGAATGGAAACCGATGCCTTCTGGCGCAATGGTAACATGTGAAATTTATTATGAGGTGACTGAAAATCCGATGACAGCACTACAAAGCAAAGGCTGGTTGTGGATGAATAATGGAGGTGGTCGGGGGTGGCTAATGTCATCTACATTGCTTGGCCTATATTCGGTTTGCGGGTCCGGGAACTGGGATACGAGATATACCGTTATCTGGGATCACTCGCGGATGGTTCTCAAGATGTTCAGGATATGGAATGTTGGTATGATGTGGAGTGTTGGTTTGTTCAGGGTATGTGGGCAGAATACCTATACTCCATTCACTTTTATAAGTCTCCTAGTTGGCCATGAAAGTTTGACACATTTCTCCGTGTAGATTTTGAAAATATTAGGTTATAGTAATTTTCCTGTCAGATATCTACGAAACGTTGCCCTCTCTACATAAAGGTCGTAGTAATTACGTATTTTTCACAATGTGAACTTTATCCGGAAAATTAATGAATTCGAGAATATACTATGTGAATTCAACAATTCCAACCCCCTGGCGACTATTGAAGAAAATTTTTCCTCTGTTGTTACTGGAAATATTTCACGTATATTTCTGGCTGGAAGATTCAGTGATGCTATTTTCTTGTACGGAAATCAAGAATTAGGTGTTGAAATTTTATTTAAGAATAATGGACAGAGTAGTCCGTTTGTGATAGTTCAATTGAAAAAAAGCCCTGTGGACAGGAGCTTTGGCGCTCTTGTTCAAACTTTGACAGTAGATGAGCTAGGAGACTTCTAGGCCAAAATACCCCATTTTTACATGTAAATCCCCATAAGGAAATCTAAGGTCCAACTTGCAAAAATTGTACCCTTATGAACGCGGAGCCGGCGTTTTCAAGGTCATTTGTTTTAGACGGCGGAACAGTGAGTTACGCAGCGCCACGCCCCCCTCCGCTTAGGCTTAGGTAGGGAGGGATGACGGCGCGTGATGTATATTGGAAGACGATAGACTGCGGCAGTTGGTACCTACGTATGATGCGGATGACGTCGGGCGGATGACCTCATGATCGAAAAATTTTCTGGATGGACGCGGGATATGAACCGGGGGAGTGTGGGTGCTTGCCGCTAAGCCACAGGGGCCGTAATAATTTGGGATGTTTGGTGCTATTAAGGGAGAGTGACGCATGATTGAAATTAACATGAACTTTTGCGCGCATTGTCCATTCTCCTGTATTGGAATTGTTAATTGGGAGGGGCTCTCGGGGGCTTTCAGGTTATCATAAAAATGGGTTCAAGCCCTGAGCTTTCGGGCGCTCTAGTTCAAACAGACAAATTATATCTGGTATTGGTTTCTCAGAGTTGGGAATCAATGTATTCATATGATATCACTGCAAGGAAATTCAATTCAAATAATAGTTTATTAGATAAGTAATAATAAATTACCTTGTAATCGATCAAAAATTTCCTGCGTTCACCAAACTACAGAATTATGCTTTCAACATTTTCGGGTGAGGTCCCCGTTGCATCGCTAAAATACGAGTAATTCAACCCCAATATTTTTGAAGTTCCCTTCTGTCAAGTTGACATTATGAGAATTCATACATAGAATAATATCAATCTGTGAAATACGATTTACATTGAAATTTTAAAAAATCATATCTCCGAAAGTGTTAGCTTGTTAGAGTTGAAAATGATATGAATGGATTCTTATGATGAAACTGCTTATTAAAAAAATTTTGATTTGGAATTTGTTTCGTAAACATATGAAGTTTGATGAATAAGGTACTAGCTCGTATCGGTCTTAGGGACTTTCAGGTTATCATAATCGTAAAATGAAATTGTCATATGAAGTTTGATCATAAGGTGCTAGATCGTTTTTTCGGATTATTCGCAGGTACTAGATCCTTTTTTCAGATTATTCTTGGATCATTTATCGATCATTTGAAAGGGAATACTTATAACATGGATGGTTTACGCAGACGAGAAATATAACTTTGAAAATATGATTGTACGTTTTTCAAACTTTGGTATCCTAATGAGCGGAATAGATGGAAGTTCACATTAGTCTTTTTTTGCTAAGAAGTCAGGGTTTTCAAGATATTAGTAATTAAAGAAATAATATTCAGTTCATTGTGATAATAAACTAGTGAATTTTTATTTGACAGTAAGTAAGTGACCCGACTAGGTAGATTAGACAAATATTTTTCCCTAAACTAACAAATTCAGTGCTGATGTATTATGATTTTCATACTTTAACAGAGCATAGTCATCGAGCCATAATTTTATTTCTATCATTTCAACGTAAGCACAATCAATATATTTAAAAAAAACTTTGGGTTCTCAATATAGACATTTTGGAACATAGATTTAAGTTCAAGTCGAAAAGATTGAATATTTGCTCAGCACTCAGAATAAAATATGTCCATTCGGAATTTATATTCTTACTGGCTCAAAATACAGGTCAAGCGTAGTTGAGCTCAAATAGCTAGATTGTATGGGTGTTAATTGAGAAATCGATGAAGTAATCGTATCATATCAAGAAAAATTATTCTTATGGGACCAGAAAGTTTTTTCAATGAATGTCTACATATTGTTTGAATACGTCATAGTAATAATATAACTTGCAAGTGTGCATGGGTGGTCTTTATGATGAAATAAAAATCTACTATTCGGACGAATCATAATTTTCGATTTAAGTGAACATTGAGTCCGATGAGTATCCATTCCATCTCCGCTCAAAATGTAGAGGTTGGTTTTATTGTATTATCCAAAATAAATCATTCATTAATAGCACATTTTACAATACCATAAGTTTAGTAAAGATCGCATAAGTACATTCGCACGATTAACTGAATTACCTACACTTCATGAGTAATTTCTCAGATATTTATATAGAACAAAAGCTCGTCATGGTGTTCAACCTACTTTTAACGAGACTTTTTGATGAAACCAGGAATTGCTCTATAATTCATTAAAAATCGGTTCTGAAACAACAAAAACAAGTGAAATTTCAGTATTACATTTATCTGAGAGAAACATTTACATAGTAACAAAAATGAAATATTTTTTGAATACCAATCTTTAGCTAATTCGAAATCTGCGACTCTTTTGCGAGAAAAATGAAGATTGTCAATAGCCATCCTCCCTTATCATCAAGTCTTTTGAATCGGCTATCTTTGGCTATCCTCGTATGTATTCGAGTATTTTTGTGAATCTCTAAAAGTTGAAACAAAGATGTTTTCATTTCAGTTATATCGAAAGGTTCAACATGGAAGGTTGTATTCGAGCTATAAAGTCGTTGATGACTCTATTCATTGCAACAAATGATGAAAGTATATTTGTCGATGGGTTGAAGCAGTGTTCTTTAGCTGCGCGAAGAATCAACAAAAAACTGAAAAATGCTACGACTGTTGGAGAAAAGCAAAGTCTCTTAAGCACACTGAATCACGTGAAAAGTTACAGATCCAAATTGAAATACTTGCGTAAAAAGGGATCTGGCACCAAAGATCGAGGGGAAACAGCAACAAATAGAGTTAAATGGGGTGAATCGACATCTGCATTCGAGTCACGAATTCGAACTGGAGTTATTACTAATTTAAAACATAAAGACATAAAATATTTCCTGGTAGATGCCGAGGCTATCTTACGTAGACGATTGATGAATGTTCTAAAAAAAAATGATGCAGTAAAGGTGAACGCGGTGTTTTGTGGAGAGTTTAAAGTAATGGCAGCTAATAAAATTCAAACAGAATAAAAATAATTTACCACATCTAACGCTGCTATATACAGAAGCACCAATTTGAGTGACTGGTTTCAAGAGAAAGTTAAAGCACCAATTCTTACAGAGCTCCAGGAATTCCAAGAAAAAGATAGTGGCTGGAGTCTTGCGAATATTGTTAGTTTGGGAGTCAATATAAACAAGTTCACACTGCAACTCGGATCTTCATACATCGAACTTCCCCCTCAAATTCGAAATAAAAAAGCCTGCGTCAATGTGAAGAATGAGGATGAAGCGTGTTTTGCATGGGCTGTGACTTCAGCATTACATCCCGTTGGCGAACATGCGCATCGTAGATCCGAGTATCCCCATTATTCAAAGATATTAAAACTGAAAGGAATACAGTTTCCAATGACACTGAAACAGATACCGAACTTTGAGAAACAAAACCAAATATCTATTAATGTTTACATCTTAAAGAAAGAAAAACATTTCATCATACTACCAACCTACCTAACCAAGAACAAAATGGACACACATGTTAATTTACTCCTAATACAAGATAGCTATACAGACGAAATTCCTGTCCGATACCATTACGTATGGATAAAAAATTTATCACGACATGTATCGACTCAGTTGAGTAAACGCAAGGGCCAGAAATTTATTTGTGATAGATGTCTACGATACTTTCGATCCAACGAAAAACTTGATAACCATTCAGAAGATTGTGGTAATATGAATGAAACAGCTATCAAAATGCCTACATCAAAGGATAATATTCTGAAATTTAATAATCATAAAAACAAGGAGAGGGTTACTTTTATTATTTATGCGGATCTCGAAAGTATATTGATACCAACAAACACCAAAAATAATTATCAAGAACATAAAGCTGCAGCAGTTGGCTATCATGTGAAGTGTTCACATGATGATACTCTCAGTTTCTATCGTTCATATCGAGGCCCCAATTGTATGAAATGGTTTGCAGATGAGCTGAATCAATTTGCTGAAGATGTTGAAACTGTTTTCCTATGCCCCTATGATATCGATATGTCACAGCAGCAGGAAGCTGAATTCCAGAAAGCAACACAATGCCATATCTGTGAAGAAATATTCAAACCTAAAGATAAAAAGGTACGTGATCATAATCATCTTATAGCAGGAAACAACTATCGCGGAGCAGCCCACGAAGGATGTAATATCAACTATAAAGATAGTCGTATGATTCCTGTAGTATTCCACAATCTGAGTGGGTATGATGCCAATTTCCTGATAGAAGATATCGCTGTAAGAATGGAAGGAAAGATCAGCTTGTTACCCATAACGAAGGAAAAATATATCAGCTTTACTAAACATATCAACAGGCATCAAATCAATTTCAGATTCATTGACAGCTTCAGATTTATGGCGTCCTCACTAGACCAGTTATCATCAAACTTGGAAGATTTCCCTAATCTCAAAGCACAATTCCCTGATGAGTCCGAAAAACGTATCAATCTCATCTCGAAAAAGGGGGTTATGCCATATGATTATATCGACTGTAGCGATCGATTTAATGAAACATCTTTACCACCCATTGAAGCATTTTACAATAAATTAGAGGACAGACCATATCCCCGAAGGATGTATATGAGAGCCCAGCTTGTATGGGAAGAATTTCAATGTCAGAACTGTGGCGAATATTCAGATCTTTATATGAAAACAGACATTCTATTGTTGGCCGATGTATTCGAGCAATTCCGTTCAAGCTGCTATAAAACTTATGGATTGGATCCCGCTCATTATTTCACCTTACCAGGATATACGTGGGATTCAATGCTGAAACATACGAAACAGGAATTGGAACTTCTCACAGATGTTGACATGTTTTTGTTTGTTGAAAGAGGTATCCGTGGCGGTCTGAGTCAAGTTTGTAAAAAACGACGGGCTCATGCAAACAACAAATACATACCTAACTATGATCCAACTAAACCAAAAAACAACCTTATGTACTTCGATATCAATAATCAATATGGATGGGCTATGTCGCAATATCTTCCATATGGAAAATTCCGATGGTCTGATACAAATATAGATGTTACTCAAATGGCCGATGATGCTCCAGAAGGATATATTTTGGAAGTTGACCTGGAATATCCTAGAGAATTACACGATTAACATATAGATCTGCCGTTCTGCCCTGAACATTATAATTCTAAAACTCGAACACCATGTTATGCTTCTCAACCAAATGTGAAACTTATGGCAACGGTGAATTCCAAGAAGAAATATATTATTCACTATCGAAATTTGAAGATGGCATTGAAAAATGGATTGATTCTTACAAAAATACATCGAGGTCTCAAGTTCAAACAATCTGCATGGCTCAAATCATATATCGACCTCAATACTAACTTGAGAAAAGAAGCTAAGAATGAGTTCGAGAAAAATCTCTTTAAGCTGATGAACAATGCTGTGTTTGGTAAAACGATGGAGAATATACGGAAGAGGGTTAATGTTCATCTTTGCACAAAATGGGAGAATCGTTTTGGCGCAGAAGCGTATATTTCCAAGCCGGAATTCAAGAATTCTGTTATTTTCAATGAGAACTTAGTGGCAATTGAGCTTCGAAAACTGGAAATATATTTGAATAAGCCAATTTATGTGGGAATGAGTATTCTAGATTTAGCTAAAACCACTATATATGATTTCCATTATGATTATATGAAAGAAGCTTTCGGAGACAGCTGCATAGCACTGTATACTGATACAGATTCTGTGATTTATGAATTATTCAAGATCCATATGAAATATTGAGAAGAGATTGCCATAAATACTTCGATACTTCAGACCTTGCTAAGGATAATCCTTATGGAGTTCTTCTGGTTAACAAAAAGGTATTAGGGATGATGAAAGATGAAAACAATGGTATTCCGATGACCGATTATGTGGGCCTAAGATCAAAACTATACGCATTGAAAAACTCAAGAACGATTGATGAAATTAATCTGAAGAGACTTCAGTGGGAAAAGGAAGAGTATGATCCTGAGGAGATTCATTCTATGCTCAAGAATTATTGTACCTCGAAAAAAGCAAAAGGTGTGAAAAAATCTGTAGTCAAGAATGAGATATGCTTTGATGATTATATAGAATGCTTAGAAACTTGGAAACATAAAATTATCTCTCAAAATTTGATTCAGGCGAAGGAACATCGAGTGCATTCGTCCACGCAACAAAAGATAGCTTTGAGTCCAGAAGACGATAAAAGATATTTGGTGCCTGAAACATTTGAAACATTACCATGGGGGCATTATTCTCTCAATAAACGAGAGAATGAAGAACCCGATGAATCTAAGAAGAAGATTTCTATATTAGAAATATTATTAACAATGTAATTGATTTTTTTCTGCGATTGTACAATAAACGATAGATTTCTTCTTATAGTTTCAATTTACCTACCTATATTCTATTACAGAACAGCTTGTATATTAGATGTGATCAAGGTTGAGTTTCCATTCACCTCATAATATGTCTCAGAGAGAGAAAATAGCTTTATTGAAGTCAATCAATTTCGCTGAGGAGTATCAAGACATGTATTCGTTTTATAGTTTGGATATATGTATACACTCATGCATTTTTTTGTCGTATTCCATATGAATTCATCACGAAAGAGATGTAAGAACAAGCGAATCTGATGATGATTTAGGATTAAAATACAACCTACATACATACGTAACCAAGAAAAAGATGGAAAAACATGCGTCAAGCTATCATCAAGCTATCATCAAACTACCATCGAGCTATCATCAAACTACCATCAAGCTACCATCAAATTAGCATCAAACTATCATAGCAACTACTTCATGTATAGTTTATATCAATTTTGTGTATTTTTCATAGACATTCGAGCATCTTCGTATACATTCGTACATCTTCGTATACAGTCATGAATCAATTTTGCTTAGGAGTATCAAGACATGTATTCGTATTATAGTTTGGATATATGTATACAATCACTCATTTTTGTCATACTTTATATGAATTAATCACGAAAAAGATGGAAGAACATGCGAATTTGATGATGATTTGGGGTGAATATACAACCTACATACATACGTAACCCAGATAAAGATGGAAAAACATGCGTCAAGCTATCATCAAGCTATCATCAAACTACCATCGAGCTATCATCAAACTACCATCAAGCTACCATCAAATTAGCATCAAACTATCATAGCAACTACTTCATGTATAGTTTATATCAATTTTGTGTATTTTTCATAGACATTCGAGCATCTTCGTATACATTCGTACATCTTCGTATACAGTCATGAATCAATTTTTGCTTAGGAGTATCAAGACATGTATTTGTATTATAGTTTGGATATATGTATACAATCATGCATTTGTTGTCATACTTCATATGAATTAATCACGAAAAAGATGGAAGAACTTGCGAATTTGATGATGATTTGGGGTGAATATACAACCTACATACATACGTAACCAAGATAAAGATGGAAAAACATGCGTCAAGCTATCATCAAGCTATCATCAAACTACCATCGAGCTATCATCAAACTACCATCAAGCTACCATCAAATTAGCATCAAACTATCGTAGCAACTACTTAATGTATAGTTTATATCAATTTTGTGTATTTTTCATAGACATTCGAGCATCTTCGTACACATTCGTACATCTTCGTATACACTCATGAATCAATCAATTTTGCTGAGGAGTATCAAGATATGTATTCCTTTTATAGTTTGGATGCCGCAGTGCAGCAGTCTAAACTGCAGCAGTCTTAACTACGGCAGTAATGCGGCAGTCAAAACCGCAGCAGTCAAAACTGCAGCAGTCTGTCTGTCGGGGCAAAAAAATTAACAGTGCTGTGTCTAAGCTTCCTGAAGGATACGGCGCTGTGCTTAAGCTCCCCGAAGGATACAGCAACCATTTTGGCGCGCCAAAATAGTTGCTGTATCCTTCAGGAAGCTTAGGCACAGCATCGTATCCTTCAGGAAGCTTAGACACAGCACTGTTAATTTTTTTGCCCCGACAGACAGACTGCTGCAGTTTTGACTTCTGCGGTTTTGACTGCCGCATTACTGCCGTAGTTAAGACTGCTGCAGTTTAGACTGCTGCACTGCGGCATCCAAACTATAAAAGGAATACATATCTTGATACTCCTCAGCAAAATTGATTGATTCATGAGTGTATACGAAGATGTACGAATGTGTACGAAGATGCTCGAATGTCTATGAAAAATACACAAAATTGATATAAACTATACATGAAGTAGTTGCTACGATAGTTTGATGCTAATTTGATGGTAGCTTGATGGTAGTTTGATGATAGCTCGATGGTAGTTTGATGATAGCTTGATGATAGCTTGACGCATGTTTTTCCATCTTTATCTTGGTTACGTATGTATGTAGGTTGTATATTCACCCCAAATCATCATCAAATTCGCATGTTCTTCCATCTTTTTCGTGATTAATTCATATGAAGTATGACAAAAAATGCATGATTGTATACATATATCCAAACTATAATACAAATACATGTCTTGATACTCCTAAGCAAAAATTGATTCATGACTGTATACGAAGATGTACGAATGTATACGAAGATGCTCGAATGTCTATGAAAAATACACAAAATTGATATAAACTATACATGAAGTAGTTGCTATGATAGTTTGATGCTAATTTGATGGTAGCTTGATGGTAGTTTGATGATAGCTCGATGGTAGTTTGATGATAGCTTGATGATAGCTTGACGCATGTTTTTCCATCTTTATCTGGGTTACGTATGTATGTAGGTTGTATATTCACCCCAAATCATCATCAAATTCGCATGTTCTTCCATCTTTTTCGTGATTAATTCATATGAAGTATGACAAAAATGAGTGATTGTATACATATATCCAAACTATAATACGAATACATGTCTTGATACTCCTAAGCAAAATTGATTCATGACTGTATACGAAGATGTACGAATGTATACGAAGATGCTCGAATGTCTATGAAAAATACACAAAATTGATATAAACTATACATGAAGTAGTTGCTATGATAGTTTGATGCTAATTTGATGGTAGCTTGATGGTAGTTTGATGATAGCTCGATGGTAGTTTGATGATAGCTTGATGATAGCTTGACGCATGTTTTTCCATCTTTATCTTGGTTACGTATGTATGTAGGTTGTATATTCACCCCAAATCATCATCAAATTCGCATGTTCTTCCATCTTTTTCGTGATTAATTCATATGAAGTATGACAACAAATGCATGATTGTATACATATATCCAAACTATAATACAAATACATGTCTTGATACTCCTAAGCAAAAATTGATTCATGACTGTATACGAAGATGTACGAATGTATACGAAGATGCTCGAATGTCTATGAAAAATACACAAAATTGATATAAACTATACATGAAGTAGTTGCTATGATAGTTTGATGCTAATTTGATGGTAGCTTGATGGTAGTTTGATGATAGCTCGATGGTAGTTTGATGATAGCTTGATGATAGCTTGACGCATGTTTTTCCATCTTTATCTGGGTTACGTATGTATGTAGGTTGTATTTTAATCCTAAATCATCATCAGATTCGCTTGTTCTTCCATCTCTTTCGTGATGAATTCATATGGAATACGACAAAAAAATGCATGAGTGTATACATATATCCAAACTATAAAACGAATACATGTCTTGATACTCCTCAGCGAAATTGATTGACTTCAATAAAGCTATTTTCTCTCTCTGAGACATATTATGAGGTGAATGGAAACTCAACCTTGATCACATCTAATATACAAGCTGTTCTGTAATAGAATATAGGTAGGTAAATTGAAACTATAAGAAGAAATCTATCGTTTATTGTACAATCGCAGAAAAAAATCAATTACATTGTTAATAATATTTCTAATATAGAAATCTTCTTCTTAGATTCATCGGGTTCTTCATTCTCTCGTTTATTGAGAGAATAATGCCCCCATGGTAATGTTTCAAATGTTTCAGGCACCAAATATCTTTTATCGTCTTCTGGACTCAAAGCTATCTTTTGTTGCGTGGACGAATGCACTCGATGTTCCTTCGCCTGAATCAAATTTTGAGAGATAATTTTATGTTTCCAAGTTTCTAAGCATTCTATATAATCATCAAAGCATATCTCATTCTTGACTACAGATTTTTTCACACCTTTTGCTTTTTTCGAGGTACAATAATTCTTGAGCATAGAATGAATCTCCTCAGGATCATACTCTTCCTTTTCCCACTGAAGTCTCTTCAGATTAATTTCATCAATCGTTCTTGAGTTTTTCAATGCGTATAGTTTTGATCTTAGGCCCACATAATCGGTCATCGGAATACCATTGTTTTCATCTTTCATCATCCCTAATACCTTTTTGTTAACCAGAAGAATTCCATAAGGATTATCCTTAGCAAGGTCTGAAGTATCGAAGTATTTATGGCAATCTCTTCTCAATATTTCATATGGATCTTGAATAATTCATAAATCACAGAATCTGTATCAGTATACAGTGCTATGCAGCTGTCTCCGAAAGCTTCTTTCATATAATCATAATGGAAATCATATATAGTGGTTTTAGCTAAATCTAGAATACTCATTCCCACATAAATTGGCTTATTCAAATATATTTCCAGTTTTCGAAGCTCAATTGCCACTAAGTTCTCATTGAAAATAACAGAATTCTTGAATTCCGGCTTGGAAATATACGCTTCTGCGCCAAAACGATTCTCCCATTTTGTGCAAAGATGAACATTAACCCTCTTCCGTATATTCTCCATCGTTTTACCAAACACAGCATTGTTCATCAGCTTAAAGAGATTTTTCTCGAACTCATTCTTAGCTTCTTTTCTCAAGTTAGTATTGAGGTCGATATATGATTTGAGCCATGCAGATTGTTTGAACTTGAGACCTCGATGTATTTTTGTAAGAATCAATCCATTTTTCAATGCCATCTTCAAATTTCGATAGTGAATAATATATTTCTTCTTGGAATTCACCGTTGCCATAAGTTTCACATTTGGTTGAGAAGCATAACATGGTGTTCGAGTTTTAGAATTATAATGTTCAGGGCAGAACGGCAGATCTATATGTTTATCGTGTAATTCTCTAGGATATTCCAGGTCAACTTCCAAAATATATCCTTCTGGAGCATCATCGGCCATTTGAGTAACATCTATATTTGTATCAGACCATCGGAATTTTCCATATGGAAGATATTGCGACATAGCCTATCCATATTGATTATTGATATCGAAGTACATAAGGTAGTTTTTTGGTTTAGTTGGATCATAGTTAGGTATGTATTTGTTGTTTGCATGAGCCCGTCGTTTTTTACAAACTTGACTCAGACCGCCACGGATACCTCTTTCAACAAACAAAAACATGTCAACATCTGTGAGAAGTTCCAATTCCTGTTTCGTATGTTTCAGCATTGAATCCCACGTATATCCTGGTAAGGTGAAATAATGAGCGGGATCCAATCCATAAGTTTTATAGCAGCTTGAACGGAATTGCTCGAATACATCGGCCAACAATAGAATGTCTGTTTTCATATAAAGATCTGAATATTCGCCACAGTTCTGACATTGAAATTCTTCCCATACAAGCTGGGCTCTCATATACATCCTTCGGGGATATGATCTGTCCTCTAATTTATTGTAAAATGCTTCAATGGGTGGTAAAGATGTTTCATTAAATCGATCGCTACAGTCGATATAATCATATGGCATAACCCCCTTTTTCGAGATGAGATTGATACGTTTTTCGGACTCATCAGGGAATTGTGCTTTGAGATTAGGGAAATCTTCCAAGTTTGATGATAACTGGTCTAGTGAGGACGCCATAAATCTGAAGCTGTCAATGAATCTGAAATTGATTTGATGCCTGTTGATATGTTTAGTAAAGCTGATATATTTTTCCTTCGTTATGGGTAACAAGCTGATCTTTCCTTCCATTCTTACAGCGATATCTTCTATCATGAAATTGGCATCATACCCACTCAGATTGTGGAATACTACAGGAATCATACGACTATCTTTATAGTTGATATTACATCCTTCGTGGGCTGCTCCGCGATAGTTGTTTCCTGCTATAAGATGATTATGATCACGTACCTTTTTATCTTTAGGTTTGAATATTTCTTCACAGATATGGCATTGTGTTGCTTTCTGGAATTCAGCTTCCTGCTGCTGTGACATATCGATATCATAGGGGCATAGGAAAACAGTTTTAACATCTTCAGCAAATTGATTCAGCTCATCTGCAAACCATTTCATACAATTGGGGCCTCGATATGAACGATAGAAACTGAGAGTATCATCATGTGAACACTTCACATGATAGCCAACTGCTGCAGCTTTATGTTCTTGATAATTATTTTTGGTGTTTGTTGGTATCAATATACTTTCGAGATCCGCATAAATAATAAAAGTAACCCTCTCCTTGTTTTTATGATTATTAAATTTCAGAATATTATCCTTTGATGTAGGCATTTTGATAGCTGTTTCATTCATATTACCACAATCTTCTGAATGGTTATCAAGTTTTTCGTTGGATCGAAAGTATCGTAGACATCTATCACAAATAAATTTCTGGCCCTTGCGTTTACTCAACTGAGTCGATACATGTCGTGATAAATTTTTTATCCATACGTAATGGTATCGGACAGGAATTTCGTCTGTATAGCTATCTTGTATTAGGAGTAAATTAACATGTGTGTCCATTTTGTTCTTGGTTAGGTAGGTTGGTAGTATGATGAAATGTTTTTCTTTCTTTAAGATGTAAACATTAATAGATATTTGGTTTTGTTTCTCAAAGTTCGGTATCTGTTTCAGTGTCATTGGAAACTGTATTCCTTTCAGTTTTAATATCTTTGAATAATGGGGATACTCGGATCTACGATGCGCATGTTCGCCAACGGGATGTAATGCTGAAGTCACAGCCCATGCAAAACACGCTTCATCCTCATTCTTCACATTGACGCAGGCTTTTTTATTTCGAATTTGAGGGGGAAGTTCGATGTATGAAGATCCGAGTTGCGGTGTGAACTTGTTTATATTGACTCCCAAACTAACAATATTCGCAAGACTCCAGCCACTATCTTTTTCTTGGAATTCCTGGAGCTCTGTAAGAATTGGTGCTTTAACTTTCTCTTGAAACCAGTCACTCAAATTGGTGCTTCTGTATATAGCAGCGTTAGATGTGGTAAATTATTTTTATTCTGTTTGAATTTTATTAGCTGCCATTACTTTAAACTCTCCACAAAACACCGCGTTCACCTTTACTGCATCATTTTTTTTTAGAACATTCATCAATCGTCTACGTAAGATAGCCTCGGCATCTACCAGGAAATATTTTATGTCTTTATGTTTTAAATTAGTAATAACTCCAGTTCGAATTCGTGACTCGAATGCAGATGTCGATTCACCCCATTTAACTCTATTTGTTGCTGTTTCCCCTCGATCTTTGGTGCCAGATCCCTTTTTACGCAAGTATTTCAATTTGGATCTGTAACTTTTCACGTGATTCAGTGTGCTTAAGAGACTTTGCTTTTCTCCAACAGTCGTAGCATTTTTCAGTTTTTTGTTGATTCTTCGCGCAGCTAAAGAACACTGCTTCAACCCATCGACAAATATACTTTCATCATTTGTTGCAATGAATAGAGTCATCAACGACTTTATAGCTCGAATACAACCTTCCATGTTGAACCTTTCGATATAACTGAAATGAAAACATCTTTGTTTCAACTTTTAGAGATTCACAAAAATACTCGAATACATACGAGGATAGCCAAAGATAGCCGATTCAAAAGACTTGATGATAAGGGAGGATGGCTATTGACAATCTTCATTTTTCTCGCAAAAGAGTCGCAGATTTCGAATTAGCTAAAGATTGGTATTCAAAAAATATTTCATTTTTGTTACTATGTAAATGTTTCTCTCAGATAAATGTAATACTGAAATTTCACTTGTTTTTGTTGTTTCAGAACCGATTTTTAATGAATTATAGAGCAATTCCTGGTTTCATCAAAAAGTCTCGTTAAAAGTAGGTTGAACACCATGACGAGCTTTTGTTCTATATAAATATCTGAGAAATTACTCATGAAGTGTAGGTAATTCAGTTAATCGTGCGAATGTACTTATGCGATCTTTACTAAACTTATGGTATTGTAAAATGTGCTATTAATGAATGATTTATTTTGGATAATACAATAAAACCAACCTCTACATTTTGAGCGGAGATGGAATGGATACTCATCGGACTCAATGTTCACTTAAATCGAAAATTATGATTCGTCCGAATAGTAGATTTTTATTTCATCATAAAGACCACCCATGCACACTTGCAAGTTATATTATTACTATGACGTATTCAAACAATATGTAGACATTCATTGAAAAAACTTTCTGGTCCCATAAGAATAATTTTTCTTGATATGATACGATTACTTCATCGATTTCTCAATTAACACCCATACAATCTAGCTATTTGAGCTCAACTACGCTTGACCTGTATTTTGAGCCAGTAAGAATATAAATTCCGAATGGACATATTTTATTCTGAGTGCTGAGCAAATATTCAATCTTTTCGACTTGAACTTAAATCTATGTTCCAAAATGTCTATATTGAGAACCCAAAGTTTTTTTTAAATATATTGATTGTGCTTACGTTGAAATGATAGAAATAAAATTATGGCTCGATGACTATGCTCTGTTAGAGTATGAAAATCATAATACATCAGCACTGAATTTGTTAGTTTAGGGAAAAATATTTGTCTAATCTACCTAGTCGGGTCACTTACTTACTGTCAAATAAAAATTCACTAGTTTATTATCACAATGAACTGAATATTATTTCTTTAATTACTAATATCTTGAAAACCCTGACTTCTTAGCAAAAAAAGACTAATGTGAACTTCCATCTATTCCGCTCATTAGGATACCAAAGTTTGAAAAACGTACAATCATATTTTCAAAGTTATATTTCTCGTCTGCGTAAACCATCCATGTTATAAGTATTCCCTTTCAAATGATCGATAAATGATCCAAGAATAATCTGAAAAAAGGATCTAGTACCTGCGAATAATCCGAAAAAACGATCTAGCACCTTATGATCAAACTTCATATGACAATTTCATTTTACGATTATGATAACCTGAAAGTCCCTAAGACCGATACGAGCTAGTACCTTATGCATCAAACTTCATATGTTTACGAAACAAATTCCAAATCAAAATTTTTTTAATAAGCAGTTTCATCATAAGAATCCATTCATATCATTTTCAACTCTAACAAGCTAACACTTTCGGAGATATGATTTTTTAAAATTTCAATGTAAATCGTATTTCACAGATTGATATTATTCTATGTATGAATTCTCATAATGTCAACTTGACAGAAGGGAACTTCAAAAATATTGGGGTTGAATTACTCGTATTTTAGCGATGCAACGGGGACCTCACCCGAAAATGTTGAAAGCATAATTCTGTAGTTTGGTGAACGCAGGAAATTTTTGATCGATTACAAGGTAATTTATTATTACTTATCTAATAAACTATTATTTGAATTGAATTTCCTTGCAGTGATATCATATGAATACATTGATTCCCAACTCTGAGAAACCAATACCAGATATAATTTGTCTGTTTGAACTAGAGCGCCCGAAAGCTCAGGGCTTGAACCCATTTTTATGATAACCTGAAAGCCCCCGAGAGCCCCTCCCAATTAACAATTCCAATACAGGAGAATGGACAATGCGCGCAAAAGTTCATGTTAATTTCAATCATGCGTCACTCTCCCTTTATAGCACCAAACATCCCAAATTATTACGGCCCCTGTGGCTTAGCGGCAAGCACCCACACTCCCCCGGTTCATATCCCGCGTCCATCCAGAAAATTTTTCGATCATGAGGTCATCCGCCCGACGTCATCCGCATCATACGTAGGTACCAACTGCCGCAGTCTATCGTCTTCCAATATACATCACGCGCCGTCATCCCTCCCTACCTAAGCCTAAGCGGAGGGGGGCGTGGCGCTGCGTAACTCACTGTTCCGCCGTCTAAAACAAATGACCTTGAAAACGCCGGCTCCGCGTTCATAAGGGTACAATTTTTGCAAGTTGGACCTTAGATTTCCTTATGGGGATTTACATGTAAAAATGGGGTATTTTGGCCTAGAAGTCTCCTAGCTCATCTACTTTTGACAAATCATAACTCCAAAAGTATTCGTTTCTTCGAGTTGGGAATGATAAATAAAATAAATTAAATAAGAATCCATTGATATCATTCCATAATTGTTTTTGCTACTCCGAAACCACCAGGCCGATATTGCCCAGAAATGAAATTATCCGCGATATTCATCTCCCAAACCTATCCTGAAAATTTCAACTGTCTAGCTCATTCCGTTCGAGAGTTATCGTGTTAAACGCCAGCTGACCGGCCGGACAGAATCGATTTTGACCATGGATTCTTGAGCAGTGAGTCGACCCAAATTGTATACGACCATTTTCGTCCGAAAATTCGAAAATAAAACATTTGGGCAAATTGATAACCACTATGGTCCGAGGAAAATGAGTGCCAAAAAGAATAAAAGTACCTGAATATCCCGGCAGGAACAGACGTAGATACGGAATTCACCAATTTTCGGAATTCTACAAAAATAAGCCTGCATAAGTAATTTAAATACCTAATTACACCAGCTTCAAAATGTAGTAGTACTACGAAACCCGAATAACTGTTAAACCTCTTAAAATATATATATATAGGATAGGAAACTAAGTAATTTCATTCGAGAGTTCAACATGTCCTGAGGCAGAATGAAGTTTTCCTATTGCAGATTTAAGTTCTGTATATCACTTACCGGTTTCATAATAAGTTTTGAAGTCTCTTTAAATTTAAAGCATCCTTTAGTTGGACATTTTGAACCAAAATGTCACTTTAAAGGATACTTTAAATTTAAAGGAAATTCAAAATTTATTATGAAACCGGTAAGTGCTATACAGAACTTAAATCTGCAATAGGAAAACTTCATTCTGTCTCAGGACATGTTGAATTTTCAATTTCAAAGCGAAGAGTTCCTTGTTATTCGAAGATAATGGTCTGTGAAAATATCTTGTCTAAGATGGAACATTCAGTTGAGAGTATAAATTGGTACGTCTCACAGAATTTAGAAAGTGCCAACCTGCCTCAGTTTTAGTTGAAACTTGATAGACCTAGATCATGGCCACCTAATAAAAGTGAATGGAGTTTACTTACGATATTTAAAATCACAAGGTTATTGTAGAACAACTACATTATTTCCATTTAACCTAACTCCAATTAATATTTTGCAATAAATCAAAGTGGCAGCATCAAAAAGAAAAAAAAACAAAATCCATTCACTTAAAAATTAACTTAGTTGGCATTTTGCCAATAAAATAAACTTCTGTTATACTATTAAATCTTAACAACAATAACAAAACAATTGCTTTTTCATGCAAAATAAATAACATAATGAAAATTAGTTATACTAAATAAATCTACTACCAAGTTACTAAAACTGTCTCATCTCAGTTACATATTTTGGTCTACTTCCTCCACAGTATACCATCCCTTTTGATTAATGTTAATGGCCTGATATTCTGCTGAATAACATTCCAGGCATACAAATTTTCATCCTTGATTATTGGCTATTTCCAAGATTTGGTTCCTTTTTTCATACAATTTACTACAGCACTTTCCTCGAAATATATGATATGATATTAATTCCCCTGGACAAAGTTTTTCGTCCATTAGATTAGGACATGATCACCTTTATTATAAGTGGGATTTCTATATGTCGTACGAATAACATCTTTCGATGAATGTCCAACATGCGACATCAGCAAAAGCAAATAGGCAAATTTTCGCTTAATTCTTTTTTCTTGGCTTTATTTGACGGTACAAAAAGATTACAGCGGTGAATTAAAGAGTAAACTAAAGCAAATATTCGAAAAAGGAAGTTGACCCTGATGAAAATGATTACTTCATAAATCATCATTCCCTCACTAAAAATTAATATGAGGGAATGACGGTGAGGGAATAATGAAACAAACAATAATAACAAAAAAACTAGTGACATAAACTCACTTTCAAAAAGTTGTTTTGCATAAGTTGATTACTCCCATAAGTCTTCTTGTCTATGTAATTAATAACGAATAAAGTATTGTACTTTTTGTTTTTCCTGGATGTGGGGGAATGACCTTAAAAAATGTAATTCAAAGGAGAAAACCTATTGCAACTTTTTCAACGCAAACTCTAACACGCTCTCGATAAATTCATCATAATGGTAAGTTGACAGGACTTCCACCTATCAAAAACTAATGGTAGCATTCCTGTTGGATTAACAATGGGTTCATAATTCGATTGTCGGTAACAATGTGAGGGAATTATTTATTTTTATGGGACATGTGTATATATTCTATTTTTGTATTCAGTTTTACTATATATTCCAAATTAAGATTTGTTTTATTAATCTATCATATCTTTAATCGAAAAGTCTCAAAAGTAGACTTTTATTATTTTTTCTTGTTTGTTTGAAAATATTAATGTGATCGATTTTTTAGCTTGGGACATAGTGAGGGAATGATTTTACGGACATTATAGATGTGTAATTCTTTTTATGTACGTATTAGGTTCCGAAATAATAAGTGAAACCTCTAGTGTCGATTATATAGATTACAAGAAAACTTTGATATCCGTTATATGGTTGTTAGATTTTCGATAAAACTCAAAGGACAAGTATTTCGGTATTTCGTGAGAATTACCTATCATTTAATTTCCCAAAATACATCAATGTACTCACATCTGTATCGGAACTAGTTAGAAATCAAAATGAATAGAATAAAATTGGTTCAAGCACTGACGTAAAGTCAGGAGCTTTTTCGAGTATGCTATATTGTCTACTCATCTCAATTGGACACTCTTAATCGAATTTAGCATAGATATACACTGATTTCTCAGCTTTTATAATATGAATACATTTATACTATTTTAATGGCAGACTTCACTATAACGAGAGAATGATCACATAAATAGTGAGTCTTTTGTACTGACTTCTGCTTCAAATTACTCCAATAACCGTTCAGTACTTTCCTATTGAGGTCTATGACCTAATTTTTCTAACCATTACTGTATTGTAACTGCCTAGTGAATTATTAGGACTACTTCCGTACATAGTGTAAGCAACCCAAGGTACACTCATTAAAACAAGGAAAATGGGGTGGAAGTTCAAGTTCAAACAAGGTTGTGCGTTCAGATAGGTTGTAGAGGACGCTTAAGGAAAACCCCAGTATTGTGATCAGAAAGAGATATATTAACCAACTGGTACATTCACATTCCTACAATAATTAAGAGCGATACGGAGAGTACCTGGTGGGTAGTAAATATTCTGTACCTACAAAATGACAAATCAACAAGTCCAGAGCGTTCCTGCTTATAGGGTAGCCATATTGGCTTCGTATAATTAATACACTTATGCATATATTCCACAAGCCAAATAAACCCCAAGGGATTTCATTGATTTGCCGAGAAGCAAGAGCAGACGCGTTTCTGGCCTCTTGGCCTTCATCAGTACTCTGTAGCTTCCCAAATCAATTAAATCCCCTGGGCTTGTTGATCACAGCTGCAAAGTCTAAAATTGCCTCGGAAAACGGATTGGATCTACGGGAAAATGACCAAGGGCATGGAAAAAGTTTATGAATCACGGAACATGGAATGTACAGGGCAGTCGAAACAAGATGTTAGAAATTACGTCGGAACTAGAGACGATGAATATGGATGTTAAAGCACTAACTGAGCTCAAGAAGCCAAGGAATAGAAGAAGTTGGAAAATACGTCCACTTATTCAGTGGAGTGCCCAAAGAACAAAGAGCAAAATGTGGAGTTTCTATTCTGGTGCATTCAAATTATAGGAAAAACATCATAAACTGACAATACGTAAACGAAAACATAATATCACTCAACCTGGATCTCTGGGGTAGGCGGATCACTATTATGGCAGTATATACACCTTCAGATGATGAACAAGCTCAAATAAAGGATGAGTTCTTCGAAAAGCTTAACGACACAGTTGCTCAGATAGGGAACACCAGAGAGTTTATATTGTTGGGCGATTTCAATGGTAGGACCGGATCAAAGACAGACGATAACTCGGTGGGACCATATGGAGAGAATACCGTTAATGATAACGGAACTAGATTAATTGACATTTGTGGACAAAACGAACTAAAAATTACAAACGTTTTCTACAGACATAAATGGATCCATAAATATACACTGAGAGAAATGTAAGGGTTAATAATTAATAAATCTTTATTTGGGACAGTTTTATTTGTCATAAATAAATTTTATTAATTATTAATAAATGTTATTAATAGTTAGAACAACTTGATATAAACCTTATTTCTCATAAATATTCCATTTATTTGGGCAAGATTTATTAATAATCAAACTGGTTTATTATCAGTAAATAAATGTAATCCAGAAATGTCATGATCAAAAATATTATTAACTATAAACAAATAGTTCATTTCCACCAAACAAATCTTATTTGAAGTAAAAACTGCCGTTATTTCTGTCAAACAAACATTTAATGAACTATGATTCAAGCAAGATTTATTAATTAATAATAAATCTTGATTATACTTGAATAAGTGTTTATTATAGCTCGCATCCTGACCGTGTAGGTCGACGTACCCCACCCCAATGGCCATTATACCGAAATGCGAATCTGAAAACTTTGTGCGATCAGTCACATTTAGTAATCTTTATTTGGTCTGTTGGTTGTTAGGATAGTGCGTGATATATAGGTGAGAGGACAGAATGGTTGAATTCCAGACATTTTGATTTCAAAATGGTTTGAGTCACTCAAAAAGTACTTTCGAAGGTAAGGCTTAGTTTTCATATAAAATTTTCAATTTAGATTAGCTTAATCACTGACACTGATTCTCAAAATATTTTGCTCAATGATACTGCATGACGTAAATACTACGTAAATATATTTTCTTTTCCAAAATATGAAGTAAGTCTTAAGAAAACTTGGAATTCTTGATAATGGATTTCTATTTGCTGGAGTTTTCGGTCAAATTCACTTGTGAATGTAAATGTTTCTTTACGATTAATCAAAGTTGTTAATATGTGTTTATTAGAAAAAATATAAATCCATTTGATACCATTCTCGAAAATGTGGTGATATTTATTTTTGAATATTTATAATTACCAGAAAATCAGTTCGTTATTTCAATGCTATTAGTTTTTCATATTGAAATTTCAAAAAACCTGAATACGAATATGATATGAATCAGAAAAGCAGTTTCGTTATTATTTATCAATATTGAAACTTGTGAAAATTTTTGTAGGTTAAATGTTTTTTTCTTATTATTTTCCAGTAAATGTGCCACCCCTATAGTGATAGTGACAACATGAGGCACCCTATAGAAACTCTCTTCGCAATTCTTCGAACTAGCTCCTGTAGTTACATACCATCGAGACTTTGGCCGAATTCTGCACACATAGAGAACAAGAAAGAAGACTACGTGGAAAACTACCACAAAATATCATATGGGAATTGTTATTATATAAATTTTAGAAAGTAATTCTTTTTTGCAATATATGTATACCTCAGTTTCCATTCAACTAATCATATTTATTGAAAAATTAATTTCTTTCTCGAAAAAAACATTCATTTACTGTACATAACTGATTATTTAATAAAAATATATTATTTTTTAATAGAGAATTTTTCTTTATTCATAGTAAATATTAATTTCTGAAATAAATTTTTTTCTGAAATATATCTTTGTTTATTATAGAATATTGATATTCATTGAAAATAAATATTTTTTTCTCATAAATAACATTTATTTATTATAAATAATTCGTTATTGGATGAAAATAAATCTTTTTGATGTAGTGATAAAATTCATTATCTATGAATGAATCGTATATTAATAATTAATATATATTAATTTTTCACCAATATATATTTATTTTTAAAAATCAAACAAATCCATTATTTAGGACAAATATATATTTATTACGCCATATATGAATAAGGGGTTTATTTAATATGAATAAACTTTATTATTTATAAATAAACTGTTCTCTCAGTGTACTTGGGAACAACCAACAAGTCAATTGAGATCAATCATAGATTATGCGAGAGATTATGTATCACACGCCAAAAAACAACTTCAAAAATCGAGGACGAGAAGGTTCATCGAGGAATCGCATGTGAATCAGATCACTATCTTTTGAAGGCTATGATGAAGCAGGTGAAACAGTAGATTACCCGAAATATAATTTGGAGGGCCCTTTAGACGATTCTACAAAGTATTTGTATCAACGCAGACTTGACATGTATTTACAATCCCCGGAAACCAAAGAACACCCAATATATACCAGAATATTGTTGAGAGTATACATCGGGCAGCAAGAGAAGCTGTTGGAGAGAAAAGAAAATTTAGCGGTACAAAAATATGGGGGAACGGCGAAATAGAAGAAATGATAGCACTAAAGAAGAAAGCTTGTATGAAGTGGATCACAACAAGGCTACAGGAAGATCGAGAAACCTATAACGCAATGAAAAGAGAAACAAGACACAAGATTAACAAAGCAAAGAACGAACTGTGAGATAAAAAATACCAAGAAATGAATACATATATAGGAGGAAGGAAATCTACGGAAGTGTGGAGGTTTATAAAAAACGTTAAATCAACAGGAAAAGAAAAATCCAACATAAGCGTAATCCGACAACAACAATGGATTCAGCACTATACAGAATTACTACAAGAACGACGTCCACAATAGGAAGAAATGGAAAACCCAGTCATCATTCAAGGTGAGAATATCGAAATTGATACGGACATGGTGGTGGAGAATATAAAACGTCTAAAACAAGGTACATCCTGTGGACCAGAAGGAATATATTATGTATAACGACATACGACTGTTCCCAAGTCGCAGTGGTTCAGTTCGGAGCTACTAGAACTCAGGGCTCCGCGGTCTAGCTCCAGTGGAGATGGGAGTGGATTCCTAAGAAGGGAACCTAGTAAATGGACGCCAGGTAAATTTAAGTCTCCCAGATACCCCCACGTAATGTACTAATTCCTAAATTCACCAAAAGAATATTCACGCTAATAACAGACAGTTTATTCCAGTAGCATACAACCCAGGTCTTTAGACCCACTAAAATAAAACTACTGTGAAACCCTGAATGAGGGTGGCGGAAATTGTACGCAGATATTTCTCTTTGATTCAAATACGCGTCGCTTGAGCTCAGGCGCATCCACGTTTCTTATCTATGATCTTGTATGATTTACGCAAATCTTTCCCCAATTTCCGCTTTACAACAACAATAATTTACACAATTGATGACAATATATGTTCAAGTCGCATATAGCAGGCATAAGATATACTTCGAAAGATGTTTCCAACAACCTGCGTGCCATTCCTTATGCCTGAACGTAGTATTGCTTCGTTGGTCTCGCAATACTGTTCTCCTTCCCTCTGTGCTCGCAGTCTGCAACCCTTGACTGAATGTCCCACAGCGCTGCTTCCTGACCACCTTGTTTATACTCGGGATCTGCAACACTGCGTTGGCTGTCTCACAGCGCTACTTATGGACCACCTTGTATATATTCGAATGTCTCAGTTACAATCTTACTGACATAAAAATCGTTCTCCTCCTGACACAAAAATCGTACTATTCCTCTTGACATAAAAATCGTGCTCGCATAAAAATTCGTGCTGGCACCAAAAACTCGTGCTGCCATAAAAACTCGTGCTACCATAAAAACTCGTGCTACCATAAAAACCCTGATGACAGAAAAGAAACCATCAGTGACTTTTCTCGGATAAGAAACAAATGAACTTTCCCAACACATAATAATTTCGGTTATCAGAATATTAATCAGACCATTTATTCGTTGTTATGCAATAGTTATAGAATTCGTACATACCCTGATGTTCGGGGTTGTCCTGTATAAGTTTGCTTCAAAAGTCAATCTGGCCGTGCCTCCACCAAATAATCCTTCAAGCACACAGCGATGTTCTGGATATAGAAAGATAATTACAACATGAATTGTTTCCACTAAAAATGACGAGAATAGAACATCTAACACATACCTGTCAAAGTCGCCAAGATCGTTCACGTGGTCAACTCTTGGATTTGCAAAAAGGTCTTTATATCCTCTTTCGAGACGAGCGCAAGTTACCTGTTATCTTCCCAAATCAAACCAATGTAACCCTCACTCCTAATTCGATTTTCGAAACTATATCCAACTAAGAAAAAATCAACAATTCTTACTAAGTTCCGAAAATACGCCTAACCTATTGCTCCTCCGTCGAATCTTCACAAAATGGACGACCTCATCTCCCTGACTGGCGCAGACTCTCACAAACTTTCAGACTGTCGCAATGCAACAATATTGCCAACTCATTCGGCTCTTCGAATACAATAATTATTTAGCGTCGATTGGTACCACTCAGATCCAACCTCAAATTCGATGTCAACATAAACGACACTCGCGCAAACCAAATGTAAACAAACCCCTGCCCGGGTTAAAAAGAAACGTTACATATGCAGAGCTCATCAAGAACGGTACTGAAAAACTCTTCCATCTGCTCACTACAATATTCAGCCGATACATCAACGGAGAAGATGTTCCAGATATTTGGAAGGAGGCTTATGTGTCTTCAGTCCATAACAAAATTGGTTCAAGCCCAGTGGACAGGAGCTTTTTGGCGCTCTTGTTCAAACAGACAAATTATATCTTCGAAAGTATTGATTTCTCAGAGTTGGGAATTATATCAATGGATTCCTATGATAGAAATGCAAAATGAAAGAAATTAAATTTAAAAAAAGCGTCGTTTAAAAAAAATGCTTCAAAAATTATCTTATTAAAAAACTAGAACAAAAGGTGTACCAGAAATAATTTCATAGGAAAATAAGATAACATGTAAGAACACAGATCATATAATAATTCATAGATACAATAATTAAGTACAGCATTCTATGAAAACATAAGAAGTACAGAAGTACGATTCATTAGTGAAATTTTGAAAAATCATATCTCCGAAAGTATTTGCTTGTTAGAGTTGAAAATGATAACAATGGATTTTTATGGTGAAACTGCATCTTAAAAGGAATTAAATTTGAAATTTGTGTTGTAAAAAAAATTAGTTTTTTCGTTTCTCCGAAACCATTAGGCCAATTTTACCCAGTAACAAACTTAACCGAGATAATTATCTCCCAAACCTACTCTGAAAATTTCAACTGCCCAGCTCATTCTGTTCGAGAGTTATTGTAGAAACGAAATTTAATAATTAAAAATTTTTTTTTTGGTACCTTATTGCAACCCGATCAAAATAAAACTTCACATGAATATAGAAGTCATTATTCTACAATTTGGTGCTAAATTTCAGATAGATCGAGTGATCGGTTTCGGAAATATTCATAAAAAATGTTTTTACTAAAAAGGGCCATAACTTCGAAGCCGCTTGGTGGATTTTACGCGTTAACGAACTCGTCCGAAATATTTACGCTACAAATGTACCCTGTAAATTCAAATCCTCTAACTTCTTTGGTTCGAGAGTTATCGTGCCAACGGCCGGTCGGCTGGACGGACCGGCCGGACAGAATTGATTTCGACCACGGATTCTTGATCGGTGAGTCGAACCAAATCGTTTAAGACGATTTTCAGCCAAAAATTTGAAAATTACAGACATTTGGGCAAATTGATAAGCACTCTGTTCCGAGGAACAAGAGCGCCAAAAAAGGCTGAAAAGGCGTATGCTTGAACTACAGAGGCATATCAGTTACAAGTACGCTTAGCAGCCTGTACGGAACAATTTTAAGAACCCTAATTCAAAAAGAATTTGGCGAAGAGAAGGAGCAATGTGGGTTCAGAGCTGACAGATCTTGCACGTACAATGTGTTACGTATGAAACAGATAATTGAAGAAGTTCAGTAAATCTAGCAACGCATATTTTATTCGTAGATCTAACCAAGGCTAACGATTCAATACCTTGGTGTAAGCTATGGAAAACACTACAGAACAGAAATATAAACCAGACTTTGATTGAGGCACTCAATGAAAAATTATATACGATTTACACTTATTTATTCAATATTGTGACGCGTTTCGTCGACACAGCGACTTCATCAGACTACATCATACTAAATTCTTAACAAGTTATTATCTCCCTATACCTAGATGACATGGACACAGAATCATTTAAAACTAATTACATGAGAAACTTATTTAAAACAAATTACATAATAGACTTATTTAAAACTAATTACATGAGATTTCACTGCTGGTTTCCTTGTACACATTAACAATAATTCAATCCTGATGCTTTTATTTATAAATTGATTCTCTATTTGAATAGATTGAGTAACGGTGAAAAATTTAGATCTAATTGTTCATTAACTAAATTACCCGTATGTTTTTCCCTATTTATTTCGACCATTTCCCAGTAATTAAGTTGCGCACCGTTATTCAAATTGTGTAGAATTTTGAAATCCGGGACATCCGGAAATAAGTTTAACCCGGATTTCAAAATTCTACACAATTTGAATAAAGGTGCGCAACTTAATTACTGGGAAATGGTCGAAATAAATAGGAAAAAACATACGGGTAATTTAGTTAATGAACAATTAGATCTAAATTTTTCACCGTTACTCAATCTATTCAAATAGAGAATCAATTTATAAATAAAAGCATCAGGAATGAATTATTGTTAATGTGTACAAAGAAACCAGCAGTGAAATCTCATGTAATTAGTTTTAAATAAGTCTATTATGTAAACTTTTTTAAATAAGTTTCTCATGTAATTAGTTTTAAATGATTCTGTGTCCATGTCATCTAGGTATAGGGAGATAATAACTTGTTAAGAATTTAGTATGATGTAGTCTGATGAAGTCGCTGTGTCGACGAAACGCGTCACAATATTGAATAAATAAGTGTAAATCGTATATAATTTTTCATTGAGTTAATATGGATTTGCATCAAGTAAAAGCCACAAGCATTAAATCTTTGATTGAGGCATTCAAGAACCTATGCTATCGCTCATTGTCGAGAATTAAAGTAGGAAACAAATTGTCAAGTCCATTTTATGTAAATAAGGGATTACGACAGGGATGCACCCATATCACCCACTTCATTTAAAATCTATATAAAGCATGCTTTAATGCAATGGAAACGGAAATGTTCTGGGATGGGCTTACCCTTGAATGATACGAACATCTACACCTTACAGTTGGCGGATGACCAGGTAATAATTGCAGGAGACAAAGAAGATCTACAATACATGACACTTAAACTGAAAGAAACATATGAATATTGGGGACTAGACATAAATCTGGAAAAAAACTAAATACCTTTGTATTGGAGATGAAATGAGTGGACTGGATTTTGAGGGTTCATAGCATACAACCTTGCGAGGAGTACAAGTATTTGGGAGTGAGGTTCGACACAAGCGATACAGATGACCATGAGATAAGATCAAGAGTAACAGATGCAAGAAAAGTGGTTGGCTGTTGAAATGGAATATTATGGAGCAAAAACCAAACTAGATCACGAAAGTTTGACATATCTACAATACAATGATCAAAAGCCAATTAACATATAGATCTGAGACATGGAGACTGACAGAAAGAAATAAGAGGAGGATAGAAGGTGCAGAGATGGATGCGTTGAGGTGATCAGCCAGAATATCAAGAATGCAAGGAATAAGAAACCAAGAAATAAGTAATCAAATGGGAGTTGAAGGCACAATCATGGATGATATGGAGAGAAAACAGCTGATCTGCTATGGACACGTTCAACGGATGGGACAAACACGGCTGCCGAAACAAACGATGGATTGGATACCAAATATGAGAAGACGAAGAGAAAGACCAAGAAAGAACTGGATGGAGGGAATACGAAAAGCAATGAGCAATCGAAACTTAAAAACAGGACAATGGGAAAATCGCAAACAATGGACAATAGTCATCGGACAACGTCGTCGTACGTTTTAAAACGTTTATATATATAAATAGACTTGTTGATTTATTAACAACGGTATCGCCGTTTTTGCGCGTATGTTCTGGGGAACATCGCGTTATAGTTTTGCCCAAATGTCAGTAACTTTCGAATTTTTTGACGAAAATGGTCTCAAACGATTTAGTTCGACTCCCCAATGAAGAATTCGAGGTCAAATTTGATTCTGTCCGGCCGGCCGTCCGGCCGTTGCCACGATAACTTGAGAACGAAAAGAGCCAGCGACTTGAAATTTTCAGGGTGGGTGACGCATCCCAATACGACGGACAAGTTCGTTAATGGGCATAATCGGCCCAGTGGTTTCCGAGTAATAATTTTGTTTTCCACCAATATATCGCACGTGTATTTCAAAAGTGACACAAGTCAAAAAATGAGGATTCTGAGATTTTCGCTGTTTCCGTTTTGTGATCATCTCAGAAAGTGAGAATTTGTGTTCTCAGTTCAACGCTCACTTTTAAAAAGGAACACTTTCATCTGAAAGTGAGCGGTGAGCGTTGAACTGAGAACACAAATTCTCACTATCTGAGATGATCACAAAACGGAATACAGCAAAAATCTCAGAATCCTCATTTTTGACTTGTGTCACTTTTGAAATACACGTGCGTTATATCCGATCGAATTGAAACTTGCTGAGTAGTTGTAGAATATGAACCTAAGCACGATCGTGAAATTTTGTGTTAATCGTATGGCTAGAAAATTAAAAAAAAATTATTGAAAAATATTTTTGTTTCACGATAACTTGAGAACGGAAAGAGATAGCGGCTTGAAGTTTTCAGGTTAGGATGTGCACCAGAACGCGACATTTCAGTTTGTTTATGAGCATATTCAGCCAAATCGTTTTAGAGTTATAGCCATCTGAAATTTGGTTGTTTTTTGTTCCTCATTAACTCAAAAAATACTAAACCGATTGAATTCAAACATAGTAATTAGTTGTAGAATGCCAACGCAAAAATTATTGCAAAATTTCGTGAGGATAGTATTTGTAAAAAATTTTCAAAAAATCATTGAAAATTGAAAAAAAAAATTCTATATATCAGTTACTATTCGTTTGAAATTGCTGAAATTTTGCAAGAGCGTTCATAACCTAACACTACTAACAAGTTTCAAGTTTTAACATGATCGGTTGAATATTGTTGGAGATTCGAGCATTCTTGTGTGAGTTCAGTAGATGGGTGACCGTTGTCTCGATAACTTTCGAACGAAAGGAGACAGGGACTTGCAATTTTCAGGGTAGGTTGCGTATCCGAAATGGAGAGTTGAGTTCGTTTTTGGGCATAATCGGTCAAACGGTTTCCGAGTTATACCCACCTGGAATATTATTTCCTTGATAACTCAAAAAATAAATCTTCGATCGAATTGAAGCTTGGTAACTAGTAGTAGAAATTCATCATAAAGACGTGTTTAAAATTTTGTAAGAACCGTACCCCTAGAAAATTTGAAAAAAATGACGAAAAATAAATTTTAAGAAGCGCACCCCTGGAAAATTTCAAAAAAATCACGAAAAAAAAATTGGTTCAAGCACTGACGTGAAGTTAGAAGCTTTTGCGCGTATGTTCTATTGTCCATTCTTCTGTATTGGACACCCTTAATCGAATTTACCATGGTAAATTATGTTGTCCATTCTCCTGTACTGGACACTCTTAATTCGAATTTACCATGGTAAATTCGCCTTCAACTCCCATTTGATTACGTATTTCTTGGTTTCTTGTTTCTTGCATTCTTGATATTCTGGCTGATCACCTCAACGCATCCATCTCTGCACTTTCTATCCTCCTCTTATTTCTTTCTGTCAGTCTCCATGTCTCAGATCTATATGTTAATTGGCTTTTGATCATTGTATTGTAGATGTCAAACTTTCGTGATCTAGTTATGTTTTTGCTCCATAATATTCCATTTCAACAGCCAACCACTTTTCTTGCATCTGTTACTCTTGATCTTATCTCATGGTCATCTGTATCGCTTGTGTCGAACCTCACTCCCAAATACTTGTACTCCTCGCAAGGTTGTATGCTATATGTACCCTCGAAATCCAGTCCACTCATTTCATCTCCAATACAAAGGTATTTAGTTTTTTTTTATTATTACTGCAAAATGACGTTGGAAGATGCAACGGATCGAAGGTCAGCAAGCATTAGTGGTTATACATCATCAACTAACTCCGGATCCACTAAAGTTACTGCGACTAGAGGCACAGATCAGTGGGGAGTAATCTCCCCGCTGCTATATAACATTATGGTAGACCGGCTCTTTGTGGAACTGAGTAACAGCGGATGGTACACCCAGGGTTATCTTTATGACATCTGCATATTAATCCATGGAAATATTCCTAGGATAGTCTCGAAGTTAACTCTTCAGGCTATGAAAGTGGTAGAAAGCTGGTGCGAGAGGGTCAGCCTCAGTGTTTACCCCCCAAAAACAGTTAAAATAGTGTTCACACTCAAAATTAATTTGGAGGGAATCAGAGCTCCCAAGCTCATAGGTGTACAACTAAACCAGGCTGATGAGGTACGCGACTCGGCAATCACTAGGCGAATTTACACTGCTATTGTGAGCCCCCCCCTCACATAGTGCCTTGTGGTGGACAAAATTGAACCAGATCAGGGCCTTCAAAGAGCTGGAGAAAGTTCAGAGACTGGCCTTGCTTCGTGTTATTGGAACAATGAAAAATACTGCGGCAACGGATGTTCCGTGTGACTCCCTCCCCTTTACCTTCTAGGGAGGGCCGAAGCGAGGTTGGGGCCTACAGGCTGCAGCTAAACGGTGTCTGGAGACAATGGTCATACGGACACGCTGGGATTGGAAAATTTATTAGTCACCAGATCCTGAACATGGTGAGAGACTGGAGTCGACTAACTCACAAATTTGATCCTTCATTCAAGCTGGGGCTAAAGACCCCCGCGGAGGTGGAGAAAAGACTGCACAGTGAACTAACATAGTCCACGGACGGTTCAGTGATGGGTGGATGCTCTAGAGCTGGAGTATATGGGGCTTCACCCAATGTGAGCATTTCGATTTCGCTTAGGGAATGTACCAGGCGGAAGTAGTAGCGATCACAACATGTGTCGTGTGGAATAATCGCAAGTGCTGTTCCAATAGGAACATATGAATGCTCTCGGACAGTCAGGCCGCTGGCAATAGCCAGCTCGAGAATTAACTCCAGGCTTATGCTGGAATGTTGACAGCAACTGGAAATCTTGGCTGCCAAAAACCGAGTTGAGCTCGGGTGGATGCCGGGGTACGCAGGGGTTGAAAGTTATGAAAGTGCTGACGCACTCACTAGAGGGGACTCGGCCAGAACCCCTTCGGGCTAGAGCCGGGAGTAGGGGTGACCCAATCGGCTGTGAAAGGCGTAATTGAAAAATGGATCTTTGCACTGCAAACTCGGCACTAGAACAATACTTTGGGCCAAGAAATTAAGTTATTGATGGGTCAGCCCTGGCCCTCACTTACTAAAGAAGTCCTACTACTGAGAAGCAGTAAGCTCTGGGCAGTAACTGGCTTACTAACCGGACACTGTGCCCTGAAAAACATCTGAACAACATGCGGATTCTCCGAGAAAACCCCGTTTGTAGGAAATATGGGGAGGAAGGCGAAACTGCCTCAGATGTCATATTTGACTGTCCAGACCACACACAATGGAGACATAACAATGGGGACGGTGACAAGACACTGAGTGCCGGGAACCGTGCGAGGAACCTAGTCAAGGGCCTATTCCTACTGGCTAGGAAAATGGACCTTATGTAGGTAATACACCGACAAGGCAGTGGGAATGTTAAATGAGAACCATATAATGTTAGCGGTGCAAGACCTAGCTCGGTTAAGTAAACCGAGCTGCAGGGGGTGGACTCAGAGACCCTATGGAGGCTAGCAACCCGAGCTGAGGTGGATAAACCATGAGAACCGGTCAGCTAATAGAAGACCTACTGAAGTACAATAATACTCCCTTGGCTGCAGCACGGGCTCAATCGGTATCGGTCTAACAAAAACAAACAAATACACAAACCGGTTCCACTATCGGTACACCTGGGAAGACGTATTACACATTCACATTCACACTCTACCGTATTAACCTTCCTGCTTACGGATGCTACGGAGCTTCCAATACCAACACAAGAAGATACTTTTTCATGCGTCCGGTCCTACCATGAAAGCTCTGCAATAAGTCAGCAAAGCTCAAAGACACAAAAAGCAATCATAATAATATACTAATCCAAAAGATACACAACGGAGGAACTGAACCATGAGGTATTCAAAAGGAGAAAGTAAACTTGGACTGAAGTCATAAGGGATCAATGAACAAGTACTAACAATGGAAAACACCAGATAGGCTTTGAATGCTTAGGTACCTATTGAACAACTTGTAACTTGTTGAATACTAATAATATTTGAATTAATGAATTGTTGAATGTTCGGGAACAAGGAAGCGAATGAATCCAAGCTTCGAACTTCTATATTATATAACTTCGACCATAAGTGGTTCACGCCGCTCCGGTGAACATTAGCATCCCTTTTTGCTCACAGATTTTTTGTGTTATATTTTCCATACGATGTTCTATTGAAAGCGTGTGGTTGTGTTCCCTTCTCTTATACGTACATTATATCCTTTGCCATGCATGCAGTTGGGCCTTGATCGGAGTAATTGTTAGATTGGAATTAGAGAAATAGTTATAAGAGTCTCTTCATTTTCATATAGGTAATCTTTTGTTCAGAGACCGTTTCCCTCCAAGTTACAGCCCTTTGAAACTGAGGAAAAAATTTGGTTTTTATTGATAAAATAAATAATAAATATCATCTATATGATATGTAGGAGAATAATACATGGCAGTCAGCTATCACAAATTGAATAATACTTTTTGGTGGTTTTTTAAATTCCGGAATAGCAGCAATAACGCATTAGAAAAATCAACCCCTACTATATTTTAAATCAGAACTTGTTGTTGCTACAGTATTTTTCAAATCGGAAAAAATTATTCAAGAAGACAATTTCAATATACTACTACCTAGTATCATGACTTTTTCTCCTAAAATTGTTAGTTTTATTACAGAAAAAATATTACTCAAAATTTTGTCCTACAAATTCACAGACGTTATAATTTTTTTAATAAACTAAGGATGAGGCTCTCAAATGTATTCATACTAACTAATATCCAAATTCAGTACCTAATCGATTGTCAGTCAATTGGTAGCTCGAAGGTATGTTCGGAATTTCAGCGCATAATTTATGAAATAAAAAAATTCCAAGTTTTGAGAGAGTTATCGATGAAATGAAAACAAAATTTAACATGGATATAACTCCGAAACCATTTGGTCGTTTATGCCCGAAAGAACTCAACTGTCCCGTTTGGACGCGAAACCTAACCTAAAAAAATTGGTTCAAGCACTGACGTGAAGTCAGGAGCTTTTGCGCGTATGTTCTATTGTCCATTCTCCTGTATTGAACACCCTTCATCGAATTCACCATGGTGAATTCTATTGTCTGTTCTCCTGTATTGGACAGCCTTAATCGAATTCACCATGGTAAATTCGATTAAGAGTGTCCAATACAGGAGAACAGACAATAGAATTCACCATGGTAAATTCGATGAAGGGTGTTCAATACAGGAGAATGGACAATAGAACATACGCGCAAAAGCTCCTGACTTCACGTCAGTGCTTGAACCAATTTTTTTTTCGTGAAGTCAGGAGCTTTTGCGCTTATGTTCTATTGTCCATTCTCCTGTATTGAACACTCTTAATCGAATTTACCATGGTGAATTCTATTGTCTGTTCTCGTGTATTGGACACTCTTAATCGAATTTGCCATGGTGAATTCGATTAAGGCTGTCCAATATAGTAGAATAGACAATAGAATTCACCATGGTAAATTCGAGTGAAAGTGTCCAATACTGAACCATTTTTTTTTCGTGAAGTCAGGATAGAAAGCAATGATGAAAAAATTAATACATAATACTAACATATTGAATGAAATTCAATTGAATTCCAGTAATATGCAATTACTTATTCTTAACCAATAAATGTCCATTGATAGATCTAAAGGTGATGAGGTGAAACATAAAGATATATTCTCATTAGTGATAGAAAAACTGGCCTAAAATTCCTCTCTACCCATCACGAGATTCAATATCCGTAAATGAGCCTCTCACCTTACAAGATCAGGAAGTGTGGTTAATTTAAAGTTAAGTTTTGAAGCCTTCAGCAAAAATTTCAGCGATATCATGTTAAAAATAATACATAACCTTTCAAAAGTCCCCTCTCACAATTATACTCCTCTGAAGGCACATGGATCTCTTGAAAAAGATTCGCCTTCTCTATTTCTCAAAGATATTCACTCTTGTTCATCGAAATCCCTTCAATATTTAGTTGCCTCCTCCTAAGGAGGATCTCTTTCAAAACCAGGTCTGACCGCTAATGTAGGGCTATCATCTCCAATAGATTTGTGATGAAATAAGACGATTTTCCCAAGAACATACGCGCAAGAATATGTCATCATTAGATTCGTGTTTTTGAAGGTATCGCAAAAATACGACCATAGACAACATATCATACGACGATTCGTATCCAGCTACCGAACTCATAAAGGGCTGCTCGGTTCTCCAACAGTATGGATCCGATCGTGTTCAAACTTGGAACTCTGCAGTAGAGTTAGGTTCTGAAGGATCTTCCAAAATTTCAACCATGCCGAACGAATAGTTTATGATATATAGAACTTTTTTTCAATTATTTTCAATAATTTTTTTGAAATTTTCTAGTTATACCATCCTCACAAAATTCTGCAAGAATTTTCGCATTGGCATTCTACAACTAATAACCATGTTAGAATTCAATCGGTTTTGTATTTTTTGGGTTAATGAGGAACAAAAAACAACCAAATTTCAGATGGCTATAACTCTAAAACCGATTGGCCGATTATGCTTATAAACGAACTCAAATATCGCATTCAGATGCACAACCTAGCCTGAAAATTTCAAGCCGCTATCTCCTTCCGTTCTCAGGTTATCATGTCATACATAATATTTTTCAATAATTTTTTTTTAATTTTCGAGTGACACCATTCTCACAAAATTTCACAAACGTGGTTAGTTTTATATTCTACAACTATTCATCAAGTTTAAATTCGATCGGCCTCATTTTGGTTCAAAACAAAATTATTACTCAGAACACACAATTAAATTTCACATTTGGGCAAAATGATAACGCGATGTTCCCCAGAACATATAGGCAAATTTGCGAGTTGCTGTATCTTTCCGTTATCATGGCAACGTGTCCATCTCCTGCACTCACCCAAGACTGCTTGAATCTCCAACAATATAGATCCGATCGTATGCAGAGTTAGAAAATGGATGTAAATTTAGGTTTCGAAGTCTCCTGCAAAATTTCAGCAATATCTGATGGATATTTTCTGAGATGCAGAACAATTTTCAATGAAATTTCGTAGTGATACGATTCTCACCAAATTCAGCAAAAATTTACGCTTCAGCAATTAGCATGTTTTAATTGGATCTGATCAGTATTTTTTGATTTGTTGAGGAAATAACAACAGAAGTTCAGACAGGTATAACTCCAAAACCGTTTGGCCGATTTTGTCTATTGAATAACTCAGATCTTTCATTTGAATGCGCAACTTGCCCTGAAAACCAAAAGGCGCTATTTCTATTTATTCTCAAGTTATCGTGAGATACATTATATTTCATAATTTTTTAAAATTTTCTAGGGATACAATCATCCCGAAATTTTTCAAATGTTCTTGTGACAGTATTCTACAACTAGTTAGACAGTTTTAAGTCGATCGAATATTTATTGTTTGAAAAGAGAATTATTAGTCGGAAACCTTTGAGCCGTTTATGCCCATCAAAAAACTGAACCGTTGGAGTCGGATGCGCAACCTACCCTGAAAATTTCAAGCCGCTATCTCTTTCTGTTCGAAAGTTATCGTGGTAACGGAAAAATGTCTGTAATTTTGTATTTTGAATTTGGAGTTAACGGTTCTTTGGCTTAAAATCTTCAATTTTGATAACATCTGTGTTTGAATTATTCGAAAAAAGAATTTTCAAAGATGAATAACTCGAAAATGAGTATTTCTATCATTTCTATTTTCAGGTACATAGGTAATCAAATGTGGATCTTCTGAAGTGATGATACTGAGAATTTCAATTGATTCAATATGAATTAAGGCATTATTCGGAGAAAATTCCAAATATTCAATGGTTCATGAAATATTGATAGTGTGCCATTATTGACAATAGGCTTATTTGAAAGAGTAATCATTGTAGATTCTGAGAAAAATTCCACTTTTTGAAAATTTGGTGTACCGGGTGTTTTACAAGATATGGAATAAAGAAAATAATGTTATCAGTACGAATCTGGGCTATCAACAATGCATTATGAATGAAGATTATGCATATGTTTATACTCATTCCCTGAAATTTTCATGAAGATCCATGCAGGCATTCAAGAGTTATGCCGTTTGAAAATGTTTGATAAATTACTTAAAACATCCTGTATCTCTTAAACGAATATATTTAGGACATATTTCGAACACTGATTTAGACTCACCAAAATGTCGTGCATCTGCACTGAAAGCCTGTACAATCATTCGTGAAGCACCCTATATTACATAATATGCCCACAAGAAAATAATATGTGATTAATACAAATCATATTTCTCTTGTAATAACATTGCCTGATTTGTGAAATGGCATGGGTTCTGCTCATTCATCCGATCAGTAACCAATGGCAAAATCATTTCACAATTCATCAGGAAGAACTCATATCCTCGCACCTTCATTGTTTGTATTTCAATTTAATAGAATAATTCCAGAACCAAAGGAGTTTTCACGCAATTTGTATGATTGGTCAGTGTCCTTCAACTAAATCTCACAAATAGGAAACAATCTTGGAGGGTCTAGCCAACAAATTTGCTGGGAGGAAATGCGCAGTAAATCCACTAAGCAGAACGTGTTGAAAGGAACAAGTGTTGACATAATTTATGGCACCCTGAAGAATCCAGCATTCAGGATACCGCTTTTCAAATTTCGACAATGTACTTCTCTTTTCGGTTTATTCTGTTCAACAATTCTAACATGGATGAATAGTTTCGATACGAACATAAATATCTGTTGACAACTTGATATCCTTTCATGGAGAAAATCGGTTAACAATCTTTCTCATAAACTTTATTATTTACTATGGAATTCAAGGAAGGTATGGCAATATATTTGGAAATAAGGCAATACTGGATATCTTCATAGAATCGTAGTTCAGTCTTAAATAGTGCACTAATGTAAGAAGATTTTCAAATACCATCGCAGAAAAATAATTCGAATCAACTCAAACAACGAATCATTGATGGTTGACATGCCTATTTCAGGCCATTGCTACTATCGTCAATACTAGCTGTAACGATCGATGAATGCAATGAAACAACGAAGATATATCCAGACCACATAGACAACAGTACAGTTCGTTAATGGGCATAGTCGGCCAAACAGTTCAAGAATTATATCCATCTGAAATTATGTTGCTATTTTCTCAATAACCCAATAAATACAAATCCTATGAAATTTGAACGTGTTAAATACTTGTAAAATGCTGATGCCCTAATTTTTGCAGTATTTCGTGAGGGTATGTGAATCATGAGCAGACAAAAGAACATGTGCGCAAGAGCTCCTGACTTCATATCAGTGCTTTTCAATAACTTTTATTCTGCTACTGTATAAAACTGCAAAAGACAAGTACATGGTTATAAACTAATGAAACAACTTCTGTCACCGTTGTTATCTGCTACCTGCCATGCCCTACACAATGAACATAAAAGCTTTAAGCAAAGCAAAATTTGGCATGAATTTTCGTGTTGGCATTCTACAATAATAACCATGTTTGGATTGGATCGGTTACCTACCTACCCTGAAAATTTCAATTCGCTTTCTCTTTCCGTTCTCAAGTTATCGTGGCAACGGCGGGCTGGACATAATGAAATTTGGCCTCGAATTCTTGATCAGGAAGTCGAACCCAGTCGTTTGAAACCACTCTTTTCGCCAAATAATTTGAAAATTACAGATATTTGGGCAAAATGATAACGCGATGTTCCCCAAAACATATGCGCAAAAATTATGAATGTTAATGAAATAGATGTTCAAAATGTTCGCTGTGAAAGACTTGGCAACATCCTAACCTAAAATGAAAATTTCTTCCAACATTATTCAACACCTCAGGAGTGATCATTTTCTTTCCATCATATCTTGAAGTCGAAGAAGTTTAGTATTATTGTAATAGGATTTGGTAATATTTGATGAATATTATTTAATTTTATTCTAATTTGATTTCTGCAATAAACATGGAAGTGATATCATTTCTGAATAGAGAATGACGAGACCTTTCAAACGATGTATCACAAGCCCATATTTCCTATCTGAAAAAATGGGGGTTCCTCCTTTCTGTCGAAGGAGGTTTGCATTTTTACGAAGAAGAATGACAAATTGAAAATTAAATTTGACGTATTTCGGGATTTTCCATAAAAATGTAGCTATGATGATTGAAAATTGAGAGTAGAATAAAAAACAATATTTTTGAAAATCTAATGAATGAATTAACCTGACATCAGCACAACAATTACAGATTCAATGCTCAATCTAAATAGTGGGAAAGTCCTGTGGACTGGAGCTTTGGAGCTCTTGTTTAAACTTTGACAAATCATATCTCATTATATCAATTGAAACCTAGACAATATACCAGTTTTGTTTTTACTGCAGATATTCTGAACTCGATATTATTAACTTACCATTACCATTCCCATCATCATATGGATTAAACATGGGCATTAAAATATCACCCAAAAAGTATAATATCATATTATAGTCCTCATAATTCCACGATAGCTGAAATGAATTTGACAATTCATGTCTCTTATATGAAAATTAATTGATATGTAGGAACACAGATCATATAATAATTCATAGATAGAATAATTATAGCATTCTGTGAAATCCTAGAAGTACTATTTGATATTGAAATTTTGAAAAATCATATCTCTGAAAGTATTATCTTGTTAGAGTTAAGAATGATACCGATGGTGAAACTGTAACTCGAAAAAAATTTGATTTGAAATAAAAAAAAATGTTTTTAATTTTTTTATACTCCGGAACCATCTGGTCGATTTTACCCAATATCGAACTCAGCCGAGATATTTATCTCCCAAACCCACTCCAAAAATTACAACTGTCTAGCTCATTCCGTTCGAGAGTTATTGTGCCTACGGCCAGCCAAACAGTATCAAATCGTTTAAAACCATTTTCATCAAAAAAATCGAAAATTAAAGACATTTGGGCAAATTTATAAGCACTCTATTCCAAAAAACAAGAGCGCCAAAAATGTTAACTGCGTGTTCTTCTATGTTCTGCGATCAGGAGTTTGCGAGTAAAGGAAGTAATAACTGAATGTGTGGAATACAAACACAAATTGAAATATTCGAATTATCTCGAATTAGAAACAGTTTTTTCGATGATTCACATCATACATACACCTCATCTAATACCTATATGCTGCATACCAAAACCTATACTGATATGTCTTTGACATCAGACCAACAATGACTATCAGTTTCGAATCCTTATGCATTCTTCACTGCGCTCTGAATGTAATTCACAGCGTAAATTCAGCAGTCAGGCCTGCATCCAAACCCATGTTGAGGAGGACGTTGTACAGAATAACTAAATATGAAGCGGAAATATGTCACAATAGTGCAGCTGCAGCAGCGATAACAATTTCATTTGCATTTTACGATAGGGCGAAGATAAATATTCCTAATTATGAAACTCATAAATTCATAGTTATACTTGAATTTATGGTCGTTCAGATGGAAATGCCAGGGAGTAGCAGAAATCGTTATACTAGATGGGATAATATGCACTTTCGGCATATTACTGAGTATTTATGAGTAATGTTAGCTTAGCAAATCTATCAAGTTAACCTTTTATAGGTTTATCCTGAGAGGGTCCACTCCAGTGTTTGTTTGGTTACTCACTAATGCCCATTATTTTTATTAACCCATTATTATTATTATTAGTACACTAATGGGTTCGTGAGGCTAGTTCCTGCCATTCAGAGCATTGACCTATACGATCTTTTGTTATATTGCCCTACTTCAATCCTAAGGACATTTTCAATGGTGTTAACATATCTGATGACTTCCTTCGAAGCCTGGTCTATCACGTCGTGAGGTTTTGGAACTGGTTCACCAATATGCAAAATTTCTAGGCTGATCAGGTCAGGGCAAACTATGTAATCGACAGTTTCCTTTTCTGATCCACAGAGCCTGCATGTTTCGTCCGCTGACTTGCCCATGCGGAAAAATTCGTATTTGTACCGATAGTTGCCTTGTCAGCACATCCCACCGTTACCCGAAGCTCAGCTATTAGCAGCAGCAGGAGGTTTCTTGTAGAGAAATCTAGGAAACTTTTCGCCTGTGCAACTCATGGAGTATTTCTCCAAAGAGCCATTTTGTTATTTAGCTCTCATTGTTGGACCGCTACCCTGTAGTGATCTTTTCCAATTCCACAAAAGAGTTCTAGCCCAGCAGGTATTACCCTGGAGCCCTTTCAACAAGTTCTTCGATCACTGCCTCTAGCCAGTTGCTTTATGTTATTCCGTATAAGACCAGAGGACTGTACGGTTTCTTCAGGAAATTATTTCGGTATAGATTAATTTCATTCCAACTGTCAATATTTGGCACACATTCTTTCAATTTGAGGGTGTCATGACCAAGGGCCTTATGGAGAGCAAATTCTAGGTCTACGCTCTAGGCAAGTAGAAAATGGAGAATCATAATGTTGTAATGTATTCGCAAGCCCTGATACTTCGATAAAGTGGACTGTAAAAATTCAGTGAATCAGCTATTTTTCAGTATAATACAGTTGGCTTTGAAATATTCTTATTTTGCTGTTTCATATATACTGTTGACATTCACGATTCCATCCGCATAATTTATTTTCGGACAATTCAATTATGAAGGCTGGTAATTTTGAAGGCCTGAAAAATAGTCAGTATCCTCAGCGAAGAGCGGCAAATAATGATTTAAAGCCAACTGCAATGTTACAATCATTTATAAAAACTCTGTATTGCATAACAACAGACAACAGGAGAATTGCGATTGGTTTACCTTACTATTCTTTGGACGTATTCTTTGTGCCTATTGCTATAAATATTGCTGTTTATATTGATGTCTTACTTAGTTTGGAGAGCCGAGAACCTTGTATTTCATGAGTTTTCTGTAGAAACGAAGAAGAGTTTAACCTTACTTCATAAACATTTTATGTGTACGTCTATTGATTTTTGTTATTTCTAGCATATTATATCCTATCCTTAAATTTCACGAATGCGAAAATATAACAAGACTCAGATCAGATCGAGTTATTGATCAAATGAATATTATTATTATTAATATCCCGGAAACATACCAAAGAATGGTAACCACTGCTATAACCAAAAAATTATACACTGGCAAACACCCAAACAAATGTAAAGTTTTAATTTTTCCCAGCTATTTTGCTGGTCTTAGAATGCACACCTCTTAGTCAACAGGAACAGTATATGACCTAGGTTGCTCATGAACAAATTCCGTCAGCTCTTCAATTAAATCAGATGCATCCATCTTTTTATAAGTTTAATTAGTGAACTGTTCTGGTACCAAATCAAAGCGATTGCTGGTGTCTCTAATATTCCGGCTTTTAGTCTAAGCAGTACCTTTAAAATGAAAATTCTATATAACCTTCGATATAAAGTAGTAAATTTTAAAAAACAGTTGGGAAAGCATTGACGTGAGGTGGCCTGCTTTGCGAACTCGTTCAAATTCACAGCCTTAGCAGTCACCATACCGTCACCATACAGGTGATGAACCCTCAAAGACTTCTTGGCGTCCAGGAAAGAAAAATAATGGTTTACACCAATATACAGGGTGTTTCACTTTTAAGGGCGGAAAATTCAGGAGACGATAAAGAATCGAAAAATATTCAGCAACGGTTACTTCAAGATGAATTTTCCTAAATGTTTGGTCAGGAGTTATTAAAAGTTCTGTTTGTGGTCCACATGTCCTTACCCTAAGATTAAACTCAGTATTTTTTATTGAATTTATTTCGAATAATCTGAAGGACTACATTGAAGATTTACCTCTTCATGTAATTTGTAGTTGCCGGTTTAATAATAATTTTCCGCCGTTGGATTCGCCGGCTAGGGAAATATGATCAATAACGACATGGTCAATGAAATAAATTGAACCAGTGGCTTAGCCACTTATGTCACTGGTTCTAAATGCTCTGGACTTCTACGTCTGGGGAATCATGAAAGTTAAAGTGTACACTACTTCAACAGAAGGAAGAGATGATTCGATTATAAGAATTCCACAAGCTTGCGACGAAATGCGGCAAGATCCGAACAAAGCAAAATCAGCTGCAATAAAATAATTAACTAGGAGATGCTGAAAATGTATTGAGTTTGGTGGATTGCATTTCGAACGAGCTCATTCTCCAGAAATTAAATTCTGACAATCCACAGCTCCCAATTTTCTATCTTGAATGGGTACACCTATCGCCCCCGTCCTTGTCCAGGCGACTGTGAGTTCTTGGAACTTCTCCAGAATTCCATAATTTATAACAGTAACGTTCTTATTAATGGACACTTCAGATATCAGGTATCCGGTTTGCCTCCCTTCAGTTATCCATCGTATCCTTATGCAGAACTCATCAGCGAAACTGCCTTCCAACAAATAGTCGATAAACCAACTAGATTCCTAGCTGGACAGGTACCCTCGTCACTCGATCTCATTTTGGTATCCGATTCCAATCTCGTTTCTGACATAGACTATTTACCTCCATTCGGAAAATCTGGCCATATCACCTTGTCAACGAAGCTACAATTTCATCTTCTCTGTGCAAATTCTAAATCGACTAAAGTTATTCGAATTATTGACTATAACAAAGCATCTGAATTATTGGTATCTAAAGACTGGTAACTTATACTGGTGGACGAGGATGATATTGACGGAATGTGGGGATTCTTCTTGGGTGTAGTTGATGAGGTTGTTACTTCCTGCTCAACCATTCGTTCCGGTGAGACCCTCACTAGTAAACCATGGATCAACGATGGGATGTTGAAGATGGTGAGAAATAAGAATTTCCTATGGCAGAGATATATCCGGACCAGATCAGCCTGTGCTTTCCAAAGCCATCGTACCTATTCAAATCACTTTTCCTTTACATTGGAGCAAGCTAAGAATCAGTATGTGGGAAAACTGGCTTCTGCTAAGAACAAGAAGAAATTCTTCAAATATCTGAAATCTTCGATGAACGGAGGAGTTAGTTTCCAACTATTCGCCATTTCTCTGGAGAACCGTGTGAAGATCCGCTTGCGACTACCAATGTAATAGCTGATGTATTCTCTTCCGCATTCGTTAGCGAACCCGATGGTCCTCTTGCCGGAGTCAAATTGCATCGAACTTCGCGGGAAATTTCCGACATCGAGATCAACGAAGAAGTGATCAGTGGGTACTTATTGAAGCTCAAAGATACTGCTCTTGGACTGGATGGCCTTTCCTCCAGACTCATCCAATGCTGCGCGTACTGCCTCGCTTCAACTGTCTTTTTGTAGATTTTATTTATCCGTTACGGGGGAATGGTTGGGTTAGGCCTATATTCACGTGACGCGAAAATGATTTGGGGAGAAAATGATGGCATCATGCCTACGATCAATCTTATGATATACCTACTCTATGTCAGTTATAGTTACTTGGATGTACTTGTACGTACTATTTTCACTAGTTTTAATGGAAAATGTTCGATTCCACATATATAAACATCTCTGTTGTTGTAGGCGTATAGGTCGCATTTAGCCCTTTAGAAAGCAGGGTCTGATGAATACAGGGACAGAGACATAAAGGCCCACGCGTATGTAGACTACATTATTGAAGGTGTATCCTCTGCTGCGGAAGACGATGTCAAAAGGAGGTTTAACTCTCTGCGCACTAACCTCAGCCTCCATCAACTCATCCTTTGGAAATTTTGATAAAATGTAAAATGTAGGTTCCAAGCTCAATTTTGGGCGCTCTTGTTCCTCGGAACAGAGTGCTTATCAATTGGCCCAAATGTCTGTAATTTTCGAATTTTTGGCTGAAAATGGTGTCAAACGATTGGGTTCGACTCACTGACCAAGAATCCGAGGTCGAAATCGATTCTGTGCAGCCGGTCGTCCAGCCGTTAACACGATAACTCTCGAACGAAAAGAGCTAGAAGATTGAAATTTGTAGGGTAGGTTTGGATCGTAAATATCTCGGATGAGTTCATTAATGGGCGAAATCCATCAAGCGGTTACGGATTTATGGCCATTTTTAGTGAAAACATTTTTTATGAATATTTCCGAAACCGATCATTCGATCTATCTGGAATTCAGCATCAGATTCTAGAATCATGACCTCTATACGCGTGTGAAGCTTTGTATTGATCAGGTTACCGTAAAGTGTCAAAAAAAATTTAGAAAATTTTTAAATTTTGTTTCTACAATTAATAACTCTCGAACGGAATGAGCTAGGCAGTTGAAATTTTCATAGTAGGTTAGGGAGATAAAAATCTCTGATAAGGTCGTTATTGGGCAAAATAGGCCAGATGGTTTCGGAGTAACGAAAAAAAAAATTTGTTTTTATTGACAAATTTCAGATTCAATTTTTTTTTTAAGATGCAGTTTCATCAGAAAAATCCATTAATATCCTTTTTAACTCCAACAAGCTGATATTTTCGGAGATATGATTTTTCGGAATTTTAATAATGAATCGTAATTCTATGTTTTCACAGAATGCTATTATTCTATCTATGATTTATTATATGATCTGTATTCATACTCGTACATGTCATCCTTTTCTTTAAGAGAGAGTCAAATTCATTTCAGCTATTTTAATTTGATTTCTTCCATGATGCAGTTCTCATTCTCAGATTGCTGATTTAATCTTGATAAATAAACTATTATTTGAATTTAATTTCCCTTATGATGCAGTTTTATCATAAGAATAAATTGATATAAATCCCAACTCTGAGAAATCAATACTTTCGGAGACATAATTTGTCTGTTTGAACAAGAGCGCCAGAAAGCTCGTGTCCACAGGGCTTGAACCAATTTTTCGAATTAGGTTACGATAGCAATGGGTCGGTTGCTTCTTCACCAAATTCTCGACTCACACTCCTTTCTCCTTATTATTTAAAGAAACCTTCAAGGCTGCACACAATAAATCTACGCCACTTTCAATCTCCGGGTTTGCCCTGTTCAAAGAAATGTATGAGACCGTGGCTGAGTGGGTACAACGCGCCGTGCTTCCATCACCAATTTTGCATCGACACCGCATTTTGTGCAATGTTTTGGGTAGTGTGAGGAGTCTACGCCCATTCAATGTTTTGTACAAAAATAAGATCAACATTAGTACATAAAATTACGAGCGAAATTTTCGCCTGTGTGGGGCCTCCACGCCAAAAAGACGGATTGAAGGTTCATGTAGGATTTCGTTAGAATATGTGAGGCTTCAATAGAGCATAGATGATGCACGCAAAAGCCCCTGACCTGTAACACAGTGCTTTTCGCAAATTTGTATATAAATATGAAATGTTTGTTGAGGTTTCTGTCTGACTTTGATTTGATTTGTAACCATTTGATATCAGCTGCTCTGAAAAAAGAAAGTGGTTCTTCTGCTATCAAGCACATGACAACTCATTCAAATAATTTTTTCGACACGCATAATAATTCCTATACCGATAATATTTCAAGCAAGAACAGTAAAATGATGAATAACTTTCATCTTCTAACAAGGAAGCACACCCCCGATCGGAATAACTAATGAAGAACTTCGAAATCCCCTAAGCTTCGGGGATTGTATTGCTCCTGACGGATATCGTCAACTCTCGGAAGGAATATTGATCAATCATTACCCTGCTTAGTCTTCCGAATGGAAAAATACTCAGTTTTGATTCCAAACACGTATTTTCTTTCTTCATAACGAATGCCATACACATGCAGTGGCTAAACTGAATACATTATATCTTTTCTACACTTTCATTCTTGAGGAATCAATATTGAAGTTGGGGAATAAGAACACAACAGACGGATGATTTTCAATTTAAGATCGACGTGGCCTTGCGTGAATTGCTCTTGGGGATACATTCGTAATGGGCGAAATGTCAGTGAATTCTATAATTTAGCGAAGAAATTCTTCACAAAGGTATATTATTTCATATTCAATGGGTAGTCGACGTAGAACATTTATAGATCAAGGATGAATAAATACCTAGGGGAGCCAGAAAACAACAATAAATATTGGCTAAGGCTTTTCGTTTTTGAGATACTGGGTGATTTATTGATAAATCATACTGAAATAGGACAGACCAATACTCAGGAACTTCGACTTTTACTTTCGGGTCTGATAAAACACCCTGTACATGAAATATGAATTCGTCGTTAATACCTCCTGATTCTGCATAGATTTCCTCTTCAAATACAGTTTTACACCAGAACGGCACATAAACATCTTTTTTGGCGTGCTTCTTCCCGTGCCTATAAATGTGCCCAAATTTTCGTCATTTTCGAAACCTTAGCCGAAAATTGTGTCGAACTCTTGTCTCTACTCGCTGACGGTGATGATGTAAATCATATTTCACTCTATTATATCTATTCTTACATTCTGCTCTTCCCAATTAAATCTAAATCTCAAACAGAAACCGTCACAATTAGGCCTTCAATTGTATAGAAAGAACTAACGGGTGATTTTTAAGGAGTTTTTGAATTTGAATAGAAAAGTGGGAAAGCCCTGTGGATAGGAGCTTTCTGGCGCTCTTGTTCAAACAGACAAATTATATCTCCGAAAGTATTGGTTTCTCAGAGTTGGGAATTATATCAATGTATTCTTATGATAGAACTGTATCATAAAGGAAATTAAATTCAAATAATAGTTTATTTATCAAGATTAAATGAGCAATCTGAGAATGAGAACTGCACCATGGAAGAAATCAAATTAAAATAGAAATAGAATAGAACAGGATAACATGTACGAGTATCAACACAGATCATATAATAAAGCATAGATAGAATAATTATAGCATTCTGTGAAAACATAGAAGTACGATTCATTATTGAAATTTCGAAAATTCATATCTCCGAAAGTTTAGCTTGTTGGAGTTCAAAATGATGTTAATGGATTTTTATGGTGAAACTGCATCTTAAATAAAAACTGAAATTGAAATTTGTTACTTAAAAAAAATGTTTTTTTCGTTACTCTGAAACCATCTGGCCTATTTCGCCCAATAACGTACTTGTTTGAGATATTCATCTCTCTAACTTACTCTGAAAATTTCAACTGCCTAGCTCATTTCGTTCGAGAGTTATTGAAGAATTTTTTTTTTTTAATTTTATAAAAAATTTTTACACTTTGTGGTAACCTGCTCAATACAAAACTTCACATGCGTATAGGAGTCATGATTCTACAATTTGATGCTAAATTTCAGATAGATCGAGTGATCGGTTTCGGAAATATTAAAAAAAAATGTTTTACTAAAATCAGCCATAACTCCGAAACCACTTGATGGATTTCGCCCATTAACGAACTCGTCCGAGATATTTACGCTGCAAACCCACCTTGCAGATTTCAATCCTCTAACTCCTTTCGTTCGAAGGTATCGTGCTTACGGCCGGCCGGCCGGACAGAATTGATTTTGACCTCGGATTCTTGATTAACTAAAATTGTTTCTGTTTTTTTAGGAACCAATATTTTAAAGTCTCTAGAAACCCATGTCTTAGAAAATGAAATTAATCATACATACTTTTTAATGTAAGCAGTTTGTACTAATTACATAAATATTAGAATACATTTTATCATTAGAGCCAATCACAAGAATTGGACTCCGTGAGAAATAAATTCACAAAATTGATAATTTTCAAAGGAGAATGAAACTATTATTTATATTTTATTATAATTTGTGTTCTAGCATTCTTTCATTCAATATTCCTATTACATAACATTACATAACCCAAGAAATATTCTGTATAGAAGGATAGTTTTTAGAACTGATATGCACATTTGAACATAATATTTTGGGGCAAAATTACACCACCGTATAACAACTGCGATGTTTGAAAGAAGCATTTTCATCCATCTTGAGGAATTTCAATAATTTCCCTGAATCTTTAATGAAACAACTCAGAACATCCTTAAAATACAATATAAATTGATGGTCTTGGAAGCTGATATAACTTAAGTGTGATGAATGTCTCTCCCACGGATGTAAATTGAATGATATTATTTATTGTGTATTGATTTTTCTTCTCTGGTGTTGATGTTGATTTCTACAATTATGGATCTATATATCTATATTGGTAGATCGCGCAGAGTTTTGTCAGTAAATAGTAGATCTTGGATCTCATCAAGTTGGCCACCCCTGATCTACACTGTTGTGTATAATACACGATTCAGTTGCGTAAAATATCAGATTATCAGTTTTAGAACTGAATATATTCGACTGTCGGTGACCTCGAATTTCAAACATACACACACAATTATTCATCAGTTTCTATTCGATACTCATGCTGTGAGATACTAGTGAAAATTTCCAGTGAAAGAAACAGTAAGGAATTAATTTCTGCATTTTTAGTGCTAACATTAATGCAAGAACTAATGTTCAACAATCCTAAAAGATTTGGAAGAAGAATTGGCATTGCTCCATGAAATAAAATATGGCAAGGATCACTTGAAGGATTGCTGAATGGATAATCTTCTGTTTTTAATTGAGCCTATAATTCAAGAAAACAATATTGTTTGTTATGATTAGGACCAATCAGCCCAAAAGAGCGATTAATTGTAACACTGAGATATTTGCTGATCCAAACGAAGCTTCAAAGATTTCGAAATTATGTAAAGATTTACGTTTTCCAGATTATTAGAGTAACATTTATACTTTATCTGGTAATAATTGTCGATACAATTCGTCACGGTTCTTATCAGAAAGCAGGTGCGAGAACACCTGCACGTGCATAGGAAAGTATAACTGCAGATATTAACACCTGCAGCAGCAGAATGCAGTCCGACTGTACGTGAATTGGTAACATAAGGTTCATACTATGATGAAATACTAAACCTGCATCGGAGAAATAGAAACATGAAAAGTGGGGTAGCCCTGTGGACAGGAGCGTTGGCGTGCTGTCCAAATTTATAGCCAGAGCTGTCACCCATCTACGTAATGAACTCGCCTGAAGCTGCTTAGCTCCGGAAAAAAATATTATATCTTCCCATTATTTTCAGTAATATAGATCTAACCGAGTTTAAATCTAGAACTGTAGAGTAAGCTGTAATATTGAATATTTAGAGGAGTTTTTGCGCGTATATTCTGGGGAACATCGCGTTATCATTTTGCCCAAATGTGAAATTGAATTCTGTGGTGCCGTTGCCACTATAACTTGAGAACGGAAAGAGCTAGCGACGTGAAATTTTCAGGGTAGGTGGCGCATCCCAATACGACGGACAAGTTCGTTAATGGGCATAATCGGCCCAATGGTTTCCGAGTAATAATTTTGTTTTCTCCCAATATGAATCCGATCGAATTGAAACTTGGTGAATAGTTGTAGAATATAAACCTAAGCACGTTCGTGAAATTTTGTGAGAATCGTATCACTAGGTTATTTTGAAAAATACTATTTATGCCTGAGAACGGAAGGAGATAGCGGCTTGAAATTTTCAGGTTAGGTTGTGCATCTGAATGCGACATTTGAATTTGTCTATAGGTATAATCGGCCAAACGGTTTTGGAATTATACCCATCTGAAATTTGGTTGTTATTTCCTCAATTACTCGAAAAATACAGAACTGATATAATTCAAACATGGTTATTAGTTGTAGAATGTCAACGCAAAAATTCTTGCGAAATTTCGTGAGGATAGTATCACTAGAAAATTTCAAAAAAATCATTGAAAATAATTGAAAAAAGTATTATATATCAGAAACTATTCGTCCGGCATCGCTGGAATTTTGCAAGAGCCTTCAAAACCTAACTCTACTGCAAAGTTCAAAGTTTGAACACGATCGGTTCCATATTGTTGGAGATCTGAGCAGCCTTTTGTGAGTTCGGTAGCTGGATGGGAATCGATGAAATTTTCCGAGAACCTTCAAAACCATTAATGTCATGATGACATATTAAAATATATCATCCATATTCGGGCTGATAGCCCTACATAAGCGCCCTTTAGCGTTCAAACCCGATTTTGAAGGAGATCCTCCTTAGGAGGAGGCAACTATATATTGAAGGGATTTCTATGAACAACAGTGAATATCTTTGAGAAATAGTGAAGGCGATTCTTCTTCAAGAGATCCATGCGCCTACAGAGGAGTATATTTGTTAGAGGGGACTTTTGGAAGGTTATATATTATTTTTAAAATGATATCGCTAAAATGTTGTTGAAGGCTTTAAAACTTAATTTTAAATTAACCACACTTTCTGATCTTGTGAGGTGAGAGGCTCATTTGTCGATATTGAATCTCGTGATGGGTAGAGAGGAATTTTAGGCCAGTTGTTCTGTCACTAATGAAAATATATCTTTATGTTTCTCCTCAACACCTTTAGAGATATCAATGGGCATTTATTGGTTAAGAATAAGTAATAAATTGAATATTACTGGAATTCAATTCAATTTCATTCAATATGTTAGTAACGAAACTTACTACTACTAAATTTCTTTACTTTTATTATTTGAATATGACATAAATTCTAGCAATATTTTTCTAGAATAATTATGTATTGAAGATAGACAATGTGTTCATTTTTACATCATTGCATTCTATCCTGACTTCACGAAAAAAAATTCGTTCAAGCACTGACGTGAAGTCAGGAGCATTTGCGCGTTTGTTCTATTGTCCATTCTCCTGTATTGGACACTCTTTATCGAATTCACCGTGGCAAATTCGATTAAGAGTGTCCAATACAGGAGAACAGACAATAGAATTCACCATGGTTAATTCGATTAAGAGTGTCCAATACAGGAGAAATGGATAATAGAACATACGCGCAAAAGCTCGTGACTTCAGAAAAAAAAAATTGTTTCAAGCACTGACGTGAAGTCAAAAGCTTTTGCGCGTATGTTCTTTTGTCCATTCTCCTGTATTTGACACTATTAATCGATTTTACCATGGTGAATTCGATTAAGAGTGTCCAATACAGGAGAACAGACAATAGAATTCACCATGGCAAATTCGATAAAGAGTATCCAATACAGGAGAACAGACAATAGAATTCACCATGGCAAATTCGATAAAGAGTGTCCAATACAGGAGAATGGACAATAAAACATACGCGCAAAAGCTCCTGACTTCACGTCAGTGCTTGAACCATTTTTTTATCTTTAACATCGATAATTTCTTCAAATTAGCTGAATGTGGGGCATTTTCATCTTTAATAACGATTCTTTCTTTCAAATACTCATTGTTTTAAAACTGCAATCACTTATGAATAAATCAATTCATCTCCATTAAAATCATATTTTTCTGTTTTCGAAACTTTGAATGATAATTAATATTAAGACCAATATTGTAGTTATCGCTTGAATGGTTTGTGTTGATCCTACCCAAAACATGCCTGGTTATATGTTACTTAAGTAAAGAAATTTTGCTACTGAACTCTATGCCACAATTAGGTATTACTCTGAGACGGAGGAGGAAGAGTTATTTTTGTCATACACGAGTGTTTGTGCTGGTACATCACAGTTCTCGCGCGTAAATAAATTTAACTACCTGAGTTGCGTTCGAATATAAACTACACCGAGTAGAGTAGAGTTTTTGAAGGTTTGATGAATTTACTCTGGAGTTGACTACTCTTCATGTAATATTCGAATAGTTCAGGTTTCCGTTTCGAGTTCGAGTGTTAGGTTCCAATATAGGAATATGTAATTAAGAAGGAACCTGTTATTATTATTGTTTTTGCGCGTATGTTCTGGGGAACATCGCGTTATAGTTTTGCCCAAATGTCTGTAACTTTCGAATTTTTTGACGAAATTGGTCTCAAACGATTCAGTTCGACTCCCCAATGAAGAATTCGAGGTCAAATTTGATTCTGTCCGTCCGGCCGTCTGGCCGTTGCCACGATAATTTGAGAACGAAAAGAGCTAGCGACTTGAAATTTTCAGGGTGGGTTGCGCATCGCAATACGACGGACAAGTTTGTTAATGGGCATAATCGACCCAGTGGTTTCCGAGTAATAATTTTGTTTTCAACCAATATGAATCCGATCGAACTGAAACTTGGTGAGTAGATGAATAATATGAACCTTAGCACGTTTGTGAAATTTTGGGCGAATCGTATGACTAGAAAATTTTAAAAAAATTATTAAAAAATATTTTTGTTGTCACGATAACCTGAGAACGAAAAGAGATAGCGGCTTGAACATTTCAGGTTAGGTTGTGCATCTGGATGCGACATTTGAGTTTGCTTATGAGCATAATCGGCCAAACGGTTTTAGAGTTATAGCGATCTGAAATTTTCTGAAATTTTGTGATTTTTTGTTCCTCATTAACTCGAAAAATACTGAACCGATTGAATTCAAACATGGTTATTAGTTGTAGAATGCTAACGCAAAAATGTTTGCAAAATTTGGTGAGGATAGCATTTATAGAAAATTTTTAATAAATCATTGAAAATAAAAAAAAAAATTCTATATATCAGTAACTATTTGTTTGAAATTGCTGAAATTTTGCAAGAGCGTTCATAACCTAACTCTTTTGCCAAGTTTCAAGTTTTAACACGATCGGTTGAATATTGTTGGAGATTCGAGCATTCTTGTGTGAGTTCAGTAGATGGGTGACCGTTGCCTCGATAACTTTCGAACGAAAGGAGATAGGGACTTGCAATTTTCAGGTTAGGTTGCGTATCCGGAACGGAGAGTTGAGTTTGTTTTTGGGCATAATCGGTAAAACGGTTTCCGAGTTATATCCACCTGGAATATTATTTGCCTGATAACTCAAAAAAATAAATATTCTATTGAATTGAAGCTTGGTAACTAGTAGTAAAAAATCAACATAAAGACGTGTTTAAAATTTTGTAAGAACCGTACCACTAGAAAATTTGAAAAAAATGACGAAAAAAAAATTTTTAAGAACCGCACCCCCAGAAAATTTAAAAAAAATCACGAAAAAAAAATTGGTTCAAGCACTGACGTGAAGTCAGAAGCTTTTGCGCGTATGTTCTATTGTCCATTCTTCTGTATTGGACACCCTTAATCGAATTTAACATGGTTAATTATGTTGTCCATTCTCCTGTATTGGACACTTAATTCGAATTTACCATGGTAAATTCAAATTAAGAGTGTATGCAATGAATAATGAAATATTCAGCCTGGAAGGCCTCGGTTATGGATAACAGTCAGTATGCTCTTCCATATTATTTATTGCATACATTAGGAAGTTATTGATTGCATACATTAGGAACTTTTTGATTGATGCAGTTTATAAGCATACATCAATACAGAGCACTGCCACCAGCTGCACGACTCATTTTGTTTTAAAATCACACAACAAAATTTATAAAAACTATTCTGAACACTATGAGACAATTTGTCATCAGTTTGTTTATGTGCTGTCTTGTCGATGATGAGAAGATAAAGGACTAATGACAGCTGAGTAGGTTAAGTTCTTGGCTATTTTCATAAATATAGTTTTTCTATCTGTAAAAATAGCCTGGATTCAATTATTCTGACCAGATGACTGCACTACTTGTACTAGTGAGGCAAGAGATGGCGCTCGCGTCAAGTTAGTCACATCGTTTCCTATCTTTCTTCTCTTTAATCTTTGGATTAGTGATTTTCAACAAACGTTCTAGCACTGGCACCTCCGCCATTTTGTTGCGAACGCTTTTCCTCGTAACATGATTTTCATATCTGCGTCCTCTAGATCCTAAATATTTTCTGGTCTTCATTGATACAGTAATATTTCTCGCTCATACTAAAAATGTGGTAAAGCCCTGTGGACAGGAGCTTTGGCGCTCTTGTTCAAACTTTAAAAAATCACATCTCCGAAATCATTGATCCCTGGGATTGATATAAATGGATTCACGGAAGAACTTCATGATGAAAGAAATAAAATTCGAACAATTCGCCCCTGTAACGAACTTATCCGAGAAATTCATCCCTCAAATCTGCTCTGAAAATTATATTATATCAATTAAACTCAGACAATATTGCAGTTTTTTTTTTACTGGAGATATTCTGCACCCAATTTGATTATGTGTCTTACCAAAGTATATATTTCCATCATCATATGGATAATACACGGGCATTATATTATCACCTTAAAAGTATAATATTATATCATCCTCATAATTCTGCGATAGCTGAGAACCAGAAATAATTGCGTTCGAGCGTAATCGTGCTGACAGCTGGCCGGACAGAATCAATTCTGACCTCAGATTCTTGATCAGTGAGTCGAAACTAATCGTTGAAGACCATTCTCGGCCAAATATTCGAAAATAACAGACTTCTATGTTTTATTAAATATATTTGAAACCCGCTACCCATTCTAAAAAAGTTTCAGAAACATTATGAATAGCCACCAATAAAACCACCTTGGAATCTACATAAGGGACAATTATCAACTACATGATCTATGGCCAGCCGGCCGGACTGGATGGACAGCATGGAATTTGACCTCGGATTATTCATCAGTGAGTCGAACTCAATCATTTGAGACCATTTTCGAAAAAAAATTCGAAAAATACAGACATTGTGACGAAATGATATTATAATTTCTTCTGGAGCAAAGCAGCTTTAGGAGAGTTCAGTACCTGGATGGGTGACAGCTCTGGCTATAAATTTGGGCTTTCCCACTTTTTTTCTATTCGTAATTTACATCAGTGGAATAGATACCTAATTTCTAAGCTAGACACAAGTTGTAGCGTGTACAAATCCCTTGTTAGTCGGGTATACATCAATAACGGGGTTTACGCGTTATTAGATTTACAAGCCAAAACATATTTTTCAGAAGAATTTCAATCTATCGGAAACTCAATGCCATAATTCGCTGAAATTTTTTATGTACAAAATGAAAAATTATAATATGTACAAATTCTTACATTATTTTAAATTAAATTCTTACCAAAAAACACCACAAACATTTCGCGGAAGATTTGAAATTCAATTTCAATACAAAAATTACTGAGTAGTTCCTCAGTTCAAATCTTAACATCTTTACACGGAACAAGGTTTCTCTTTCCCGTACGTCATCGTTTATCGCAGGGAGCAACATTCCTTGTCAGGAAGGTCAGAAACAAATTGCTAAGGCACCAGTGACATTATTACTCATTTCGAGCGGCCTCTAGACTCATTTATATGACTTAATAATGTTTAAGAGAAGCCATCAATTCCAGCCAGGTGTCAGCTTATGGACGTTCTAATATCGTCCAAAATCATTCTCACCAACCAGGAATAGATGGTTGAATTGATGACATCGAGATTTTAAGGGAAATATAAATTCTATTCGCTGTGGAATTATGAAAGAGATTTATTTTGAGGATTTTCATGAAATTGAATGATAATATAGATTCTGTACCTTAACTCATGCTTTGATCGAAGTGACTCGTTTACCGGCGGGTAAAAACTGAAAAATTGGTTCAAGCACTGAAGTGAAGTCAGAAGCCTTTGCGCGTATGTTCTCTTGCCCATTCAATCCAACAGACAATAGAATTCAACGCGGTAAATTCGATTAAGAGTGTCCAATACAGGAGAATGCACAAGAGAGCCTACGCGCAAAAGCTTCTGACTTCACGTCAGTGCTTCAACCAATTTTTTTTTCCATGATTTTTGAAAAATTACCTAGTACTACGATCCTCACGAAATATAGCAACAATTTTTGCGTTGGTATTCTACAACTAATAACCATATTTGAATTGGATCGGATTTGTATTTTTCCAGTTATTGTGCTAATAACAACCAAATTTCAGATTGATATAACTCCAAAGCCATTTGGCAGATTATGCTAGTAGTAGAACTTAATTGTCGCAATCAGATGCGCATTCTACCCTGAAAACTGCAAGTCGCTATCTCTTTCCGTTCTCAAGGAATCATGAGATACATAATATTTTTTCGAAATTTTAAAAAAAATTTCTATTAGTACGGTCCTCTTAAAATTTTACGCACGTCTTTATGTCGATATTCTACAACTTATTACCAAGCTTCAATTCGACCGAGTCTATATTTTTCGTGTTATCGAGGAAATAATATTCCAGAGAAATTACTCCGAAGCCGTTGGGCCGATTATGGCCAAGAGCGAATTTTATTGTCCCATTCAGATATGAAACTTATTCTGAGAATTGCAAGTCCCAATCTGTTTTCATTCGAGAGTTGTCGAGGCAACTATCACCCATCCAACTACTGAACTCATACAAGGCTGCTCGGATCTCCAATAATATAGATCCGATCATGTTCAAACTTGGAACTTGGTAGTATAGTTAGGATCTGAAGGTCCTAGCAAAATTCAGCGATGTCGGGCGAATAGTTACTGATATATATATATATATATATAGAATTTGTTTCAATAATTTGCATTTTTATATTAATATATAGAATATTTTGATATCGACAAGACCTCGAATATTGGGTATGGGTACCCTATTATATCTGCATCAAAATAACTTTCAATCATATAACATTTTTTAAATATGGTCCCAATTCTACAGATCTGGACCCGGGATGGCTAGATATTAAATATCAATGAATCTTTAAAACAAATGCTCTTCCCTCATAAAAAGACATGACCATAGACATGAAATTTCTAATTCAATCAATTCAAAGTACATCATGAAATTGATTTGACTCTTCTTAAATTTTGCTGTTCGACTGTAAAACAGTGGACCAGTCCACTGTAATCGATATAATATTTCGACATTCTGCCTAAATTTCCTACAATATTTATACGATCATAGAACTTAGCATAAGAATTAGGTTTCAAAGGTTCTCGAAAAATTTCCGCCGATTTCTGACGGTCAGCTTCTGAGATACATATTTTTTTTTCTAGGCATACGATCCTCACGAAATTCTGCACAAGCCTTCATGTTGACATTGTTCAACTAACTAACGAGTTAATTAGATATCATCAATATTAATTATCGTTTTTGGGAAAATAACATTTCAGGGGATATAACTCCGAAGCGATTCGACGGATTTTGTCCATTCATTTAGCAAGAAGATTTCGACTCTAAACCTACCCTGTAACTTTAAACTTTTCAAATCATTTCGTGCAATAGTAAGCGTTACTACGGCTGATCGGACAGAATTGAGCTTGACCTGGGATTCTTCATTAGTGAGTCGAAACTGAAAGAAATTCGAAAATTACAGACAATTGGGCAAATTGGTAGGCATTGTATTCAGGTAAATAAGGACACCAAAAACAGTCTTGATATGATAAACTTCATAATTTTGAAGATATGGCCAAATCTAAATCACGTGTACATGGATCGGCAACTAGATGGTACTGGTAATATAGCATACAGAAGATAGTTCAGTCATGTGTGCCGCATAACTCCGCTCAATTTTCTGTTATTTCAAATTAATAAACGAAACAGTAAGTCTATTTGGAACAGACAAAAAGACCTAACTTCAACATTTGTACACTTACGAGGTTCATGCAGATAGAACAATAAGCAGTTAATTATATCTGAAATAAATTCGTTTTTAACAAGCCTGCTTTAGCAACAACGATCACATACATGGATCTAAAATTAATTTCTCCTGTTGTTATTGCACAGTTTGATGATTGAACACACGTACGATACGCCCGAACTTTCGAACATATCCCCAAGCCAAATGCACCGGAACGTTTCGTATGAATGGGCACTACATATCCTGGATACACTCGCAAATAGAACCATTTCAGTTATTTATGTAGCAAACATTCCAGTCGATACGACTAACGACCACATAATTCCGTTCTATGAGTGTGCAGAATCTCAGTAACTCAAAAACCATACAGATTCCCCATCATACAAGGCAGCAGATGGAGGATTGGCCTTTTCATTCATTTGATGAAGGGTTAATCTGGTTATTTAATCACTGAATTGAAACTACGGCTACCAGCCAATCGAAAATGATATATGGATATCATTATTTTTTTGTTGCATTATTGCACGTATGTTCTGGGGAACATCGCGTTATCATTTTGCCCAAATGTCTGTAATTTTTGACTTTTTTGCCAAACATGGTCTCAAACGACTAGGTTCAACTCACTGATGAAGAATTCGAGGTCAAATTTTATTCTACTTTTATTCTGGCCGGTCGTTGCTACGATAACTTGAGAACGGGAAGAGATAGCGACTTGAAATTTTCAGAGTAGGTGGAGCATCCAAATACGAACGACGAGTTGGCATAATTAGCCCAACGGTTTCCGACTAATAATTTTGTCGTCAACCAATACAGATCCGATAGATTTGAAACTTGTTGAGTAGTTAAGGAATACAAACTTAAGGACGTTTGTGAAATTTTGTGAGAATCATATCGCTATAAAATTTTAAAATAATATTAAAAAATATTATTTATGTCACCATAACCTGAGAACGGAAAGGGAAAGCGACTTGAAATTTCAACAGGTCAAGTTGTGCATCTTGTTGCGACATTTGAGTTTGTCTATAGGCATAATCAGCCAAACGGTTTTGGAGTTATACCATTCTGAAATTTAGTTGTTATTTCCTCAATAAATCGAAAAGTAAAGAACAAATCCAACTGGTAACTAGTTGTAGAATGCCAACGCGAACATTCTAGCGAAATTTCGTGAGGATCGTATCGCTAGAAAATTTTTAGGGATCATTGAAAAAAAATTCTGTGTATCAGAAACTACTCATCCAACACCGCTTAAATTTAGCGAGAGCCTTCAGAACTCTACTGCCAAGTTCTAAGTTTGAGCGCGATTGGACATACAGGGTGAGTCTTTAAGTTGTGCATTAATTTTAACCATAGATTACTCTCATCAAATAAAATACTTTTTTCATTAGCTATTTTTCCAAATTCGGCACAGGAAAAAAGAAACAGGCTGTTGAAATTTGAAAAAATTATCAGTTTCCCTTTTGTAGCTTTGACATGGTTACTCAGAAAGAAACGAAATTTGATGTGATGTTTTCCATAACAATAACACATAATCCCCAACTAACAGTTTTTTCCTACTTCTGGTTTCTCTCTTTCTCGCCAATTCATAAAACTATGAGAAATTACCATAATGAAAGCAGATGAAGGTTATCTCGAGTCATTTTAAGAATACTCAATCATTTTAGAAAATTAAATTACTCCCCATCAATTCTCCTAAAACGTACAGTTTTCGAGATATTCAATATTGAATGACATAAAATGTGATAAAAATTCCAGAAATTTAACTCTTTTTATCAACTTGGACCTGGAATAGGATAACATATGATCTGTGCTCGAATAAAGACATAGACTGAGTATTCATCCCAAAGCTGACACTTATAGAAAGAGGTATAGTTGGCATATCCTCTATAACTCACATAATATGTTTATAGAAATATGGATCATGCAGAGTAATATCAATAAGTGGAAAAGTTTAATCTGCTTCTTTTGCGGAATTACCCGTTAAACTTTTCCACTTATAATATGTTTATTACATTACCACCCAATCATAATAAAAACCATAAACAAAAGCTAATAATTATTCAAATAATATAAATCGCAGGGTAACTTATCTTTTGGGAAATAAATGAATACGCTTACCATGGTCTATATTAATCTTTGAATTTATCTCTATTTATCCCCAATAGTGAATATAAAACGAATTTCTTCATAGTAAAATAATACTTAGTGTCCTCCAAGATTTAATAATGAAAAATATCTTTCTTATTGTGGGAATAGGACAAATTATAATATGTCAGATTGTTCAGTACATATATTCGGCGACGTTTCGCAAATTCACATTTGCTTCCTCAGGCCTACAAAATTAAAAATATATCAGCAATATTTTTCTTTACACAGATACACAAAATGACAGAAAATTACATACCTCAATATGAAGGTTGCAAATTCTGACCTTATAATATAGAAAAATTTTCTTAAATACAAGTTAAAATATAAAATTAAAATCATGGAAGAATGAAATTGCACACCAGATACAAAGACGTTCAAAACAACAAACCATAACCTATAAATGAGACGTCACAAAACAAATCGTGTTTTGGTTGTCAAATATTGAACTCTTTCACGTTGGAACTACCTAGTTTATCTTTTTGTCAAATTCTTATATTTAGACAATATTGGGTTATATAAACAACTTAGATGACTAGTATCAGATCTAAAATTGACAGACTTGTTCAAATTAATGTGAATCATCTCTAAGATATTTCTTTTTATATATTGTTTTTCTTTTTCAAGAATTTTCACATTCGGAAAATCGAACCTGTGATTCTCCACGAAGAAATGGGAGCACAGTGCCGTCTTTTCTCTGTTTTTTACGTCTTTCAAGTCATATTTGTGTTGTTTCATCCTGCTATTCAAATATTGCCTTGTTTGTCCAATATATACCCTATCGCAGTCCAAGCATGGAACTCCATATATCACCCCCGATTTTTGTTCTTTTTTAATAGGATCTTTGATACGGCTGTATAACAATCCCACGGTTTTCATATTGTAAAATACTAATTCCTTGTTGTCTGTTTTTAGAGCTCTTTTTAGTTTTTGTGATAGTTCTGGTATATATGGTATTTTATAGTATTTCTTAGTTGTTTCAATTATGTTATTGTTTTTGTTTTTGTTTTTAATTTTCGGTATAAGTTCTGAAATAATTCTGCTGACGAAATGTTTTGGATAGTTGTTGTTGTATAGGATATTCTTTACTTTTTCTATGTTCTGGTTGTGGTATACAGGTGCACTTAGGTTGACTGCTCTATTCAGTATGTTGTGAATGGCACTGATTTTATAGCCAAGGGAATGTGTAGATAAATAATTCAACATAACACCCGAACTCGTGGGTTTCGTATACCAGTTAGTTGTAAGTTTTTGTTGTTCAGTTCGGTGCACACATACGTCAAGGAATGGTAGTGATCCCTCCTTCTCTACTTCTACCGTGAACTGGATTCTATCATGGTAACGGTTGAACAATGACAGTGTCTCATTCACCTTGTCTTTTGGTATGGCTGTGATAGAGTCATCGACATAAAACTTGAAGAGTGGTATCGCAAAAGGTAATTGATCAATTACTGTTGTGACGAGGTCATTCATCACGAGAGCAGCCAATGCAGGACTAGCAATCCCTCCCATCGTTGCACCTTCGACCTGTTGGTAAGTGTCATCATCAAATACGAAATAACTGGATTGGAAAAGGAAATCAATTAATGTTAAGAAGGTTGCTTTATCCAATGATGTATACGCTGATATTGTGTGCCAATTCTTCTGTATGACATTTCTTGTGTGACTGTGTGTAATGTTAGTAAACAACGATACAACATCCAGTGAAACCAGGATATAGTCTTCAGGTAGGACCACAGTTTTGGTGAATTCCACAACCTCGAAAGAGTTATTTATTTGGTGTTGGAAAATAGTTGTTACACCGCTCAATACATCGTGTACAAGTCTAGCTATGCTGGCTGAGGGTGAATCAATTCCACTTACTATTGGTCTCAAATGTAAGCCTTGTTTATGTGTTTTTCTAAGGCAATAAAGTCTAGGAGGAACAGAGTTATGTATTTTCATGTTCTTCTTTTGAAAAACAGAAATAAAAGAGCTATCAAATAAATAGTCTATCAAGGTATTAGCTTTTGTCTGGAATACTAATGTTGGGTCTTTTTGTAACCGTTTGTATGTTGTAGTGTCACTGAGCATGCTCTTGACTTCGTTGATGTATTCTTCACGGTACATTATGACTTTTGATCCTCCTTTATCTGATCTGCCAACAATTATGTCATTATTGGATTTCAAGAAATTTTTTGTCATATAGAATTTTTTCTGAATTTCGTCATGGATAGTGGTTCTTCCTTTAACATGGTGTAAATGATTCGTCAGTATGTTTACGAAGTCAGATCTTAAAATATCCTTATTAGCGTCTTCAACCTCCAGAGAGGAAATATAGAATTCAACATCTGTTATGATTCTAGGTATTGGTAATTCACCACTAGTAAGGGGACACTGAACTTTGGTCCACAACTAAGAATCTCTTCCACTTCTTGGGGCAGTTGAGTGTTAGTATAGTTGTAAATTCTTTTTGCATTGTTGTCAGCTGTTTGGACAATAGGGACATGTCTCCTGGACAGTATTTCCAACTTGGAAATATTTTTTAATTTGATTTTCTCAAAAAACGTGTGGAATAATTTCCCAAGAATACCGTTAAGTTTCACAAAATGTTCATGTGATAATTCCCGCTGCAAAAATTCAATCACTTGTGTTCTTTCTCTCTCCAATGCTTTAATCTTCCATATTGTCATCTCTATTTCCAAATTCAAAATTGACTTCCTGAATTTACGTACCACAATATCTGTTTTCCTTCTGAAAGGACTGTCTTCGACTAGCAAAGAGTATACAGAACTAAGACTATTGATGATGTGGTTCGGATAAACATTCTTCATCCTGCATTGTAACAAGAAGATTCTTCGGTTGTAAAACGATGCCAGCTTCCTGTTTAAATTCTTCCAATGTTTCACCCGGTGGTATGTGATTGTATCATATATTTGGTGTAGTGTGTCGTAGAAACCAATATCTCCCATTATATCGAACTAAAATAATACTTAGTGTCCTCCAAGATTTAATAATGAAAAATATCTTTCTTATTGTGGGAATAGGACAAATTATAATATGTCAGATTGTTCAGTACATATATTCGGCGACGTTTCGCAAATTCACATTTGCTTCCTCAGGCCTACAAAATTAAAAATATATCAGCAATATTTTTCTTTACACAGATACACAAAATGACAGAAAATTACATACCTCAATATGAAGGTTGCAAATTCCGACCTTATAATATAGAAAAATTTTCTTAAATACAAGTTAAAATATAAAATTAAAATCATGGAAGAATGAAATTGCACACCAGATACAAAGACGTTCAAAACAACAAACCATAACCTATAAATGAGACGTCACAAAACAAATCGTGTTTTGGTTGTCAAATATTGAACTCTTTCACGTTGGAACTACCTAGTTTATCTTTTTGTCAAATTCTTATATTTAGACAATATTGGGTTATATAAACAACTTAGATGACTAGTATCAGATCTAAAATTGACAGACTTGTTCAAATTAATGTGAATCATCTCTAAGATATTTCTTTTTATATATTGTTTTTCTTTTTCAAGAATTTTCACATTCGGAAAATCGAACCTGTGATTCTCCACGAAGAAATGGGAGCACAGTGCCGTCTTTTCTCTGTTTTTTACGTCTTTCAAGTCATATTTGTGTTGTTTCATCCTGCTATTCAAATATTGCCTTGTTTGTCCAATATATACCCTATCGCAGTCCAAGCATGGAACTCCATATATCACCCCCGATTTTTGCTCTTTTTTAATAGGATCTTTGATACTTTAATCTTTAATCTTTAATCTTTAATCTTTGATATTTTAAAAAAGAACAAAAATCGGGGGTGATATATGGAGTTCCATGCTTGGACTGCGATAGGGTATATATTGGACAAACAAGGCAATATTTGAATAGCAGGATGAAACAACACAAATATGACTTGAAAGACGTAAAAAACAGAGAAAAGACGGCACTGTGCTCCCATTTCTTCGTGGAGAATCACAGGTTCGATTTTCCGAATGTGAAAATTCTTGAAAAAGAAAAACAATATATAAAAAGAAATATCTTAGAGATGATTCACATTAATTTGAACAAGTCTGTCAATTTTAGATCTGATACTAGTCATCTAAGTTGTTTATATAACCCAATATTGTCTAAATATAAGAACTTGACAAAAAGATAAACTAGGTAGTTCCAACGTGAAAGAGTTCAATATTTGACAACCAAAACACGATTTGTTTTGTGACGTCTCATTTATAGGTTATGGTTTGTTGTTTTGAACGTCTTTGTATCTGGTGTGCAATTTCATTCTTCCATGATTTTAATTTTATATTTTAACTTGTATTTAAGAAAATTTTTCTATATTATAAGGTCGGAATTTGCAACCTTCATATTGAGGTATGTAATTTTCTGTCATTTTGTGTATCTGTGTAAAGAAAAATATTGCTGATATATTTTTAATTTTGTAGGCCTGAGGAAGCAAATGTGAATTTGCGAAACGTCGCCGAATATATGTACTGAACAATCTGACATATTATAATTTGTCCTATTCCCACAATAAGAAAGATATTTTTCATTATTAAATCTTGGAGGACACTAAGTATTATTTTAGTTCGATATAATGGGAGATATTGTTTTCTACGACACACTACACCAAATATATGATACAATCACATACCACCGGGTGAAACATTGGAAGAATTTAAACAGGAAGCTGGCATCGTTTTACAACCGAAGAATCTTCTTGTTACAATGCAGGATGAAGAATGTTTATCCGAACCACATCATCAATAGTCTTAGTTCTGTATACTCTTTGCTAGTCGAAGACAGTCCTTTCAGAAGGAAAACAGATATTGTGGTACGTAAATTCAGGAAGTCAATTTTGAATTTGGAAATAGAGATGACAATATGGAAGATTAAAGCATTGGAGAGAGAAAGAACACAGGTGATTGAATTTTTGCAGCGGGAATTATCACATGAACATTTTGTGAAACTTAACGGTATTCTTGGGAAATTATTCCACACGTTTTTTGAGAAAATCAAATTAAAAAATATTTCCAAGTTGGAAATACTGTCCAGGAGACATGTCCCTATTGTCCAAACAGCTGACAACAATGCAAAAAGAATTTACAACTATACTAACACTCAACTGCCCCAAGAAGTGGAAGAGATTCTTAGTTGTGGACCAAAGTTCAGTGTCCCCTTTACTAGTGGTGAATTACCAATACCTAGAATCATAACAGATGTTGAATTCTATATTTCCTCTCTGGAGGTTGAAGACGCTAATAAGGATATTTTAAGATCTGACTTCGTAAACATACTGACGAATCATTTACACCATGTTAAAGGAAGAACCACTATCCATGACGAAATTCAGAAAAAATTCTATATGACAAAAAATTTCTTGAAATCCAATAATGACATAATTGTTGGCAGATCAGATAAAGGAGGATCAATAGTCATAATGTACCGTGAAGAATACATCAACGAAGTCAAGAGCATGCTCAGTGACACTACAACATACAAACGGTTACAAAAAGACCCAACATTAGTATTCCAGACAAAAGCTAATACCTTGATAGACTATTTATTTGATAGCTCTTTTATTTCTGTTTTTCAAAAGAAGAACATGAAAATACATAACTCTGTTCCTCCTAGACTTTATTGCCTTAGAGAAACACATAAACAAGGCTTACATTTGAGACCAATAGTAAGTGGAATTGATTCACCCTCAGCCAGCATAGCTAGACTTGTACACGATGTATTGAGCGGTGTAACAACTATTTTCCAACACCAAATAAATAACTCTTTCGAGGTTGTGGAATTCACCAAAACTGTGGTCCTACCTGAAGACTATATCCTGGTTTCACTGGATGTTGTATCGTTGTTTACTAACATTACACACAGTCACACAAGAAATGTCATACAGAAGAATTGGCACACAATATCAGCGTATACATCATTGGATAAAGCAACCTTCTTAACATTAATTGATTTCCTTTTCCAATCCAGTTATTTCGTATTTGATGATGACACTTACCAACAGGTCGAAGGTGCAACGATGGGAGGGATTGCTAGTCCTGCATTGGCTGCTCTCGTGATGAATGACCTCGTCACAACAGTAATTGATCAATTACCTTTTGCGATACCACTCTTCAAGTTTTATGTCGATGACTCTATCACAGCCATACCAAAAGACAAGGTGAATGAGACACTGTCATTGTTCAACCGTTACCATGATAGAATCCAGTTCACGGTAGAAGTAGAGAAGGAGGGATCACTACCATTCCTTGACGTATGTGTGCACCGAACTGAACAACAAAAACTTACAACTAACTGGTATACGAAACCCACGAGTTCGGGTGTTATGTTGAATTATTTATCTACACATTCCCTTGGCTATAAAATCAGTGCCATTCACAACATACTGAATAGAGCAGTCAACCTAAGTGCACCTGTATACCACAACCAGAACATAGAAAAAGTAAAGAATATCCTATACAACAACAACTATCCAAAACATTTCGTCAGCAGAATTATTTCAGAACTTATACCGAAAATTAAAAACAAAAACAAAAACAATAACATAATTGAAACAACTAAGAAATACTATAAAATACCATATATACCAGAACTATCACAAAAACTAAAAAGAGCTCTAAAAACAGACAACAAGGAATTAGTATTTTACAATATGAAAACCGTGGGATTGTTATACAGCCGTATCAAAGATCCTATTAAAAAAGAACAAAAATCGGGGGTGATATATGGAGTTCCATGCTTGGACTGCGATAGGGTATATATTGGACAAACAAGGCAATATTTGAATAGCAGGATGAAACAACACAAATATGACTTGAAAGACGTAAAAAACAGAGAAAAGACGGCACTGTGCTCCCATTTCTTCGTGGAGAATCACAGGTTCGATTTTCCGAATGTGAAAATTCTTGAAAAAGAAAAACAATATATAAAAAGAAATATCTTAGAGATGATTCACATTAATTTGAACAAGTCTGTCAATTTTAGATCTGATACTAGTCATCTAAGTTGTTTATATAACCCAATATTGTCTAAATATAAGAATTTGACAAAAAGATAAACTAGGTAGTTCCAACGTGAAAGAGTTCAATATTTGACAACCAAAACACGATTTGTTTTGTGACGTCTCATTTATAGGTTATGGTTTGTTGTTTTGAACGTCTTTGTATCTGGTGTGCAATTTCATTCTTCCATGATTTTAATTTTATATTTTAACTTGTATTTAAGAAAATTTTTCTATATTATAAGGTCGGAATTTGCAACCTTCATATTGAGGTATGTAATTTTCTGTCATTTTGTGTATCTGTGTAAAGAAAAATATTGCTGATATATTTTTAATTTTGTAGGCCTGAGGAAGCAAATGTGAATTTGCGAAACGTCGCCGAATATATGTACTGAACAATCTGACATATTATAATTTGTCCTATTCCCACAATAAGAAAGATATTTTTCTTCATAGTGTTAAAAATGCTTAATATCAATTATAAGTATCATTCCACATATTCATCCCAATTATTTATTGAAGGTTAGGTTTGGACCACAGAATATATTATGTGGCTAACCTAATGTATTACATTTCTGTGCCTGCTTCACCAATATAAAAAATATTATACTATGTGTATAGGAGGTTGTCACTTGTCTGATTGTTTTCAGAATTCGACGGTTTTCATCAAGGTTTTCTTATCTAAGAAACTCGGGTTTTGATATGCTTAGTTATCTGTGGATATAATCGAAAAGCTTTATGATACTCCTTTATAAAGTCCGTTAACCTGCTTGTTAAAAATGACAGAGAAATCAGTTAATCATGAACTGAACGTATCTTCGTGAAACGCATGTCCAGATTCGATGCTATCTATAGACCATTGACTGATAGTGGTTAGGTATAGATGCATAGAATACATGGTGAAGACACTATTTGACATGTTTTCGGCCGATTTTCCGTCCAAATACTGTCAAAATAGAAGGATTTTGTTCTGCTTCAGTTTTCGCCGATAGATGCCGGCAGTGGAAATTTTATGGACAAAATTATCGACATGTCAAATCAAATTCGAATACCGGATCCGGGGCAGATTTCTAGTATCAAGATAGGTATTAATTATAATATTAATAATATTGAAAGATCGCTGATACCGTTGTTAATAAATCAACATATGAGAACGCTTAGACTTGTTGATTTATTATAATCTTGCCGGTTGATGAACATTAAGGAATAACTCTATTAATGAAATTATATTCATTATACAATTCAGTTATATATTGAGAAGGAATTAAATGATATGTTATGAAAACTAACAATATTATTTGGCAACGATGAAAGGATCAAAGTTGAATAGCTTTCCTAAAGCGTCATTCCATTTGGCGCTCTCATTCTATATTATTTTTCATGGATATTGTTACACGACAAGAATGGCAACTAGTAGAGGTAGGGTATTGAAAATTAAAACATCTGTTTGTTCAAAACATTTTTCTACCGAATATATAATGAATAAAATATTCAAACGTAGTACACTACCCTTTATTTGGTTAGTTTTTCAATTTAATGAATCATTTTTCTATATTTCATCAGTATACTTAGTTCTGAATAATAGCTATCGAATTTTGCAATCTAATCATCCAATTGCTGAGAACATAAAAAGTTGTCAAGGGGTATTGGGTGAAAAAATGCTATATACAATATACATGATGATGTTTTGATGATGTTTCAAATTATACATCGAAAATAATAAGTAAAATGTTCAATTTAAATGAGCTGTACATGATAAAGTTAATTAATACATTTGAATAATAATATGATATCGAAAGATATTATATAGAGATATTACAGAAAATTCTGTTTTATTCAATGTATTTCAAGATACACAAATTAAATGCTTAGATATATTCTAAAGACATTGGATGTGATTTTTTGTAATGGGAAAATAATATTTCACAGATTTCTTCATTTACAGTTCCATTCAAAATGTTCCAATGAAACTCTTTTACTGATAAATCCCTTATTTAACCTCATTGTGTCTTGGCAAAATAAATTCTTTTTCCAAACAAATGGGGTTTACATATAATGTACGAACAGATTAATCAAAAAGTGAATTGATTTTTCAATAAACTGCTTCATTATATTCTTTCAATTTGGATTTACGAACTAGCAACGGTGGAAAGACTGGAAAGTGAACTTTGTCACTTGTCAGTTTTCATTTATTCGCTTGCCAGAATCATCGAAATCGACACTAGCGGCACCATCGTTAACAAAGTGAAGTGGTACATAAAGTACGTGATTTGACAATTCTAGGTCCGTTTTTCAGCCGAAAATTTTAACAGGATTTAGCAGGGAGTGTCGACACCTTGTTATTCTATGCATCTTGGGTTAGGTTGTAATTAATGTTTATTAACTATCAGTCAAAAAAATATATATATGTTTTTTATAAATTGGCTGAATCATTTATAATATAAAGTCATTTATATGATGCATATTAAATTATTCAATGAATGGCAAAATAGGCGATTAAGATATTGTGGATATTCAATGAAAACTGAGTTGGAGTCAGTGTTTTAATAAGAAATACTTCCACGATTCTATTTTCGTAAGTATTATATACTTCAACTAACCCGTACTTTGGTTGTGGAAACTGAGTGTGCCCCTCAAATAGATTGTCGTAAGAATTTCGGATTATCATTGCATCGATCCATCAATAATTCATAGAATTCTAATATCCGATCGAAATCACCTTCGTTCAGTTCATGGATTACGTGCACCTTACAAAGGTGACACTTATTCTAATTTAAAAGCTTTAAAACTGAAATTTGACTAACTGAGTGCTTCACTTTAATCTCACGAGATGGTTTATGAGAATTTATTTATTTGAATTGAGTCGTTGTGACTGGCGAGGTTACTCTCTTCAGTGGCTTAATGGAATGTTGTTCCAGCCCTTGTGTGCCCAGTTACACAGTGAGCTACAATTACTTTCAACAAGTTTCTTCTGATGCTCAGAACATGAGTAATGTTCAATGTCAATTTTATACTATTGTGCTGAACGAATTCTGAATAGAGAAGAATTCCTAACACGTGCGCAAAGTACCTTTTCCAAACGAAAATACTTTTTGAACTCCGCTGCGTGTTGTTCGTCTCACTTCATTTGCACTTGCAACTTATTAAAGGTAGACGCTCACTTAGGCGAAGCGCGGCGTACGAAAGAGGCGCGTCGTTTTTCACCCAAGAAGTTCACGTTGAATTCAATGGAGAGCCGCTCACTTAGACGAAGCGAAGTTGACGCGCGAGTGATCTTCGAAGAAACTAGGAGTCGTTTCTCCTGGCGCTTCGCCCATGTGCCGGTCTCAGGCGAAGAGAAGAGTCAAAATTGCATTATTGATCCGTGTTCTATAGTCAGTCAGTGGTAGTATTCAGTAGGAAATGCTTGCTGTAGTATTTGAAATATTTCTTTTGTCTGAAGTCGCAAAACAAGTGATGAAATTCACCGTACGTTTCCCTCCTTTGATTTATCTTTCTGACCCGCATTTTTATTGGTATCTTCTTCTTATTTCATACTGGAAATTATATCTAAAACAAAGAGACCGTCTTCAGAGGAAGAGCTGCTCATTTTGACCGCACGATATGAAATATTCAAATGATACTGAAAAGATTCAAGGGACACTCAATTTCTTCCGATACGTGACCTGACGCTTCGTCCCAATGCGTGATCCACGGCGAAATTACTCTTCTCCTCGCCGTGCTTCCGTTCGCGACGCTTCGCCTAAGTGAGCGTCTACCTTAACACTTTGCGTACTTGTTAGGAAAATAACTATTACATATCACAATTTGAAAACCGGAGATATTGAATGAGCCATCTATTTATCATTAGCTGATATGCATAGTAGGAAAGTACCCCAACTTCAAACCCGAATAAAGCTGAAAGGATTATCTGAACGGAAACCTCAAATTTGGGTTCTCATTAACTCTTCGAAAAGGTACAGAGTGAAAATCAAAGGATATTTAATAACAGTAAATCTCACAATGAAATCGGGGAGAGATTCGACGTGCTCAACAATTTCCACTCCAAGTTTCGTTCACTTTAACACTAACCAGCCAGTCATAAACTTCCTCTTTGAGATTTTATCTTAGGCTCTCGGAAACTCGTGTTGGATCTGATATAATGTGTCGCATACGCGATACTGTAACACAATTAGAAATTTCCAGTCCACGTACAACCCTTGAGAGCATTATTTATGCCCTAAAATGTTCCCTTTTTACCTCTAATGAAATTATTTGTCCTCCATTTGGTAATGTAGAGCATGCGATTCATGTAGTGGTAGAAATGAACATTTTGCCTTATTGAAGTTATTGATAATTCTTCGCTGAGTTTCTATCGCAAAACTCTCTAGATGTCTATGAATATTTGTTAGATGTCTTGATATCTGACATAGTTTATTGATCATTGGTACAGATTAATATTTCATACAGAATCGAGAATTAATTTCATAAGGTTTAATCAATTTATGTATGCTGTTTTTCCAAGAGAAGGCGACCAATTGCAATTAAATGTTTTATTGTATTATTTACTTCAAAATAAACTAATACTGAATGCTAAGAGGGTTGTTTTAAAAGGAATGGTCTCTGTGGCATGAATATTTCAATACTTAAACTCATAACGCACCGGTTAGTAACCATTCTTCCATTATCATCAAGCATAAGAGATTAGTTACACTAGATGGCGTTATCCAATACCTCTTTATATTATCTTCCTAGCTTAATAAATATCAAGCTGAATTTTCAGAAATAACCATGTTTTTTTTGGAAAGTGCTATATGAGGAAATATATTCTCCTAAAAAAATTACCCTTCCCAAATATTGGATTGCCTATTATCAGCGAGATCAGCAAACTTTTTTGCAGTATTAGAATTTTCGATGTACTACATATTACATAAAACTTTCACTTATATACACAATATTTTCGTTTCGACATTATCATTGTGCGATTTGCTATTATCCAAAGCAAAATCAAAAACTGACTTCCATTTCTTGATATCATAAGCTGATTCATTCTAGCGTCTGGTGCTTTAAATTGGCTAATTTTTCGTGTGATGGGTGTTGAGTATAACAATGTGGTTGACAATCACAAAAATATAAAGTAACTTTTTCAAGTTAATAACAATAATAATAATAAGCAATCCCACAATGTATAGTTTTCAATAACATTTAAAAACCCCTTACATAATAAAAATAATAATAATAATTTATTCCATCCAATAAGACAAATTTTACATTAATATAGGACAGGTCAAGAAAACAATAAATGCATTGATAACTAAGTTAAGAAATTCAAACTTGAACAAAACTTAAATATTCTTCCCTACTGTAAAACCATTTTCTAGCAGTAATTCCTTAATCATTTTTTTGAACCTGAAAAACTCCAATGATTTAATCCGCTCTGGTAAGTGATTGAAAAGCTTTATTCCAGAATAAATAGGAGATTGTTGGAATTTCGTAGTTCTGTGAGCTGGTAAGGAGATTATATCTTTGTGTCTTGTATTGTAATCATGGTACTCAGAACATTTTTTTAAATTATGGAAATTTTTCCTTATGAAAGGCAAAGAACTGAAAATAAATATACAAGGAAAACATACAATTCTATGCTTGATAAATATCGGTCTACATGAGTCCTGAGGCTTCAATCCGAAAATCAACCTTATGATCTTCTTTTGGGAAATAAAAACCTCATGACCACCCGGAGATCCCCCCCATAGAATGGTGTTGTAATTCATATGAGAATAGGCGAGGGAATAATAAACACCGATCAATGAGTCCATTGCCAAAACTTTCTTCAGTCTCTTCAATGCCAAAAACGCACTACCTACTCGATTGCAGACATGAGTACAATGTGTTCACCAGTTCAGTGTTCTATCGATCTGAAGTCCCAAAAACCCTACGCACTCCGACGACCTCAACTCACCACTGGGGATGTTTAAAGTAAAACCACCACTAGTGTTTCGGGTCTGGAAACTCAGAAGCCTTGTTTTGTCAATATTCAGAATAAGTGAATTCTTATAGCACCATTCCGAGAAACATTGGACAAGCATCTCTCATCGCGCACGTAACTCTGGTAAACTTGAGGCGGCAATGAGAAACGATGTATCATCGGCAAATTGGAGAATGAGAATACTTGAGAAAATATTTCTGAATTTTCTCTCCAAGTAGCTCGACAAATCTTTCACGAACAATATGAATATTAGAGGACCCAATATAGATCCCTGTGGTACGCCTATACCCACCGAATACTCTCTGGAATTACTTTGGCCCACTTGCACAAACATTGATCGGTCCTCCAGAAAACTTCGGACCCAATCAAGGAAAACCCCCCTGAAGCCGAGACTATATAGTTTGTGCAAGATAAAATTGAAATTAAGTGTGTCAAAAGCACGAGACTCATCAAAAAAATCACCGCCACTGGAACACCATCATCCAAACACTGATATACAAATTTAACAAAATCACAAGCCGCAGTTCCTGTCGACCTGCCAACTCTGAACCCGTGTTGACAGTTTGTGGTTACTTTGTGTTACTGGAACATTTGTTCAGTAAATTTATCATCCTGTCAAAAACCAACCTCTCAATAACTTTAGACAACGTGCTCAGTTGATTATTTCGTCCTTTGATTTCTTTTTATGTAGAGGAATGACCTTTGCTGTTTTTAGTACAGTCGGAAACCTACCAGAAGTGACCGACAAATTGACTAAGTGAGCAGTATGATAATAAATTTGTTCGGACATACTGCTCAGAATTCTCAAAGATATCATATCATGACCACTGCTGATCTTGTTCTTGAGTTTTTTCAGTACCTCTTCAGGACTGACCGGTTAAAAGAAGAAGTTACTATTAGTCAACTGCTGGGTTGTACATGTGTTAGACCTATGTGCACCGTAATGATTCTCAATAGTGCATTTTTCAATGGATGAGAAGTATTTTCCAAATGCTTCAGCCACATGTTCTGGTTCGGATATGCTGATACCATTTATGTTGAGAGTTATGTTATCAGTATTGGAATTGAGGCTCATTTCGTCTGTCACAATATTCCATACGGTTTTATTCTCATTCGAAGAAAGCTGCAGGAGATTTTTATAGAAAGAAATCTTGGTGTTATGCAACAAACTCCTGTAATTTTTTTGGCCATTAAATAAGCAGTTCTCGAACCAGAATCCTTGGAATTTCGAAGAAACCAGTGGAGATTCTTCATATCACTGCTTGCTCTCTTTATCTAAGGAGTAATCCATTGGTGACTTGAACTTCTGGAGATGAAACGCCTGATTGGACATGCAGAATCTATCAAGGATGTAAGAATAATGAAAAACTCATTAAATGCACTATCTAAGTCATCGTGATCATAAATGCTTTTGAAGGATGTTGTCTCTGCATTGAGATGGAGGCAGCGTAAGTTATCCTCAGTGATCAAATGATTAATTCTTGTTACTGATTTCATGAGTAGAGGCTTTGAGCCATGATCAAATTGTAACTTTATTACCTTATGGTCCCCTATATCACAATCAAATAAAGATGTTTTTAATATGTGTTTTTTATCAGCGTTTGTGAGAATATAGTCTAATTTGGAAGATCTAACACGTCCATTCTTATTAACGAAGACTCTCGTGGGTTCTTCTGAAGTTATGTTTATATTAAAACTCAACATCAAGTAATTGAGGTAGTTATGGGAGTCAAAATAGTTGATATTCAGGTCTCCACAAACGAAAATAATTTTAGAGCCAGTGAGGCAATAATCAAGAACATATGCAATAATCAAGAACATATGCGTTTAAGCGTATTCATGAATAATTCAAGATTTGCCCCAGAAGGCCTGTAGACACTTACTATACATACGTTAGAAGACAAATTTTTTAAATTTATGGCACAAAATTCACACTGCATTTCAATGTTAAAAGTTTTTATATGTTCGATTTCATCAAAAGAGAATGATGATCGAATGTAAATAGCAGTTCCTCCATGTTGTCTTGTGGGACGACAATATGACGCTGCGATAGTGTATCCTTGTAGACACATTGAAGATATTTCCAAAGGACTACACCAGTGCTCCGAAACACTCAAAATATCGGGACGATGAAAATGTGTAAGAACTTGTAGGTTATTGATCTTATTGGAAATACCTTGTATAAGTTAAGCTGTATGATGTTCAAAATTCCCTGCGAGTCCGCCCCGACTGGTTGGTTGCCGGTTTCTAACTCCCCGGGTTCATCAGTGGACGTTTCATAAAAAACTTGTTGACTGCCACTCCTGTAGGCCAAAACGACAGATTCAAAATTTCATCCAGATGCTCTGAAGGTAATGTGATCTTGAATGATGAATAAATCTTTGGAAGCTTCGAGTTGAGTTTCACAATGGTAACATCAGAATATTGGCTCAAAAAGTCTTGCAATTCTTTAATTGTAGTCTCTGGACCCAATCGGGTCACATGGAGGTGGGAAACTGTTTTTTTGGGAACTACATGTAGAGCACTAGATTTTTGGGTTCCAACTAAAGGTTTCAGCTTTTTCTTAGATGGTGGTAAACTCTTCAAATGTGTTATTTTCTGGTTAGGGTTTAAATCGGTAGGAGTATTTAAATTTTTTGATTTTTTCCTTGTTTTCACAACGGTCCACTCAGATGAATTTTCCGCGCTCAAATGAGAATCAATGTGAGACTCTTCATCAGATTTCCTTATTATTTTATTATCTGGAATAACATGAGAGCCTGCGACCTGTTCACCTGTCGACGATGACTCATCGGATTTACCCCGCTGCAACAAACTACTCGGTATATTTCCATCATGTGTTCCTGTGATAACATTTTTATTACATTTCTTCAAAAGAGAGATTTCTTGTATGAGATCGTTTATTTGTTTACTCTGGGTTAAGACGAGTTTATTGAGTTCTTTTATTTCACCAACGAATAATGTAGAAATTTCAGAAACAATATCATTCTTGATCTTCATAAGTTCATCCCTTGTCAGCTGCAATGTGTCCGTCTCTGTACTGCGGTTCGTGATTTTAGGAATCATTGGGTCAGACTGACGGCAGCTCACACAAAGCCATGTAATGCCACTACTTTCACGAATCTTTCCAAATTCCTCAACTGACAAGTTCAAACACTTGATATGATAAACACTATTACAATTTTTACAATCTATCGAGTCACCGTACCTCAATTTTATTTAAACATTGGGAGCAAGATATCCCTCGACCACGCGACATTAATTACACTTTAGTATAATAGGTCTTGAACTTTATTTTTGCAAACAGCGTAATACTGACTGAACAAAATATTAATAACGAATGTCATCGTAACATCTCCAGTTCTCTGCATTCAAAGAAGAATCGATGATCTAATAACCTGGTCAGCACATCCGCCATTTCATAGTGAAAAATAAAACAAATGCTCTTTAGCCTGGTTCCGATTGCAACTCTAAACCATCCATGGACCTACTCAAAAACTCACACAAAAATTTCCTCAAAATCGGTCACATTGTTAAGGTGGAGTTCAACGACATATACACTCACATTAGTACTTATACTTATAGTATATTAAAATTTTTAATACATTTTACTGGAAGCCAGAAGACATTCAAGGAGCTATAGTTATTATATTATAGCGACGGTGTCATTATATTAGTTGGCTGATATCTAGAACGGAAAACCCTCCCTAGGTTCTTTGAGGATATGTTTACGTCAAAATGTATTGTTACTCGTTATTAATCGTTATTTGCTCAAAATTTCACACAAATGATTGATTCGGTCGAAAATTCTCAAAATTAAATTAAAAATAATAACTCGAAAACTACGCAAAATCATGGAACATACAGTGTGGAAAAGCCAAATGGAATAAATGGATTATCTTGGTTACTGTACATATTTATGGAATATCCCGAAACAAATCAAAATCAAATTTTAAATTGCCATTCTTCTCCTTAAAAAAGCGAACCCTACCTTCAACCCCCTTCGAAAGACAAGTACAACCCCCAATTTTTCAAATAGGAATTATGGGCTTGTGATACATCGTTTGGAAGTTTGCGTCATTATCTATTCAGAAATGTTAACACTTTCATGTTTATTGCCAAACTCAAAATAGATAAAGATAAAATCATGTGATTACCGAAATACATTATAATATTCCTTCCAATATTATGTGTGATATTTGATATGTTGAAAAATGTTAGGTATACTGCCCATTCTTTCTCCAGTTCTTCGAAGAATTTTTTTTCGATATGGGTTTTTAGTGTTTTACAACATTTTCCCATATTTTCAATGCTGGATTCCAGTTTAGGGCACTGATATCTTTATTTGAAGTTAGGATGTTGCCAAGGCGTTAGCGGAGAACACTTTGAACATCTACTTCATTAACATTCATGATTTTTTCGCGTATGTTCTAGGAAACATCGCGTTATCATATTGCCCAAATGTCTGTTATTTTCGAATTTTTCGCCGGAAATGGTCTCGAATGATTGGATTCGACTCCCTGATCAAGAATTCGAGGTCAAATTTGATTCTGTCCGTCCGGCCGGTGGGCCGGCTGTTGCCACGATAACTTGACAACGGAAAGAGATAGCAACTTGAAATTCTCAGGGTAGGTGGCGCATCCCTAACGACGGACAAGTTCGTTAATGGGCATAATCGGCCTAATGGTTTCCGAGTAATAATTTTGTCTTAAACCAATACTAATCCGATCGAATTGAAACATGGTGAGTAATTGTAGAATATAAACCTTAGCACGGTCGTGAAATTTTGTGAGAATCGAATGGATAAAAAATTTTTAAAAAATTATTAAAAAATATTTTTCATGTCACGATAACCTAAGAACGGAAAGAGATAGCGACCTGAAATTTTCAGGTTAGGTTGAAAATCTGAATGCGCCATTAGAGATTGTTTATAGGCATAATCGGCAAACCAGTTTTGGAGTTACACTCATCTGAAATTTTGTTGTTACTTCCTCAATAACTCAAAAAATACAGAACCCATCCAACTCAAACATGGTTATAAGTTGAAGAATGACAACGTGAAAATTCTTGCAAAATTTCGTGAGGATCGAATCACTAGAATATTTTAAAAAATTATTGACAAAATTCTATATATCAGAAAATATTCGTCCGACGTCACTGAAATTTTGCGAGAGCCTTCAGAACCTAACTCTACAACCAGGTCCCAAGTTTGAACAATATCGGATCTATATTGTTGGAGATCCGAGCAGCCTTGTGTGAGTTCAGTTGCTGGATGGGTGACCGTTGCCTTGAGAACTCTCGAACGAAAAGAGATAGGGACTTGCAATTGTCAGGATAGGTTGCACATCTGAATGGGAGCGTTAAGTTCGCTGTTGGCCATAATCGGCCCAACGGTTTCCGAGTTATACCCATCTGGAATATTATTTCCTCGATAACTCAAAAAATATATACTCTATCGAATCGAAGCTTGATAACTAGGTGTAGAATATCGACATGAAGACGTGTGTAAAATTTTGTAAGGACCGTACCACTAGAAGATTAAAAAAAAATACCAAAAAAATATTATGTAATATATATCTCATGGTTCCTTGAGAACGGAAAGAAAAAGCGACTTGCAGATCTCAGGGTAGATTGCGCATCTGCATGCGACATTTAAGTTTGTTGACTAGCATAATCGGCGAAATGGTTTTTGAGTTATATATCAATTTACCATGGTAAATTCGATTAAGAGTGTCTAATACAGGAGAACAGACAGTAGAATTCACCATGGTAAATCCGATTAAGAGTGTCCAATACAGGAGAATGGACAAGAGAACATACGTGCAAAAGCTTCTGACTTCACGTCAGTGATTGAACCTTTTTTTTTGCTACAATTTGTATTACATTTTAGTTCTTGATATTGTACCAAATTTCACTTGATTTTATTTTATTCAAAACGATTTATCATAAGCCCATACTTCCTGTTTAAGAAATTGGGTGTTTTACCTGTATTTCGAAGGGAATTGAAGGTAGGGTTCGCTTTTTACAAAGAAGAAAAATTTAAATTTGATGTGTTTCGAAATTTTCCATAAATATGTACAGTAAACAAGATAATGAATGTATTCCTTTTGGCTGACCACACAGTATACATGTGAATGGTTCGGATAACCCTCAATGAGATGCACCTAAATTCTTTGGAATATATTATCCCCTACTCACCACCAAGTTAATAAAAAAGATTTGAAAAAACATGAAAGGTAATTATCATTCCAACAAAAATTTCTTCACATTTCTTTTATATTAAAATAATAAATTTTAACTAGAAAACTATTCTATTCATTCATTATCATTGTTTCCACTATAATATTATACAAAATTTCATCGTCTATTATGAGAAATCCATAGATATCTTCAACTTTATAAATGAATACGATTATATCATTCCAACCTCAATATAAAATCTATGATCGAACTCAATAGACATAGAGTCTCTATCAGATCAACGTTGTCGGACGTAGTCAATTGAATTTTAATTGTATTCGCGGAAATGACAAATTTAATACAAATAAAAATGAAATTTCGGATTATCATGGTATCATTAGGCACTAATAGAGAACAAAATAATGAAATCTTCATCGGCAGTTTGTTTGCGCAAAAAACTAATCTATGACACAGACGAAGTTCTCCTCTGTTTGTGCTGTGGATAATCTATGAACGATGGCGACGTAGCTTTCACATTTAATTGAGAGTTTATAGTTCAGGGTAGGATTCATGAAAGCACACTAATTCCTGGTTTTTTCATCATTCTAAGAAGAATACCCCGTAAACGGTACGTTTTAGGACAAATAATGAAGAATAATTCAATGTTCTAAAAATATTGTAGATTCTTATAATTACTCATGCTAAACTTCATTTGTGTTCTTTATGTCTCATAGTTTTTTGAAATGGCGATTCTATAACTATTTAACCAATGGAAGTAAGAAAATACTGCAATTGGAGAAATTTATCATGTCCATAGAAAACTTCACCCCAAAATTAATTCAATTCGGAATAACGAAGTCAAAGCTACAAAGGAAAAACTGATTTTTTTGAAACTTCAACAGCCTTTGGAAAAATGGTAAACGAAGAAAGGTAATTATTTGATGAGAGGAATCTTTGGTTTAAATTAATGTACAATTTGAATACTCACCCTGTAAGTATATCGGTAATTTGTGCCTTGTCGTTGGAATATCAGCAAGAAATAATGTTTAAAATAGTTTATTCTGTATAAAATTGAATACCAAATTGTATTATTATAATTATAATTATAATAGTTCATTGATTATGTTGCTGTGGGGATCATATATGATAAAAAGTATAGCTCAAAATCTAGGTTCATTCTAAAGTTATTTCTGAACATCAAATATTTTACCATCAAATAACCCAATTTCAAAAGACGAAATAAAATCAATTTCTCCCTACAAACTTTTCACAGACCCGCCACGAAACAGAATGAAACCACTGATGAAGAGAAAGATTTGCGGAAATCCATATTGTTCGCAGTTGTGGATGACAAAAACGTTAGTTCACGCTGTCCGCTTGCGAAACCGAAAAGATTTCTGCTCGTTGAACCCCGACACTATCCTGGTTACGCTTTCCGAATGTGAAACGACTACAAATGCCGTTCTGGCCAATGGAGCAGGGACAGAGACATTTCTGAAATCGAAAAATCGTACTCGCTCCGATAAAAAAAAATTATTCGTCACGGAGGAACAAGTTAAATTTCAACTGAATCACTAGCGGATCTGTTTATAAAAGAATATCATTCAGATTGTTCAATGTCATCAGATTGATTCGACATGACCAACAGATTTAATACGAAATATCTTTACTCTATTGCAGTATCGTAATGAGTCCATTCCAGCACCGAAAAAAGTGCTGGAATGAACTCATTCCCGCATTGTTTCTAGTTATATTTTTCGTTTAGTGGTAGTCAGCACTGACATTCGATCCTATGAAATTTCAACAAACGTCAATTGACAATACAATATAATCTGAATATAGTGAAATAATTGTTGAGGAAAAGCTTTATTTTCATTAAAAAATATGGTACTAGAGATTTTTTGCTAATTTTGAATCATTCATGCTATCAGGAATCTGTTTTAAATGTGATCTCCATGCCCTACGTACGTTTCAAATTCAAATTCCGTAATCTGTCAACTTTCGTAACAGTCACACCAACTACCAAGATACAATACAAAAGTCACTAGGATTTATAATCCGAATTGTTCATTAAATTTCAATAGTATTTTACAAAACCTGCCTGAAATAGAGAAAATATCGTCTAATACTCGTTGCAGAAGGCAATTCCAACACTCATGCGTTCGAAAACTCTCTCCTTCGTCGCTCGTTTTCGAATTTCGCATTCGTGTTTTAATAGGAGCCCATTCTGCAACTTGTTTTAGAATATACTATTCAATCATAAGAATTTTGAAGAATTGAAGGAATATCCTGCTCCACAAAAGTTAAGCTAGTTCAGAAATTTTGGGACTGTTTGAAAAGTTTCCATTTTTTGAATAGGAGAAATCTAAATGCTTACTCACTTATCTAACTCGTACTTTTGCCCATTTCTTTATAAGTTTCACAGTTTCAGGTGAAAAATTTATTTTTAGTATTTGCAGTGCAAAAATTTGAAAGATTAAAGTTCAGTAAACAGTATGGCCTCCTCGAATATCAACCACAGCCTGACAACGCCTTTGCATACTTTCATGCATCATATTGTTGAAGTAGTCTTAGTTCTTAAAGTATATGTGGAGGTGGTTGATGAGAATTCGAAGCTCTTTGTACCTGATCCCAAGCGTGTTCGATGGGATTGAGGTCTGGTGACCGAGGAGGCAGTGCCAAATGTGGAATAACATGGATGTACAGAGCTTCATCGACAATAATCGCACGATGGGGTGGTACACTTTCATCCAAATATAATAAATTTGGCCCAATAACAGCATGAAACATAGAAAGAATATTGTAAATGACTTGCTCTATGTAAATCTGTGCATTCGGTGTCTCAGCGAGGACAAAGGACGAGCTAACAACGAAATGCAAGAGACTTATCGAGCATTTTTCCGATTGGTGCTATCGAAACTCACTGATGTTGAATCTAGACAAAACCGAGCTAATTTATTTCCAGTTAAGGGAATCTATTCCTCATGTGCCTTTTGCTATAGAATACAGAGACCGTCAACTTGAGTCATGACAGCATTAAATTTCTGGGTGTGCACGTTGACAGTAATTTAAGATGGCACTGTCATATTGATCATCTTAGCAAAAAATTGAATGGCTCTTTTTTTGCTTTAAGTCGCCTCAAGGACTCGTTACCTCTGGAGGGTTTGCTCGCTGTTTATTACGCCCTGGTATTCACACATTTGAAGTATAACGTAGTCCTATGGGGTGATTCCACGACGAGTGCCAGAAATTCTGTTTCACAAAAGAGGTGTATTCGACTGATATTCAACCTAAAACCACGGGAATCATGCAGGCCGATGTTCATTCAGCAGAGGATGCTAACATTGCCTTGCATTTACATTTTGAACTGTCTACTGTTTGTTCGCAGTAAGTTATCAGAGCTGAAGACAACTGCTGGTTTCCATTGTTACAACACACGGCATAATATCACCATCTGTATTCCGACCCATAGGACATCTAGATTTGAATCGTCTCCAACATATGTTGGGATCAAGCTATACAACCATCTTCCCAACTGGATCAAGTCCTTGAGGCGGTTGATATTTAAGAAGGAAGTTACCAAAATTTTGTTACGCAACTGTTTTTATACCCTGGAAGAATATTTTTCAACTGAAATTACTTAATTTCATTATATTATATTGTATCTATTATTGACGTATCCTATACATTGATGTAATGTCATACAGGATAAATAAACTTATTATTATTATTATTATTCATGGTAGCATCAAGCACCCACAATTCTATACGTCCATGAAACAAATGCCTCCCCAAACAGTAATTGTACCATCTCTGACCGGATGAACTTCCTGAACCGATATACGATTTCTGAGCATTTCTGGGTCCATACTCGAACACGCGGACTATACAAAAATCGTTCATATCTGGACTCATCTGTGAACAATACAAACCCCCATTGATCGTTTCAATTCACAAGCTCATTGGCCCATTTCAATCGAAGTTGCATATGATTTTGGCGCTCTAGTTTAGTTAGTGGAATCCTTCTCAAAAGTCTTCGAGATTTTAGATTAACGTCACGAGGTCTTCGACGAACTAATTCAATAGAAACCAAAACACCAGTAGTTTTCAAAAGGCGTTATTGCATTTGTCGACTAGAACTCAAAGGCTCTCTAAGGGTAGACACAGTCAGAGACGAATCTTGTGCAGGAGTGTAGATCTTGGGCGTCCACTTCTCGGTCTATCGTTCACGTTTCCATTTTCTCGATATCGATGGCCAAGCCGGGAAATTACGCTTTTACTAACTTGGAAGAAATTCACAAACATCTCTCTGATTACGTCCTGCCTTGAGCATAACAATAGCCTCATTGGCTTCATCCGCACTAAGTTCATGTCTGGGCATTATTGCAAAACAAATCTTTAGATTTTTATTCAGTTGATTGTAAGAGCGTAAAACAATAACTGATCCAAAATTCTCAGGAATACAAACAAAACAAGAACTTGCCTGAAACTGAAAAAGTTGCCAAACCAAGATGATAGGACAAGACAAATTTTCGACTTCAACCTCGGACGATAAAATTCCCTTCATTCATCCCCGTTTGGAAATAAATTTCAGTTAAAATATATTCACAAAACTAATGACGAAACTAAAACAAATCAATAAACGGAATTAGTATCTGCTAATAAATCGAAAGTAGAAGAAGAATTCGTTGGGTCCTTAGATTATAGAAAAATAAGCTCTCGCAGTTGTTGGAACATGAAGTTGTCGACTCCAAAAGGTGACTCCGAACTCCAAGTCCTCAATGCGCAAAAGTGTGATGCTTCGAGCTCCTCCAAACTGCTTTTAGAAACATGCCTAATGGATAGCAAGGAAGGACTTGACTACTTTGTTGGTATGAACTTAATAATAGGGATGAATTAGATATAATACTAATAATAATTGGTTGAGGTTCCGATTCGAAACCCACTCTGCTCCCATTCGTCATTTTAGACTAGAGTGGAATTATTGGATGTAACCACCAATGATGGAACCCTTGGGTGGATACTTCTTCAGCGTTCAAATTCTGGAATGTATCATACTTATCTGAGTTGAATTCCCTTCTTTTATATATTTATTTATTTATATATTTATTGCGATATTACGATTTATTTATATATTTATTACGATATATATATATGGTTTACGCATATTTAATTCATTTAATGGCCTAATATTATTTTACACAATGTTTACCATATCAAAACTGATAAATTTACCTGCACTTCAGTTGTTGCATGCGAGCTATTGGCTATACTTGGATCTTAAAGAGGAGTAAGCTACACACTTCAAAGTGTGTAGAATAAACGAAATCAGTCCATTAACTGTACGTTTGGGCCTTATCTCCTGAACCATTAGAGGGAATTTTATTACAAATTCCCCCAAAAGATCGCCCGAGAGAAAATTGTAACGAAAATTCGTTGAGAAATGAGAATAATCTTTCGAAGCGCATGAAACTTGAAACATATCTACATCACATACTGAATCCAAAACTTTTTGGCACTCTTGCTCCTCGGAATAGAGTGCTTATCAATTTGCCCAAATGTCTGTAAATTTCGAATTTTTTGATGAAAATGCTCTTAAACGATTTGGTTCGATTCACTGATCAATAATCCCTGGTCAAAATCAATTCTGTACGGCCGGTCCGGCCGGCCGTAGACACGATAACTCTCGAGCGGCATGAAATAAACAGTTGAAATTTTTAGGGTTGGCTTGGGAGGTAAATATCTCATTTAAGTTCGGTATTGGCAAAATCGGTCTGATGGTTTCGGAGTAATGAAAATAATTTTTTTTTACATTACAGACTTTCGGAGATATGATTTTTCAAAATTTCAATAATAATTCGTACTTCTATATTTTCACAGAATAATAATTATTCTAAAATGAATTATTATATGATCTGTTTTCATACTCGTACATGTCATCTTATTTTTTTATAAGAGACATTTCAAATTCATTTCAGCTATCTTAGAATTATCAGGATTATAATATATTATACTTTTTGGTGATATTTTAATGCCCGTGGATAATCCATATGATGATGGAAATATATACTTTGGTAAGTTTATCAGATTGGGTTCAGATTATCTAAAGTAAAAACAAAACTGGATTATTGGGTAGGTTTCAATTGATATAATATATAATTAATATAATTTTCAGAGTGAATTTGAGGAATGAATATCTCGAATAAGTTCGTGGTTTCAGATTAATAGTTTTTGGCACTCTCGTTTTTTTTTAAATGACAGTTTTTTAAATTCTATTTCTTTTGTCAAAGATCGAATAAGAGCAGCAAAGCTCCTGCCATAGGGCATTCCCACTTTTTGCGCGCGTGTTCCGCAAGGAACAGCGTGCTATCATTTCGTCACAATGTCTGTATTTTTCGAATTTTTTTTCGAAAATGGTCTCAAACGATTGGGTTCGACTCCCTGATGAAGAATTCGAGGTCAAATTCAATTCTGTCCGTCCGGTCCGGCCGGCCGGTCCGGCCGTTAGCACGATAACTCTCGAACGGAACGACTTAGAGCGTTGAAATTTGCAGGGTAGTTTCGTAGCGTAAATATCTCGGAGAAGTTCGTTAACGGGCGAAATCGACCGAGCGGTTTCGGAGTTAAGGCCGTTTTTAATAAAAACGTTTTTTATGAATATTTCCGGAACCGATCACTCGATCTTTTTGAAATTTGGCATCAGATTGTAGAATCATGACCTTTATATGCCTGCGAAGTTTTGTGTTGAACGGACGGCCCTAAAGTGGCAAAAAAAATTTTTGAAAATTTGAAAATTTTGTTTTCACGATAACTCGAAAAATACTGATCTGATTGAATTAAAACTCAGTAGTTAGATGCAAAAGACCAAAGCAAACACTTTTGCAAAATTTCGTGAAGATCACGTGACATGAAAAAAATAAAAAAATTACTACTATTTTGCGGAATACTTTGCTTTTAATGCCGAAACATATGTTTTTGAGGTTCATGCTGCCCTTTCCGGGCATTTTCCGTATTGCGCATGCGCAGATGAGAAGTCCTTTAACTGCTGTAGTTTTCGTCAGAGAGGATTGGGGTTTTGGGGTGGCGGATGCTATTCCCCCATAGAATTCAGATCCCTGATGAGGGTCTGCGCATGCGTAGATTAAAGATGCGATATCTTCCGAACCACTAGTGTTGGAGAATCGAAGTTTTTTGTAAGGTGTGTTATTTTGAGAGGACTTTTAGCCGCCAGTAGATTGCGCATGCGCAGAAGAGAAGTGACTATTTTTGGGTTGGATGGGTTATGTTGGGAGTGCTGAGTCGATATTATGAGGTTTTGAAAGAATATTCATAGCAATTCAGTGCAAGGACAAGTCAGTTTGGGGGATGAAGCGTTGTTTCCGAGTTAAAGTGTCCGTACCGTGGCCCTGGGGCTAATTTTGAAATTGATGTTACCCCTTACAGGCATTTTTCGTTATGCGCATGAGCAGACCATCAGTGATTTAACTGGTGGTGTTTTCATCAGAGAGGATTAGGGTTTTGGGGTGGCGGATGCTATTCCTCTATAGAATCCCTCGTTGAGGGTCTGCGCATGCGTGGATTAAAGATGTGATATCTCCTGAACCACTAGTGTTGGAGAATCGGAGTTTTTTGTAAGGTGTGTTATTTTGAGAGGACTTTTAGCCGCGAGTAGATTGCGCATGCGCAGAAGAGAAGTGACTGTTTTTGGTTTGCATGGGTTATGTTGGGAGGGCTGAGTCGATATTATGAGGTTTTAAAAGAATATTCATAGCAATTCAGTGCAAGGACAAGTCAGTTTGGGGGATGTAGCGTTTTTTCCGAGTTAAAGTGTCCGTACCGTGGCCCTGGGGCTAATTTTGAAATTGATGTTACCCCTTACAGGTATTTTTCATTATGCGCATGAGCAGACCATCAGTAATTTAACTGGTGGTGTTTTCGTCAGAGAGGATTCGGGTTTTGGGGTGGCGGATGCCATTCCTCTATAGAATCCCCTGTTGAGGGTCTGCGCATGCGTGGATTAAAGATGTGATATCTCCTGAACCACAAGTGTTGGAGAATCGGAGTTTTTTGTAAGGTGTGTTATTTTGAGAGGACTTTTAGCCGCGAGTAGATTGCGCATGCGCAGAAGAGAAGTGACTGTTTTTGGGTTGGATGGGTTATGTTGGGAGTGCTGAGACGATATTATGAGGTTTTAAAAGAATATTCATAGCAATTCAGTGCAAGGACAAGTCAGTTTGGGGGCTTTAGCGTTGTTTCAGAGTTAAAGTGTCTGTACCGTGGCCCTGGGGCTAATTTCGAAATGGATGTAACCCCTTACGGGCATTTTTCGTTATGCGCATGAGCAGACCATCAGTGATTTAACTGGTGTTGCTTTCGTCAGAGAGGATTGGGGTTTTGGGGTGGCGGGTGCTTTTCCGCTATAGAATCCCCTGGTGAGGGTCTGCGCATGCGTGGATTCAAGAAGCGATATCTCCTGAACCACTAGTGTTGGAGAATCGGAGTTTTTTGTGGGGTGTGTAATTTTGGGAGGACTTGCAGCCACGAGTATACTGCGCTTGCGCAAACGAGAAGTGAATGGTTTTGGGTTGTTTGGGTTATGTTGGGAGTAATGAGCCGATATTGTGACGTTTTAAAAGAATATTCATGTCAATTCAGTGCACGGACACAAGTCAGTTTGGGGGAAATAGCGTTGTTTCCGATTTGAATGGTCTGTATGGTGGCCCTGAGGCGAATTTATAAATAACTATATTCGGTAGATCTATATTAAAATGCGTTCGGATTTGGAGAAGATGCAATTTCGTCCCTAACGGAGGACCCACAACCGAATTTTTTTCTGATCTACGGTAAAACTAACAGCCAAACTGTATTGATAGCTACATTTGTTAAAGGAACTTGAAAAAAAAAAAAAAAAGCACTGACGTGAAGTCAGTACTCTTTGGCGTGCGTGTTCACGGTGGCTAATTTGAATTGAATGATTCAAAAATTAACAGTGCTGTATCTAAGCTGCCATCAGGATAGAGTACCAAAGTTGGAAAAGAACACAAGTGACTCTCCTTATTCGCACAAGCTCCTAGAAGATTTGGGAGGGTCAGTATAATCCTAATCATGTTTATAGCACGCGCGCAAAAGCAGATTGACTTAACAATGAAAGAAAAAGTGTAAAAAGTCAATCTGCTTTGGCGCGCGTGCTATAAACATGATTAGGATTATACTGACCCTCCCAAATCTTCTAGGAGCTTGTGCGACTAAGGAGAGTCACTTGTGTTCTTTTCCAACTTTGTTACTCTATCCTGATGGCAGCTTAGATACAGCACTGTTAATTTTTGAATCATTCAATACAAATTAGCCACCGTGAACACGCGCGCCAAAGAGTACTGACTTCACGTCAGTGCTTTTTTTTTTTATTGCAAACATCTTAGATTAGTCCAAGAGATGTGGAACAGAGAAAAATTTTGACCGTGCTGGTGGAATCAGATAAACTCAAATAGCTTGGACGTGTGAATTGATTAGGTAGTTAAACTTGTTATATGGTTTTGGTTCAGAATAAATTTCTTTCCAGTTCGCTCAATATCTCATTATAGCTACGTGTTTAGAATAGAATATTGTTGGTATAAGAAGGGATTGAGGATTAGTTATGAAATTACAGTATGTTCGCCGTTTGAATCATATCGAAGATAATTTGATCAAATACATTGTTTAATAAATAGAATTTCTCCAATGTTTCTTTGAAATCGTTCAATTAAAACGGGACTTTGAATGGGAGCGCCCCATTTTCAAATTGACATTATTCGTGTATGGCAGCCATTTTTCATTTGTGACATTGACACTTGTATTTGCGAATGTCTACCATTTAATCATGGAAAGGTACACGCTTCAACAACGTTTACAAATAATCCAAAGTTATTATGAAAAATCGTGGTCTGTTACTCTAACTTAACTTAAATTTTTGGGCGTTATATTATAATCATCCGGATAAAAGAACAATTGAGCATTTAGTGAAGAAATCTGAAACAAACTTTACACTCTATGATGTTACAGTGCCAGTGAGGCAAAGAAATGCAAGAAGTTAAGAGAATATTGTTGCCGTACGTGATAGTGTTCGTGAAGACCAAAATTGATCGATTTCTTGTCATTCACTAGAATTACTGATTTTTGTATGGCCTAAATTGATTCGTCTTGATTTGCAGAACATGGGGATTCATGTTGTGCCACTTGTCATACTGCCAATGACTTTTTTCTACAATAGATATCCAAAGTAGGCATTTGTGCCCGTATTTGACAACGCAAACGTCATCTTTTTCGAGGAATGTCACGTTCTCGCTTATAAACGCCTATAAGAAAACCACTCGCTCTCCCAATCATTAACTACGAATCAAATATGTATTGCTCAGAGTATCCAATCACAACGATTGAATGCCATCTTTCATTTGAGTTAAAAATTTCATAAAAAATATTCGTATATAAGCGTGAAGCAGCAGAAATGGAAGAAGAAAATGATTGTTGTGATTTTTGGCACTCTCGTTCCTCGGAACAGAGTGCTTATCAAATCGCCCAAATATCTGTAATTTTCGAATTTTTGGCTTAAATTGGTCTTAAACGATTTGGTTCGACTCACCGATCAAGAATCCGTGGTCAATTCTGTCTGGCCGACCAGCCGTAGGCACGATAACTCTCGAACGAAAGGAGTTAGGGTAGGTTTGGAGCGTATATATCTCGGACGAGTTCGTTATCAGGTGAAATCCGCCAAGCGATTTTTTCAATATTTCCGGAACTGATCACTCGACTTATCTGAAATTTAGCATCTAATTGTAAAATCATGACTTTCATATGCACGCGAAGTTTTGTATTCCTCAGATTACCGTAAAGTGGCAAAAATAATTGCAAATTTTTTTTTTACAATAACTCTCGAACAGAATGAGCTAGGCAGTTGAAATTTTCAGAGTAGGTTTGTAAGATAAATATCTCAGACGATTTTTTCATTGAGCAAGATCGGCCAGATGGTTTTGAAATAACAAAAAAAAAATTTTTTTTACATTTCAAATTTCAAATTAAATTTGATGCAGATGCAGTATCACCATAAAAAATCCATTGATGTCATTTTCAACTCTAACAAGCCAATACTTTCTGGGATATGATTTTTCAAAATTCCAATATTACATCGTACTTATATGTTTTCACTGAATGCTATAATTATTATATCTATGAATTATTATATGATCGTAGAATTATGAGGATTATAATATGATATTATACTATTTGGTGATATTTAAATGCCTGTGGATAATCCATATGATGATGGAAATATATACTTTGGCAAGTTTATCAAAATGGGTTCAGAATAGATCCAGTAAAAACAACACTGAAGTATTGGCTCAAGTTTCAATTGATATAATATAATTTTCAGAATGGATTTGAGGAATGAAAATCTCGGGCAAGTTTTTGGTTTTTGGCGCTCTTGTTTGAATTCAATTTCTAACATGATGAAGTTCTATTATAAGAATCCATTGATATCATTCCCAACTCTCAGAAACCAATAATTTCGGAGATGAATTGTCAAAGTTTGAACAAGAGCGCCAAAGCCCCTGTCCACAGGGCTTTCCCACATTTCATTTACACCACCTGAAATTGTAAGCGCCGCTAAAGTTGCGAAATTAAACCTATTGCCAGAGAAGTCATGAGGGAAGTATGAAAAGCAGTAAGAACTCTTCATCATAATATGGTGTAATTCAAGGAAAGTTAGAAGGTACGTTGAAATCGCAGTGATGACTTACTTTAGTGAAAAAGCTAAAACTATGAACTCTGCTACACTTTGGTCGGTGTGCTTAATAATACGATCTGTGTTATCTGCGAGAAACAATATTGACGTCAGCCAATATACAAAGTTAATTTTTGGAAAAATTATGTGAACTGCTTAATTGTATAAAAAATTTTGTGTGTAATTCACGCAAAAATTCATTGTCGATTTCAATCGACAATATATCATTTTGCGCTCTTAATACACAAATAGCTAAATTGAGAACAACATTCGGTTATTAGATCATTTCAAGAAGCCTCGCGATTTAAATCCATTGGACTGCTCTCCTTAGGTTTACATTAAGTCATTGTTTTACAGCAATTATCCAACAAATTAAGATGATTTACGGATCAACATTGAACAGGTAATTGCTAACATTCGACCTGATTTGTGTGAGAGAATGGAAAATTGGGTTCAACGACTTCATTCCTGCCAGGTTTTTCGTGGTGGACATTTAAATGATGTTTTGTTTCATAACTAATGGTATCCATTGTATTTTATAAGGAAATAAAAATTTCAAGAATTCTCAATTAAATAATGTATTTTATTCAGAAAACAAAATAGGGCGCACCTAATGATACATCCATTAGATGGTGGAATTTGGGGGACGGAAGTTCCAAAGATATCTCTTCCAGAGGAACAAGAGCTCAAAATGTGTGAAAATTATCTAATCTAAATGCCAAATGTCATATCGGAGCTCCGTGAGCGATAAAAAAGTGATTATGGAAATGTGAAGAAATTTCTATTTTTGGCGTGCTTCTTCAGTTGAAGAAAGTAATAATAAATTTTTCCCAAATATCAATATGTTAAGTACGAACGAGCCAGCGTGAGAACGTGTTAATTTGTGCTCCTGCGAAATTACGAAAATTGTACAATTTTCAACTGTCAGTTTTTGGCCAATATCAGTTCAGCTGTGAGTTTAACCCTTCTGTTAGAGATTTATCGATCTATTTACCCGTTTATATACAATTTAACGCAATTGTTTTTATTTGTTTTTTAATTTAGTCTTGATAATTTCATAAACAACGGACGGCGATTCCACTCCTTCCCGGGCGCGATAGTGGGGCGACCTTGAACCTCCTGGGGACCGGTCAGTTTCGCGGAGATCCGATATTGTGAGCGTATTATTATTGTCGGTTGCACATCGGGCATCGAACATCCGGGCGCGTTTTCGCGACATCAACATACACCATTCCTTTGCCTTTCACGATTCCCCAGATCCGTCGCCTTCCCACTCTGTCTAAGTTTTCTTTAAGGGTGCAAAGAAGTGAAAAGTAATATTTTTGTTTTCCTATACCTGCATCACTAATAATGCCACGTAATTGCAGTGTCTGTAGCAAACTTATTTCAAGTCAGAATTATTCTGCAAATTGTTCTGTCTGCAAAAAATCGTTTCATTCAGAGTGCGTTAACTTGTGAGGCAGGGAGTTTGAGTTGTTAAGGGAAAATGGGGGTTCGTGGAGCTGCACAGCCTGTTGTGCTGGCGAGCGCCTTTTGCGCAGCAATTCTGCTGGACCTCGTACCAAGCCTCCATTAAACACCACAAGTCAGCCGACGCGATCCGATTCATCCGAAATTAGTCTCACCGCAAACCACTTCGAGCTCTTGATGAATGAGATGCGCAAGATGACTGCCGGCTTGGAGCGTGTCGAGAAGAGGCAGGACGATCTCATGGCTCGCCTCGAAGTCTGTACGGCTGCTATTGATAGTCACTCCGAAACTCTTACTTTGCACCAATCCGAGATTGATACATGCAAGCGCGAATTGGCCGTCATGAGAGACACCCAGGCTGCGGTCGGTGTGAATATTTCTACTTTGTCTGATAAAATCGGTGGTTTGGAATCGAAGGTTTCGTCAACTGACGACGCGAGGGAAAACATTATTCCGGAGGTTTTCGAAAGAGTGAAACGCTCATACAACCTTATTTTGTCCAACGTGCCCGAATCCGACAAGACAACGGATGCTGCCACTGTTTCGGGTATCTTTAACCTAATAAGCGCATCTTCCAGTCAGCATATTACCGGCGTGGTCCGGCTGCCGTCACGAGACACGAGTCGACCCGGTTGGATAAGAGTGTCATTCACGAATCCAGAGATAGTTCTAACGATTCTCCGGAGGAAGAGCTCTATACTTGGCAGTTCCCAGTACCGTACGGTAAAAATTCTGGACGACAAAACAAGGGAACAACAGTCCCAGTTATCAGCGTTGAGGGCAGAAATGGGGAACAGATTAGCTGCGGGTGAGACCAATCTCACCATCAAGTATGTCAAAGGAAACCCGAAAATCGTCAAAATTCCAGCCTCAACACAGGGTGGGAAGCCAAAAAACTAGATAGTCTGCACTCTTGGCCCATCATTTATACTAATGCACAGACCTTACCATCTAAGCACTCAGAAATTCTAGCTTACGCGCAGCTACACAATCCTTTATTGATTTTCATTGCTGAATCTTGGCTTCAGCCGTCGATCCCTGATTCGGTAGTACACATCCCAGGATACACTATCTATAGGGCTGACAGTCTGGATGCTCTGGGGTACCGAGGCGTTTGCGTATACCTTCACAAGTGTATAACTGATTCTTATAAGGAAGTGAAGACCCTCTAGTGTGTTGCCAGTGTGTGGATTGTGTGTGAGCAAGTGTGTCCGAACATTGGAGTTATGTTCTGAGACTTTATTCGACCACGCTCGTTTGTACACATGTGATATGTTACTATAGTTTTGTACCCTCGAGTTTATAGGTTAATCCTCAACTCGAATCACTTAATAAATAAAAAATAAAATAAAATAAAATAAAAAATAAAATCTCTTTCCTTAGAATTTTGGCCGATAATGTCTCAAACAATTTTTTTCTCCTCACTGATGAAAAGTCTGATTTTAAACTTAATTATGTCCATCCGGACGTCCTTAAGCACGATCACTCTCTAACGGAATTTGCAGAATGGGTTTGTATTCCAAATGCGCCGGTTTAATTCGTTAATGGGCAAAAAACGCCAAGTGGGTTTGGTGTTATAGTCATATGAAAATGACTATACCACTAACTCTACCGACTAACTCGAAAAATACTGATCTGATTGCCTTGAAATTGGGTTAGGTGTTAGTTGAGAACGACTGACACGAAGATTTTTGGAAAATTTGGGGAGTATCGTATGACGCGAAAATTAGAGATAATTGTATAAAAAATTCTGTATCTCCGAAATTGTCTGTCAGATATAGATTAAATTTCGCGAAAGCCTTCAAAACCTTTTTTTTAAGTCAAGTTCTAGGTTCGACTTCGATCAGATAATAATTTTTTGGGTTATTGCGAGAATATTGAAAAAATTAAACTTTTACAGTGAACCAGTTTAATTCCAGCCGAACATCAAAATATTGGTATAAATTGAATTCACAGAGCTTCATCAACTTTTTGCGCGTATGTTCTGGGGAACATCGCGTTATAGTTTTGCCCAAATGTCTGTAACTTTCGAATTTTTTGACGAAAATGGTCTCAAACGATTAAGTTCGACTCCCCAATGAAGAATTCGAGGTCAAATTTGATTCTGTCCGTCCGGCCGTCCGGCCGTCCGGCCGTTGCCACGATAACTTGAGAACGAGAAGAGCTAGCAACTTGAAATTTTCAGGGTAGGTGGCGCATCTCAATACGACGGACAAGTTCGTTAATGGGCATAATCGGCCCAGTGGTTTCCGAGTAATAATTTTGTTTTCAACCAATATAAATCCGATCGAATTGAAACTTGGTGGGTAGTTGTAGAATATGATCTTAAGCACGTTTGTGGAATTTTGTGCGAATCGTATGGCTAGAAAATTTTTAAAAAATTATTAAAAAATATTTTTGTTGTCACGATAACTTGAGAACGGAATGAGATAGCGGCTTGAAATTTTCAGGTTAGGATGAACACCAGAACGCGACATTTCAGTTTGTTTATGAGCATAATCGGCCAAACTGTTTCAGAGTTATAGCCATCTGAAATTTTCTGAAATTTCGTGGTTTTTGTTCCTCATTAATTCAAAAAGTACTGAACCGATTGAATTCAAACATGGTTATTAGTTGTAGAATGCCAACGCGGAAATGTTTGCAAAATTTGGTGAGGATAACATTTGTAGAAAATTTTTAATAAATCATTGAAAATAAAAAAAAAAATTCTATATATCAGTAACTATTCGTTTGAAATTGCTGAAATTTTGCAAGAGCCTTCATAACCTAACTCTACTGCCAAGTTTCAAGTTTTAATACGATCGGTTAAATATTGTTGGAGATTCGAGCATTCTTGTGCGAGTTCAGTAGATGGGTGACCGTTGCCTCGATAACTTTCGAACGAAAGGAGATAGGGACTTGCAATTTTCAGGGTAGGTTGCGTATCCGAAAGAGAGTGTTGAGTTCGTTTTTGGGCATAATCGGTCTAACGGTTTCCGAGTTATACCCACCTGGAATATTATTTCCTTGATAACTCAAAAAATGAATATTCGATCGAATTGGTGCTTGGTAACTAGTAGTAGAAAATCAACATAAAGACGTGTTTAAAATTTTGTAAGAATCGTATCCCTAGAAAATTTGAAAAAAATGACGAAAAAAAAAATTTCAAGAACCGTACCCCTAGAAAATTTTTAAAAAGTCACGAAAAAAAAATTGGTTCAAGCACTGACGTGAAGTCAGAAGCTTTTGCGCGTATGTTCTATTGTCCATACTTCTGTATTGGACACCCTTAATCGAATTTACCATGGTAAATTATGTTGTCCATTCTCCTGTATTGGACACTTAATTCGAATTTACCATGGTAAATTCGAATTGAGAGTGTCCAATACATGAGAATGGACAACATAATTTACCATGGTAAATTCGATTAAGGGTCTCCAATACAGAAGTATGGACAATAGAACATACGCGCAAAAGCTTCTGACTTCACGTCAGTGCTTGAACCAATTTTTTCATTCATCCACCCTTTTTCGAGAGTGAATGGATGTGGATGAAATCTTCTGATGAGAATACACATCAAATTTATGGATGATATCTTATGATTAACACTCTAATAATTCTTAATCTTTCAGTTACGTTTCAGTATTTCGCGCTAAAATGAGGAATTGATTAAAATTTCATGATGAAATTATAATTTAATACCAAACGTGAATTAAAATGGATGACATGACATTTATGGATTGTATTAAACTGGATGAGAGGCTGTAAATAAATAGAAGCAATAAATTCACGTAGCACGAGATGAAAGTCCATCTGCATGATCTGAGAAAATTGCACATCGTCTATTGCTATTCCGCTTTTCCGACAAGAGAAGCGCATAATTCAACTCATCCAATCGTAATACACGAGACATGGAAAGGGTTGTCACGACTCAATTTTCAGGGATCAAATATGAGGTGCTTTGTGTATTTGGAAACGCGAAATTCAGGGGCTATATAGAGATTGGAATTATCGAGAGAGTGTAAGGTACCTATAAAATAGCAGAAATACAGTTCCGAACGGAGACAGAAATTTAGATGGATATACGAGAATCGGAAACAGAAATATTATAAACAAATTTAATTCACGATCAATATTTAAATTCGAACATAATCCGAACCATATTGTTGGAGATACTGAAAAAATGTTGGTCGACGAGCATCCCTGGATGAATTCAGAGGCTGGATGGGGAATGTTGCCCCGATAACTTTGAAACAGAAAATTGTTGGAAAGCCCTGTGGACAGGAGCTTTGGCGCTCTTGTTCAAACTTTGACAATTCATTTCCGAAATTATTGGTTTCTCAGAGTTGGAAATGGTATCAATGGATTCTTACAATTGAACTGATTCATAAAAGAAACTAATTTAAAATTAAATTACGAACTTATACGAGATATTCATTCCTCGAATCTACTCTGAAAATTATATTATATCAACTCAATGAAAAATTATATACGATTTACACTTATTTATTCAATATTGTGACGCGTTTCGTCGACACAGCGACTTCATCAGACTACATCATACTAAATTCTTAACAAGTTATTATCTCCCTATACCTAGATGACATGGACACAGAATCATTTAAAACTAATTACAGGAGAAACTTATTTAAAACTAATTACATGAGATTTCACTGCTGGTTTCTTTGTACACATTAACAATAATTCATTCCTAATGCTTTTATTTATAAATGGATTCTCTATTTGAATAGATTGAGTAACGGTGAAAAATTTAGATCTAATTGTTCATTAACTAAATTACCCGTATGTTTTTCCCTATTTATTTCGACCATTTCCCAGTAATTAAGTTGCGCACCTTTATTCAAATTGTGTAGAATTTTGAAATCCGGGTTAAACTTATGTCCTTCTGCTAATAAATGATTCGAATAATTTGTATTAATTTTGTTGTTTTTGAAGCTGTGATGATGTTCCTTTATTCTTATGCCAAAATTTCTACCAGTTTTTCCTATATATGATTTGTCACAACTCCCGCAATTTAATTGATAAACACCGGATTTATCTTCTTTATTCCTTTTAGATTTATTGTTTTTTATGAATTTGGCAAGGTTATTATTTGTCCGGAATGAGATATTCACCTGTTGGTTTTGAAGAAACCTTTTAAGTTGTTGACTCGTTGTACCAAAATATGTTAAGCTATTGAATATTTTATTTTTATCCTTAATTTCTGGAAATACTAAACTAATTTTTTTTCTAAATTGTTTTTTCGTCAACATTTTTCTGATTAACTCTGTGTTATATCCGTTGTTCACCGCTATTTGTTCGATAATTTCTAATTCTGTACCATAATTTTCTTCAGATAAAGGTATATTAATTAGCCGGTGTAACATACTATGAAATGCCGCGACTTTATGTTCGAATGGATGACACGAGGATCGATGAATGATTGTATCCGTATGGGATGGTTTCCTAAATATTGAAAAATCATGTGTATTGTTTTTCCGCGTTATTGTTAAATCCAAAAAATTAATTGCACCATTATTTTCCATTTCAATTGTGAATTTGACATTTGGATGAATGCTATTAATAAAATCTACAAATATTTTCAGTTGCCGGTCTGTTCCTTTGAAACACGCGAGCACATCAACTACGTATCTAAACCAATATACGAATTTGGAAAAAATAGGATGTGTTTTAGCGATGGCTTCTAGGTTGTCCATGAATATTTCTGCCAAAAGGGGGCTGAGCGGATTCCCCATGATAAGTCCTTCATCGCTAGTATAAATCTTATCGTTGAAACTAGAGTAATTTTGATTCAAACACGTTTCTAAAAGCTGGAGTATTTCGGAGTGAATCACTATATTGACTTTGTTTTTCTCTAATAAATCTCTAACTATTTTCACTGTATCCTGGGGTGGAATACTAGGGAAAAGGTTAACAACATCGAAAGACACTAATTTTGCATTGGCCGGTAGGGAAATATTTTTAATTTTTTCTACTAGATCAAGCGAGTTCTTGATCGAAAAAGTTGGTACGAAGTTACAATAATTTTTAATCGGTTTTATTAGAAAACGCGAAGTTTTAACTGTTGGTGCTGAAATGTACGAAACTACTGGTCTAATATTTCTATCCGGTTTATGAAGTTTGATAAACGAGTACAATTGCGGGACTTGCGGATTACTCAGAATTAGTTTAAATTTTGAATTTTCATCTATTAAATAATGTATATCTTTCAAATTGTTCTTTAATTCTCGTTGAAATTTTGTAGTCGGATCCCCCAGGTAGCACACTATATTGGCGGAGTATCGATTTTATATTGGCCCAATATAGATACATAGATTCATAGTAAATCTATATACCCCCAATATTGGCCCTATATTGGAATTTCAATATATATCCAATATTGTGACTTGTTGCTACCGCCAATATTGGCCCTATATTGGCGATAAAAAATTTGTCAATATTGTAAATGAGGACGACCTCCAATATTGGCCAAATATTGGGATTTCTATATCTGGCCAATATTATGAATTAGGGCTGCTTCCAATATTGGTCAAATATTGGTATTTCTATATTGGACCAATATTGAGAATTAGTACTGCCTCCAATATTGGCCCAATATTACAGTTTCAAGATCTAGCCAATATTGGGAATTAGTGCTGCATCCAATATTGGTCAAATATTGTGATTTAGATATTGGGCCAATATTGTGAATTAGTACTGACTCGAACTTTGGCCCAATATTACATTTTCAGGATCTAGCCAACATTGTGACTTCTTCCTACCGCCAATATTGGCCCCAAATTGGCAAAACTATATTGGCCAATATTGAATATGAGTACTGCCCCCAATATTACCCCAATATTGGGATTTCTATATCCGGGCAATATTATGAATTAATGCTGCATCCAATATTGGTCGAATATTGAGATTTTCATATTGGACCAATATTGTGAATTAGTAGTGCTTCCAACATTGGCCCAATATTACAGTTTCATGATCTAGCCAATATTGTAACTTGTTGTTACCGCCAATATTGGCCCCGAGTTAGCTAAACTATATTGGCCAATATTGAATGTGGGGTACTGCCTCCAATATTACCCCAATATTGGGATTTCTATATCCAGCCAATATTATGAATTAATGCTGCATCCAATATTGGTCGAATTTTAAGATTTCCATATTGGGCCAATATTGTGAATTAGTATTGCCTCCAACATTGGCCCAATAGTACAGTTTCATGATCTAGCCAATTATGTTACTTGTAGCTACCGCCAACATTGGCACCGAATCGGCAAAACCATATTGGCCAATATTGAATATGAGTACTACCTCCAATATTAAGCCAATATTGGGATTTCTATATCTGGCCAATATTATGAATTAGGGCTGCTTCCAATATTGGTCAACTATTGGTATTTCTATATTGGACCAATATTGAGAATTAGTAGTGCCTCCAATATTAGCCCAATATTACAGTTTCAAGATCTAGCCAATATTGTGAATTAGTGCTGCATCCAATATGGGTCAAATATTGTGATTTAGCTTTTGGGCCAATATTGTGAATTAGTATTGCCTCGAACATTGGCCCAATATTACATTTTCAGGATCTAGCCAACATTGTGACTTCTTCCTACCGCCAATATTGGCCCCAAATTTGCAAAACTATATTGGCGAATATTGAATATGAGTACTGCCCCCAAAATTACCCCAATATTGGGATTTCTATATCCGGGCAATATTATGAATTAAAGCTGCATCCAATATTGGTCGAATATTGAGATTTCCATATTGGGCCAATATTGTGAATTAGTATTGCCTCCAACATTGGCCCAATATTACAGTTTCATGATCTAGCCAATATTGTAACTTGTTATTACCGCCAATATTGGCACCGAATTGGCTAAACTATGTTGGCCAATATTGAATGCGGGTACTGCCTCCAATATTACCTCTATATTGGGATTTCAATATCCAGCCATTATTATGAATTAATGCTGCATCCAATATTGGTCGAATATTGAGATTTCCATATTGGGCCAATATTGTGAATTAGTATTGCCTCCAACATTGGCCCGATATTACAGTTTCATGATCTAGCCAACATTGTAACTTTTTGTTACTGCCAATATTGGCACCGAATTGGCAAAACCATATTGGCCAATATTGAATGTGGTTACTGCCTCCAATATTACCCCAATATTGGGATTTCTATATCTGACCAATATTATGAATTAATGCTGCATTCAATATTGGTCGAATGTTGAGATTTCTATATTGGGCAAATAATGTGAATTAGTATTGCCTCCAACATTGTCCCAATATTACAGTTTCATGATCTAGCCAACATTTTAACTTGTTGTTACCGCCATTATTGGCACCGAATTGGCAAAACTATATTGGCCAATATGGAATGTGGGTACTGCCTCCAATATTACCTCAATATTGGGATTTCTATATCCGACCAATATTATGAATTTATACTGCATCCAATATTGGTCGAATATTGATATTTCCATATTGGGCCAATATTGTGAATTAGTATTACCTCCAACATTGGCCCGATATTACAGTTTCATGATCTAGCCAATATTGAAACTTGTTGTTACCGCCAACATTGGCACCGAATTGGCAAAATCATATTGGCCAATATTGAATATGAGTACTACCTCCAATATTACCCCAATATTGTGATTTCTATATCTGGCCAATATTATGAATTAGGGCTGCTTCTAGTATTGGTCAAATATTGGTATTTCTATATTGGACCAATATTGGGAATTAGTAGTGCCTCCAATATTGGCCCAATATTACAGTTTCAAGATCACGCCAATATTGTGAATTAGTGCTGCATCCAATATGGGTCAAATATTTTGATTTAGATATTGGGACAATATTTTGAATTAGTATTGCCTCGAACATTGGCCCAACATTACATTTTCAAGATCTAGCCAACATTGTGACTTCTTCCTACTGCCAATATTGGCCTCAAATTGGCAAAACTATATTGACCAATATTGAATATGAGTACTGCCCCCAATATTACCCCAATATTGGGGTTTCTATATCCAGGCAATATAATGAATTAATGCTGCATCCAATATTGGTCAAATATTGAGATTTCCATATTGGGCCAATATTGTGAATTAGTATTGCCTCCAACATTGGCCCAATATTACATTTTCAAGATCTAGCCAACATTGTGACTTCTTCCTACCGGCAATATTGGCCCCAAATTGGCAAAACTATATTGGCCAATATTGAATATGAGTTCTGCTCCCAATATTACCCCAATATTGGGATTTCTATATCCATCCATTATTATGAATTAATGCTGCATCCAATATTGGTCGAATATTGAGATTTCTATATTGGGCCGATATTGTGAATTAGTATTGCCTCCAACATTGGCCCCATATTACAGTTTCATGATCTAGTCAATATTGTAACTTGTCGTTACCGCCAATATTGGCACCGAATTGGCTAAACTATATTGGCCAATATTGAGTGCGGGTACTGCCTCCAATATTACCCCAATATTGGGATTTCTATATCCAGCCAATATTATGAATTAATGCTGCATCCAATATTGGTCGAATATTGAGATTTCCATATTGGGCCAATATTGTGAATTAGTATCGCCTCCAACATTGGCCCGATATTACAGTTTCATGATCTAGACAATATTGTAACTTGTTGTTACCGCCAACATTGGCACCGAATTGGCAAAACCATATTGGCCAATATTGAATATGAGTACTACCTCCAATATTACCCCAATATTGGTATTTCTATATCCGGCCAATATTATGAATTAATGCTGCATCCAATATTGGTCGAATATTGAGATTTCCATATTGGGCCAATATTGTGAATTAGTATTGCCTCCAACATTGGCCCGATATTACAGTTTCATGATCTAGCCAACATTGTAACTTTTTGTTACCGCCAATATTGGCACCGAATTCGCAAAACCATATTGGCCAATATTGAATGTGGGTACTGCCTCCAATATTACCCCAATATTGGGATTTCTATATCCGACCAATATTATGAATTAATGCTGCATTCAATATTGGTCGAATGTTGAGATTTCTATATTGGGAAAATAATGTGAATTAGTATTGCCTCCAACATTGTCCAATATTACAGTTTCATGATCTAGCCAACATTTTAACTTGTTGTTACCGCCATTATTGGCACCGAATTGGCAAAACTATATTGGCCAATATTGAATGTGGGTACTGCCTCCAATATTACCTCAATATTGGGATTTCTATATCCGGCCACTATTATGAATTTATACTGCATCCAATATTGGTCGAATATTGATATTTCCATATTGGGCCAATATTGTGAATTAGTATTACCTCCAACATTGGCCCGATATTACAGTTACATGATCTAGCCAATATTGTAACTTGTTGTTAACGCCAACATTGGCACCGAATTGGCAAAATCATATTGGCCAATATTGAATATGAGTACTACCTCCAATATTACCCCAATATTGGGATTTCTATATCTGGCCAATATTATGAATTAGGGCTGCTTCCAGTATTGTCAAATATTGGTATTTCTATATTGGACCAATATTGGGAATTAGTAGTGCCTCCAGTATTGGCCCAATATTACAGTTTTAAGATCTAGCCAATATTGTGAATTAGTGCTGCATCCAATATGGGTCAAATATTGTGATTTAGATATTGGGCCAATATTGTGAATTAGTATTGCCTCGAACATTGGCCCAATATTACATTTTCAAGATCTAGCCAACATTGTGACTTCTTCCTACCGCCAATATTGGCCCCAAATTGGCAAAACTATATTGGCCAATATTGAATATGAGTACTGCCCCAATATTACCCCAATATTGGGGTTTCTATATCCGTGCAATATAATGAATTAATGCTGCATCCAATATTGGTCGAATATTGAGATTTCCATATTGGGTCAATATTGTGAATTAGTATTGCCTCCAACATTGGCCCAATATTACATTTTCAAGATCTAGCCAACATTGTGACTTCTTCCTACCTCCAATATTGGCCCCAAATTGGCAAAACTATATTGGCCAATATTGAATATGAGTACTGCCCCCAGTATTACCCCAATATTGGGATTTCTATATCCAGCCATTATTTTGAATTAATGCTGCATCCAATATTGGTCGAATATTGAGATTTCCATATTAGGCCGATATTGTGAATTAGTATTGCCTCCAACATTGGCCCGATATTACAGTTTCATCATCTACCCAATATTGTAACTTGTTGTTACCGCCAACATTGGCACCGAATTGGCAAAACCATATTGGCCAATATTGAATATGAGTACTACCTCCAATATTACCCCAATATTGGTATTTCTATATCCGGCCAATATTATGAATTAATGCTGCATCCAATATTGGTCGAATATTGAGATTTCTATATTGGGCCAATAATGTGAATAAGTATTGCCTCCAACATTGGCCCAATATTACAGTTTCATGATCTAGCCAACATTGTAACTTTTTGTTAAAGCCAATATTGGCACCGAATTGGCAAATTCATATTGGCCAATATTGAATGTGGGTACTGCCTCCAATATTACTCCAATATTGGGATTTCTATATCTGACCAATATTATGAATTAATGCTGCATTCAATATTGGTCGAATATTGACATTTCCATATTGGGCCAATATTGTGAATTAGTATGGCCTCCAACATTGGCCCAATATTACAGTTTCATGATCTAGCCAATATTGTAACTTGTTGTTACCGCCAACATTGGGACCGAATTGGCAAAACTTATTGCCCAATATTGAATATGAGTACTACCTCCAATATTACCCCAATATTGGTATTTCTATATCCGGCCAATATTATGAATTAATGGTGCATCTAATATTGGTCGAATATTGCGATTTCCATATTGGGCCAATATTGTGAATTAGTATTGCCTCCAATATTGGCCCAATATTAGAGTTTCCAGATCTAGCCAATATTGTGACTTCTTGCTACCGCCAATATTGGCCCCGAATTGGCAAAGCAATATTGGCCAATATTGAATATGAGTACTGCTTCCAATGGTTTCCCAATATTGGGATTTCTATATACGGCCAATATTATGAATAAATTCTGCATCCAATATTGGTCGAATATTGAGATTTTCATATTGGGCCAATATCGTGAATTATTATTTCCTCCAATATTGCCTCAATATTAGTGTTTCAAGTTCTTGCCAATATGGTGACTTGTTAAAGAAGCCACATGGTGAAATATTGATTGATTTTAACCATCAACAAATATTCTGCTTGGTCGAGCTAGAATATTCGTTGATGTTCAAAATCAATGAATATTTCATCGTGTGTCTTCTTTAGTTATTGGCAGTAAGCCACAGTTCACCTCTTTGAATTGTGACTTGTTGTTTCCGATAATATATTGGGTTGGCACGATGTTGTTAGGAAAACCGTTTGTAATAATTATATGAATTCAATCCAAGTTTATATTGGCTCCGAATTGACAAAACTATATTGTATATAAGTACCTCCTCCAATATTGGCCAAATATTGGGATATCTATATCCGGCCAATATTATGAATTAGTGCTGCATCCAATATTGGCCTAATATATTGGGATTTCTATATTGGGCCCCTATTTTGAACTAGTACGTCCTGTAGTATTAGACCAATATTGAAATTTCAAGATCTAACCAATAATGTGCCTACTTGAGCCCGCCAATATTGGATCCATATGGACAAAACTAAATTGGCCTACATTTAATGTATATGAGTACTGCCTCCAATATCGGGTTTTCAATAGCCGGTGAATTTTGCGGATTTGAGCTGCATCAAATAGTGGTTAAATATTGGGATTTATATATTGGGCTAATATTGTGAATTAGTACTGCAATCGATGTTAGGCCAATATTGAAATTTCAAATCTGAGAATTTTCTAACTTTATCGGGACAATATTGTAAATCAGTACTGCTTCCAATATTGAGAATTTTATATTGCGAAGTAGCACTGCATCCAATGTCCAATCTTGGGATTACTATATCATATACTACTTACTTGATTTTCCAAATAAGGGAAACGACAAACAACAAATTTGGCGTCATTTATAACAGAAATTTTAACAAATGCTTATGATGCTAACAATGAGTACTATGTCAATGATACTTTTGAAATCGCAATAAGAGCTATTAACAAATTTGAACTTAACTATGAAGTTAGTTCTTCTTATTCCTACTGTAGTCAGAAAACTTTATTTGAGGGAAATACTACATTCAACTATTCTGCTGCACATGGGATCAAAACTAAGTCCAATACTATCACTTTATGTAATGGATTCTCAGTTAGAAACATGCACATCAAAATTACCATTTAAGTTAACCTTCTAAAAAAAAATCGTGGATGACCTCATAAAAGCAATACCTCCAAAAGGAACTGACACAATCCTTGAAATTTCAATTAAACCTCAATAAACATATACAATTCAACATAATGATATAATATCTAATATTGGGGTGCGTTTTTGGCGTTCTTGTTCGTCGGAGAGTGCTTATCAATTTAATTGCCCAAATGTCTGTAATTTTCGAATTTTTGGCTGAAAATGTTCTCAAATGATTTGCTTCGACTCACTGATCAAGAATCCGTGGACGAAATCGATTCTGTCCGGCCGTCCGTTAACACGATAACTTTCGAACGAAAAGAGTAAGAGGATTGAAATTTTCAGGGTAGGTTAGGAGCGTAAATATCTCAGACGAGTTCGTTAACGGGCGAAATCCACCAAGCGGTTTCGGAGTTATGGCCGTTTTTAGTAAAAACATTTTTTATGAATATTTCCGAAACCGATAACTCGATCTATCTGAAATTCAGCATCAAATTGTAGAATAATTACCTTTATACGCATGCGAAGTTTTGTATTGAACGGCGGCCGTAAAGTGTCAAAAAAAATTTTTAGAAATTTTTAAATTTTGGTTCTACAATAACTCTCGAACATAATGAGCTACGCAGTTGAAATTTTCATAGTAGATTTGAGAGATAAATATCTCGGTTGAGTTAATGGGTAAAATATGCCAGATGATTTTGGAGTAACGAAAAAAAGAATTTTTTTAACTTACATATTTCAAATTCAATTTTTTTTCAAGGTGCAGTTTCACCATAAAAATCCATTGATATAACTTTCAACTCTAACATGCTAATACTTCCGGAGATATGATTTTTTCGAAATTTCAATAATGAATGTTTTCACAGTATGCTATAATTATTCTATCTATGAATTATTATATGATCTATGTTCATACTCGTACATGTCATCCTGTTCTATAAGAGAGTGTCAATTTCATCTATTTTAATTTGATTTCTTCCATGGTGCAGTTCTCATTCTCAGATTGCTCATTTAATTTTGATAAATAAACTATTATTTGAATTGAAATTCCTTTATGATGCATTTATATCATAAGAATCCATTGATATCATTCCCAACTCTGAGAAAGCAATACTTTCGGAGATATAATTTGTCTGTTTGAACAAGAGCGCCAGAAAGCTCCGGTCCTCAGGGCTTGAACCAATTTTTTATTTTCATCTACCGTGACATGGTCCAAATTAATCAGAATTCCACTCCGATGAAGAAATAGATTTCAGTAAGTGAGTGCTTTAAAATGCTAATCAACAAAAAAATGCAATAAAAATAAGTTACATCTCAGGTCAAGTATAATTTGTTTTGCTTTGACAGTTCGAAACTACGAAGTACATTCTAAATCATTTAATGAATTTGATTTGCTTGTTATGATGATAACTGGGCGAACTGTAATCTCCAAAAATAGATTATAAAGAGATTTTTTAAATTTAATAATATTGCATATAATAATAGTATTATTTCGTTTTCATTCTATCAATGTTAAATTGAAACGAATATTCTAAAAATCAAAAGAGTTTAATTTTCAGTTCAGCCACTTCGGCCTGTTTATTTACATCCTCGGAAATATAGTGACTAGTGAGACTGGTTGACTGGTAGGATTCAAATTGCTTCAAACAGATGTGTTAGCAATAAAACCAGCGAGTATCTTAGAAAACATCTGTTTTATTGTTGCTCATTCTACAGAGGGTTGAAGGAATATATCCATTTTGAATAGTTTTTATCGATTTTTAAAGCATAACTGTAGAAAAAGGAAAGAGAATGTGCCCCAGAGGCCCCAGAGCCCAGAGCAGAGGCGAGATTCTGGGGGTTTTAGGTTTTAGTTTTATCATTTCATTCGTGGCGTCCGGTCGAAGTGTTTCAGAGGATATTTGTTCAGTGATTCGTTACACTGCAGGTTAGTTCATTCCTTTATTTATTACTTTTTCAATGCATATATGTTCCTATAATTCAAACTCTTTGTATATTTGCCTTGAATTTAATCATTGATGATGTTATTTAATATCATAATTTGTTTCATCTCCACTTTTTTTCAGAAAATGTATGTGATCTAGCCCTAATCATAAGCGTTTCAAGAAAAAGAATGTCTAACAGCTTAGGAATTAAATCTCCGTGGAATGGCCAGATAGGAAACAAAAGATCGGAGAATAAACCAATCTAATTTTGGCAAGTTCGAGTAAGTGAAGTCATTGAATGACTTATTAATTATTGTATTGAGACCATTATTTGAAATTATACATTTTGCCTATATTTCTACTGAAGTGTGGATTAATTACAAATATTTCGATAATAGGTATAGGTTCATCGAAAAAAAGGTGTAGGTATACCTACTAAACTTTTGGATTGTGATGTACCTACATTGTCCAATGTCAATTGATACAGTATATTTTGTAATGAGTGAAAATTACAACATTATGCTGAAATACTAATTCTAATATTATTAGCTCATAAAGATAATTCACATTTCGATTATAGAATCTGTGAGAAGGAATATTCATGACACAACCGACCTTGAAATAATGCAAATTATTGGATTTCCCTTAGCGACTGCTGGAGATAGGGATGGTGGGAGGCTAATGTAGACCAAGTAAGTTTATTGCTTCTTTTGTTTTTCTTTCCTTACTCTAACATAATCTACTTTGCAGGTACCAGTCGAGGAAATCAAAAACGAATAAAAGAAATATTTTGTAAAATAAATGTATGGCCGAATGAAATATATATGTTTTTTGGATACTTCTTCTTAATTGTTCAATCACTATGTCGATATCTCCACTGGAATAATTGCAGCGAGTATAGTTTATACGAGAGAAACACATCTCTTCAAATAATGTGTGAGTGTTCAACCTTTTATTATTGGGCCAGTATATAGAAATTATACTGGGCTATTATATGGAAATTATATTTGGCGAATATGTATGAACTATATTGAGCCGATATTAATATCTTGTATTGCAAAATGTCAACATTTTGATATTGGGCTAATATGTAGATACTATATTGGGCGAATACATAGAAACTATATTTTGCCAATATATAGAAACTATATTAGACCGATATTGATAACCTATATTGGCGCTTCATTGTAAGATGTTAACATTTTGTTATTGGTCCAATGTAGAAAAACTATACTGGGCCAATTTATAATAACGATATTGGGTTGATATTCCTTTCCAATATTGGTGCTTTATTCTATAATGTCAACATTTTGTTATTGGCCCAATATAGGTTATCAATATTAACCCAATATAGTTTCTATGTATTGGCCCAATATAGATTCTCTACATTGGGCCAATAATAAAGTGTTGACAAGATTCAATGAAGTACCAATATTGTATATAAATATTGGCCCAATATAGTTTTTCTACATTGGGGCAATAAAAACATGTTGACATTTTACAATGAAGCGCCAATATTGATTATCTATATCGGCCCAATATAGTTTACATTGGGACAATAACAACATGTTGACATTTTACAATGAACCACCAATATTGGATATCAATACTGGCACTCTATAGTTTCTATATATTGTTCCAATATAGTTTATCTACATTGGGCCAATAACAACATGTTGACATTTTACAATGAAACGCCAATAGTGTTTATCAATATCGGCCCAATATAGTTTCTCTACATTGGGCCAATAACAACATGTTGACATTTTACAATGAAGCACCAATATAAGATATCAATATTGGCCCAACATAGTTTCTCTACATTGGGCCAGTAACAAAATGTTGACATTTTACAATGAATCGCCAATATTGAATATCAATATCGGCCCAATATAGGTTCTCTACATTGGGCCAATCACAACATGTTGACATTTTACAATGAAGTACCAATATTGGATATCAATATTAGCCCAATATAGTTTCTATATATTGGCCCAATATAGTTTCTCTACATTGGGCCAATAACAACATGTTGACATTTTACAATGAAGCGCCAATATTGTTTATCAATATCGGCCCAATATAGTTTCTCTACATTGAGCCAATAACAACATGTTGACATTTTACAATGAATCGCCAATATTGAATATCAATATCGGCCCAATATAGTTTCTCTACATTGGGCCAATAACAACATGTTGACATTTTACAATGAAGCGCCAATATTGTTTATCAATATCGGCCCAATATAGTTTCTCTACATTGGGCCAATAACAACATGTTGACATTTTACAATGAAGCGCCAATATTGTTTATCAATATCGGCCCAATATAGTTTCTCTACATTGGGCCAATAACAACATGTTGACATTTTACAATGAACCACCAATATTGGATATCAATATTGGCCCACTATAGTTTCTATATATTGTTCCAATATAGTTTCTCTACATTGGGCCAATAACAACATGTTGACATTTTACAATGAAGCACCAATATTGATTATCAATATCGGCCCAATATAGTTTCTCTACATTGGGCCAATAACAACATGTTGACATTTTACAATGACGTACCAATATTGGATATCAATATCGGCCCAATATAGTTTCTCTACATTGGGCCAATAACAACATGTAGACATTTTACAATGAAGTACCAATATTGGATATCAATATCGGCCCAATATAGTTTCTATGTATTGGCCCAATTTAGTTTTTCTACATTGGCCCAATAACAACATGTTGACATTTTACAATGAAGCACCAATATTGATTATCAATATCGGCCCGATATAGTTTCTCTACATTGGGCCAATAACAACATGTTGACATTTTACAATGAAGCACCAATATTGTATATCTATATTGGCCCAATATAGTTTATATATATTGACCCAATATAGTTTCGCTATATTGGACCAATAACGAAATGTTGACATTTTACAATGAAGTGTCAATATTGGATATCAATATCAGCAACATTTTGTCATTGGCCCAATGTAGAAGAACTATATTGGGCCAATACATGTAAACTATATTGGACCAATACATAAAAACTATATTGGGCTGATATTGATATACAATATTGGCGTTTCAGTGTAAAATATCAACATTTTGTTATTGGCCTAATATAGATAAACTATATCTGGCCAATATATAGAAACTATATTGGGCCAATATTGATATTCAATATTGGTACTTCATAGTAAAATGTCAACATGTTGTTATTGGCCCAATGTAGAGAAACAATATCGGACCAATAAATGTACCATATTGGCCCAATATTGGACCAATATCGGTGTGCTACCTGGGCCCTATTAAGTATTTTATAATTTTGAGTCGCAATGAAATTTTCCGTTTGTGTCGACGAAACGCGTCACAATATTGAATAAATAAGTGTAAATCGTATATAATATTTCATTGAGTTAATATGGATTTGCATCAAGTAAAAGCCACAAGCATTAAATTTAAAAAAAAAAAAATAAAAAAAAATATATTATATCAATTGAAACTTAGCCAATATGCCCGTTTTATTTCCACTGAAGATATTCTAAACTCACCAAATTATATGTTTCCATCATCATATGGATTATTATCAAAGGGCATATAAGGTAGGGGTAAGTATAATATCCTATGGTTGGTCATTTTGCATTCAATCATACATTGTTTGTTAGATTATTATAGATTATTGAGAGATATATTTGACATTTCTGGAATAGGTAAATAGGATTACATCCATGAACAATGAGCACAGATAGAACACAGACAGTCTGTTAAAACATAGAATTACGATGTATTATTGAAATTTAAAAAAATCATATCTCCGAAAGTATTAGTTACGAGTTAAAAATGATATCAATGGATTCTTATGATAAAGCTGCATCTTAAAAAAAATGAATTCGAAATTTGTTATATAATTTTTTTTTTCTTCTGTCACGAACTTAACTGACATATTTTTCTCCCAAACCTACTACAAAAATTTCTAATGTCTAGCTCATTCCGTTCGAGAGTTATCGTGTTAACGGACGGACGGACAGAATCGATTTTGACCATGGATTCTTGATCAGTGAGTCAAACCAAATTGTTTGAGACCATGTTAATCCAAAAATTCCCAAATTACAGGCATTTGGGTAAATTGATAAGCACTCTGTTCCGAGGAACAAGAGCGCCAAAATAGGAACAATTTTCAGTGTAGACTGCATATCCGAATGTGACAGTTGAGTTTGTTAATGAACATAATAAGCCAAACGGTCACGGTGTTTTAACCATCTGAAACTTTGTTGTTAATTCCTCAATAACTCAAAAAGTACGAATCTGATCCGATTCTAACTTGTCAAATACTTTTAGAATCTTCACGGAGTATTTTTGCGGAATTTCGTCAATATCGTATAACTAGAAAAAAAAAATTTTTGTCTTAAAAAATCCTATAATTCAGAAATTATTTCAGATTCCGCTGAAATTCCGCACAAGTCAAGCCGAATTTTATTTCCCCAATATTTTCGAAAATAAAAATCCGATCGAATTGAAATCAAGTACTCTGTTGAAAAAGGACAGCTCAAAGATTCATGCAGTATTTCGTGAAGTTATATAAGGGGTGAACAGAACATTCGCGCAAAAGCTCCTGACTTCACTTCAGTGATTTTCAAAAATTTTCCAAACATTTTGTGGGTACTTCATTCAACGTGTAATAATTATGTACTGCAGGAAAATTCCGCATTCTTGAAAATATCAGAGCCACTTTATTTATATTCTAAGCTGATCGGTCGAACATGCTGATCTGAAACTGATTGTTATACTCTGATTTTCATTTGCTTCAACAGTTGTTCCTAGAAGGGGACATACTCCGATACAAGGATATCCTGGTCCTGTAGTGTAGCAGCGGTTCTGTTAACGATTTCGTTCAATATTGGCCAAACTAGATGGTGGATTGGTAGATGAATTTACCAATGCATATACATTATGAAGTACACAGTTGATTGAATTGGTTTTCATGATCAAATAATACACCGAATGAATTAGTAATAGGGAGCTCCACTACCCATAAGGTCAGCAATCTACGTTCATAACATCTATGCAGCGAACAATATCACTTCGAATTAATTCGCATAAATTTCCCGAGCCGTTAATAATGGTCATTTCAAAATGATAACAAAATTTTGAGGTTTTCTGTGGCAAATTATTTAAATTAATATGATTATTGATATTTATACGATGACACTGAAACTCCTATCTCTTCCGTGGTGACCACTCATAAGCTCTGATAGCTTATGAGCTTGTGTGAGCACTAATTGAATTGAATTATGTTAATAATGTTCATTTCAAAATGATAACAAAATTTTAAGGTTTTATGTGGCAAATTATTTAAATTAATATGATTATTGATATTTATACGATGATACTGAAACTCCTATCTCTTCCGTGGTAACCACTCATAAGCTCTGATAGCTCATGAGCTTGTGTGAGCACTATTAATTATTCACCTAACAGTGAATGGTGATGGACCTTACGGTTCGTAGCCTTAAGCTCTATACCTTTGAACTACTGGCACTGGTAATAATAGATGTAAATATATTTTAATTCTTGTATATTTTGAATTACATTTCTTGAATCTAGCAATAAAGCAGGTATATAGGAATAAAATTGGGAAAGTCCTGTGGACATCAGCTTTGGCGCTCTTGTTCAAACTTTGACAATTCATCTCTGAAATTATTGGTTTCTCAGAGTTAGGAGTAGGGCTTCACACGAGACGAGAGTATAAAAAATCTCGTCTCGGTCTCACCAATTCCCTTGAAATTAAGTCTCATTTAAGTCTCGTTCTATGTATGTTATGCAATTATTCACGGTTTTCGAGTTATAATTATTTTTAGAAAATTTCAGAACTTTCGTCCTCAATCACTTAAAAAAATTCTAATCAAAAGTATAAAACTATTTTGACTTTTTTCTTTTGGAATGAAATCTCCATAAGTTGTACTTTGAGAAATAAAATAATCAGCTCTGTAACTTTAATGTCAGTTTAGGAAAAATTGGTCTCAAAAGAAAAAAATACGTCAAGTGGATTAAGACCAAAACATTAAAACATAAATAAAAAATGTGAATGGATATTTTCTTGATTACTGAATGTACCTTTAAAATGCGCCTAACTCTTAGCAATCAGGATCATTTAAAATAAGCAGTACTTAATGGGCTATTTTTGCTAAAATCCGCCATCAAAGTCACCAAGGTGGAAATTCTTAAACAAAATTTTTGTCTTTTTATGATTATTAAGGCTAATTTCACTTGTTAACTAATCAAGATTACTGGAAATAAGCTAAGATTTGGTGTGTTAGAATTTTTTTCCATTTCATCATTGTCCAAAATAAACTTAGATTAGTTAACAAATTTCTTAAGTAAGAGGTGGTTTTGTTAATGAATGAGTGACAATAATGTAAAAGAAAATTTATTTATTAAATTTATAACATATTTTCAAAATGACCACCTCCAGCGGCAAAGCACATTCTACATCTATGTAAGAAATTGTCTTTTAAGGGCCTAAAAGCTTCCCTGTTTTCTTTTATTTTACCTTTGGCTTCTGCAATCTTCTGCCTTAGTGCTTCTCCACTCGGAGATTCCCTAGCGTAGGCGATTTCTTTAAAAAAACCCCAAATAAAAAAGTCTATGGGGTTAAGGTCAGGAGAACGTGGAGGACACCTATTTGGACCGCTTGGTCTGATCCATCTATTGGGGTAATTTTCGTTCAAGAAGTTTCGTACTATTGTTGCGTAGTGACACGGAACACCGTGATTCTGGAATATCATGGTGCGTCGCAGCTGAAGATCTTCCAACAGTAATGGAAGTTCATTTTCCAAAAAAATTTTTGTAAGTTTCTCCATCTAGTCTGGATGGGAGTTCAAATGGACCGATAAATTCACCGTTGAGAGTACCAGACCACAGGTTCACACTAAATCTGTGTTGAAAATTTGAATCTCTCTTACTGTGCGGATTTTCAATAGCCCACGTATGGTAATTATGTATGTTGAATATTCCACATCACTCAAAGCGTAACTCATCGGTCCACAAAACTTTATTGAAATATCCAGGGTCCTCTTGCTCCTTTTGTAACATTGTTCGACAAAATTCAATTCGTAACTGATGATTGGCAGTAGAGATTGTACTCGGTGGATGTGGTAACTTTCTTGGTGAAGTATGTTTTGGATTGAAGACCTCGGGATGTCCAGAGCACGAGCCATACTCTTCGTACTTGTGGACGGATTTCGTTGCACTTCTTCCAGAACTCTTTCTCTGCGATCCACATCAACTCGAGGGATTCCTTCCCGACCACCACGTTGACCAGGAATGCGGCCTGCCATTAGAGTATTATGCGTGTTTACAAAAACACGATAATCAGGATAATGCACAGGTTGCGGTCCACCGCGTCGTTGTAATTGATCGCGATAAAGTCACGCTGCTTCATGGCCGTTTCCTCGTGCAACTCCATAAAAGTAATGCATTTCTGCATATTCACTTAAAGTGTAACTCATCTCTAACACAACACTTCCAAACAAACAAAGTGGTCAAATGAAAACGAAAAATGTACAGTTGATGAGCGTAAATAGCGACACGACTAGCAACAAACACAATATGAGTATGATTGAGGTGTTGAGGGAGGGAAGCAGGCAAGCAGGTATCTAATTTAGTGCTAGGATTGTTGCGCACAAGCTCTTACCACAATGAGTGAGAGGGACGGCATTCTGGCCTATTGTTATTCCAGGTAAAAGAATTGCGCTCACCCACCAGCCCATTTTTGCATCCCAGAATATAAGAAATAAGTGAACTTAAAACTAAATAAATAAAACCTTGATTGGTTTCTGCTTAAATCTTATCTTTTCAGTAGTAATTTGGATTAGTTTACAAGTGAATTTAGCCTTAATAATCATGAAAAGACAAAAAAAAATTTTTAAGAATTTCCACCTTGGTGACTTTGATGGCGGATTTTAGCAAAAATAGCCCATTAAGTACTGCTTATTTGAGTTGATCCTGATTGCTAAGAGTTAGGCGCATTTTATAGGTACATTCAATAATCAAGAAAATATCCATTTACATTTTTTATTTATGTTTTAAAGTTCTGGTCTTAATCCACTTGACGTATTTTTTCCTCTTGGGACCAATTTTTCCCAATCTTACATTAAAGTTACAAAGCTGATTATTTTATGTATGAAAGTACAACGTATGGAGATTCCACGGCAAAAGAAAAAAGTCAAAATAGTTCTATACTTTTTTTTTTTAGAATTTTTTTACGTGATGGAGGACGAAAGTTCTGAAATTTTCTAAAAATAATTAAATAATTATAACGGATTTATGCGCGATTGGCCTTGTATTTTAGCAATTATTGCAAAAATATAATTTCGAAATGGTATCTAATTCTTCTGAAATTTAAAATTATGTCATTTGTAACAACGCCTCGATGGCCGAAATTTTAGCGTGCTCGACAACAGCGCAGGAGTTTCGGGTTCACATCCCCGCTGAGTAAGTATTAATTAACTATTTTATTTTTGCGTGGATGTTCCGGGAACATCGCATTATTATTATGCCCAGATGTCTGTAATTTTCGAATTTATTGTCAAAAATGATCTCAAACGATTGGCCTCGACTCCCTGATGAAGAAATCGAGGTCAAATTCATTTATGTCCAGCCCACAGATAACTTGCGATAGCTACTTGAAATGTTCAAGGTAGGTAGCACGTCCCAATACGACGGACAAGTTCATTACTGGGCATAATCGGCCTAATGGTTTTTGAGTAATAATTTTGTTTTCTACCAATACGAATCCAATCGAATTGAAACTTAGTGATTGGTTGTGCAATACGAAACTAAAGACGTTTGTAGAATTTTGTGAGAATCTCATCACTAGAAAATTTTAAACGAATTATCAAAATATATTATTTATGACACCGTAACCTGGGGACGGAAAGAGAAAGCGACTTGCAATTTTTAGGGTAGTTTGTGCATGTGACTGCTACATTTGAGTTTGTTAATAGGCATAATAGGTTAAACGGTTTTGCAGTTATACTCATCTGAAATTTGGTTTTTATTTCCCCAATAACTCCAAATATACGAAACCGATGCAATTCATTGTTATTGGTTATTGGTTGTATAATACCGACGCGTCAATTTTTGCAAATTTTCGGGAGGATCATATCATTAGAAAATTTTTGAAAAATCATTGAATATCAGTGAAAAAATTCTATCTATCAGAAACTATTCGTCCGATATCGCTGAAATTTGGCGACAGTCATCAGAATCTAACTCTACTGCCAAGTTCCAGGTTTGAACGCAACGGATCTATATTTTTGGAGCTCTGAGCAACATTCTGTGAGTTCAGTAGCTGGATGGCTTACCGTTACCTCGATAATTTTCGAATGGAAAGAGATAGGTACTTGCAATTTTCAGGGTAGATTGCGCATGCGAATGGGAGAGTTAAGTTCATTTTTGGCCATAATCGGTCCAACGGTTTTGGAGTTATACCCACCTGGAATATTAATTCCTTAATAACCCAAAAAATATATACTCGATCGAATTGAAGCTTGGTAGCTAGTTGTAGAATATCGGCTCAAAGACGTGTGTAAAATTTTGTAAACATCGTACCCCTAGAAAATTTTAAATAAATTACGGAAAAAACAATTGGTTCAAGCACTGATGTGAAATCAGGAGCTTTGACCGCATGTTCTATTGTCCATTCTCCAGCATTGGCCACTCTTAATCGAATTTACAATGGTAAATTCGAATTAAAGTGTCCGATAAAGGAGAATGGACAATAGAGCATGCGAGCAAAAGCTCCTGAAAGGAACCAATTCTTTTATTTTATAGTCTGATATTGGCTGTTGTTCTACTATGATCATTTTGAGGTCGTGTAGATAACTATAATTAAAACTTCGTATAGCAAAATCAACTTAAACTTTCAGTCAGTGCAAATCCAATCCGCTTTCTCTGGAAAATGTACGAAATTTCAGATTCTAGACATATCTCCATGTTTTTCAGTTCGTAGGAACTCTATGTTATCTACGCTCGGCCAAATGGCCCCACATTAAAATTTGAGTTTCAATTCGAAAAACTTCGAACGAGATATTCCTTTCACGTACAGGCCCGACACGAAGTTGACGAAGTAATCCCCATTTCTTCAAGTTTCCAAATGGCTCTCCAAATTTCATTCAATTTCCCGGAATAGTTAGTCATCCTTTCTCGAGGTGTTTATAATGAAGGGTCAGAACTTCGGTACATTTCGTCCCGACGGGGATGAATAGATATATTTCCGCCGAGAACTTGAATTGTTTAATTTCCTTCGCTTGTACGCTTCTCGATTGAATGGAAACGGAGGAGTCTGAAAAGAATCCGAGAGTTTATCTCGACCTCATAGTCTAGTCAACAACTGCTTTTTAGGTCAAAATGTTTGCGTATTCTCCGAAAATTACAATTTAGGTGTCATTCGATTCGGAATGGCATGTAGATAGTCTTTGATAAAATTCTAAGGCTGCTCGCAAAAATTGCAATAGTTATAAGCAATTAAGTGAAAAAAAGGAGGTTTAGGTTTTCGCCAATATCTCAAAAACTATTCGAGATAATTGAAACTTGAAAAAAAAATTCCAATAGAAATTTCCCACAAAAAAAGTCCCAACTGCCGGAGCTGTAGGACCAATATTTATAATTTTCCTAGAGGGTTGAAAATACGCCCGATTAGTTATACATTAGTTGATTAACAATTTTTTGTAGTACGAACATTAACATTGCAAGTACGATATTTGTTAAACTATTAATCTGATTTTTTTTTCTTTCGTGGAGCTATTCATCAAAGGTCTTTGAATAGATTTCTATTGGAAAATTTTAAAAATTATTGATTTTTGTTTTGTTATGAACAATTCAGTTAGGTGAAAAATTATAAAGCTTCAATTTATAGTATTACTATTGATCCATTTTCTTATGATCAGAAACTACTTAAAAGGGATGTTTAATAATTATTATATCCAATTCTTTGAAAAATTGCTTATGATTTTTCACTTATGGAAATTGTTAATAACAAAACGAAAATTAACAGTTTTTCAAATTTCCCAACGCAACAAATAGCTCCTCAAAAGGAAAAAATTCTCAGATTAATAGTTTAACAATTATCGCACTTGCAATGTTTATGTTCATGGTACAAAAAATTGTTAATCAACTAATGAATAACTAATTGAAAAGTTGGGATAAACATTTTTGTACCACGGATTATTGTTCATTGATCTATCCTGCAGGGGCCTGAATTTTTTCAAATTTTATTTTGATACTTAATTAGTTTCAGTGACGGCTCGTGCCGTTTAGGTGTGGGTCGGCCAGACCCATTATATACCAGGTGTCCAATTATACATGTTCCAATATATCATCTCAGCCATTTTTAAAGATAAAATTTTAAAATTCTATGATATTCAATTCGTTCAAGGACCCTTCAACTGAGGAAGACCAAAATTGAAAGTCACTCTGACTTTTTTATCTCAAATGACACCCTATATATTTTTTGCAATTTTTTATTTCTACCCAACGATGTATCACACTTCGTATTTTACATTCGATTTGATGGAGAAAACGTCAATTGAAATTTCAAATTGAAATAATTGCAGGACGCTACGATATTTTGAGTAATCTTGATTTTGCGGTATTGAATCTGGATATAATGCAGGCCATCTTGAAGATAGATGGATCGGCACACACGGGCCGATTAGATGGCCTGCAAGATCTCCAGATTTAACACCGCTTTATTTCTTCTTTTCGGGATATTTGAAAATCGTGTGTACCAGACTCCTATTGATTTGGAAGATCTAAAAAACAAAATAAGGAATGCATGTAGAGCCCTTAAGGTAGACGCTCACATAGCCCTTAGGGCCGGTTTCTCAATTGCGAGTTAACTCGAGGTTTCGAGTTGCGCATGCGCATGTATTTAGCGATATTCATGAACGCGTAACACTCGGGTTACCAGCAACCTCGAGTTAACTCGCAATTGAGAAACCGGCCCTTAGACGAAGCGGCGAGTCATTGAATTCAATGTAAACTTCTTGAGACAATACAAGATATACAGAGTGTTTCATTGGTAAATGAACATACATTAACCTGAGGTAGAGCTACTCTATATGAGTCCAAAAACCTATATATGATACGTGTAATCTGCTCCATAGCCGATATACAGGGTGATTTATTTATTCTGCAATATTTTCAATTGCTTATAACTTTTGAACCACCCGGTAGACTCAGTTGATATTTGATCACCATCAACATAATCGTGCTAGTTATTTTCGACTTTTAGTCTTCCCGATTCAAAACCATAAACAAGATAAATGAATGTGCGTAGTGAAGAGAATAATATTGCTACTGTAGCGCGAAGTGTTGAGCTGCCAAAATGTCGATACGTTGCCCTTCTCAATTTGTTGGCCTTTGTCCTCCGAAAACGTGGAAAATTTTAGGTCTTGGCTTACGTGCCAATAAAATAGAGCGTGTACAAGAATTAGGGCGAAATGACTATCGTTTACGTCGCATCTTTGATGATTGATGAATTTTCACCGTAGAATTGTGTTTAGTGATAAGGTTCATTTCTGGTTGAATGACTTCGTCAATAAGCCAAATTGCCATATATGAGCAGAGACAATCCTCAAGTGATTAACAAATCATCATTACATCCATTAAAATTGACTGTTTAGTGCGGTTTACATGTTTGGGGGCATCGTCGTTCCCTTATTTTGAAATGAGGAAGGAGCTGCGGTTAATGGCGAACGCTAATGAGCCATGCTGACTAACCCCCTTGTTTCCAGAAATTAATCAGCAAAACATTGACAACATTTGGTTCCAACAAGACGGCGCAACTTTCCATACAGCACGCTTAACGATCAATTTGTTGGAAAATCAATTTGGTGACAACTTTATTTCCAGAACTGGCCCCCTCGTTCGTGCGACTTGCCGCCCCTCGATTACTTTTTATGTGGCTATGTTAAGTCATTGATTTATACCGACAAACCATCGACTCTTGAGAGGCCAATATTCAAGCCAGATTTATTAGGAAAAGTAGTGAAAAATTGAACTGATCGAATGTACTATGTGATTCGTAGCCTAAAATTATGTACCAGATTATAATGATAAAAAATCATTTCAACATTACTTCTGTCATGTAGGTATTATTATCTGAAGTTCTCAAGCTCTTAAAAAAACACTAAACAACTAATTGCCAAGTTCCAATATAACTAGATCTGGTTTTCCTGAGTTATTAAGGAAACAATATTTCAGATAGGCTTAACTCGGATACCGTTGGCCAATTATGTACATTAAATACACTCAACCATCGCGTGCGGATGAGCCACCTTCCCTGAAAATTGCAAGTTGTTATTTCTTTCCGTTCGATAGTTATCGTGGCAACGGATGGCCGGACGAACAGAATCGAATTTATCCACAAATTCTTCATCACTGTCTAGATCCTATTCGTTTGGGACCATTTCCGGTAAAAAATACGGAAATTACAGAATTTTGACGAAATAATAGCACGCTGTTCCCTAGAACACGTGCAGAACATCATTTTCCATTTGAAGAAGTGACTTTGCATGGCTTTCCTTTTATAACCTGTCTCACTTCGTTCTTCAGTTAAACTTACCGGCATTATGAGAAGTCACAGTTCTCCTTCGCATATATATTATCTACTATAGAAAGAATATAGGAATATACTATTATCTCACGAACGAATACATTTTGATTAAGTGGAAGAAGGAAAATAATGAATCTTTAGTAAAATGCATACTGTTTTTGATGAATCATGAAAGGAAATATTCTAATCGGAATCTCTACTATTCTTTATCAATTTCAAGTCAACCATAAAACAAGGGACTTCCGATAGTCCATCGAAATTAAAACGTAATTATAAAGATCAAAGCATAATCGAAAAGTTGGTAATGAAATGAACATTTTCAATAAAATCGGTTACTCACAAATCCCAATACAGAGAGATCATCAATTCTGTCTGCAGAAATATACAACAGCCAAACTGGAATTAAAGCCAGATAAAACTCTGGATGGGAGCGTTGAGAAGCGCGTTCAGCCTGCTAATAATGCGCTTCCTATTCATTGGAGCAATTTTTGTCTGTGGTTAAACTAAGATTACCGCATGTTTCCCATTACTGGGGTTTATTTAGGTCTTTTCGTCGGATGGTTGGCCGTTCAGCTGAATGAGATGTTTCAGAAAAATTGAGAAAGTGGGGCAGGACATCTTGAAAAAAATTTGAATCTCTCACCGTGCAGTTAACGATCAATATATTTCATTTATTTGTAACACCGCACACCACTGAAATTTGTAGATAGTTAGGATATGTCTTCCATATATTATGTAGGATGTGTTATTAGCATAACACATACATTTTTTAAGGATTTTCTGCGTAAAATACATATTATTTGCTGATAACGTTTCTGTTTACGTTTGGTCTTATGTTTATTGTAACCTCGTTTTTTTGGAGTTATTTCGTGAAAATAAACGTTTAATCCAGTACAATTTTTGGTACACTTATTATCCTCAACAGAGTGCCTTTCAATTTGCATAAATGTGTGTAATTTTCGAATTTTTGTCCGATGATCTCAAAGTTTAGTTTTGCCTCAGTAATAAATATTCCGAGGTCTAACTTAATTCTGTCCGGCTGTATGGTCGGCCCTAGGCACGATCAATCTCGAACGAAATGAGTTAGGCAGTTGAAATTTGCAGAGTGTTGCACTCAGAAAATTTTCTAAGTATTATTAACAGAAGTACTACTGTTGAAGGTCTAATGTATCGAATTCGTAAATATAACACAAAACTTTTTTGACTACGAAAAAATACTGTTCCCACAATAGAGCATTTATGTTACCCTAAATGTCGTTTGTCAATACTATAAAACAAGAAATATTCTGATAACCACATGATTTTCATTAGAGCTACACAATATTCTGGAAATCAATTGATTGTTTATTAATACAATAGTAGGATTCAATAAAACGAATGCTGAAATTTCATTACTTCAATACCTTTAATATTGTGAACGTAACACAAATTAGTTATAAATAATATTTAATGAACTGTGTAGTGTACAACACATATTATTATCATTACAATTGTAATGTTAGTCAAATTAGTTATTTTTGTATCTAGTGCGCGAAATGCTACTTTGGTGATCGAGAACTGATTTTTTTAACGAGGCGCAGCCGAGTTAAAAAAATAGTCGAGATCACCAAAGTATTTCGCGCATGAGATGCAAACAAAATTTTTTCTACAAACGCCAAAAATATTGTTCTAAAATAAGTAACATGCATAGCTTAATATGAAAAATAGTATTGAACTGGCTCTAAATGTTTTTCCAAATCAAGTAAATACTGTAACTATGAAAATAAAATGGCATTTGTTTGTTTGATTGAGGAACATAAAGGTTAAAATATAAAAACTCCATATAGTTTACATGCAGTGTGCGAAGTAAGTACTTCGCACACTACTTCGCGCACGGTGTCATGGTAACGAAGGAAAATGAAAAAAAGGGTCACTTCGCATATTGATTTCAATGCGCGAACCTTGTCATTTTTTGACGTTTGTAGAAAAAGTTCATTATCATACATGTAAACAATGTTGGTTAGGCTAAAAAACTGAAAAAGCACTTACGTGAGGTCACTCTTCTTCGACGCGCTTGTTCATTTTGATCAATCTGACTTGAATGATGTAGTAAACAAGCATGCAAGAGCAGATTGATCTCACGTCAGTGCATTTTTATGCAACAAATGATTTTTCATTATTCATTGAAGATCACCACTGAAAGTAATGATGTGAGGTCATTTTACTAACTTCAATTCATTCAATTCAGATTGGTAAAGAGGAACAAACGAGACAAAGCAGACTGGGCTCAGGCCAGTGCTTTTTTAAATTGTTTTGATGATTCTGTTTATTACTACAGTCTTGACTACGCCCCTCAATTTTTCCGTAGCTTGAAATAAAATAAAAATCATTTGTTGATCAAAAAAGCACTGACGCGAAGTGTATGACATCATTCAATTCAAATTGGTCAATATGATCATGCACAACAAAGTTGACTGACCTAACGTCAGTGCTTTGTTAACTTTATATTTCTAGTCATACTGTCCTCACGATATTCTGCAAGAGTTCTCATGTCGGTATTTTCAATACCGAGGTTCAATTATTACAGATCCCTATTTTTCGAGTTATTGAAAAACAAAAATTTCCAATCTTTTAATTTTTTTCTTCCTAGTTATTCGATCTGTAAAAAACTTTGCAATTTGTAATTCTACAGCTTGGTGCTGAATTTCACTTAAATCGAATGAGTTCTTTCGGGAAAACCTCAAAATTAAGTCGGCTAACTTAACCGTTACTGACTTAATGGCTTATTTTGACCCCGAACCAACTCTGAAGATATGAAGCTACTATCTCGTTTCGTTCAAGAGTTATCGTGCTTACAGATGGCCGGTCTGATAGAACAGGGTCACATAAATCATATACTGTAACAAGAAAAATATGTTCGTTGTGTTAATAACAATATATTGTGTCGAAGAACATTCGTCAACAATATAACTGTCTATCCAACACACTTCATTGTTAATTTAACAAGTCTTCTTTAAGCGAATGCCCCGAAATGAAGCGGATATTCGCGAAGAACAAACCAACATCCACATAGCGTCCATTGCGGGCGATTTAGTGCACATGTATGTTGTAGGAGTAGCGTTGTGAAGTTAATGCGTTAGGTATGGTTATTTTAAAGAATATTAGGAGCGAAATAAATATTTCTAAATTAAAATTAAAAGATATTTTCAAAGGAGCATGGGGTATTTGAAGCTGAAAACCTTGCAAAAATGTGCTTTGGTAAGTACCTACTGAAGTTATTTCATGGTTGAAATTGGTATTTATCTTCCACAGGTGGGAATTGCGAGATGTTGAATTACAATTTGCTAAACTATTGCAAAAGATTAATGTGAATAATGGGCATTCTTCTTTACCATCGGTAACATGCCTCAAGTATGTCGATGTCGGAGAGGTGCAGTTTCGACAAGTGTATGTTATACACCCACTAGGGTAAACCATGGTAAGATTTCATACTTTTATTTTGCAAGACAAATTATCGATATATTCCTTACAAATGATAATTTCCAAATGTTTGTTCTCAAATCGAAATGAATTTCGAATATTTATATTCTAGTGCAAGCACTATATATTCGATGTGGCAGTTATTTGCCAATGCAGTACTTTAGAATGTTTTCCCAGCAAAATTGAAGAAAGAAATGTCTGCTGTTTATGGAACACATAAAAACCCAAAAGGAAACTCCAGAAAGTTTGCTGGCAATATATTTAAACATAAATTCTTACAATCCTTGTTGCAAAATATAATAATAAATGAAAATCACTTTAGATCATAAAAATTTTACCGCATGTGTATATAAAGTTGATCAGTTTCGTTCGGACCGGTCAGCTGTAGGTATAGCAGGCCGGTTTCACTCGAAGTAGAGAAGCATCGTCAGTGCTTTTAACTTTAACATATTTTCTTCACAAATTCGATTTTTATTTATTATACATTATCGTTTTGGTTTGCTTAGTTAAAAACATGTAGAAATGATTCACGCGACTGGGTTAATTATTAGAGAGAGGGAACTCTACCACTGTGGTGCCTTTAACTATTGTATTATTGAGGCTATTTCTGAAAATGCCTTCTGCATCTGGCATTAGAATATTAATTTATTGTGGTTATATATATATATTAAATTGTAATTTTTATTTTAGATAGACGCAGCGATTGTGCAAACATATAAGGAGACCAAGAAAGTGTTAATTATGTACACAGTCAATGATTCCCAGGATGCCTTTATGGTAACAGGTGCCAGTGTAGCAGAAGTAGAGACTTAACTTTCATTATTAAAGGATCAAAAACATGCCCATCCAACCCCACCTAGTAGTAATTTATGATGACAATCTGTTCAACCCCAAACAATATTTTCTTGATTGTGAACAAATTAAGTAGGTATTTTTTTTCTCCAATTTCGGCTTGAATTTATATTTTCAACTGTACTACAGTTTTAATTTGAATTCTCCTATAAATAAATGCATAGCCGTATGGCTATTTTTCAAATTTATTTTTTCAATATCAAAACAATACCTACATGATTTTTTCTTACCTAATATCAATATGGTTGTAAAAGACTCGAAAAAAAATAATAATTGAAAAAGTATTTATTTTTTATTTTATAGATAGGTAGGTACAATGACTGCAATATTTTTTTTGGTATTTTGTTGGTCAAACTGTGCGCTAACTTTGATTTTTTCCGAGGAGTCTTACAAAATGAGATACTGTTATGTGTTTCCGTTATATTTATTTTTTTTTCAAAGTTGAGTATTTTATCTTGTATTCTTCGAATAAATTTGTTTTAAATTTTAAGTATTTTGTTTCAACTTACCTACACTCTAATATTGAAATGAAAAGTGCGAAAGATATACCAGTGACAAAAGTGTATAAAAGACAATGCTTATGGAAAAATGGTTTCCGGTATAATTTCGTGAAATTTTGACATGTTAAAGATGTCGACTTTCTGTAGGATAGTGTTCGTAGGCAGAACTCAATCTTATGACTAACCATGATTATGGGGTATTATAGTAATTTTAAAACGATAGGTTCGGGGTTTCATTGTTTTAATGTACATGAATGAATTTTGTCCATATATACTTGTTCAGGAAGCCGATATCTTCGATATGCCAACGATTCAGGAAATTTTATCAGATACCATTTTTCCATCAACTGGTTGCCTGGTCATTTGTATGTTTGACAGTTTTACTGTTAAAGTAATAATTGTTTTCTAACAATATAATAACATATTTCTAATGATGTAAAGAAAAAGAGTAATATTTGTATATTCAACAGTTACACTGTCATAGTAATAATTATTATCTCACAATCTAATATCATAATTTTATTCGCGCAAAAGAAATACTATTGGCAAGATAGTATAAATCTGTATATTTTACAGTTACACTATTCATTTTACAATAAGATACTGTTGTCAAGATAGTTTTTTCTCTTGAATTTAATACTAATAATAAATTATTTTTGATAAGTATAAAGGCATATTTTTGTTAACGTTAAGGAAACACTATTGACTATTTTATTATCATGGTAACAGAAATGTCAGTATATTTAACAAGTGTTCTTGAAATTGGATAGCTAACAAAAGTACTTCTGTAAATTTAACAGAATCTTAGATTGACCAAATAGGGATCTTATTATTGTTATCGTAACATACATTTTTCGTTGTATCTACTAGAAAAATTTTCTGAGTGTGGAGTCTAAACGCAACGATTAATTGTTTAAATGGACTGAATCCACCAAATGGTCATTCATATATCACTGAAATTTTGCGAAAGTATACAAAACCCAATTATACAGCCAAGTTCACGATGTAGAATCAATCGGATCTTTATTGCAGGATATATTGTCGAAATATCGAAATATTTTTAAGATTTAGTGGACCAGATTTCACAGAACGATGATCAGAAATTACATTCTGCTTCTAAGAACGATTTGTGGTAGCATCAATCTGTATTTATGTGTTATATGGTTCGTGTCCATGGGCACATCAATTAAAACTATTACTCTATCTTTACGAAGAATAAATGTTGTCAAAATAACCAAAAGTTTATGTCAATAGAAGAGATGTAGATCAATCAATTTGATAAGTTGAAATCCAATATTGGCAGGATTATTGAATTGAGATATTCCAATTCTAAAGGCAATAATATTAATAATTGATTCCGAATCAATTCCGAGATAAATCATTGAAGCTAGTGATGCAAAAAAACAACAGTTTATACTAATCGCAAAGAATTTCTGATCAATTCTAAGTATTTCACAGCGTTATTGGAACGATTGAGCCAAGAAATGAAGAGGTCCCACATGGCAAATAAAAATGGGTTCAAGCCCTGTGGACAGGAGCTTTCTGGCGCTCTAGTTCAAACAGACAATTTATATCTCCGAAAGTATTGTTTTCTCAGAGTTGGGAATTATATCAATGTATTCATATAATAGAACTGCATCCTAAAGGAAATTCAATTCAAATAATAGTTTATTTATCAAGATTAAATGAGCAATCATGAGAATGAGAAAAGCACCATGGAAGAAATCAAATTAAATCTGGCCAATTTTGCCCAATAACGAACTTAACCGAGATATTCATCTCCCTAAACTACTCTGAAAATTTCAACTACCTACCTCATTCCGTTTGAGAGTTATATCTATGTCTATGGATGAAAAGCAGTCTCACTACTCTCAGATCTCTTAATTCATGTTCAGATCCGAAATGTAAGAATTTTCTGAGAAAAACTAATTTCGGAGCAAACAACTGAGATTTTTCTCACTTCGCTCACAATTCTTCGATTGATTAGATAATGTCTCAGGAACATCATTTGATATTATGACAATTCATATTCATACATAGAATAATATCATTCTGTGACAACGTTGAAATACGATTTATGATTGAAATATTGAAAAATCATATCTCCGAAAGTATTAGCTTGTTAGAGTTAAAAATGATATGTGTGGATTCTTATCATAAAACTTTTTATTAAAAAAAATTTAATTTGGAATTTGTTTCGTAAAAAAAATTTTTTTTTTTGTTACTCCGAAACCATCTGTCCGATTTTGCCCAATAACGAACTTAGCCGAGATATTTATCCCCCAAACCTACTTTGAAAATTTCAATTCTCTAGCTCATTCCGTTCGAGAGTTATCGTGCCTACGGCCGGCCGGACAGAATGAATTCCGACCACGGATTCTTGATCAGTGAGTCGAACCAAATCGTTTAAGACCATTTTCATCGAAATATTCAAAAATTACAGACATTTGGGCAAATTGATAAGCACTCAGTTCCGAGGAACTAGAGCGCCAAAAACTACTGTTCCAGTAAGACAATGCACCATGTCAATGGCTACGATAATCAAATCGCATCAATTGCTTATCCAGACCAGAAAATAATGCTCCAGGCTAGAATATTCCTCACCAACGAGGAATTAATTGCCATAACTGAGACCTGTTTTGCGTGCAAAATCAAGCATTCTATAAACATGGTCACGAAAATTTAGAGAAACGTCGGGCCGATTGTATTAGATGAAGATTATGCCGATGAATAAAAATGAATTTTGCAAACAAGTTTATCTTATAAGAAAACCACAATATTTTCTTTGTTAGTACGAAATATTTTTCCTGGAGGAATTTTTCCAGGTCTGCAAACAGCCAGAAGTCACTGGGAGCAAATCTGGCGAATAAGAGGGGGACAGAAATTCGAAGTGCAATTTTACTGTCGTAGCTAGGGTTGCCAGATGTATTTGAGGAAAAAACCGGACAAATTTTTACTTTTTATTTGTTCATATTACATATTATAGAAAATGACGAAAAAGCTTTCAGTCTACATCTTTATATACTTAGCATTTGATGAGACTGCATTCAACAACTTCAATTCAGTGCAACTAGCATTTATATTAAAATAAACACACAATTCACTTTTTACAGTGTTCACGGCTAGACGATTCCTTTCGTCAGTCCATAAATTTCCCATAACGCTAAAGATTCGTTCCACAAAATCGTTGTATACAGGAATACTGTAGACAAACTGCAATATTTCAATAAATTCGGAACTTCTGCTTTTTTGAAAAAAATGTACCACATAGTATTGGAAATGCCTTCGAGTGAAGAAAAACACTTCGAAGGACAGCCATAGTTCTTCGTAAATATGTCATTACGAAAAATTGGTCACTTATTTTCTTCGAAAAGGTGTCCCGAAATTTCATTATTATATTATGTAGATTGTATGCTGCCGTGGTATGTTTCTAACACCAGAATAATTCTTGAAAGGAAGCCATAAAGTAAAATAAATAAGTAAAATACAAATATAGCTCATTATAAGTAGGATTAGCTTCTGTTGAGACTGCGTTTTCTTGGTCTGATAAAATGGCCCAAAGTGCTGTTGGGCAAACCTTGATGTAAGAATTACCTTTCCAATGGACCTCATGATGAGATCATTCTATCTAGAGCTTTAAATAAACGAAGCCACCTTGTAGGAACATGACGAATAACTTCTCTGTATTCGCTTTCGAAATAAGCAAAACACTGCTTCAACTCTTCTCGTTTCTTCGCGGAACAAGATAACTCTGCAACTACTTTCAACACTATATTTTCGACATCAATAGGCATTGCTTTTAATGCATTCTTAGCGCAGTCATGTATTATAGAGTATGCTCATTGTAGTGTACAGCAATTAGTTCGTTATTTTCCTCGGATTTCAATTGTTGAAAAACGCCACAGAGGCGTTGTCCGCTCCATATGCAGTCACTCTGCTTCATGATTTTTGCTGACGTGATTTTTCAATGACTTCACATAAATGTTTCTTAGTATATAATGAACCTTCGTAAAAATCCAAGATTTTATGACAAATCATCATTCAAATCTTCCTGCACCAGTTCTATTGAATATGACAGTAAAACTTGGTTGACCAAAGCCGTATTTTTAGTGCGTCATTTGCTTCACGATATTTGAATTGTTAATTATTTGTTTCAATACGAACAATCTTGAGCAACATACTTGATACTATGGTAAACCTCAGTCAATGCGGCAATAGCTACTTTTTCACTTTGCGCGCTTTCTTTTGGTTTAATGAAGGACTTCAATTGCTGAGAGATGACTACAGCACTTTCACTTATGCAGCAGGGTTATGAGCTATTGCTTTTAAGCCATCGAAAGCCACAGTCAACTTACTTTCACAAAATTTGCAATAAGCTTTGGTGTTGTCTTCTTCACATTTATTCAACCAAGAAAAATGTGATTCCCAGTCAACATTATAAACTCTTCTCACTTTCCTAGGAGGAATTTCTTTGCTAGTAGATGCTACCTCATCTTCCATTTTTGTCCACAAACAGGACAGAAACAAAATAATCAAATATCGATAAATGTTATTAGCCAGACTGCAACGTGACTCTTCCAAAGTAATTAGCGTCTGAAAAGAGCATGCGTCATGGGGGAACCGCCGAACCGCGAGACTGCCCGAAATATAGAAGGAATATGCAGTTGTAGAATAAGGGCCATTAGGGGAAGCGACGTGCGCGATATCTATCTACGTAACTACAAACAATATTGTTGTTTGTTGCGTCTGATATTGCGCAAAATTTAAAAACCGGATGATCTTCTGTCCGGTTTCCCCAGTTTTTTTCGACCGGACTAACATGGAAAAAACCGGACTGTCTGGTCGAAAACCGGACATCTGGCAACCCTTCGTAGCCAGTGACTTGTGACATAATGCTTTGTCTTGCTGGAGCAGTATTTTTGTGTTCACTCAATCGGTCCAATAATGCAGTGTAGTAGGTAATAACAATTTTTCGTTTTTCCTTTGTCAAGATAGTCATCAAACAAAATACCATACGCATCCCAGAATACTGACGCCATAAACTTTCCAGTCAACTATTGTTTTTTGTCTTAGGTCACTTTGGAATGGTTCCACCAGTCTAAATCCACTCAGTTGACGACAGCTCCGACTCTGTAGTCGGAGAGTACATCCAGGTTTCATCCATGGTCACATACCGACGTAAAAAATGCAGAAAGACCTGCAAATCGTCTACTCGTTGTTGGTTTTGATGCGGTGTTAACAAACAAGGCACCCACTTTGCGTTGAGCTTCTCCATAATCAAATCATCATGTAAAATAAAAATTGGTTCAAGCCCTGTGGACAGGAGCTTTTGGGCGCATGTTCATCTTCCTTGTGGCCCGTACTGACCAGTAAAGAAAAAAATCGATGAAAATACTGAGAGAGACCCAGGAAATTTGACACATTTTGTCTTATATCTCCAGAAATTGAAATCGTATAGAGCCAAAATTTTGCACAATGTTGCAAAATACTACAATTGACGTTAGTACAAGTTTTTGTTGCAATCTGATGAATAGTTCACGAAAAAAAAAACTCTTTTTCGAAAAAATTAAAAGAAATATTTTTTTAAAAATTACCAACATTTCGATCATAACAGAATTTTGCCAAAAGTTGCGCGTTTATATCCTCGAACTGACTACCAAGTTTCGATTCAACATCTTCTTTAGTTCCTGAAATATCAGGGAAATAACCTCAAAATTTTAAATGTCTATAACTCCTAAACCGTCCGGCCGATTTTGCCCGTTAACGAACTTAACCGTCGCATTTTGATCAGAAACCTACCCTGAAAGTTTGAAGTCGATAGGACCTTCGGTGCTCCTGTTATCGTGCCTACGGCCGGACAACCGTCCGGCCTGCCGGCCGGCCGGCCGGCTGGACGGCACTCTAAAATCTGACACCGGATTCGTGATCAGGGAGTCCGAATTAGTCTATTAGCCAATTTTCAGCTCAAAATTCGAAAATTACAGACATTTGGACGAAATGATAGGACGATGTTCCCCTAGAACATGCGCCCAATAAGCACAATGCCATATAATCCGCCGTATTCACGAAGCATTCAATCTCCGTTAAGTCTTAACTGAGGTCCTCAATTAAGGATAAATAAGAATCGCAACCTCCGTTAACGTGAAAGAGGCCTGCTTTACCACCGTTACATACGTTAACTGAGGTTGCGATTCTCATTTATCCTTGAATGAGGACCTCATTTAAGACTTAACGGAGATTGAGTGCTTTGTGAATACGGCGGAATATCTTTGAAATCTAAGCTATCTCCCTCACCTTCATTTTGCGGTCGGAGAAAACAATTATCCCGTTTTTGGGCGCATGTTCTAGGGGAACATCGTCCTATCATTTCGTCCAAATGTCTGTAATTTTCGAATTTCGAGCTGAAAATTGGCTAATAGACTAATTCGGACTCCCTGATCACGAATCCGGTGTCAGATTTTAGGGTGCCGTCCGGCCGGCCGGCAGGCCGGCCGGTTGTCCGGCCGTAGGCACGATAACAGGAGCACCGAAGGTCCTATCGACTTCAAACTTTCAGGGTAGGTTTCTGATCAAAATGCGACGGTTAAGTTCGTTAACGGGCAAAATCGGCCGGACGGTTTAGGAGTTATAGACATTTAAAATTTTGAGGTTATTTCCCTGATATTTCAGGAACTAAAGAAGATGTAGAATCGAAACTTGGTAGTCAGTTCGAGGATATAAACGCGCAACTTTTGGCAAAATTCTGTTATGATCGAAATGTTGGTAATTTTTAAAAAAATATTTCTTTTAATTTTTTTTCGTGAACTATTCATCAGATTGCAACAAAAACTTGTACTAACGTCAATTGTAGTATTTTGCAACATTGTGCAAAATTTTGGCTCTATACGATTTCAATTTCTGGAGATATAAGACAAAATGTGTCAAATTTCCTGGGTCTCTCTCAGTATTTTCATCGATTTTTTTCTTTACTGGTCAGTACGGGCCACAAGGAAGATGAACATGCGCCCAAAAGCTCCTGTCCACAGGGCTTGAACCAATTTTTTTTACGCTGTCTACGTTAACAACTTTATTTGAGCAAACCACTGCGTTGAATATCCTTCTCGTCGCTACTACCATGTTATGCTTATCAAGCCACTATTTTGATTCTTTCACATTTTTTCTGACCAAGAGAGAATAATTCATCTACACCCGAAATTCTTTCTTATCTATAATTGAGCTAGTCCGGAAACTATTTGATCAATGGATATGCAAAGGAATCGAATTGAATAATGTTAATAAGCCAATTGATAATTAGTAACCTGGTAGATTAAAAAGGGGAAAGCCCTGTAGCAGGAGCTTTGGCGCTCTTGTCCAATCTTTGACAAATTATTATTATTATTATTATTATTAAATTTGATACAGAGTTGAGTATAAAACTATAAAACTCTTAAAAAAAATATAAACCTTAATGAGAAAAGTAATACAAAAACAATTAAGAACAATATGAAAAAAAATTGGTTCAAGCACTGACGTGAAGTCAGAAGCTTTTGCGCGTATGTTCTATTGTCCATTCTTCTGTATTGGACACCCTTAATCGAATTTACCTTCACGTCAGTGCTTGAACCAATTTTTTTTTTCGTGATTTTTTAGAAATTTTCTAGGGGTACGGTTCTTAAAATTTTTTTTCTCGTCGTTTTTTTCAAATTTTCTAGGGGTACGGTTCTCACAAAATTTTAAACACGTCTTTATGTTGATTTTCTACTACTAGTTACCAAACTTCAATTCGATCGAATTTTAATTTTTTGAGTTATCAAGGAAACAATATTCCAGATGGGTATAACTCGGAAACCGTTAGACCGATTATGCCCAAAATTGAACTCAACTCTCCCTTTCGGATACGCAACCTTCCCTGAAAATTGCAAGTCCCTATCTCCTTTCGTTCGAAAGTTATCGAGGCAACGGTCACCCATCTACTGAACTCACACAAGAATGCTCGAATCTCCAACAATATTTAACCGATCGTATTAAAACTTGAAAATTGTAAGTATAGTTAGGTTATGAAGGTCCTTGCAAAATTTCAGCAATTTCGAACGATTAGTTACTGATATATAGAACTTTTTTAGATTTATTTAAAATTTTCTACAAATGCTATCCTCACCAAATTTTGCAAACGTTTCCGCATTGGCATTCTACAACTAATAACCATGTTTGAATTCAATCGGTTCAGTATTTTTTGAGTTAATGAGGAACAAAAACCACAAAATTTCATAAAATTTCAGATGGCTATAACTCTAAAACCGTTTGGCCGATTAGGCTCATAATCAAACTGAAATGTCGCGTTGTGGTGTACATCCTAACCTGAAAACTTGAGGCCGCTATCTCTCTCAGTTCTCAAGTTATCGTGACAACAAAAATATTTTTTAATAATTTTTTAATAATTTTGTAGCCATACGATTCGCACAAAATTTCACAAACGTGCTTAGGTTGATATTCTACAACTACTCACCAAGTTTCAATTCGATCGGATTCATATTGGTTGAAAACAAAATTATTACTCGGAAACCACTGGGCCGATTATGCCCATTAACGAACTTGTCCGTCGTATTGGGATGCGCCACCCACCCTGAAAATTTCAAGTCGCTAGCTCTTTTTGTTCTCAAGTTATCGTGGCAACGGCCGGACGGCCGGACGGCCGGACGGACAGAATCAAATTTGACATCGAATTCTTCATTGGGGAGTCGAACTTAATCGTTTGAGACCATTTTCGTCAAAAAATTCGAAAGTTACAGACATTTGGGCAAAACTATAACGCGATGTTCCCCAGAACATACGCGCAAAAAAACAATAATGATTAAGCCAATGAAAAATTCCCGAAACATGAAAAAGAGACAGAAAAAATAATGCTATAACATAACAGTTGTCCTGCAGACTCCTACAACATCAGGTCTACAAATCTGGAGAGATAAATCATTGAACTCCGAGCTCAGAGAAGCGAGATTCGTATAACTGACACAGCAAGGTTAGATTTCAGCTTCTCAAGACGATATTTTAATTATTGAAGGAATTCCTCTCCTGTATTTAATAGTTAGGTCAACCTCTCCAGACGAACGTCTTGTGTTAAGTTCTTTACGAAGATCCTGCAGTTGTTTAATCTGGAGCGGTGTCTTATCATCATCAATAGATATCTTCTTGTACTTATCAAAGGTAGTTAGGATCCGTTTATGACGTAGAATATTGGCAGGTATGGCCGAATTCGAAAACTCTACCTTAACCGGTCTCCTGGTTGCTATGACATTGCTGGCTGAACCATCCTTGATCTTGAAAACAATGTCAAGAATCACAGACTTATCAGTTGCTTCATCTACAGACTCAGCAACATGTCGTACTATGAGATTATTAGCTCGCTTTACACGATCCAATAACTCAATCGGATCAACGTACGACGAAGACTCCGATGTGCTACCGGCCTCAGTTGTCGCTCTTGAGTTGGAAAGTTTGACAGCATCCTTCAAGGTCGACACTTCGCTCTTCAACATAGTATTAGTCCTCTCTAATGCAACAACATCCACCGAGCTCAACTGACATTTCAGCTCAGAAACCTCTTCTTTCAAAGATATATGCGACGCCTTGAGGACACTAATTTCACCACTGCATTCCTGCAACGATGATTCATGCTGCTTTAACAGTTTGTCATGAGCCTTCACACTTCTCAAGCAGCTGCTCAGTTTATCTGAAAGTTCTTTCTGTGCCTGCTTAATCTCCGCGACATCCCCAGCAATTCCGTCGAGGACTGACAACCTGGACAAAACTATATCCCATGGGTTCGATGAACCATCGGTTTGAATCACCGGGATGCCCAAATTGCTCCGAAGTGGACGGGGATTACTACTTTGCTGGCTGGACATAACTATTTTAATGAGGAGATTGAAAAGAGGAAACAAAATTCAAACAATGGAGACAACAATGGTCACTCAGCCGAGGCCGATCGGTGAGACTCAAATTAACTCACAAGGTAGGCCTAGGATGAGAACAGGTTAAAAGACAGAGGATCAAAAACACAGGCAAATGTAAATCTACTACAATCGACATAAATCACACCGGGTATGGTTATCTTTAGAATACACTCGAAATTATCAGCAATCTCAAGTAACATATGCGGAGCGCCCGGCGCGAATCAATTAGAAAAACGACGTAATGAGGATCAGAAATCAACATTGAAATTTGAACGAAAGTTATATTAATAAATAATAACTGACGGAAAGAATACAAAATATATGCGATCAAAAAAGCGGTAGTTCTTGAATCACGCAGGTAGAAAAATAGACTTATCTTACATTCAATCACTTTCGATCAATCCATAAATCTCGGAGCACAATAAAAACGTGTATACTTCTCACAAGGTAACGAGGCGTTTTATTATTATTATCATTATTATCATCGCCGTAGTATTGGTTTCTCGGAGTTGGGAATGATATCAATGGATTATTATGATAGAACTACATCATAAAAGAAATTATTTTTTTTTTGCATCTTATCTTTATATGAGGGTACAATTTTGGCTCTAAGTGTTTCATAACTATCAGGAGTCATTCTGAAAGATTGACTAAATGAAATAGCCAGTTTTATTTATGAAACAAATCTAATGTAATCAGTCCAGATAGAACTCAAACCAGAATACTTATGTAGGAAATCTTAAATAGTGTTACTAAGGAATACCTACCAGTAAATTAGTTGAAAATCCCGTTCTAAATCTTCCATAATTAGAGAATAACTCGTTAATTATGCTAGAATTCCTTGTATCATTCATTTTCAACTCTCTAACCAAAAAACTCTGCCTATGAATTAAGCGAATCCAAATTTTGAATTGTTTACAGGCTTACCTCAACCAAACTCTCCAGATATACACATTCAGTTTCGTTTGACATTAATGACGTTTATCTTTCAAACTGGACCAAACGAGAGCTACCACAAACAGATAGAACACAGACATATATAATTCACTTTCTGTGAAAACGTAGAAGTTCGATGTATTATTGAAATTTTTAAAAATCATATCTCCGATAGTATTAGCTTGTTAGAGTTGGGAAAAATATCAATGGATTCCTATGATGAAACTGAATCTTAAAAAAAATTAATTCCAAATTTGTGATGTAGAAAAAATTTTTCTTTGTTACAGATCCAATCTAATTGAAACTTAGCAATTAGGTGTAGAAAACCGATGCGCAAATTTCGTGTGGTTAGAATCACTAGAAAAAATTTTTTTTTTTCTTCGAAAAAGTTATATTCCCGAAAATATTCGACAGATTCCGCTGATATTCTGTATAAAACTTCAATCCAGTGTTTTACAATCGGTTACCAGATTTCAGCTCCACATATTTGTTTTTAGGAAATATTGAGAAAATAAAATTACGAAATGCAGATTCAGGTGCAAATACCTGCTGGGTGAGATCACTATTTGATTGTAATTAAAATTTGAAGCTAGTTCATGGCCACGGCATTTTTTAACGTAATAACGCTATAAAGACGGTTCATGTAGTATTTCGTGAGGGTGCCTGAAGCAATAAACAATTGGACATGCGCGCAAAAGCTCCTGACTTCATTTCTGGGCTTTTCTCGAATTACTGAACTCAATCACCCTCGTCACCAAGCGATGGTAATAATCAACCTAAAATATTTAAATGGCAGTGGGGATCGAGTAATATTTAATTTTTGGTAAGTGAAAAGGTCTGGAATACAAGTGTTGAATTCACGTCAGTGCTTTTCTCAATTTTTTTTTGTCTAACTGAAATGAGAATAGCCCCTCACTCTAGGCAGTATTCATCTCAGTTTATAGACGATTATCCAGGAGAAACGACAGAAACGTTTATATTTAATGCCGTCATCTTAGTTTGTACAAATGACCGCTGCTTGTGCGGGAATAAAAAAGAAATTACACAGAGAAGGTTCTAGAGGCAGTCGTAAATGGAAGTTTCTGGCATTTTTGTACACTTGTCGGAAAGTCAGAAGTGGGAAACGAGTGCGTTAGCATTTCTCTGTTTCAGCCAAAAGTCTGAAAAACTAAGTGCATTGTGTTGTTCTTTGAAGTCAAATACGAGAGAGGGGCCGACGGTGTTCGTTTTAACAAAGCGGCCAGGTATAGTCTCAGGTATTTCAGGAGTGCCGGAATAAAAAAGGAAGTTCATATGAATTCATTAAGTTTTCGTTGCGCGTTCAAATAAAATAAATTTCACGTGGTCGTAAAGTTCAGTTATGAAAATAATTTTGTGAATATCAACTCCTAAAATCTTGAAATTATATTTGTCCCTGAATTAGAAATTTGGATCTGAAAATGAAGTAGGATTCTATAATTCAAAATATATTCACCCCTCAGTAGAGGTTGGCACATATTGTGTGTATACAATTTCAATGTCAGTAACTCAAAAATCACATTTGAATATGGTGCGAAACATATAACTAATACGTTCATTCGAGAATTCTAACAGTGAATTGGTTAGATATACAGGGTGAGTCAGTTGTTTATAGCAGGACTTCAATATCAGATAGAGGACTTCTTTTCATCCCTAAAAGTTCCCATAAACATATATCCTGAGACGCACCATTAGTGAGATACAGGATAAATTTAAATTTGGATAAAATAGGAAGTGGCACAGATAGGAGGTCATTCCATATTAAAACTCTGCCAACTTGAACACCACTGATATTTTTTGAAATTTTTTGACTGGTTAGAAATTCCTAAAGAATTTTCTTAAAAAATGGTACTTTAGGTAGAGGGCTCTAAACCTCGCTGTTTTCGTGAAAATCAGCTTCAAACATTTCAATCATTTTCGAGCAATCGTTTCATGGAAAAATGATTGAAAGATTCTTCTTGAACAATCAAGCAAAAAATTAAATAAAAAAATTCAAAGTTTTTTTGACTATGTTTAGTCCAAGAAATCTTTCGATATTATCATGTCTGTTTTTGCGCTATCATTCTATAGTTAAAATTGTGCTATCATTCTTCCAATAGAATAATCCCAAAAAAATCTGATCTTATAATATTTGAGGAATATTTTCTGGAAAACGGAAGGGTTTAGAGCCTCCGACTGAGAGTACCATTTTTGATGAAACCTCTTTCAAAATGTCAAATTAGTCAAAAAACTGTTGTTATATCGAATGACCTCCTATCTACGCCGCTGAAAAATATTGTAAGTTAACTTTCAACAAGAAGTATGGCTGTTTTGAGTTTTATCGGAATAATCTAGAAGAGTATGGAATCAGAGATAACGCCCTGAATTGGTTTAAGTCTTATTTAAAAGACAGAACTCAGTGTGTACAAATTGAAAATTCTATAAGTAGTCTCAGTGCGGTCACCTGTGGGGTTCCCCAGGGAACAATATTGGGGCCCGTTCTGTTTCTGTTGTACATCAACCCAATGTTCGAGTTTCCAACTGTTGGAAGTTGTGTTTCATTTGCTGATGACTCAGTGATATTCTATGAAGGGAACTCCTGGGGAGAATTAAAGAATATAGTGGAAGAAGACTTCAAGAAGTTCTTGAGTTTCTTGAGATCTAAATTGCTCACATTGAATGCTGATAAAACAAATTTTATTCCATTTGCCAATAGCGTAAACGCTTTACCGACTTATAGGCGGTTGGTTTTTCAGCACGATGATGTGAGTCTTACTGTCAGGGGTGTTGAGTCAATTAAATACTTAGGTGTATATTTGGATACACATCTTAGATGGAGGGAACAGTCCGAATATTTGGTCAAGCGGCTTCGATCGCTGATCCCTGTAATAAAATCCCTGAAAACTTACTGTGATCTAGATTTACTCAAGACAATTTACTTTGTTTTAGTACAGCCACACCTCACCTACGGAATTCTGGGATGGGGTGGTATTCTCAAGCATTATGCTCATAAAATAGAAATAACTCTAAAATGGATTTTAAAAATTATTTGGAACAAACCCTATCGTTATCCAACAGAACAACTTTTTAAAATAAGCGGTATTATGTATTTAAGAAAACTTTATTTTCTCGCATTGGCAATCCATCAAAAGAAAGATTTCGGTCATGCAAGTTTAAATAATCATTTGCATGACACCCGTAACCGGGGACTTCTCATTAATTCACCAACTTCCTTTAGAACCATAGGTCAACGGTCAGTTTCATATCTTGCCCCAAGGGTTTATAATAAGATTCCGAATGACATAAAGGTTATGGTTTCATTAGCATTATATAAAAAAAGCTAAAAATATGGATTTTGAGTCAGCCAAGATATGTGATACACAACATTATCGATGTTAAAAATATGTGGCCGGGTTCATGACTGAGTGTTTTTATAGTGTTCATAGAATGTTAATAATAAGTATTTATACGATTTGGTTTGACATGGGTTTTAATTTCGGGGTAATTTTTTGCACATGAGCGTGGTTTCGTTTTGTTTATTACTATGTCAGAAAATTTAAGAATAAGATACCTCACACAAGGTTTTTTCAACTCTGAGGCGAAATTACCTTCGAGGAATATTCTTCTCTAATGTTTGTTTGCGGTTTTGTTTGGGAATTTTGTTGCTTTGCTGTATTTACCTTGTATTAGTGGGATTCTTTTGTCAAAATTTGTAAGTTACACCAAATAAACATTTTTATTATTATTATTATTATTATTATTATTATACAGGGTCCGAGGCCGCCACACCGACGCGGGCAAGGAGGTGATGGGGTACCATTAGGGTGTCACACTTTCTGTTGTTAATCTCTCCTCCGGGTCTTCTGATAGAAGTTATGGATGGCTTAAGCCAAGGGTGAGTTTTCTTATTTTGCAAGTATTTTAGAGACCAGTTTTTATAGAGCAATGAAATTTGACAGTTTGAGTAAGCAGCTTGAATACTTTGGAATCCTGGTGAAATAGGTTCTTGTAACAGCCGCTAAAACAAATGGTAGAAGCGGATTATGCATTTATATATGCCTAATTTGTGAAAACATATTTTGCTAAAGCCCGCATACAGATTTCGCAGATCTGTTTTTGATCTGGCTACTAAGATAAATTTGCCGAGAAATATTCACTGACTTCCTTACAAATGGCTCGTTCGAAACTATTATTTATTCTGGCATTTACAAGTTATTACCAGCCTCTATATGTAGGCTGCAATAGAAATCTCCCAGTCAGACAGTAGCGGCACCATTCACTCTTGGGACAAAAAATAACGGTGCTGTGCCTAAGGTGACGTAAGGACACACTAAAAAAGCCTACACAGAACATTACTGATTCCCCTAACTCGCCCCTTGGAAATAAAATGAAAACATTTTGAAAATCAAGTTTAGTATTCAAGGAAGCAACTTTTCAGTAAGACCCTCGCGCTCTATATTGCAATATTGAGTTCAATACAATAAGAAATGCATCCGCACCATTTCTTCACGGAATATTTTGTCCAAAATTTGATTTGCGTTTTCAAAATTGAGTATTTATTAAACAGAAAGTAGTATAGGGCTGCTATCCACATCTGAAATCGCATGTGATTCCACGAATTTTAGGGTACAGCATGTACGACTATGCCTGGAGGATGACGGTTCTATCGTAACCATCATGTGAGACTGCAACGCTGGGAACATGATCTGATTTGAGGAACTGGAAGCGATGAAAGATGAAATAGATCCCAAGAAAACCAATTTCAGAAATCCTAAAACCTATTCCGCAAGAAGTATACGGAGTGTTTTCAAAGATCAGTCAGTTTTTTAACAGGAGGTAGCACTAATCAAACCTCCAGGCATAGTCTGCATCGGGAGTCCACAACCAACCCCAACTTATTTAGGTGTTTTCTGAGACCATAGTTGTTGGTTTACACAGCTGTTAAAATTGTCATGTATAACCTGGAGAATTTGAGCCATGGTTTGCATCCTTGAGCTAATGGGTCAATAATTGTTGAGCCGGCATGTCTGTGGTCAGGTATTCTGCTCCAGATTTCATGGACCTTTTCGTCCAGCCATCTGTTGTTCTCCCACCCTGCTGCCTCTAGAAAGATGCCACAGGTTCTTTCAGGTTCAAAACGCCTCTTGGAACCCCCTCGCACCAATGAGTCAGCCCCCTCATTAACTTCTATTTTTGAGTGGCCCAGAAACCTGATGAGCTGCAGCTTGTAGCAAGCACTATTCCAGTTTAGCAAGTGGGATCTGACACTCCTGCACAAGCAGTTGTTTTAAGTCAAGGCCTTCAAGGCAGCTTGGCTATCCAATAGGATCTTAATTGATCGGTGAACCTACACTTACTTAAGTATGATCTTTGTACTGTGATCAGAGGTGAAAATTTCTGCTTGAAAGACAGCCGCAAAATTACCCAGGCTGATGGATTCAACATTAGCAATGCTGCAACGACTGACTCCCTCTTTCACTCCTTTGGTGGTAATGGAGCTATCTGTGAACCAACACGAACCTTCAAGCATTGGGGTCTACTGGCAGTCCCAGAGGGAGCGTATAGCCTTGTGAATCACCCCTCTAGGTGTGAATTCCATTTAAGCTTCCTATCTCGAATGACACCCAGATATCTAGACTCATCCCGTTTACTATTCTGACTTCTTCCATACCAGGGGTGCATTGTAGTTCAAGGGATGGAGCTTCAACGAAACGTGAAACAGTATTCGAAATGAAAATCAATAGGCAATGTGGAGCTCCAAGCCACGAGCCAATAACTCACAGTTTCACAACTTCCGAAATGCTTTTAATTTTTCCGAAATTAGTTTTACTTTTTCCGAAATTGGTCTTACATCTTCCGATGTTGAAGTTGAAATGGTATATAGTTGATTCCTAATCGTGAAACATGGAAACATGAGACCCCCAAATTATTTCTTTCGAGAGTATGGCAGGTAACGTACAGGAGCGGGAGGCGAATGCCGGTGATGTTATAACACTCAAACATTACAACCAATTGATGGAGCACATGAGTACTATGACAGCTAGCCTAGCTAGGGTGGAGAAGAGGCAGGAGGACATATGTTCTAGACTGGACATGTGTTTTGCAACTCTCAACGTCCATTCTGAAACACTTATCATGGGTCGTCCATTCAAAAATGTAGCTCAAATATATCTGCTATACAGAGGGCTAACTCTTCCTTCGAACGTGATATTTTGGCCATAACGACCAAAATAGATGCCACAGAGAAAATTTTGTCTCATATTAAAACTGAAAATGTCGATAATTCTATGCCATAGATTCTGGAGAGAGTAAAACGCTCCTCCAAATTAATAATAATAAATGTCCCAGAGGCCAGCGAAGATAACGATAAAAATACGGCTGCTGAAATTATTGAACATGTTTCTCCCACTGCTAGTCAATCTATCATTAATATCACCAGGTTGCCTTCCAAGGACAAAACCAAACCACGCTGGATGAAACTCTCATTCTCGAACTCTGACGTAGTAACTAATGTACTGAGAAATAGGTCTACACTTCGTGGTCATCCCAAGTATCGTACAATTAGAATTCAGGACGACAAAACTAGGGAGCAGGTTGCTTCTCTGAACGCGGTCAGGGATGCGCTGAGGAGGAGACAGGAGGATGGAGAAACGAATATTACAATAAAGTATGTCAGGGGGAATCCATCCATTGTAGCATCAACCCAACCTAAGAATATTGAAAGTGCAAAAAACTAGTTAGACTCCAATCTTGGCCTATCATGTATAGTAATATGCAATCCATGTCCTCTAAATGGCATTCGTGGGAACTCACAATCCGTACTTGATATTCATTTCGGAATCTTGGCTTCAACCCTCAATCCCCGATTCCCTTTTCGCCATCGCAGGTTATGAGCTGTTTCGTGATGATAATCTGGAGACTCTCGGACATCGAGGAGTGTATATTTATGTTAACTCTCGTATTACCAGCTCTTTCAGGGTTGATGTATCACACCAGGAATGGTCCGGTATTGACAACCTCTTCCTAAAGATTCACAACCGAGAATTAGCCGACAAATACTGCATTGCATTTCTGGTGGACTCTTCTACTCAATGTAATAATATGTTGATCACTGGGGACTTCAACTGTCCTGATTCAGATGGCCTCTAACAACAATGCCATCGTGTAATTCACCGTCTTTTCCGTATGCTGAAATGGTTGGTTCTTCTGCAATTGAACAGCTGGTACTTAAACCCACACGATATCGTGAAGGACAAACACCATCGGTGTTGGATCTCTTGTTCACAACTGATGCCAATATAGTATCAGAAGTCAACTATCTTCCACCATTTGGCAAGTCGGACCACGTAACTTTGACCACAGAAATACAGCTGCGACCGTGTGTTGCGAGTGGGAGGAGCCTGAGTTATTCAGGGTGATTGACTACAACAAAATAACTTCTGTAATCATGTCTAAGAATTGGGAATGTCTGCTAGTTGGCCAGGATTTGGATTCGATGTGGTCGACATTTCTAAGTGTTGTTGAGGAGGCTGTCTCCAACAATACTCGCACGAAGCTCTCCAGAGTCAATCCAACTAGACCTCGGATCAACGCTTATATACTCAGACTGGTGAAACTTAAGAAGTCGATGTGGCACAGATACCTACGTTCGAGATCAAATTCCGATTATCAGAATCACAGGAGTTTCTCCAATTTCGTTGATCATAGGATTAAGCTTGCGAAAACAAACTTCCAGAATAGATTAGCCTCTTCTAGAAACCCAAAAAAGCTTTTGAAATATGTCAGATCATCTCTCAATTCAAGAGTTGGCGTTCCCTCCATCAGAAACTCCAATGAACAACTATGTGAGAGTGCGGAGGAGTCTGCGAATGTCCTTGCGGAGACTTTTGCATCCGCCTTTATCGCTGAGCCCCCCGGAGATGTCCCATCTCCACTAACACCACGTGAAACTGAGGATATAAGCAACATCATTATCACTAGAGAAATAGTTGAGAGATATCTCGCCAGAATCCAACTCAATACCTCCCCAGGAAAGGATGGCATCACATCGAACCTTTTACACCGTTGCGCTGGGGCATTCGTTCCTCCTCTGTACATTATTTTCATGAAATCCATATCGACAGCCTCCCTTCCATCTGATTGGTTGTCCTCAACTGTTACCCCAATATTTAAACGAGGGGATAAGTTTTCCGCTCACAACTACCGACCTATTAATTTGGTCTCATTGGTAGCAAAGGTCTTGGAAAGAATAATCTGTGACCAGGTCGTTGAGTTCTCACTTACAAATGGCATTCTTCCGAGGCAGCAGCATCGTTTTGTTCCCGGTCGCTCGACGAAACAAACCTGCTATCTTGTTTATCCGACTGGACCAAGGCTTGGGACCGTGGGGATCCCGTGGACGTAGTGTACCTTGATTTTGCCCGAGCTTTCGACCGAGTGCCTCATGATAGACTTCTCAAGAAACTGGAACATCTGGGCATTAGAGGTGGCTTGTTGAGATGGATCGGCGCCTTCCTCGCTAATAGAATTTTTCGTCACCTCTGGTGCACCACAGGGTTCCGTACTGGGGCCAATACTATTCCTGCTCTACACGTCTGATCTACCACGACTACTTAAATCTACAACTGTCCTTTTCGCTGATGACGCCAAATTGTATAACAACCCCATATCTAACTCAGACACTCTGCAGAATGATCTTGATACATTGAATGATTGGTGCTTGGATTGGATGCTGCCGCTTAATACGGTAAGGTGCACTTTGTTGCATATTGATAGGCATAACCCCAACCGGAACTATACCATCAATGGTCAGCCTTTACGTACGGTTACAAGCCAGAGGGATCTAGGGATTACAGTTTCGAATGACCTAACTTGGACGAATCATATAAGTAACATTACCTCCAAATCGAGACAAGTTGCCTTTCTTCTCTTCAAGTGCTTCAAGGGGTGTGATGCCAGAACTTTCAACCTACTCTACCGATACTATGTGCGTCCAATCATAGAATATGCTGGCCCTGCATGGTTTCCTTCCTTCCGTTCTGACGGGAACCGATTGGAGCTGCTCCAGAGATGGGTTACCAGACTCCCCTATGGTCCGGTGCGACCGTCTTATGATGAGAGACTAAGAATATTCAACTTGCCAACGTTTGAGGACAGGAGATTGCGAGGAGATCTGATATTCACTTTTAGAGCCATTCATGGACATTTTGGGGAGCACATGAGGGGTCTGTTCACGCTGAATCGGAACCACCTTCGTGGCCACTCGTCCAAGCTCAGTAGGGAGACTTTTCGAACATCCCAACGACAGCGGTTTTTACCCAATAGAGTGTTTCATCATTGGAATCGTTTGCCTGATAACATAGTCGACGCTACTAGTACCAACGCCTTCAAGAATGCCTATGATCGACTATAATTATGTTTTATTTCATTTTGCTTGTTTATCCTGTGGATGTAGCTATTTATCATTTATTCACATCAATCAACTTTTTTCTTTATGTAAATTGAGTATATATAGGTTCATTCCTCTACTCTTATTGTATTAATAATAATAATAGCTAAGTAACCTCTTGAATCTGGTTTTATCTAAAATGAAATATGGAAGAAGAAAATCGTCCTCGGAGTGACCTCTATAGTGTCAGTAGGTACCTCGTCTTCAAGTTTCATTAGAGTTATTAATCATGCATACAGCTTTACAATAACTTTTCAAAGTCACCCAACTCCTATTATGTGGAGTAATGAATATTCATAGAACTACAACAGGCTTTCAATCCGCATCCTAAACCAATTCATTTCGCTCTGGCCAACTCCATGCAGTTAGATTAGAATTGAAAGTTATTAGCGTCGATTTTATCGCGTTCTGTGGGATAAAATAGGACTAGACGAATGGCCTGTTTGTACTAGATTCCTTTCGAATCAGCGGAATTTTTCGGTGAGGTATGGATGTTTACCAATCGAATTTGTGTTATCTGGTCCATTTTTCACGATGAAATCTGCGATTTGATATTTTTTTCAACGAAGCATGCTTCTGCAGTTCTCAGCGATTTGGTAAATTGGAATTTGAGTCGGTTCGGAAAAGAATCAGTCCCTAGAAATATGTAGGAATAAATTCAATTTTGATTCCTTTCGGAATGTTCACTGAACATATCTAGTCAGTTCAAAAACTGACATTGAGTAATGAATTTTCTATCATGATGAGTTAAATTCTGCTGTTTTCTGCACCTGGATAAAGGTTTTTGATGAATTATATGTTGCGAGAATCGTATTTTTTAGCCTTCCTCGACTACGGCTAGACTCAAAAAGAATTAATAAATTATGATATGTCTGTATAATATCACAATAAAGATCAATGTTTTCACGTTCTTTAGTAAACTTAACAATATGCGAAGAATAGATCGCAGTGACAACGAAACTAGCCATATGCTGCGATCTGTTAGGACAAATTAGTTGGAAAAGCACTGTGGCCAGGAAATTTGGCGTGCTGTTCAAATTTATAGCCAGAGCAGTTACCCACCCAACTACTGAACTCGCCATATTTTCAAGAATATGAATCTGAGTGTAAAAACAAATTCAAGAAAAACTGGATCACTTTTTGGCCGAGAATGGTCTCAAACGATTTGGTTCGACTCAAATACATACATTCATTGTTGGGTCGAAAATAAACGGTGATCTGTTTGTGGTGGCGTGAGGAAACAAATCATAAAATTGTGCCATGAGATAAAAAACACCCGACATTGAAATTCATGAAATAACTAATAATATACGGAATTATACACGTTTTACGTAATTTCATTGAAAGATCGACTCAAATTCAGTAGACATACTAAAAGCGAAAAAGAGACAATTTTGGTTACGGGAGTACAGATATAATGTAAAAGCACGGTATTCAACCATTGTCATTACTTATTTTCGATATGTTTTCACATTTTTCTGATTTCATGAAATTCTCATAATATTACGTATATTACTCGACGATGAGTTCGACGTTTTTGGCGCTCTAGTTCCTCGGACTGAGTGCTTATCAATTTGCCCAAATGTCTGTAATTTTCGAATATTTCGATGAAAATGGTCTTAAACGATTTGGTTCGACTCACTGATAAAGAATCCGTGGTCGAAATTCATTCTGTCCGGCCGTCCGGCCAGCCGTAGGCACAATAACTCTCGAACGGAATGAGCTAAACAGTTGAAATTTTCAGAGTAGGTTTGGGGGATAAATATCTCGGCCAAGTTCGTTACTGGGCAAAATCGGATAGATGGTTTCGGAGTAACAAAAAAAATTTGTTTTTTACAGAACTAATTCCAAATTAAATTTTTTCAATAAGCAGTTTTACGATAAGAATCCAATGATATCATTTTTAACTATAACGAACTAATACTTTCGGAGATATGATTTTTCAAAATTTCAATGATAAATCGTATTTCACAGGTATAATTATTCTATGTATGAATTGTCATAATGTCAACTCATTTTCCTGAGACATGTCATTATCTAATCAATCGAAGAATTGTGAGCGAAGTGAGAAAAATCTCAGTTGTTTGCTCCGAAATTAGTTTTTCTCAGAAAAGTCTTATTTCAATAAGCAGTTTTACGATAAGAATCCAATAATATCATTTTTAACTCTAACAATCTAATACTTTCGGAGATATGATTTTTCAGAATTTCAATGATAAATCGTATTTCACAGATATAATTATTCTATGTATGAATTGTCCTGATGTCAACTCATTTTCCTGAGACATGTCATTATCTAATCAATCGAAGAATTGTGAGCGAAGTGAGAAAAATCTCAGTTGTTTGCTCCGAAATTAGTTTTTCTCAGAAAAGTCTTACATTTCGGAACAGAACATGAAGTAAGAGATCTGAGAGTAGTGAGACTGCTTTTCATCCATAGACATAGAATGCAAATAGAATGTAAATTTTGAAAGCATAATTCTGCAGTTCGAGAGAGGAGAAAATTTGGTGAACGTAGATCAGGAAATTTTTGATCGATTACAAGGTAATTTTTCATTATTACTCTTCTTTGATACATCTTTTATGAAATATCTACTATTTGTAGGTACTTTAAACCTGTTTTGGGCAATTGTCATACGAAACTTGTTGGCGCTCTAGTTCCTCGGAACTGAGTGCTTATCAATTTGCCCAAATGTCTGTAATTTTCGAATTTTTCGATGAAAATGGTCTTAAACGATTTGGTTCGACTCACTGATCAAGAATCCGAGGTCGAAATCGATTCTGTCCGGCCGGCCGGCTGTAGGCACGATAACTCTCGAACGAAAGGAGTTAGCGGATTGAAATTTGCAAGGTGGGTTTGGAGCGTAAATATCTCGGACGAGCTCGTTAATGGGAGAAATCCATTAAGCGTTTTCGGAGTTATGGCCGATTTTAGTAAAAATATTTTTTATCAATATTTCCGAAATCGATCACCTGATCTATCTAAAATTTAGCATCAAATTGTAGAATCATGACCTTTATACGCATGTGAAGTTTTGTATTGACCCGATTACCGCAAAGTGTAAAAAAAAATTTTGAAAATTTAAAAGAAGTTTTTCTACAATAACTCTCGAACGGAATGAGCTAGGTAGTTGAAATTGTCAGAGTAGGTTGGGGGGATGAATATCTCGGTTGAATTCGTTATTGGACAAAATTGGCCAGATTTAATTCGATTTCTTCCATGGTGCAGTTCTCATTCTCAGATTGCTCATTTAATCTTGATAAATAAACTATTATTTGAATTGAATTTCCTTTATGATGCAGTTCTATCATAATTGTCATAATTATCACATTGATATAATTCCCAACTCTGAGAAACCAATACTTTTGGAGATATAATTTGTCTGTTTGAACTATGGCGCCAGCAAGCTCCTGTCCACAGGGCTTGAACCCATTTTTTTTATCCCTCATCTTCCCGAACCAAATGGCTGATTTTTTTGTTGCTAATGGACAAAATTACCGCTACTGGTCTACCGAAAATCGTCACTGATGAGTGAGGAACACACGCAATTACCTCAAAGGTTAATGGGCAGGAAATTTTCGAAACCATACCATAGGTTCCTCTTTATTGAGGGCAATTTGAAGTCGTTCCAACTTTGGCAAATTTATATCCTGATCAAGGAAATCCTCAAGCTCCACGGAATACGATATGGTTCCGACAGGATTGAGAACCACCAGGGTTGTGTTCGAATATTAACTCCGTAGAGTAATATTCACTTCAATGCGTCCGAAAACTGAAAGGTTGGGTAAATTTTACTCCATGACTGTCGTTCGAAATGTCAGAGTATTCGGCTCCGAGTTCATTTTACTCCTGTCAAAATTGACGTAACTCATGGGACGGAAAATCTAGTATCTTTCAACCCAGATTACCAACACAATGTCCGGCAGTACCTCGACGGAATATTTCCAAATAGGTGGTTAGGAAGGCGAGGAACGATCGAATGGCCAGCGCGATCCCCTGATTTTCGAGCATTGTGTACAAAACTAAACCCCTTGTTTTGAATGACCTAAAAGATCGAATAACCCTTGCGATTAGGTCGATCACTTCTGTGATGTTGAGTTATGTTGGATGAAATTTTTAATTGAGGTTAGGATGTTGCCAAGGCGTTCGCGGTGAATACTTGGAACTTGGATGTTTTGAATGACCTAAAAGATCGAATAACGCTTGCGATTAGGTCGATCACTTCTGTGATGTTGAGTTATGTTGGATGAAATTTTTAATTGAGGTTAGGATGTTGCCAAGGCGTTCGTGGTGAATACTTGGAACATATATGTACATTAACATACATAAATTCTAGCTACATTTTGAATTACATTTAAGTTTTTGATATTGTACCAGATTTCGTTATTCACCTGATTTTATTTTTTCTAATTTGAGTTATGCAATAAACATTAAATGATACCATTTCTGAATAGAGAATGACGAGATATTTCAAACGATGTCTCACACTTCCTGTTTGGAAAATTGGGTGTAGTGTTCACATTTTTACGAAGAATTTAAAATTCGAAATGATGTGGGATTTTCCAGGAATATGTACAGTTACCAAGATAATGAATTTATTCCAGTTGGCTTCTCCACACTGAATGCAATTTTTCCAAAAGTCGCCACTATAACCTAAGCGACATTTCAACCATCCCCTTTCCCCCATGACCTTAAAATCCCCTCTTTTTCCAGCATTTTATCTCAAGACGTCCCTGCAGTTACACAAATGTTCCCTAATTGAAATTCTAAACGTCCGTTGCCTGATACTGAACTTGCCCAACGCTGCTCGGTTTCCAGTATCTCTTCGATAACTCCTACAATATTGATCGGATCGTGTTCAAATTTGGAATTTGACTTTAGAATCAGGATTTGAAGGTTCTCCGAAATTTCAGTAATATCGTACAGATAGTTTTTGAGATACCTACATAATATTTTTGTGCGCCTGTTTACTAATTTTCAAAAAATTTTTGATTAGATCTTCACGAAGTTCCTTGTAAATATTTCTGTTGGCATTCTACAACAAATTTCCGAGTTTCAATTATATCGATTGTGTATTGTCTACCAACTCTTTTCGTTCGAAAGTTATCGTGGCAACAGCCAGCTGGCCGGCGTCTGGGCAAAATGATAGCACGCCGTCCCCTGAAACCTGCACGGAAAAACTTAAGCTGTTCTCGCTGATAGCAGGCAATCCAACAATCGAGCAGGACAACGACTGTTCGTCCACTAGTTTTTGTATAATAGTGTATTCTAAAACAAGTTGCAGAATGGGCTGCTATTCGAATAATAATGCAAAATTAGTGTTCGAATTGCCTTCTGCAACAAGTATTAGATGATATTTTCTCTATTTTGGTCAAGTTTTGCAGAAAAGTGTCAATCAAAAATTTCGATTATACATCCTAGTGACTTTTGTATTGTATCATGGCAGTTGGTGTGACTGTTACGAAAATTGACAGATTACGGAAGTTGAATTTGAATAGTACGTAGGGCATGGAGATCAGAATTAGAAACTAGCAAGAAGGAAATCCTTGGTACCTTATTTTTTAATGAAAATAAAACGTTTACTCTCAACAATTATTTCAATATGACTATATTCATGCCTATTTATAATATATTGATTTATATTGATGATTGAGGTGTATTGAAATTTGATAGGATAGAGTGTCAGTACTAACTACCACAAAACGAACAATATAACTAGAAACAATGCGGGAATGAGTTCATTACTACATTGTGTTTAGTGATGTAATGAACTCATTACAATACTGAAACAGAGAAACTACCCTTAAAAGATGACATCACTAAAATTATTCATTCATATTTCGAATCATTCCAGCTAGCAAGTCCGAATAAATGTGATATATTATCATGAAATATTTCCCAGAGCTATAAAACAATCAAAGAAAATCCAAATTTTTTCAATCAAGTCTGGTATAATTCTTCTCCGCATCGATGGATTCCATCTCAACTTTCCCCCTTCCGGAAGTGTTTTCACCATTCCGTATCCGAGATTTATGGGACTATGGATGTCGTTGACGTTACATGTTTGAAATAGTAATGAATGAATTTGCGGAGAATTCCTTCGTTAGAAGTTTTCCAATTTGTCCATTCTACTTTCCTCGAAGAAAACAGTAGAACCTTATGCAATCTAAAGAATGGAGTTTCCTGCCGGATCGACTCACCCAACAGTTGCGAAAGAGATGATATTCGTTTGAAGGTTTAATTAAAACTCCTCTTCCCCGAATCGCTTCTTTTGCATAAATTTTTTCTTGTGTATCTATGTTTCTTCGCCAACAAATAATAACAGAATTTAACAAGCTGAATAAGTTTCGAATAATTTTTTTCGGGTTGTTTTTCACAACTCGAAGTGTAATTCTGTGAACCATTAAAAGCTTATTGATCTCGGGAATTCGAATATTTCCATTAATTATCAACAGAGTGGTCCGTGAATAACTGTACATAGTATGATGGTGAATAGATGGTACGTAGGAAAGCCAGAAAACAAAAGTTAAATATTGGCTTATGCTCTTAGTTTCTGAGATATATGTAGTCCATTGAAATGTTACATTTGGGGTTGAATTTGTCAGAGAACGCAATTTTATTTTGTAGATGTCACGGGGGTCTGTTCAAAGTTAAATACAAGTACGAAATATAGGTCTCATTGTGTGACAATTTTGGTTGGAAAGACGATTATCTACAACTCTTGTACAACCAAAAATAAAAAACTTATAAGTGGATTATCAATAATTGTATCTACTAAGAAAATAATTAAGGAATGAATTTACCATGGTAAATTCGATTAAGAGTGTCCAATACAGGAGAATGAACAATAGAACTTACTCACGAAATCTTCACGTCAGTGCTTGAACCATTTTTTTTTTCATAATTTTTCAAAAATTCTCTAGGCATATGATTCTCACAAAAGCTTACTCACGGCTTTATGTCGATATTCTATAGCTAGCTACCAAGCTTCAATTTGATCGAGTCTATATTTTTTGAGTTGCCGACGAAATAATATTCCTGGTGGGTATAGCTCTGAAACCGTTGGAGCGATTGTGCCCAAAAACGAACTTAACACTTCCATTCGGATGCGCAACCCACCCCGAAAATTGCAAGTCACTATCTCCTTTCGTTCGAGTTATCGAGGTCACCCACCCAGCTACTGGACTCACACAAGGCAGCTCGGATCTCCGATACTATAAATAGATCTGATCGTGTTCAAACTTGGAACTTGGCAATAGAGTTGTGAGAACCTAACTTTGCTCTCCATAATTTCAGCGGTGTCGGAAGAAGAGTTTCTGATATATGGATTTTTTTTCGATGCTTTTCAATGATTTTTGGAAATTTTCTAGTGATACGATTCTCACGAAATTGTGCATGAATTTTTGCTTCGGGATTTTACAACTAACTACCACGTTTGAATTGAATGGGTTCTGTATTTATTGAGGAAATAACAACCAGATTCAGATGGGTGTAACCACAAAACCGTTTAGCCGATTATGCCCAACAACAAGCTCAAATGTCAGATCCAGATGCACAACCGAACCTGAAATTTCTAAGTCGCTATCTCTTTCCGTTTTTTAAATTTTTCTAGCGATACGATTTCCACAAAATTTCACAAATGTCTTAAGGCACGCATCCTACAAAACCATTAGGCCGATTATGCCCATAAACGAACTTGTGCCGTCGTATTAGGATGTGCCACCTACCCTGAAACTTTCAAGTCCCTATCTCTTTCTGTTCTCAAGTTATCGTGGTAAGAACCGGACCCTCCGGACGGCCGGACAGAATCAAATTTGTCCTCGAATTCTTCATCAACGAGTCGAACCCAATCGTTTGAGACCATTTTTGGCAGAACATTCGAAAATAGCAGACATTTGGGAAAAATGATAACGCGATGTTCCCCAGAACATAGGCGCGAAAAGAACTGGATTGAATTTTTCGTTAATGATATTTGTTTACTAATGAATTTGAAAACTGCTTTGTAATAAACATTACAAAAATATTGGTTCAAAGCACTGACGCGAAGTCAGGGGACCATGGTAAATTCCATTAAGAGGAGAATGGAAAATAGAACATACACGCAAGAGATCCTGACTTGGCTTCTCACAAAATTTCAGCGAGATCGGACAAATAGTTTCTGATATATGGAATATTTTTCTATGATTTTCGATGATTTTTTAAGATTTTCTAGTGATGTGATCCTCAAAATTTCGCAAGAATTTTTGCATTGGCATTCTACAACTAATTATCATGTTTGAATTTGTTCGGTTCCGTATTTTTCGAGCTATCGAGGAAATAGCAACCGAAATTGGGCTGGGTATAACTCCAGAACAGTTCGGCGGATTACGACTACAGAAAATCTCAATTGTCGCATTAAGATGCACAACCTAACTTGAAAATTCCAAGTCACTATCTCTTTCCATTCTCAGGTTATTGTGACCTATTTAATATTTCTTAATATTTTTTTTAAATTTTCTACTGATACGAATCTCACAAAATTTCACGAACGTCCTTAAGGTTGTATTCCACAACTACTAACCAAGTTTCATTTCCTACGGAGTTGTATCGTTTCAAAACAAACTCATTACTCGGAAACCATTAGGGCCACTATGTCCATTAACGTACTTGTCCGTCATATTGGGAAGCGTCACCGACCCTGAAAATTTCAAGTCACTATCTCTTTCCGTTCTTAAGTTATCGTGGTAACGGACTGCCGGCCGGCAGGACAGAATCAAATTTGAACCAGAATTATTCATCAGGGAGCCGAACCCAATCGTTTGAGACCATTTTCAGCAAAAAATCGAAAATTACAGACATTTGGGAGAAATGATAACGGCTTTACAAATATTTTAGGGTTATTTCTAACACTATTACATGCAGCAGTAATTTTCTCTAATGAATAATGTCTATTTCTAATTCCAACATTAAAAACTTCTGATTTTAAATTACCTCATAAATAGTAGTCTAGGGGGTGTTAAATGAGGGGATCGCGGTGGCCAATTTACTGGAATCCACGGCCACGGAAATGAAAAGTGATGTCCTGCACATCATGCTGAAACCACATCCCACGGGTATTTACATTGCAATAAGACCCATTGAAGTATAGGGCAAAAAACTGTAGTAAACATCAACTGTTAAACGTCCGTATATTAGTCGAGGTCCAATTAAATGAATATTGAGGATTTTACACCATTCATTGACACGAAATCTGTATTATCACAAATACACTCGAAGAACTGAAGTTTGAACTTAAAAACAGTAAAAAAATGAAAGAATACCAACAAAAGAAACGCTAATGACTATACTGGCTAAACAATAGTTTTTCATAATAAAATCCGGGATTAGTATTTATTTTAGCGAACATTGTAAGCTACTAATAAGAATTTATTCTTCAGCTTTTTCTATTTGATGAGAGTATTTCATAACATTTTACTACAAACTAATTAAAGAGAATACGAATATCTATATCTTGCTTTCATAAACATTTTTCATATTAACCCATATTTGATGATACTTTATCCGAAGTTCGATTGAAAACAGTTGCGCCACAGCAGTTTCACATAGGATTCATATATAGTGAATGCTTCAAGGAATATTTAAATTTATAGTTGACCGAATGGCATTATATTGTAAAATTTGGCTAATAATTTTGGAAATTTTTGTGTATTCGGGCAGAGAGATGATTGTTATCTTTAGGAATGAATATCAGCTACTCAAGGGTCTGACAAGGCCTCCATTTCGAACTCGGAAAAACTCACCATCAGTTTTCACACCAAGCTAATCTACATTAAGTGAGGAATCAACTGGAACTACCGAAGAACAACTCGATGATCAACAACCATAATCCAGTTCATTCGCTCCTTGAGTTAGATAACTGTAATCGTAAATGGCAAAAAAGGCTCACTACGAAAATATTATTGATTTTTCACCATTCATAATCAAAATATTATATCGTTCATGAATCCAGATATTTTCAGATACAAAATTCAATCGATTGTATATTAATGCCACATTTATAGCAGTTTTGTTCCCAAATGTACCGTTCGGATTGACTGTTATTCTTATGCCATATTTTAATACTTCTGAGCTAATATTTTTCCCTTTTCTTTCCTCCTTGTTCTGCAACGTGAACTATTCTCAATTAAGATAAGGAAACATTTCCTGGTTCCAAAGGATGACGTTCGTATTTCTGGAGAATCGAATGACAGTTGAAGCAATTTCCTGATGCTCCAATAAAGACGCCATGTTATGTAACCTGTTCCCTACGGTCAACTGTCTAGCAACATTGGGAATCGAATACTATTATCCTTGGGATCTCGAGCCTATACCGAGGGATAAACTGGTTGGATGAGCTGTCACGGATAGCAAATGTGACAGATTAACTTGCTTTCCACTCTATCGAATTATTCATCTTCGAAATCGTCGATCACTATTTAATTATCTTTTGATTTGAACATGATTCTTGCATGTCAAATAAACGATAATTATTGTAATTGATTAAGCTATCAGTTGCCAAATTTCCTGTACTTAGATGACCAAATTAATTTACATAAGTAATGTAGAATCCGGATGATTGATCTATTTGCCTTCGGATAATTATTTCTAGTTAATAAACGATTCATCTTGGGAAAACATTTTCCGTTGAACTAGGTCAGAAATGTTCAAAGTTCACCTATTAAAGTACACAGTATCATTACTTTGTCAACCAAATATACTCAGCCCTAATATCTTAGCCCCATTTTGCTTTACTACTAAAGGAAAATGCATTTACCGAATTGAAACTTTGTGAGATAATAATATACATTTGATATTATGAAGCATGAAGAATTGCATAATACCGAATACCTAGGTATTTCATATTGTATATTTAAAATCCCGCAATTGAAACAAAAAGAGGAAATCACCGACCTGAAGTATATTCACCTCATGCACCCTCACGATATAGCGCATGAACCCTCAAGCCATGTTTTCAGCGTTAACACATGAAAAAATGCATAAGCAATCAACTGAATTCAAATTTTAAAATAAATTAAATAGTGACTTTACTCAGCGGGGATTCGAACGCGGGTTAGCCGGAAGGTAGGCGATGATGCAACCTCTTGGCTATGGAGGTTTTCTAAAGTTAGTTTTACATGGCGAAGAAATTCATGAATTTCTTCGAGAAGTTCTGCATGAAGTGACTTCATGAAGAAATTCTCCGCGTAAAACATCAACTTGACGTGAAGTTACTCCACGAAGAACTTCATGAAGAACATCACGAAATTAGAACTTGTTCTATTTTATCTACAAGTTTCGCGTGAAGTCAGGGGTACCAACATATGTTTCATGCCATAAATTATCGGAAAAGCTGTAAAACATAAACTGGTGGTCGTTGAGGTTGTTGTTTGGAAGTTCTATATGTGTTTTGAGGTAGAAAACGAGTCAAGTTCAAAATCGAGCCACAGCTGCTTCTGTTGTCGTCTGGATATTTGCTAGGTTAGAAGCGTACAGTTGGTATTACCGTTATTTGACATTTATCTTCATGAATTTCTTCGTCCGTGTAAAACGACACACTTCATGAAGAAATTCGTGAATAAATTCATGAGGAACATGGCGAAGAAAAAATCATGAATTTCTTCGCCGTGTAAAACTAACTTAACTAAAGATTTACATCATTTGAAATTATATAGATACTTACTAGTTTAAAATTTTCACAATTGATAAAATGTGAAGCCGATCGATCTGAAATCCGGTACTCGAATGTGAAATGGTGGTTTGAAGGACTTTGCAGAATTTCAACCAAATCAGACAGATTGTTTTCGAAATACAGTGAACTCTTGATAAGTCGAACATCGATAAGTCGAACTCTTAGATAAGTCGAACATTTTTTCCGGTCCCAATTCATGGGTATCTAACCCTGTATACTTTCACCTCAATGAGTCGAACAGACTTCTTGAGAGTAAAGAGTCTAGTAGATGAGTCGAACTGCTGAAAGGGTCCACGAGAGAACCTCCACCTCTATCAGTCGTACTCCTAACCATCATCGCCTCTATGAGTCGAACTGTTTGATCTAACGAATGAAACCGAAAAGAATTCGGCATGCAAACGAATCACTACATTTGGTAGCCATCATATGTATTTTTCAATCGCTTAGTACATTGTTCAATTTATTTTTTATTTGTTTATTGAGCCGTCGTGCGCTGAGAGCGTTTTAGTCATGGATCCGCAAAAACTGAAAATTTTATCAGTAGCAGATGAACTCGAACTCATTCGGGAAGTAGAGAAAGGAGAAGAAAGTAAGACCCTTATCGTTAACAAGTTCGGAATTCCTAAAACCGAATTGTCATCTATCATGAAAAATAAAATTAATATCCTCGCTTCCATCAGAGTTAAAGGAAAATCAGTCCACCGGTAACGTCAGAAATTGCCTCGGCATTCAGATGTTCGCATCTTCCCTAGGCCACGAATATACATCGAGTAGTGGTTGGCTACGTAATTTCAAAAAAAGATACGGAATTTCTGGAAGAACCTCGTTAGGTGAGAGTGCTAGGGTCAATGAAGACACTTGTCATCAACCCTTGTTTCTCATTAACTAATATTGATGTCGTGAATACGCGAGTTTTTCCCTCAATGAGTCGAACTCTCACCTCAATAACTCGAACGTTTGGTGAGACGAACCATAGATAAGTCGAACAGTTTTTTATGGTCCCTGGGAGTTCGACTTATCGAGAGTCCACTGTATAAAATTTTTGAAAATTTTTTTTTCCAGTGAAAAAATCCCCATGAAATTCACCAAAAATTTGCATGTCGGCATTCTACAACTAACTATCAAATTTCAATTCGATCTGATCCGTACTTTTGAGTTACCGAGGAAGCATTATTTCAGATGGGTATAAATCCGAAACCATTTCGCCAAATATGCCCATGAACAAACTTGACCGTCGCATTAAGATGCGCTACCCACTCTCAAAATTTCAAGTCGCTATCTCTTTTCATTAGAAAGTTATCGTGGAAACGCACAGCTGCCTGGCCGCCCAGAAGGAAGCTAATTTGACCTGGAATTTTCCATCAGTGAGTTGAACCTGATCGTTAAAGACTATTTTCAGAAAAAAAACATTCGAACATTGGGCAATATGATAGCACCCTGTTCCCTTGACAAGCTGGTTGTGATTTGAACACTTTAGGGATGCCTTTCCTAATTGGTAACGGATAGTAAAATTCGTCTGTTATCAGAAAGTTTAATCCCTACTAATTATAACACGAAATCTATGAGAAATTAAATCAAAAAACAAATGGTTGAGTTCATAAATTCGTAAAAAGCAATAGGTCATAAACTCAATTATAACAAGTTGGAAAAGCAAATTTATAGACAGAGCAGTCGCCCATCCAGCTACTGAACTCGCATAAAGCTGCAGGACAAAAAATATTATTTTCAATATTTCCAAGCATATAAATCCAGCTGTAATAACAAGCGTCCAAAAAAAAACTGTTGAGTCGAAAATAAACATTGCTGTGTCTGTCGTGGCGTAGGGACACATTCGAATACATACATTTACTGTTTAGTCGAAAATAAACAGTCTATTGTTTGATTGACTTAAGTTCAATAGATATACCATTCAACAAAGTTTTTATTTCGATAGGAATGAAAAAAGAACGAAGAACAATTTCGGCTACAGGAATCGATTCCGGTACCTTCGGATTATGAACCCAGAGCTCTAGGTAGGCACTATAAACGCCCTGCAACGATTTACGATGAAAAAATTGGTTCAAGCCCTGTGGTCAGGAGCTTTTTGAAACAGACAAATTATATCTCCGAAAGTATCGGTTTCTCAGAGTTGGGAATTATATCAATGGATTCCTATAATTGAACTGCATCATGAAAGAAATTTAATTCAAAATAAGTGTCGTTTAAAAAAATGCAAAAAAATTATCTTAAAAAAAAGAGCAATCTACAATGCTTTAATGCTTCAAACATTTTTATTATATTCATTTATCAAGATTAAATGTGCAATCTGTAATGATTCAACCTCGTGGAATGGGTTGTTGCAACTTACACTCGGTGCATAGTTTTCACAACTCGAAATACCTACCTAAGGAAAGTATCATCGAAATGTCTAGAGTAAGGCTGGAGACAATCATAGCAGATTGTTCATTTATTCCTGATATTTGAGTAGGTAGTGGATTACGAAAAATTATTAAAATAGTTCAAAATATATTAATAAAATACTATCCTCTTTTCATAGTTCAAAATTTAATAGTTCATACCATTAACACATTCTTTTCTGTATTATGAACCTTAACTGAAGAAAAAATGTTTGATACACAAATGTAGATCCATATTTCAGTATTTTTTTGCTAGCGACATTATGAAAATACTGTATATAGGAGCATGTCTCAGTACTTAAGGAAGTAAAAGGTAATATCAAGCTCAGTGGTCAACGAACAGTAATTTCCTTTGATGATTCAATTATTTTCTTCTTTCCTATTGCCTCCATAAACTACATCAAAACAGTCTTGTATATATTCACAAATTCAAGAATCGAATACTTGCTTTCTGAGAGAAAATATTTTCAAACTACGAATTGACAATCTCTAATAGCTATTATAGATGACATTTATGAATAGTGAACACAGACAGATCATCTGTTCATATTCTGTGAATACATAGAACTTACGAAGTATTATTGAAACTTTGAAACATCCGAATCTCCGAAAGTATCAGCTTGTTAGAGTTAAATATGATAACAATGGATTTTCATGATGAAACTGCATCTTAAAAAAATTTGAATTCAAAAGTTGTAATGTAAAAAAAAATATTTTTTTTCGTTACTCCGAAACTATTTGACCGATTTCGCCCAATAAGGAGCCTAGCCGAGATATTTATCCTTCAAACCTACTCTGAAAATTTGTCTGGCTCATTCCGATCCAGAGTTATCGTGTTAACGGCCGGTCGGACGGCCTGACGGCGGCCGGACAGAATCGATTTCGACCACGGATTCTTGATCAGTGAGTCAAACCAAATCGTTCAAGATCATTTTCAGCCAAAAATTCGAAAATTACAGACATTTGGGCAAATTGATAAGCACTCTGTTCCGAGTAACAAGAGCGCCAAAAAGGGACTTGAACGAATGTTAATTAGTTATTTTTAATATGTTATCACAATTTCCTAATTTCATGCAATTATCATAATACTACGTATTATTCGACGGTTTTTGTTCCACATCTTCACTTTTTGCTATGTTTCCCGTTCAAAAACAGTCCAAATTCGCAATATCTTCACCATTATAAATCCCATCGGGTTCAAATCTAGATCTCCACTGTAAAATAAGGTTTTAAAGATTCTCTAAAAATTCTAGCGATATTTGATGGATAGTTTCTGAAATCTTTTTAAATATATTTTTTTTAATATTCCAGAGTTTCGGACCTCACAAAATTTTGCATAATTCTTGATGTCTTGATGATTTTCATGATTCATGATATCATATGATTCGATCATATCAGTATTTTCGAATTATTGGTAAAACAAAATTTCAGATGGCTTTAACTCCGAAACGAATTGTGGAGTTTCCTCATGAAAAAACCTAACCGCTGCATTTGGACTCCAAACTTACTCTGAAGTTTTCAACTCTCAGATTCAAGTTTGACCTCGGATTCTTGATCAGTGAGTCGAAACTAATCGTTTGAGACCATCCTCGGCGAGTTGATTGTCACTCTGTTCGCTAAAAAACATGAGCAATGTTGAGGTCCTTGGTCCTAGCAACTGGTCCTCTAGTTTTTTTATATCCTCCACCAAATGAAGTTTTACATCTAGGTAGAATGCCTTTATCCTTCCACCAGAAACACGATGGATTTAATCGGTAAATATCAATGATATTTCTTCAAACTAAATCATCTGCAAAACCGATAAATTTGTTCATATAAAACTGAATATTTAGGCATTGTCATAAATAAACGTATTCATCAGCCTTAGTCAAAAAATACATTTATGTGCAAAAGCAGCTCCACCAACGCAAAAAGTCTTCGTGATTTCCGAACTTCAAAAAATTAAACGTCACATTTATTGGAATACTCGATTCCACAACCAAAGTGTTGAATCTAAACGAGGGCATACACGAAATAAAAGAACTCTGTAATCTTTCAGGCATATAAAACGAGTTCTTAAATTAGGCATCCGAAAGAAGATTTACGTTGAACTGACAGCCAGAAAATAATATAAAAAGTTGAAGTTTTTATGAATGGCATAGCCACACAAAATGGCCGCATAAGCTTCCCTTTTTAGCATTGGATTAATGAGTCAGGATATTTTGACAAATTCTACTCCTCAAATACAGACATCAGAATTCCGGTTGTTTCAATTTAACTCACCATCCTATCAACGTTAAATAAAACAAAACTAACAGGAAACACCTAGTAGTAATTAATTTGGAAACACAGAAATACTCGGAATTTTCTAGCTTGGCGCGCTATACTTGCTTTTCCAGCCATTCCTTCCAGAATAAAAGGAGTCGTCCAATTCACTTCATTATATAACCGCGGCCTTGTCACTTTCACGACAGTTCATTGAAATAATGCCTACATATTTAACTTAAAGTCAAAGTGACTGATGAGCGATTCATATGGAAATATTATACTAACTTTAGACTAGAAAACTGAATATGAATTAAGGGAGGTTAAGGGAAAAACTTTGAAAGGGAAATGATTCTGATTCTCCAAATGAAATATATATATTTTTGCCCGTATGTTCTGGGGAACATCGCGTAATAGTTTTGCCCAAATGTCTGTAATTTTCGATTTTTTTGACGAGAATGGTCTCAAACGACTAGGTTAGGTTAGGTTAGGTTCAACTCACTGATGAAGAATTTGAGGTCAAATTTGATTCTGTCCGGCCGTCCGGCCGTTGCCACGATACTTTGAGAAAGAAAAGAGAGAGCTACTTCAAATTTTCGGGGTAGGTGGCGCATCCTAATACGACGGACAAATTCGTTAATGGGCATAATCGGTCCAACGGTTTCAGAGTGATAATTTTGTCATCAACCAATGCAGATCCGATCGAATTGATACTTGGTAGCAAGTTGTAGAATACAAATACGAAGATGTTTGTGAAATTTCGTGAGAATCGTGTCGCTAGATATTTAAAAAAAAATTATTAAGAAATATTATTTACGTCACGATAACCCAAGGAAGGAAAGAGAAAGCGACTTGCAATGTTTAGGGTAGGTTGTGCATCTGAATGCGAAATTTGTGTTTATTAATAGGTATACTCAGCTAAACGTTTTCGGAGTTATACCCATCTGAAATTTGGTTTTTATTTCCTTAATACCACGAAAAAATGATGCCCCCAGGGGTGAAGAGCTTACAGGCAAATTCACAACACTCCAAGGCAGGATCATACCTCCTTGGGAAGTGTATCCATAGTGAAGGACTGGATATAGCCTTCATTCAGGAACCATGGCTGGCGGGCACAAGCGTTTGTGGGCTTAGTAACCTGCCAGGCAAGATAATTTACAATTGCCCTGGGGTCGAACCCAGAGCCTGTATATTTATCAACAACAGGATTGAGAATTTCATCCTGACTAAATTCTGCACAAGGGACGTGACAACAGTCCGTGTGAATGTTCCGGTGGACTGTGGCAGACTAGAGATAGTGGACTGCTCAGCCTACTTTCCGGGCGATTCGATAGAATGTCCACCTGTAGTGGTCCGCCAGCTGGTGGACCACTGCAGTAGGAAAAACTACCACCTATTGGTGGCATGTGACGCAAATGCGCACCACACGGTGCGCCGTCTCCTCATGAAATGGAAATTGAAGGAAACTCAAAATTATGAATTTTGCGACGATATCTGATTATAAATTTCCCGACGATATATTAAGAATTGAATTAACTCTGTGGCGAGGATCTATGGGTATATCCAAGTGCATAATACTAAATAATACTACTAATAATAATAATATTTATTTAATCAACTAGTTTATTAATTATAGCGATTAAGGGTCGAGATATTTTAACACGTGAGCGGAGCGAGCGTGTTAATGTTCGAGACCATTAATCGCTAGATTAATAAACGAGTTGATTACAAGATTTTTCTGTCGACCTCATTATGAATTCGAAATAAACTATTTATTCAAATATATTTTATTTCTCACAATATAAAATTTAACAATGAAAATCCGACTCCGACTCCGACTCCGACTCCGACTCCGACTCCGACTCCGACTCCGACTCCGACTCCGACTCCGACTCCGACTCCGACTCCGACTCCGACTCCGACTCCAACTCCAACTCCACCAATAATTTGACAGATCGAATATGTTTGGATTTGTTTCATTATTTCTTTTCTCTTTGGAATAACAATGGAACCAGAGATAAATACGCGACTATTCTGTGATTGAAGAGTGAGAGTCACAGGCCTCATACATAAAAATGAAATATCAGTCGAGTTGTGACGTTACTCATATTATTTCTGAATACTCTATGTTCGGTTGTCCATGACAATCATGCATTAAAATAGAAAGAAATCGTGCATTAAAATGGGTTATTAATGCATGATTTTGTGAACGTTAAACAGAGCTTTTATTGGGAGGTCGACGGAAAAATATATGAATGGCGTTGGCATAGAATAAACGAATACAGCCGCCCCCTACAATTCGAGGTTAATGTACATCTGATTTTAAACTCTAATTTTCCAAACGGTTGTACTTACTGCGGTTATTACTATTACACTCTCAAAAATAATCAATACTTTCAGTAATCGTATTCATAGAAAAGATGCTTTCTCTTTTGCCTCTAGGGTGTATCTTGGAACCGCTTTCATATTCAGTTTAAAAACATGGTGTTGCGTCTCATTAGGTCATATTTTAAGAAACGTAGATTTGGTTTTCTCAACAAAGGAGCTCGATTTTAAAATTTTAATTTTTTGGAAATTGCTTCGGTATTTGAAATACTGAACATTGGTCAGCAGCAACATTTAGAAAAAATTTGCCTAATACCTAAGCAGTTACGAAACAAAACCAAAGTTCAAACAACTTTTTTGTAACGTTTCATAGCCTAAATGATACCTCTTTAATCAGACACTAAGCGATAATCGTCAGAATTATTTGAGCATTTTTTCTGAAATTTGTGTTATATAAAATAATTTCCGAATAAGTATTTTTGCATGCAACTGAGCGCGAGTATATCAAGTTGTGATATACGAAATGATTTTTCATTTCGGGAACCATCGTTGTAACAGATTGTAAGATGGAAATTATGGATCTTATAATGAAGTGAATTTCAGGATTCATTAGATGCGTGTTTCATACATCTAGAATAAACATCCCCAAGACTATACTGACCACGTTCATTAAACAACCTTCAAGGATATCCAAGTTCTAGGATAGCCTGACCCTGTTCTCGCCCGTGAAGTATTTATTCTATTTGAGTTGACTTCCTAGTTTGCTCGTATTAATTTCAACCAGCCAATGGAAATTGAGCCCAACATCAAATAACACTGTTTTGAATCCAAATACGGAAATCTATTTGCCGCAGAAACCTCAGGTTTGCTGATGGCTGAATCTTCAACGCGGATCATGATATAATTCTATTCGGGTACCTTGAACAATCCATATTATTACGATAAAATCGAATGCTGAGTATTAATACGAAATTTATTACAGAGTGGAGAAAAAACGGTATACGGTTCACAACATTTTGATTGATCTTTTAGGCCAAATCAGTTTGATTCCTTAATAATTCCCAGTTCATAATTACTGCAACCATCGGATCGAATCCATTATCAAGCTCAACGAAGCTTTTTGAAACATACCATAAGTCTCCCCTGTTATTTTCTGTATTATTTGTGAGCTCTCATACTCTCCACCGCATTGGAGGAAGAAGTGTTGCTATGCAGACAATACATTATTTACCCCAGTGGCGAAAGTAAGATGCCTAAAACCATGGTTTATGAACTCCTCTTCGTTTGACAGGTACAAATGGGACAAAATTGACCCACATGGTGGGTGTTGCTTTGCGGTGACAACATAAAATTACATCGTTTTCATTCGTCGATCAACGTGAAATATTACGAATATTTCATTCCAAATACAAATTCTGCAAAATGTACCCCTGAATGTAGTGAATGTACCTTGTTGATGAATGTTGTTCCCTTATTCGCTAATACGGAATTCTAGCCCAAAAAGTTGATCAAAACTGTCATTGCTTGAGGAGAAAACGTATTTAAATATCGTTTGAAAAATTCACACTTCCCTATACATAAAATAATATACTATTGTACTTAATACCTGCAGAATAGCCTACAAATACGTTTCCATTGTGATTTATAGCTCCTATATAGGATGGATTTTAATTGAGATATATTTTCAAGTCTCTCAGCAGTAATCACTACTTCTATGTTCTTATTCAATTTATGAATTCCATTTTTGTCAATTTTATAACCTAAATTACAAATTTCGTTCTGAATTATAACACGTTTTTCTAATTCTAACCTTGAGACCAATATTTCAAGTACTTCTTGAAGTCAGTTGTGATGTTCGTGCACATTTGATCCACTCACATAAAAAATATCCTCTACGAATACTCCATATCCTGGGATTCCTTGTAACTTCATTGTTATGAAATATGCTGCTGCCCCTTTTAACCCAATACTATAATCTGTTGTATTCAAATAAACCGAAAGGAGTAGAAATTGTGCATAGTGCATATTTTTTGTGATTTTTCATATACAGTGTGGGCCACGGTCGACTTTTACGGAGAAAAGGACATACGAATGGGTTTGTGATACATCGTTTGAAACGTCGCATCGATATCTATTCAGATATGTTATCACTTTATTGTGTATTGCAACACTCAAAATAGAAAAAACTAAAATCATGTGATTACCAGAATTCATTATAATATTCCCTCGAACATTCCCAAATCTTATTACAATAACACTTAACTTATTTGGCTTCAAGATGTGAAAGAAAATGAAAAAAAACATACCATTTTGTCTTGTAGATGATTTTCCATGAAAACTACGTAAAACACTTTCTGTGGCAATGTTATAGTTTCTTAAGAAACTATAATTTGCGAAGGCGTTCCTAAGAATGCCTTCGCAAATTGTTTTTTTGCTGGTAAGTAGTAGTTTATAAATTGTCTAATTTGTGTTTTAATTCCATGAACTTCAATTTTCATAATGCATAAAATAAAAATTTAACAAAAGATTGGTTAAGGAGATAACACCCGAACACGAAAAGAAGTGAGTCGCATGTTTCATGAGAAATTTCCGAATTTTCCGCCTATAACCCAAGGGACAATAAGTAATATAGAGAAGCAGTTTCCCGAGTTTGGGCAGATTAAAAGAGCAGCTGCTAATACATTGTGTGTGAGGATTTGAAATTTTAGATGTGATACTTGACTTTGAAGAAAATCCACATAAATCGAGTAAAGTTGCCTCCACAACATTCAATGTCAGCCATACATCGATTCAAAACATATTAAAACAAAATAAAATACATCCCTATGTAATGATACCTACCTAGGAGGTCTTGGGGGCGATTTCGATAGAAGAAGATGATAATAATAAAATTATGACAATAATTAGTAGACGTAGTCGTTTTTTTTAATTAGTGCTTTTTTACTCTCAACAGCCAAGCTAATCGTCAAAATTGCCGCTGTTGGTCTACAGTAAAACCTCACTGGATTAGAGAGGAACACAATTCCCTTAGGGGGTTGATGTTTGGGCAGGAAACGTTCGAAACCATATCATAGGGTTTTTTTCATTGAGGTCAAGTTAAATGGCGATAATTATTTAGCAGTACTTCAAAATGATGTCGTTCCAATTCAGAAACAATATGAATGGCCCTAAAACCATCCTAGAATCTTTATATGGGACAATTATTAACTAAATCATCTATGGTTTCCAAATAAAAGGCATTGAAATTTATTTCTAGTAACAGCGTTATACTGAGTGAACTCAAAATTAATGTGACATTTCTAGGTTTCTGAGATCTCAGAAGAGTCGATGTTCTAATAACTGTGTCGGCGTATCCGCCATTTTGAAGTGAGAATCATGACAAAATACGCTGCCTCCTACTTTATCCAATAATGACTCTATATCTTTCAGAGGCCCTCTCGAAAACACTTACAAAATTTCATCAAAATCGGTCACTTAATTTGAAAGCTATATTAAATAAACCTTTGGTTGCAAATGACCATTATATAAAAGCTATTTCCTCATTCTTATTACCACCAAATAATTTCGGCTATATTTGACGTATATTTCTTCTCATCCGTATCCCATAATTCATAAAAAACTACTCCAGAATCCGAACAAATCTAATGCTCATTCATGAATGTCAAGATAAATTGTGTCCCACCTAAAATGATTTGAATACATATTTTTAGGTTAACGATCGAAACTACATCAAAAACAGACTTTTACTAAGGTCATACGAGATATGTAAATATTTGTTTTATCGATTCCACCTAAAAAAATCCACCGTCCCTCCTGATAAATTTACCAGAACAGAACGCCCTGTCCGAATTTATTTATTTTTTATCTCGTACATACTGCCTTAACACTATCGACCTCTCCTCCGACTTTCAAGGGTGAAATATCGTATGTACAGCTCAACAAGTTTCGCGGTGCATAGCAGCAATTTATTAGGATGTATCTAGCAGGCAAGAGTCACGAACGAATGGTGTTGCCTCAACCTGTTCGTGCTTTTCGCTGGAATTCGTTTCCGAGTCGAAAAAACAAAATATTTGCGAGACCCATTCGCTTCCTTCTCATTTGCTGCATGCTCGGTTCTATCATAGGGAGGATTTGCAATACTTGTAGCTTTCCTCAATATATTACATTGTAGAATAGTATCCCTCGTTGTTCAAATATTATAGTAGGCAAGTGGATGTCTCTGCTGATTTCAGATTTCAATTGGCCTCATTGATTGTGTTTGATGTCATTAACAACAAATTATGAAAAGTATTATCAAAAATAATTGTTTCAAGCACAGACGTGAAGTCAGTGCATATCGTCGTTGCGCCTTCAAAATGCGACATGTGACTTTTGATAAATTGTGCATTCATACACTTAGAGTGTTTTGCAGGAGCATATTTTCGATTTCGTACTTGTCGCTTTTCGATCAAATCCAACTGGAACAGAATCTAGTGTGATTATCACATGGCAGCTTTTAACAAAATATCCAGCTTGCACAGTTCTTAATCGAATTATACACTTAACGCATTTTGCACAATATATGCACATGTCGCGTTTTGAAGGCGCAACGACGATATATTCTATTGTCCATTCTCCTGTATTAGACTCCCTTAATCGAATTTACCATGGTAAATTCGTGTCCAATACAGAATAATGGATAATAGAAAATACGCGCAAAAGCTCCTGACTTCACGTCAGTACTTGAACCAATTTATGTCGATATTCTACAACTAGCTACCAGGCTTCATTTCGATCGAGTATATATTTTTTGAGTTATCGAGGAAATAATATTCTAGGTGGGTATAACTCCAAAACCGTTGGACCGATTATGCCCAAAGATGAACATAACCCTCCCATTCGGATGCGCAACCTACTCTGAAAATTCCAAGTCCCTATATCCTTTCGTTCGAAAGTTATCAAGTCAACGGACACCTATCCAGCTACTGAACTCACACAAGACTGCTCGGATCTCCAACAACATAGATCCGATCGTGTTCAAACTTGGAACTTGACAGAAAAGTTCTGAAGTCTCACGCAAAATGTCATCGAGTGCGGACGATTCTGATATCACGTACCCACGTACCCTGAGAGTTTCAAGTCACTATCTCTTTCATTTCTCAAGTTATCGTGGCAACGGCAGACCTGATCAAATCAAGTTTGACCTCGAATTTTTCATCAGGGAGTCAAACCCAATTGTTTGACACCATTTTCTGCGATAAATTGTCCTCCTTTGTTGTTGTTCTTCCTGGTGGGCACAGAAGTGTAGTAGCAGCTCTCACTGCAGCCACGATATCTTCTAGCAAACAGTTCTCTTTGAGGTGATCGTCGATTATGTCATCACGGCTAGGTCTTCAGCTGGTAGTCTCGATTTCTGCCGTGGTCTTTATGTTAGGATTCCTTACTGCAGCCTCGAATGCATCCCTTATGTTGACGAATAGCTCTGGAACATCTCTCACCTGTTCCGTTCTTCGCCCGTTGCATTATTGAGCATTTTCTGCTCGTAGTGGGGCGGCTCTCACCTGCTCCATGTCCGGAGCTGTGACTTCTGCATACCGCAATCCAGGTATTGGAGGTTGAACGCTTGCGGCATCTCTCACTTGCCTCTCACCCTGTTCTTCTCTCCTTTGATTCGTTAAGTGTTGCTATAGGTTTAGAGCATCTCTCTCCTGCTCTTCAGCTCGTTCTCATATCCCCTCTGACACTTGGAATTGGTGTCAGATTCCTCTCTTCTTGAGATGGCTAACCTGGTCCCGTATGTTTTGCTGCGTCATGAAGTTGAAATCTGGGTGATTCTCATACCACAGACCATGCAGTCTACCCATATATCTCCTTCTTTCTGATCTCGGTCTTCAGTATAACACAGACAGTTGCTCATGTTGCTCGGGTGTCCACTTGTGGCGTCCCCTTTGTGCGGCCTCATTCCTGTTACTGGGTCCAACTACGGGTTGCTCTTGCGAGCGCTGAGTCCCTATGTGACTGACTACTTGTTCTCTCTCCTACTCTATGTCCTCGTTGGAAGCTGTAATTTCTTTCATGACAGACACCCGCCTCCTCAGCATCCTGCCGTTTTTGGTCCGCATGCTGTCACGTCCAGCACCAACCCCAGACGTGCCCTGCTGATCCCCTGGCAGCAGCTGTTCTCCGAGGCTCCGTAGATTGTAATTCATCATCTGTTGAGAGTGGCCGAGGACCGCGGGCTTGTCACACCCGTATGCTACTAAGTAGTGCCCCCGTGCGGTTTTGCATTTTATACCTACTGCCAGGTTTAGCTTGGGTACCTCGGGTTTGCTAAGCCCGTATTCTGAGACACATCTCAGAGCCCCTGAAGGACTACTATTATGGTAGTAGCAACTATTATTACTATTACTGGTGGACCGGTAAGAAGTTGTCCTGTTCGAACGTTGGATTGTCTGCTATCAGCGGGATCAGTAATTAATATTTTGGCACATTGTTCACCTGAACAGAGTGCTTGTCAATTCATTTCGTCATTATGATTACGCTGGAACGCAATGAGTAAGAGAGTTGAAAATCCAAGAGTAGGTTTGGAGACCAAATGCGCCGGCTAAATTTGTTAATGGACAAAATCCGTCAAGCAGTTTCGGAATTATAGCCATCTGAAATTTTCTTATCCCAATACCTCGGAAAATACTGATCTGATCGAATGTGATGTGATGAAAAATACCGACACTCAGACTTATGCAAAATTTTATTTATTTAGGTTCATTTTGTGAGGATCACATTGTATATTGTATATTATACTGATCCTCCTAGGTGTTCCCCAAGGAGATCCCTCATAAACTCTCGAAGAGCTTGAGCGAGTAAGGAGAGCCAGTTGTGTTCTCTGTAGACTTTGTTACTGTGTCCTTACGCCACCTTAGGCACAGCACTGTTAATTTCTGACCCAACAGTGAATGGTGGCGATTACCGTGACTAGAAAATGTCTTTCTTAGCATCGGGATTGAACCTTGGGCTTCCGCTCCCAAGTCAAACGCTCTACCCCTGAGCCCCAGCATTACAGGCAAATTAAAACAAAATATTTCAAACAGATCAGTATCTCAGAAACAATCCGTCAGATATCGTTGAGATTTTTCGAGAGCATTCAAAACCTCATTTTACATTAAATTTCTAGATTTGAACTCAATCGGTTCTATATTGAAGAAGATATGGCCGAAATATCGGAATATTTCAATGATGGAAGTGTAATACTGGTCCATTTTTTATACTTGACAAACAAAGTTGTCAACATTTTTGATTATTGATGTGCCTGGAGAGAATTTAATGAATCATCATGTACCTAGATAAGCCGAAGTCAAATTTGACAAGTCGATACGTCAGTGATAAAATTCGTTCAATACCTATGGAGAATTGGATATGTACCTTATTTTACAGCGAAATTCTTGGTTTAAAATTTATCGAATAATATGTAACATGATGATATATTTCTGAAATTATAAATTTGAAAACAAGGAATTAATGGTCAGTAATATCAAAGTTCAAGTTCCGGCATTCACGGTAGATCTCTACAGGGCGAGCAGAGCAGGTGGTAAAGCTAAGTGTTTATAGCACGTAGGTACTGGAATCGATGCCCGTAAACGAAATTTGTATTTTCATATACCTATTTTCCAATTGGAAATAATAATAATGTAATAATTATAACTTCGAGAAAAGGGTTATGTACTCAATTAAGTCGATATTTTCATTAAATTAACTTGACGTTTTTACAAAATGACAATTCATAGTTCCTCATGGCACAACCGTATGATTCGGATGAATTGCGTCGGAGGAATAATTCTCTTAATAAACTATTGGAAATAAACCACTGCTATATAGGTACTTTTTATCTCATGGCACAATTGTACGATTGAACTGATTTGTGTCCTCACGCTGCTATAAACAAAGCACTGTTTATTTTTGACCCAACAATAAATATTTGTATTCGAATGGGTCCTTACGCTGAAACAAACACAACACTCTTAATTTTTGACACAACAGTGAATGTATGTTTTTGAACAGAGACCTTAGGCCACCACAAACACAAGACTGTTCATTTTTGAACCAACAATCATTTTTGAACCAACAATGAATGTATGTATTCGAATGGAACCTTATGCCACCACAAAACAGCACTGTTTAATTTTGAACCAAAATCGGTCACGGCGTTTAGGAAGATTTGAACGAAATACTCACTTACAGTAGAATTTTATATATTGAGGTAGCATTCTTGCAATGCAAATATTGTATATACAGGGTGAGTCTTTATGTTGTACATCAATTTCAACCATAGATTCTTGTCGTAAAATGAAACACTTTTTCCATTTATCATTTTTACAAGTTCGGCTCCAGTAAAAAGATACAGGCGAAATTTCGAAAAAAGATCAGTTTTTATTTTGTAGCTTTGTCATCCTCATTTCGAATGAAATGAATATTGGTATGAAGTTTCCTATAGGTATGAAAGATATTTTCCTAATATTAGTTTTTTCCTACTTCTCCTGGTTTTCAAGTTATAGACTAGTGTAATAATAAAACTAAGCAATATTAGCATAAAAGGCAGATAGAGTTTTTCTTGAGTCATCTCAAGAATATTCAATCATTTTAGAACATCAAATTATTCTTCGTAATTTCTCCTTGAACGCACCGTTTTCGAGATATTCTTCATTGAGTGTTATAAAATGGGAAACTTCAGAAATTTCACTTCCAATAATGTCATAGATAATTTATATGCAGGAGTGTATTAGCATATTGTGAAATCCTTAAACGCTTGTAACTCTTTACCTGAGCCGAATTTGGAAAAAGGGGACATGAAAAAACTGTTTTATTTGATGAGAGGAATCTATGGTTAAAATTAATGTACAACTTTAAGACTCACCCTGTATATACCTATCGAATCAAATCAACAAGGTTCTTCAAATATTTAAGCAATGAATTAACACTAGAACACATCACAGGTTCATATGCAATGAATTCGGGATCAAATATTAGTTCAACATCTGAATTAAGGCTTATCGCAGATATTTCATTTAATCAGTCATCCGAGACAATCACATGTTTGCATCCTCTCTTATGAATCTAATATTCACTACCCATTAAAAATTTAAAGAACCCTCTCGGCTATGCAATACAGTCTCAGTTTTAAACATAAATCTTTCAACTCCAAATGAATATAACGGTAATTCTTAGGCAGAATTTCATTCAAACTCACAATAACAGTTCCAGATGGAGATTTGACTCCAAGGACAATAAATCCATTCAAATATGCCATAACAAAGGGAAATTGATCAAAAATCAGTTGGTAAATGTTTTCATTACATGTTCGTATCCCGAACAAAGTTTCTTGAGAAATCCTGCATCCATTGCGGCAGACCCCATTTTTCCTTCTATATCTGGATTCACGACGACTCATATAATATCTCAGTCGCAAGACTGATCATAGTCACTGGGGTATGAAGTGAATCAACATGTTGATCGTTTTCCGTTTGAGCTTTCCTGATGTGCGGGGTACTTCCTCCCTTTCCTTCTGCGTAGGAGAATATTAATACTCCAACGCACGCAGAACGAGCATCACACCATGCGTGTAGAACTCAGCGGAGTAATCAAGTTACATTATTTATGTGTGCGTCATTTATATTGGAATATAGCGTGTTCACCGCAAACTTATATTTCTAAATCTGAGGAATGAACCACTTCAAAGAAAATAAAACGCATGCACTTATTTCCCCAATATATTTAACAATTGAGGAAAATTCTTCTTCCGAACTGTATATAATGTAATGCTCACCCATGTTGTATCTACTCCAGTGGCGGCTGGTGATAATTTTGTTCAGAGGTGCGTTGATTCAAGAATACAGAAGAGTATAGGTTGTGTATTTTTTTAAAGGAAAATCACCAAATACCTATACCATAAAATGAAACTCAATCCTTCTGTTTTTGTCGCAGATGAACTTCTCGATCATCATTTTGTTGAAATCAGGAATGTCAGCTAAATTATGTTCGATGGACTACATTGCGAATGCCGTCAGTCTTTCTTCCGACATTGTATTCCTTAGAAACGTCTTGATCAGTTTCAAAGTAGAGAATCACCTTTCAGTTTTTGCGGTTGTCAGTGGCATCGATATTAAAATAACCAAAACCTTACACATTTTACAAAACGTTGAATCCAAACCATAGACACTATATCTATATAAATAAAAGAGGATCTTTGGACTATGGATATTTTGTTCAAATATTAGTTTCAAACGACTGCACCAAATTGAATAATTCTTTTTTTGTTGTATTCCTTATTGCCAAATCAAGGTTTACGCAACGATATATTTCCGAAAAAATGGTACGGAAAAAAAAAGCATTCCTTTTTCGTCCGAACCATAGAGTACTTTGACACTTAGGATGTATTTTGGGTTGCCAGAAGAAATCGAAATAGGTTACAATTTTTTTACTTTTAGGTTAGGTTACTGCAATCTCTGATATTTCCAGCAAAACGTTTTTCTTTAAAGTGCTCATACTGCTTATACGTTTATTACTGTTTGATATATATCGTTGTGTTGTGTGTTAGTGTTACTTATTGTCTTTAATAAATATGCCATCAGTGAGGCATTCAAATATTGATCGGCGGACGCTAACTCAAAAATTCTTGATCATCGATTGGAGCTAAACAGAATAAGAGGTTCTCAAGCAAGATCTGCCCAGCTTCCGAAGAATCCATACTATCGATAGTATCAATCTCAGGTGAGATACAACTTATTTTACAATTTGCTTTAGTGTTTAGATCAACTTTGAAGCTACGTTTACATCTGAAAAATATTAATCGTTAAAATACCTCATTATGCCCAGGTATGTATTTTTTCATATGTATATATTTCATCGCGTTTGCTAATAAAATAACTATATCTAAACATGAATACATAATTTTAGAGAAGAATTCATCTTGTATATTTAAATCGAAACCCAAGTTTTTGATAAAGGAGGCCATTCGTTTAGAAGAACGGTGGCATTATAGCTTACTGTATCCTTGAAAATACTCGAAGATATTGATATAACTTTTGGAAGAAGACGCCGACTATGGATGAATTACTACATTATGCAGAGAATCTCGATATGATAGCAGAACCACCTGACAGCATCATTCACTTTCTAACTGAAAATGATGGATGTGAAACAGATGAAAACAAAATATATTTATATCGACCAACCTAATCTTATTCAATAGTATAAAGGGAATATTGGAGGCGTTGACAGGTCTGATCAAAACATGAGTTTGAATCATATTTCCATAAGGGGTACAAAATGGCATTTCCCACTTTTTGTTTGCACACTGCTTGGACATGGCCGTTCAAGAATTGACAATTCTTGAATTTCACAAAATAACCATCAACAAAATAATTCTGAAGATTTTCATTAAGCGTCTGACGATGGAGTCTGATAGACTCCGAAACGTTACGATATTGTTGTTCCTTCGTTGATGTTGTTCCGTTGTTGTTTGTTAGGCAACATTGTTCAATTGATTGCTTCTGACAAATATCTTGTGTTTCTTACGCAGAAGCAAATCACAAAATAATTAATTTTCATTTTATAGATATTTTTCAGAGTTTGGGAGAGAAAACCCAAAAAAAACCTTTCAATAATGGTAGCAAACTTGATCAGCCATCATTTAGAAGATTCATTGCAACAGGATTGCTGGAAATGGGGCCATAAAAAAAATCAAAGAATTTACATAAATATTCAAGATGTAATGATAGATCAGACCACTTTTGATTGTTTTCCAGAATTACCAGAATTAAAAAACGTTGTGCAGTGTGCCATAAAAACTCATATTTTACATGTATGAAGTGTAAATAGCATTACATCCCAAATATTGCTTTTATAATTACCATACATTATAATTTAATACGTCATGTTCATTTTCCATAGAATAAAATTTAGGTTCTCACCGTTTCATTAGAAACCACAAATTTCAATATTTTGTGAGAAATAGCAATAAAAATACAAAAAGTCTTCATTCTAGCTATAATCATGCACATTTATTAATGAAATTGAAAAAAAATATATCAAGTCTATTTGGTTCAATGGAATCATTGGAAAAAGAACATGCTCGCCTTTGAACTTTCCTACGATAATAGTAGATTCAATCAAGTTTGTAAAAATTCTTTTAACAGCAAATCTTGTTCCGTTACACAATTTTGGCCGATTAAGGTGGCATAGCATGGTTATTATAATTCATTTGAATATCTGGGAATACTTTTTAACGAATCATGAAACCGTATGCATACACTCAGAAAATTTTCTAAGTATTATTAACAGAAGTACTACTGTTGAAGGTCTAATGTATCGAATTCGTAAATATAACACAAAACTTTTTTGACTACGAAAAAATACTGTTCCCACAATAGAGCATTTATGTTACCCTAAATGTCGTTTGTCAATACTATAAAACAAGAAATATTCTGATAACCACATGATTTTCATTAGAGCTACACAATATTCTGGAAATCAATTGATTGTTTATTAATACAATAGTAGGATTCAATAAAACGAATGCTGAAATTTCATTACTTCAATACCTTTAATATTGTGAACGTAACACAAATTAGTTATAAATAATATTTAATGAACTGTGTAGTGTACAACACATATTATTATCATTACAATTGTAATGTTAGTCAAATTAGTTATTTTTGTATCTAGTGCGCGAAATGCTACTTTGGTGATCGAGAACTGATTTTTTTAACGAGGCGCAGCCGAGTTAAAAAAATAGTCGAGATCACCAAAGTATTTCGCGCATGAGATGCAAACAAAATTTTTTCTACAAACGCCAAAAATATTGTTCTAAAATAAGTAACATGCATAGCTTAATATGAAAAATAGTATTGAACTGGCTCTAAATGTTTTTCCAAATCAAGTAAATACTGTAACTATGAAAATAAAATGGCATTTGTTTGTTTGATTGAGGAACATAAAGGTTAAAATATAAAAACTCCATATAGTTTACATGCAGTGTGCGAAGTAAGTACTTCGCACACTACTTCGCGCACGGTGTCATGGTAACGAAGGAAAATGAAAAAAAGGGTCACTTCGCATATTGATTTCAATGCGCGAACCTTGTCATTTTTTGACGTTTGTAGAAAAAGTTCATTATCATACATGTAAACAATGTTGGTTAGGCTAAAAAACTGAAAAAGCACTTACGTGAGGTCACTCTTCTTCGACGCGCTTGTTCATTTTGATCAATCTGACTTGAATGATGTAGTAAACAAGCATGCAAGAGCAGATTGATCTCACGTCAGTGCATTTTTATGCAACAAATGATTTTTCATTATTCATTGAAGATCACCACTGAAAGTAATGATGTGAGGTCATTTTACTAACTTCAATTCATTCAATTCAGATTGGTAAAGAGGAACAAACGAGACAAAGCAGACTGGGCTCAGGCCAGTGCTTTTTTAAATTGTTTTGATGATTCTGTTTATTACTACAGTCTTGACTACGCCCCTCAATTTTTCCGTAGCTTGAAATAAAATAAAAATCATTTGTTGATCAAAAAAGCACTGACGCGAAGTGTATGACATCATTCAATTCAAATTGGTCAATATGATCATGCACAACAAAGTTGACTGACCTAACGTCAGTGCTTTGTTAACTTTATATTTCTAGTCATACTGTCCTCACGATATTCTGCAAGAGTTCTCATGTCGGTATTTTCAATACCGAGGTTCAATTATTACAGATCCCTATTTTTCGAGTTATTGAAAAACAAAAATTTCCAATCTTTTAATTTTTTTCTTCCTAGTTATTCGATCTGTAAAAAACTTTGCAATTTGTAATTCTACAGCTTGGTGCTGAATTTCACTTAAATCGAATGAGTTCTTTCGGGAAAACCTCAAAATTAAGTCGGCTAACTTAACCGTTACTGACTTAATGGCTTATTTTGACCCCGAACCAACTCTGAAGATATGAAGCTACTATCTCGTTTCGTTCAAGAGTTATCGTGCTTACAGATGGCCGGTCTGATAGAACAGGGTCACATAAATCATATACTGTAACAAGAAAAATATGTTCGTTGTGTTAATAACAATATATTGTGTCGAAGAACATTCGTCAACAATATAACTGTCTATCCAACACACTTCATTGTTAATTTAACAAGTCTTCTTTAAGCGAATGCCCCGAAATGAAGCGGATATTCGCGAAGAACAAACCAACATCCACATAGCGTCCATTGCGGGCGATTTAGTGCACATGTATGTTGTAGGAGTAGCGTTGTGAAGTTAATGCGTTAGGTATGGTTATTTTAAAGAATATTAGGAGCGAAATAAATATTTCTAAATTAAAATTAAAAGATATTTTCAAAGGAGCATGGGGTATTTGAAGCTGAAAACCTTGCAAAAATGTGCTTTGGTAAGTACCTACTGAAGTTATTTCATGGTTGAAATTGGTATTTATCTTCCACAGGTGGGAATTGCGAGATGTTGAATTACAATTTGCTAAACTATTGCAAAAGATTAATGTGAATAATGGGCATTCTTCTTTACCATCGGTAACATGCCTCAAGTATGTCGATGTCGGAGAGGTGCAGTTTCGACAAGTGTATGTTATACACCCACTAGGGTAAACCATGGTAAGATTTCATACTTTTATTTTGCAAGACAAATTATCGATATATTCCTTACAAATGATAATTTCCAAATGTTTGTTCTCAAATCGAAATGAATTTCGAATATTTATATTCTAGTGCAAGCACTATATATTCGATGTGGCAGTTATTTGCCAATGCAGTACTTTAGAATGTTTTCCCAGCAAAATTGAAGAAAGAAATGTCTGCTGTTTATGGAACACATAAAAACCCAAAAGGAAACTCCAGAAAGTTTGCTGGCAATATATTTAAACATAAATTCTTACAATCCTTGTTGCAAAATATAATAATAAATGAAAATCACTTTAGATCATAAAAATTTTACCGCATGTGTATATAAAGTTGATCAGTTTCGTTCGGACCGGTCAGCTGTAGGTATAGCAGGCCGGTTTCACTCGAAGTAGAGAAGCATCGTCAGTGCTTTTAACTTTAACATATTTTCTTCACAAATTCGATTTTTATTTATTATACATTATCGTTTTGGTTTGCTTAGTTAAAAACATGTAGAAATGATTCACGCGACTGGGTTAATTATTAGAGAGAGGGAACTCTACCACTGTGGTGCCTTTAACTATTGTATTATTGAGGCTATTTCTGAAAATGCCTTCTGCATCTGGCATTAGAATATTAATTTATTGTGGTTATATATATATATTAAATTGTAATTTTTATTTTAGATAGACGCAGCGATTGTGCAAACATATAAGGAGACCAAGAAAGTGTTAATTATGTACACAGTCAATGATTCCCAGGATGCCTTTATGGTAACAGGTGCCAGTGTAGCAGAAGTAGAGACTTAACTTTCATTATTAAAGGATCAAAAACATGCCCATCCAACCCCACCTAGTAGTAATTTATGATGACAATCTGTTCAACCCCAAACAATATTTTCTTGATTGTGAACAAATTAAGTAGGTATTTTTTTTCTCCAATTTCGGCTTGAATTTATATTTTCAACTGTACTACAGTTTTAATTTGAATTCTCCTATAAATAAATGCATAGCCGTATGGCTATTTTTCAAATTTATTTTTTCAATATCAAAACAATACCTACATGATTTTTTCTTACCTAATATCAATATGGTTGTAAAAGACTCGAAAAAAAATAATAATTGAAAAAGTATTTATTTTTTATTTTATAGATAGGTAGGTACAATGACTGCAATATTTTTTTTGGTATTTTGTTGGTCAAACTGTGCGCTAACTTTGATTTTTTCCGAGGAGTCTTACAAAATGAGATACTGTTATGTGTTTCCGTTATATTTATTTTTTTTTCAAAGTTGAGTATTTTATCTTGTATTCTTCGAATAAATTTGTTTTAAATTTTAAGTATTTTGTTTCAACTTACCTACACTCTAATATTGAAATGAAAAGTGCGAAAGATATACCAGTGACAAAAGTGTATAAAAGACAATGCTTATGGAAAAATGGTTTCCGGTATAATTTCGTGAAATTTTGACATGTTAAAGATGTCGACTTTCTGTAGGATAGTGTTCGTAGGCAGAACTCAATCTTATGACTAACCATGATTATGGGGTATTATAGTAATTTTAAAACGATAGGTTCGGGGTTTCATTGTTTTAATGTACATGAATGAATTTTGTCCATATATACTTGTTCAGGAAGCCGATATCTTCGATATGCCAACGATTCAGGAAATTTTATCAGATACCATTTTTCCATCAACTGGTTGCCTGGTCATTTGTATGTTTGACAGTTTTACTGTTAAAGTAATAATTGTTTTCTAACAATATAATAACATATTTCTAATGATGTAAAGAAAAAGAGTAATATTTGTATATTCAACAGTTACACTGTCATAGTAATAATTATTATCTCACAATCTAATATCATAATTTTATTCGCGCAAAAGAAATACTATTGGCAAGATAGTATAAATCTGTATATTTTACAGTTACACTATTCATTTTACAATAAGATACTGTTGTCAAGATAGTTTTTTCTCTTGAATTTAATACTAATAATAAATTATTTTTGATAAGTATAAAGGCATATTTTTGTTAACGTTAAGGAAACACTATTGACTATTTTATTATCATGGTAACAGAAATGTCAGTATATTTAACAAGTGTTCTTGAAATTGGATAGCTAACAAAAGTACTTCTGTAAATTTAACAGAATCTTAGATTGACCAAATAGGGATCTTATTATTGTTATCGTAACATACATTTTTCGTTGTATCTACTAGAAAAATTTTCTGAGTGTACACATTAATCGAGCTGACCTTTTTTTTTTTTTCTTGACCTGTAAGAGAATAATAATAATTAATAAGGAATCAAAACATAACATTTTTGAAACAACCTTACTCTGACGAAATGGTTGATAATACAACGAAAACTTAATAGAAAACAATAAATGGTACACAAATTTAAGGACCTTAATCTCTGAAGATACCCTATTAAAATCAATTCCCAATCAGAGAGCTTATGTAGGGGTAATATAATTTACTGCTTCCTTCTAGTTTTCTTTCTCGTTTTCTGTTTCAGATATGATTTCAAAATTTTTTGTCAATTCAAATTAAAAAGAAAGAAGTATCATTTGATTGGAGAAGATGATTATGAATATGTCAGCTTATTTTTCAAATAAATCCAATGTCACTACACTTATGCGGGGAGACAGAGTATTTTTGCTGAGGTTCTTATCTATACGCTTTAGTATCATACATAGAAATGTATGGTGGGCGAAGCCTGGGCGGGCAGCTAGTTAAATTTAAAGAACGTAAGTAACCGGTCACGTTTTCGTTTCCTTATGTTATTAATCGAGTCTTCCGACTCATTATGACCACGTAGTGGAAAATTACATTTGCTACACAACCATTTTGTTGTGCTTACGAATATTTTCGACATATGCAATACTTGAAACAGAAGCGATATTAGTTGTGGCCAATAGCTGGATGCTTACAATTTTCTGCAAATGTTTGGCAGATTTCTATTTTTGGCGCTCTTATTCCTCGGAATAGAGTGCTTTTCAATTTGCCCCAATAAACGATTTGGTTCGACTCACTGAGCAAGAATCTGTGGTCAAAAGTGATTATGTCCGGCCGTCCGTCCATGAACACGATAACTCTCGAACGGAATGAGCTGGACAATTTAGATTTTCAAAGTAGGTTTAGGACATAAATATCTCGGTTGAGTTCGTAGTTGGGCAAAATCGACCAGATGGTTTCGGAGCAACAAAAAAAAATTTTTTTACGTTATAAATTTCGAATTCAGTATTTTTTCAGATACAGTTTTTCATCATATGAATACATTGATATTATTCTCAACTCTAACAAGGTAATGTTTTCGGAGATATGATTTTTCAAAATTTCACTAATACATCGTACTTCTAGGTTCTCACAGAATGCGAATTCTATCTGTCTGTATTCTATCTGTTTGCGGTAGCTGGCATTTGGTTCAGTTTGAAAGATAAACGTCATCAATGTCAAACGAAACTGAAAGTGTATTTTTGGAGAGTTTGGTTGATGTAAGCATGTAGAAAATTTGAAATTTGGTTTCGCTAAGTTTATAGGCAGAGTTTTTTGGTTAGTGAGTGGAAGAAAAAGAATGTTGCAAGGAAACCGTATGCATACACATTAATCGAGCTGAGCTTCTTTTTTTTTTCTTGACCGGTAAGAGAATAATCATAATTAATAAGGAATCAAAACATAACATTTTTGAAACAACCTTACTCTGACGAAATGGTTGATAATACAATGAAAACTTAATAGAAAACAATAAATGGTACACAAATTCAAGGACCTTGATCTCTGAAGGTACCCTATTAAAATCAATTCCCAGTCAGAGAGCTTATGTAGGGGTAATATTATTTACTGCTTCCTTCTAGTTTTCTTTCTCGTTTTCTGTTTCAGATATGATTTCAAAATTTTTTACAATTCAAATTAAAAAGAAAGAAGTTTCATTTGATTGGAGAAGATGATTATGAATATGTCAGCTTACTTTTCAAATAAATCCAATGTCACTACACTTATGCGGGGAGACAGAGTTTTTTTGCTGAGGTTCTTATCTATACGCTTTAGTATCATACATAGAAATGTATGGTGGATGAATTACACATGCGATATTGTTCAATATCCCAAAGTATGTAATGCTCTTTCTCAAAAGAATATATATTTATATTTATATATTTAAATCAAAAATTACCAATGGCCTGGTTTATCATCTTGATCAGAAAATGATATCTATCTTCTCCCCGGCAGAATATTAGAGTATCGTACTTCTATGTTCTCACAGAATGCGAATTCTATCTGTTTGCGGTAGCTGGCGTTTGGTTCAGTTTGAAAGATAAACGTCATCAATGTCAAACGAAACTGAAAGTGTGTTTTTGGAGAGTTTGGTTGATGTAAGCATGTAAAAAATTTGAAATTTGGGTTCGCTAAGTTTATAGGCAAAGTTTTTTGGTTAGTGAGTGGAAGAAAAAGAATGATGCAAGGAAGTCAAGCATAATTTACGAGTCATTCTCTAATTATGTTAGTAACGAAGTATCACTATTTAAGATTAAATACATAAGTATTCTGGTTTGAGTTCTTTCTCGAATGAATATATTATATTTGTTTCATAAATAAAATTAGCTATTTCATATACTCAGTTTTTTCGAATGACTCTTGATAGTTTTGAAACACTTCTAGCCAAAATTGGACCGTCTTATGAAGATATGATGCAAAGGGATTTAAATTTCTTTCATGATGTAGTTCAAAATGATCCATTGATATCATTCCCAACTCTGAGAAACCAATACTTTCGGAGATATGATTTGTCGAAGATTGGACAAGAGTGCCAAAGCTGTGGTAGGAGCTTTCCCACTTTTTTTAAATATTTTCACCTAGATGTTTAATATCATGAACACTTTATTTTGTCCAGTTATCGTCTGCACCAAACAGTAAGAAAGCCAAACAAAAAAAAAGCATGTTTTTCTTCACATCCGCACAACCATAAAGTCCTTTCGTAAGAATTTGCGTCAAACTAAAGTTTAATTTTGTTAGATCACACACCTCGGTATTTACAACACGAAACAATTCTCACCTACAATACCTATTTATTCAGCGTAACCATTAACAAGGTAAACTACTACTGAACGTAGCTATTTTATTCATTTCTGGACTTCTAATAATACGCCCGAATCATGACTGAGAATCGTGCGACTAGCTGGTCTCTGAGTGTGGACGTTTTCCGTTTCCATGGTAACCGGCGTTGTCGCTTGGGCGATCGAGATTCAGCCCGGTATAGTGCGGACACTCATGCATTGTAACGGGTCCGCCAAATAACTTTTTTTTTTAAATGCAATAAAAAACAGCTACTGATATTTTCTCAAATTTCTTTTTTTATTTGAAAGTACAATCCTTTGGCAGGGAAAAGTTCATATGGATTTGTTCAAGTAAAAGCTGCAAGCATTCTAAATTTAAATTTGTATAGTAGTTGTATATTGATGTATTAGCATGGAATATGGGATGAAAATTTAGGAAAAAGGGAGATAGACCGTAGCATATGTATTAAAGCCACAGATAATGGAACGTAGCATAGCGTCGTTGCGCGCGCCAAATTCCATATGTGAAAATTTTCATTTTTCGTTTTTGTGCACTAAACAAATCTCCACATTATTCTTGATGTGTTGGTAAAATCACTTTTGTAATATTCGAATCAGAACCAATTCTAACAAATTCGATATGTGTTTTGTCCGTTGGGAATAACTCGTATGTGCCGAAATACACATAAAGGATTTGCGTTCCGTTGTAATTCGCGCGCGAAACCTCTGAGCGTTGTTGTGTTAACCTATGTATAATTAGTTTTGAGTGTTAGAACGCAGTATAGGTAGTGGGTAAGTACTAAATTTACTACATATATTAGTTATTTTTGTTATAACCACAGTCTTTGATAAATTATCTTAAATGTTGTATTGATTTAAATATAATAAACGCAATATTCTAGCCTAAAAGTTGTATTGAACTAGAATACCATGTTCATAAATGTATAAAAATAATACCTATCTATTAATAATAATTATTATGCTCCAGTATCTTAGTTAAAAGGTTAACCTTCTAAAGATTCTTTTATGCTAGGTATCTACCTAGTATAGCTGGAGTTTATCATACAAATTAGCAGCATTAAAGAATCTTTAGAAAATCGTATAAGTAATAGATCAACAATAGGTAGATACCTACCTCTACGATCTGTGCATTTAACTAGACTAAAAGAATAAGAACTTAAATTTGACTGCTATTTAGAATCATGCTAATACTACAATAAATTCAAAGAGGTTTCAATTCATGATTTTAAAATCTCCTTATTTTATAACAGCAAAAGTTTGTTACGGGAACTACGCTGGTAAATTCGCGGGGCGCAAGTAGTAGTTCAATAAATAATCTTGTTTTAGGCGCTCTTGTTCTCCTGAACAGAGTGCTTATCAATTTGCCCAAATGTCTGTAACTTTCGAATTTTTGCCCGAAAATGGTCTCAAACGACTTGGTTGAACTCACTGATGAAGAATCCGAGGTTGAAATAAAAGTTGGCCGTCCGTCCATGAGCACGATTACGCCCAAACGGAATGAGCTAGAGAGTTGAAATTTTCAGGGTAGGTTCGAAGGGTAAAAATCTCGGCTAAGTTCGTTATCAGGCGAAATCGGTCCAGTAGTTTCGGAGTTAAAAATTTTAATTTTTTCATTAATCACAAGAAGTTCGAGTTTCATTTTTTTTATGATGCAATTTTATCTAAAGACTCGATTGATGCCAGCTCCGAAACTGTCGGACCAATATCTTCAGAGATATGATTTTTAAAAATTTAAAATATTTATTCAACCTCGGGTACAATAACTCTCGAAAGAAATGAGATACAGACTTGAAATTTTCAGGGTAGATTTAAGGGGTGGTTATCTGGTCAGAATCAGTCCAGTAGTTTCGGAGTAGGAAAATCGAATTTCAATCGGTACTGATCAGAAACGGTTGGATAGTTTCGAAGTAAGAGGAAAAAGCTTTCATTTTATTACGGATTCCAATTACAAAGATGCAGTATATAGATTTTTTGGCACTCTTGTTCAATTGACACAGGTATGAATTGTGCACGAAACAAGAACGCCAAATCAACCCTCACGTCAGTGATTTTAACATTTTTTATTTTTGTAGTCGATATGGCTTTCAACCCAAATCAACGCAAACCTTCATCACGAGGACAAATGCTAGTAAATTTAGTTATTGGAAACGGACGTCATGATCAGAATGAAGAATTGAATACTTCTGCCATTATACATCATAGTTACGATTTAACGCAGTGCCTGCGAACTTCCAGCTTGAATCAAAATATCTCTTCGTCTGAAAATATAGAAGTTCCTCTGTATGAAGAATTAAAAGATGTGAGTTTTGAAGAATATCTTGATCCTTTTATTGATCAGTCAGAGATCGATAGCATTCCTGAAAACACGGGTGATATTGGAAAAACATATATTCTCGATGATGTCACAGGTCATTTAAGAGAAGATACAGAATTATCTGAGCTGAATAATTACAATTACTACCTCGACGAAAAAACAGGGTTACTAAAGCCAATAATTGATACATTGACCACGAACAATGACAATAATACTCGTAGTGTGTTTGATGAAACTGAGTTTTCTGATACTGATGAGGAACTAAACAGAAAGCAAAGAGCTATCAATAGATCAAAGAGGATGCATGGAAAAAAATATACAGGCAGAAAGAGGAAATGTGATGAAACAGACGTGAAAGCGAGATATGAATTTGTCCCAAAACCTAAAAAATGTCTTAAGGAAAAACCATGTACACATTCTTGTATTGCTAAATCTGATCGAAGTTATTTATGCGGTGTGATATCTGAACAGAAGAGAAAAGCAGTATTTGACTATTTTTGGGGGATAAATTCATGGGATGCCAAAAAGATCTATTTAAAAAATCTTGTTCGGTTGCGTACAGTATTAAGAAGACGGAAAAGTACGAGTAACGAGGGAGAAATGGCTCAAAGACAACTGGCCTATGACTATTATTTACCAGATGATCAGAACACTACCGTAAAGGTATGCAAAAGCTTTTTCATTAGTACTTTTCATATAAATAGCGATACACTGTCAGAATGGGTTAAACAGTTGCAGGATAATGTAAGGGAAAGAACAGACTTGAGGTCTAAACACGAAAAGCGACAATCTAAAATTAAAAAAAACCCTGTTTCGAAAGTAAATAGATCTGATACTGTTAAAGAATGGTTGGATTTATTAAATAAAGTACCCAGTCACTATTGCCGCTCTAGCAGTAATAGAGTCTATATTGAGGATACGTTCGAATCAAAATCTCATATTTTTCGTGTTTATACCCAGTGGTGCAAGGATAACCGAAAACCAAATATTGCTCGAAAACTGTTTAATGCCATTTTAGAAAAGGAGAAGATTTCTATTTTCAAACCACGGAAAGACCAATGCGATACATGCACTGCTAAAAAAGAGGGTAATTTCTCAGAAGAAGATTACGCAGTACACATAGCAAAGAAAAATGAAGCCTACAACGCCCATATTGAAGCTCGTACTATGTGCTCATCCGAGGTGATCGTCTTGACCATAGATGTCCAATCAGTTCTCCTTTGCCCCAAAATGTTGGTTTCGGCTCAATATTATAAGCAGAAACTACAGGTACATAATCAATCCATTTATGTCAATAACAACAAGGATGTACACCTATACGTTTGGCACGAAGGAGATGGAGGTGTTACAGCTAATGAATTTACAAGCTGCTTATTACACTTCATTGAGTCTCAAGTAGGTTACAAAAAATTTATAATTGTATCGGATGGATGTTCTTACCAGAATAAGAATAGAGTTTTGGCATCAGCCCTGCTAAAATTGACAAAGAAGACTGGCTTGGAGATTGAACAACTTATCCTAGAAAAAGGACATACTATGATGCCTGTTGACAGTGTCCACTCTACGTTGGAGAAAAAGTTTCGACCTCCAATCTACACTCCAAGTGATTATATCAGTCGCATGAGAGAAGCCAGACCTAAGCAACCATACCATGTAAACCATATAGATTACAAATTTTTCAAGAATTACGAAAATGATGTTTGTCTTGACTCTATTCGTCCAGGAAAAAAAACCGGAGACCCGACGGTTAACGATATACGCGGTCTTAAATACAAAAATGGTAATATTTACTACAAGTTACGCCACCCCGACGAATGGAAAATTCTACCTCAGCGTATTCGTTCATGTAACCCTACATTTATTATTCCTGCACTATATAACGAACCCAGAAAACTTGATAAAAGCAAGTATGATAGTCTACAATCTATGAAGCCTTTCATGCATCGTGACTATCATGCATTTTATGATAACCTTTCCTGCTAAGAATGATATTTTGTATTTCAACAAATTTGATTTGTTTTACTTAACTTAACTAACTTTTAGTTCGTTGTTTTGAAGTCGTTTTTTTTTGTTAAAATATTTTTTAGAGAGTTTTGGTTTTAATTTTATTGAAGATTTTATTTTTTGTTTTTCTAGTAGCCATAGGCATCTCGAAGTTAAATACTGTGATGAAGCATTAATGTTGCAATAATAGTAATTATACCTACCTAATTTGTGATATTAATAGTACAAATAAGAATAAAGATTAACACTTAACAACCACAGATCTCTTACTCTTTGATTAAAAGATTGTTTAACGTGACTGACTATACCCGACAAATTATTTAATTACATTTTCTAATCCAAGAAAACCAAAAGATCACATAAAGTAACCTCAAAATTTCAAAAGTATAACTTTGCGAAATCCCTCATGTGTCATTAGGCACATACGTCATTATTAATAGCGATGCCAAATCCGTTACGTGCAATTTTTGTTTCAAAATATTTCTAGCTCGTTAAATAAGTAATATTTGCTATATATTTTGTAATCCTAATATGTCTTTATAATCCTAATCTAATATTGCATTCATATTTTTGAAATATATTTGTCCCTTTATTTAATAAAATGTTTTTTATTGTTTCCCAAAACCTAGTGAAAATTACATACGGAATCTGTCAGGCGCAACGACGATAGGAGTATACCAGGTGCCACTGACAATGAATGCCTAAATAATGTTGAGAGAGCAACAGAAAAAATGATTGAAAATCAAGAGTGTATTTTACATTCACTTCACGAAGCCCAGTGAGGTTGCCATAGAGAATAATAGTCATAAATTCACAGAACATTAGTTTCCTGCTAACAAACTGCTTACGGTAGGAAAATCGAAACTTGCTGTTTAATACCTGTAACCATGCAATCTAGCAAACATAAGATGTAATTTATCCTTTTTCACTGCAGAAGGGACCTGCAGGCCAGTTACAGGAAATCATGAAGACCTGCTTCGTTCTAGCTTCCAGTTAAAAAAAAATGCACTGACGTGTAGTCAGTACTCTTTGGCGCGCGTGTTCACGGTGGCTAATTTGAATTGAATGATGAGTACTTCAAGCTCAGTAGATAGAGCGAGCCGAAGATCTACCCAAAGGATAGTGGACACCATTCACTGTCGGTTCAAAAATATACAGTGCTGTATCTAAGCTGCCATCAGGATAGATCAACAAAGTTGGAAAAGAACACAAGTGACTCTCCTTAGTCGCACAAGCTCCTAGAAGATTTGGGAGGGTCAGTATAATCCTAATCATGTTAATCGCACGCGCACCAAAGCAGATTGACTTTTTACACTTTTTCTTTCATTGTTAAGTCAATCTGCTTTTGCGCGCGTGCGATTAACATGATTAGGATTATACTGACCCTCCCAAATCTTCTAGGAGCTTGTGCGACTAAGGAGAGTCACTTGTGTTCTTTTCCAACTTTGTTAATCTATCCTGATGGCAGCTTAGATACAGCACTGTTAATTTTTGAACCGACAGTGAATGGTGTCCACTATCCTTTGGGTAGATCTTCGGCTCGCTCTATCTACTGAGCTTGAAGTACTCATCATTCAATTCAAATTAGCCACCGTGAACACGCGCGCCAAAGAGTACTGACTACACGTCAGTGCTTTTTTTTTTTTTCAAGTTCCTTTAACAAATATAGCTATCAATACAGTTTGGCTGTTAGCTTTACCGTAGATCGAAAAAAAATGCGGTTGTGGGACCTCCGTTTGGAACGCAATTGCCTCTTCTCCAAATCCGAACGTCTTTTAATATAGATCTACCGAATATAGTTATTTATAAATTCGCCTCAGTGCCACCATACAGACATTTCAACTCGGAAACAACGCTATTTCCCCCAAACTTACTTGTGTCCGTGCACTGAATTGACATGAATATTCTTTTAAAACCTCACAATATCGGCTCATTGCTTCCAACATAACCCAAACAACCCAAAACCATTCACTTCTCATCTGCGCAAGCGCAATATACTCGTGCCTGCAAGTCCTCCCAAAATAACACACCTCACAAAAAACTCCGATTCTCCAACACTATAGTGGTTCAGGAGATATCGCTTCTTGAATCCACGCATGCGCAGACCCTCGCCAGGGGATTCTATAGAGGAATAGCATCCGCCACCCCAAAATCCCAATCCTCTCTGACGAAAGCACCAGCAGTTAAATCACTGATGGTCTGCCCATGCGCATAACGAAAAATGCCCGTAAAGGGTAACATCAATTTCGAAATTAGCCCCAGGGCCACGATACGGACACTTTAACTCGGAAACAACGCTACATCCCCCAATCTGACTTGTCCTTGCACTGAATTGCCATGAATATTCTTTTAAAACCTCACAATATCGGGTCAGCACTCCCAACATAACCCATACAACCCAAAAACAGTCACTTCTCTTCTGCGCATGCGCAATCTACTTGCGGCTGAAAGTCCTTCCAAAATCACACACCATACAGAAAACTCCGATTCTCCAACACTAGTGGTTCAGGAGATATCGCCTCTTGAATCCACGCATGCGCAGACCCTCACCAGGGGATTCTGTAGAGGAATAGCATCCGCCACCCCAAAACCCCAATCCTCTCTGACGAAAACTTCAGCAGTTAAATCACTGATGGTCTGCTCATGCGCATAACGAAAAATGCCCGTAAGGGGTAACATCAATTTCAAAATTGGCCCCAGGGCCACCGTATGCACACTTCAACTCGGAAACAACGGTATTTCCCCCAAACTGACTAGTGTCCGAACACTGAATTGCTATGAATATTCTTTTAAAACCTCACAATATAGACTCAGCACTCCCAACATAACCCATCCAACCCAAAAACAGTCACTTCTCTTCTGCGCATGCGCAATCTACTCGCGGCTAAAAGTCCTTTCAAAATAACACACCTTACAAAAAACTCCGATTCTCCAACACTAGTGGTTCGGAAGATATCGCATCTTTAATCTACGCATGCGCAGACCCTCATCAGGGATCTGGATTCTATGGAGGAATAGCATCCGCCACCCCAAAACCCCAATCCTCTCTGACGAAAACTACAGCAGTTAAATGACTTCTCATCTGCGCATGTGCACAACGAAAAATGTCCGGAAAGGGCAGCATGAACCTCAAAAAAATAGGTTTTGGCATTTTAAGCACAGTATTTCGCAAAATAGTAGAAATTTTTTTATTTTTTTCTTGTCACGTGATCTTCACGAAATTTTGCAAAAGTGTTTGCATTGGTCTTTTGCATCTAACTACTGAGTTTCAATTTTATCAGATCAGTATTTTTCGAGTTATCCTGAAAACAAAATTTTAAAATTTTTGAAATTTTTTTTTGCTACTTTAGGGCCTTCCGATCAAAACAAAACTTCGCAGGCATATAAAGGTCATGATTCTACAATTTGCTGCCAAATTTCAGAAAGATCGAGTTATTGGTTCCGGAAATATTCATTAAAAACGTTTTGACTAAAAACGGCCTTAACTCCGAAACCGCTCGGTGGATTTCGCCCGTTAACGAACTTATATATATTTACGCTACAAAACTACCCTGCAAATTTCAACGCTCTAAGTCGTTTCGTTCGAGAGTTATCGTGCTAACGGCCGGCCGGACCGGGCGGCCGGCTGGCCGGACCGGACGGACAGAATTGAATTTGACCTCGAATTCTTCATCAGGAAGTCGAACCTAATCGTTTGAGACCATTTTCGAAAAAAAATTCGAAAAATACAGACATTATGACGAAATGATAGCACGCTGTTCCTTGCGGAACACGCGCGCAAAAATGGGTGGTTAGTTTTCTCACTCGGATAACAAGGGGTTTCCGTTGAAAACTTTTAAGACAATTTTTGAACTATCTAAGGAGACTAGGGAGAAACAAGTTGTCTGTGTATTGAATATTAACATCACATTTGGCACAAACATCGAAAATTACAGACATTTGGGCGAAATGATAGTACGCTGTTTTCTAGAACATGCGCTCTAAAAATTCAAGTTTGATACACTAGAGATAGTGCAAAATGTTGTTTTGAACGATTGCATATAAAAAAAAATTCGGAAAGCCCTATGGACAGGAGCTTTGGCGCTCTTGTTCAAACTTTGACAAATTTTATCTCCGAAAGAATTATATCAATGGAATCTTATGATAGAACTGCACCATGAAATAAACAAAATTGAATAAGAATCTATTGATATAATTTCCGACTCAGAGAAACTAATACTTTCGGAGCTATGATTTGCCAAAGTTTGAACAAGAGCGCCAAAGCGCCTGTCCACAGGGCTTTCTCGCTCAATTCTCAAGAATTTCCGTAATTAAATTCAAAACGTAGGTCTATCGCTCATCTAATGTTTGATTTATATACATCAGGAAATTAAAATTAGAGTATTCTATGAAAGCATATAGAATTGAGAATAATTATTGAAATTTTGAAAAATCCTATCTTCGAAGTAGTAAGTTAGAGTTGAGAATGACATCAGTGGATTCTTATGATGAAATTGCATCTTAAAACAATTGAATTAAAAATTTCTTATGTAAAAAAATAATTTCTTTTGTTACTGCGAAACCACCTGGCAGATTTGGCCCAATAACGAACTCAACGGAGATATTCATCTCATAAACATACACTGAAAATTTCAAATTACTAGCTCATTCTGTTCGAGAGTTATCATGTTAACAGCCGGACGGACGGACGCCCGGACAGAATCGATTTTGACCATAGATTCTTGATCAGTGAGTCGAACCAAATCGTTTTATAAGACCATATTCAGCAAAAAATTCGTTAATTACAGACATTTGGGCAAATTGATAAGCACTCTGTTCCGAGGAACACGAGCGCCAAAAAGCACTGTCGTGAATTCAGAGTGCTCTTTGGGGCAGTTTTCAATCAATACATAATGTTTTCAGATTCTTTCTTCAACTAATATCTCAAAAACTGTCGTTTTAGCGAAAAACTAATGTGAAAAACACCCCCGTCGATTTCACTCATGCTCATTAGGATGACAAAGCTTCAAAACCTTACAATCATATTTAAAATACCCCCCACCCTTACTTTAAATCAAAATTGTACCAGCCACACATCACACCGAAATTTTCTAAATTTTGTCTCTAATTATCAACTACCCTACGATCTACTACGTGAATATGAAGTATGTTGAATAAGATATTGAATAATGTAGATAACGACCATTTCACTTATTATTATGTTATGTCAATAAAAATTGGTTCAAGCCCTGTGGACAGAAGCTTTTTGGCGCTCGTGTTCAAACAGACAAATCATATCTCCGAAAGTATTGGTTGCTCAGAGTTGGGAATTATATCAATGGATTCCTATTATAGAACTGCATCATGAAAGAAATTAAATTTAAAAAAAGTGTTGTTCAAAAAAATGCTTCAAAATTATCTTAAAAAAAAAGAGCATCTACAATGCTTTAATGCTTGAAATTTGTCTTTAAATTTATTTATCAAGATTAAATGAGCAATCTGCAATGATTCAACCTCGTGGAATGGGTGGTTGCAACTTAGACCCGGTGCACAACTCGAAATACCTAAGGAAAGTATCATCGAAATGTCTAGAGCAAGGCTGAGAACAATCACACCACATTGTCCATTCATTCCTGATATTTGAGTAGGTACCTAGTGGATTACGAACAAATTATTTTAATAATTCAAAATATATTAATAACATACTATCTTCTTTTCATAATTTTAAATTGAATAGTTCATACCACTAAAATATTCCTTCCTGTATTATGAAATCTAACTCAAGAAAAAATGTTTGATACACAAATGTAGATCCATATTTCAGTACTTTTTTGGTAGCAACATCATGAAAATACTCTATATAGGAACATGTTTCACTACTTAAGGAAGTAAAAGGTGATATTAATCTCAATGGTCAACGAACAGTAATTTCTTTTGATGTTTCCATTAAGTTCTTCTTTCCTATTGCCTCTATTACATAGAACTAACGATGTATTATTGAAACTTTGAAACATCATATCTCCGAAAGTAAAGCTTGTTAGAGTTGAAAATGACAACATAGGATTCGTATGATTAAATTGCATCTTAAAAAAAGATTAATTCAAAAGTTGTAATATAAAAAAAAATTTTTTTCGTTACTCCGAAACTATTTGACCGATTTTGCATCTGGGCAAATTGATAAGCACTCTGTTCCAAGGAACAAGAGCGCCAATAAACCTTAAGGCTGGTTTATGCTGGCTGGTAACTTTAACTTATTCCCTAACTTAAAAATTGAAACATAGATTTCTAACGCTATGGTTGATACTGAGACTGAATAATCCGTTTACTTATTATTAATAATAATAATTAATAAGTTAATGGATTATTTATTCTGATTATAAAGCATAACACTAAAAATAAATGTCTATATATATTATATATATATGATTAAGTTAAAGTTACCAGCCAGCATAAACCAGCCTTTAGAGTTATCACGTCAAAAACTGCATTGGGCGTCAAGTGAATTCAAATATTAAACTAAATAAAATAGTCAACTTACTCAGCGGAGATCCAAACCGGAATCTTACGTATCTTCCGCCCAGCAAGCATCTGAACTAATAGTCACGGCTATCGCATCAATGTAAAGCTACTGAGATCTGCATTTTATTTTTGCAATATTCGCTAATCTGCAAAAATGATCGAGTTAAAATTTGGTACTCGATTTTTGAATGGTGTAGAAGGTTTTTGTGGAATTCCAGCGGAATCTAACAAATAGTTACTAAAATATAACATTTTTCAAGAAAATGAATTATTTTTTGCGCGTACGTTGGTTTTTTCTAGGTAACAACCCGTTATCATTTTACCCAAATGTCTGTAATTTTCGAATTTTTAGCCATAAATGGTCTGAAACGATTGTGTTCGACTGCCTAATGAAGAATTCGAGGTCAAATTTGATTCTGTCTGGCAGGTCGGCCGTTGCCACGAAAACTTTAGAACGAAAAATAACTTTAGAACGAAAAGAGATAGCTACTTAAAATTTCCAGGCTAGCTTGCACGTCCCAATACAACGACCAGGTTTGTCAATGGGCATAATCGGTCAAAACATTTCAGAGTAATAATTTTGTGATTAACCAATACAGATCCGATCGAATTGAACTTGAAGCTAGCTAGTTGTAGAATACTGGCACGAAGACGTTCGTGAAATTTTGTGATAATCGTATCACTAGGAAATTAGAAAAATTATATTAAAAATTATTTTTTATTTCACGATAACCTGAGATGGGAAAGAGATAGCGACTTGAAATATTTAGGATAGGTTGTGTATCTGAATGCGACATACGAGTTCGTTAATAAGCAAAATCGAGCAAATGGTTTCGGAGTTATAGCCATCTGAAATTTGGTTGTTATTTTCTCATTAACTCGAAATATACACAACTGATCCTATTCAAACATGGTTAGATTTGTGAGGATCATATCACTAGGAAATTAAAAAAAAAATCATTGAAAAAAAATTCTATATATCAGAAACTATTTGCCCTATATCGCTGAAATTTGGCCGATCCTTCAAAACCTAACTCTACTGCCAAGTTCCATAGGTTGAACACGATCGGAATTATGTTGTTGTAGATCCGAGCAGCCTTGTGTGATCCTCGACCCCATTTTGATTTTATAAAAGACCGATTGCCCATTAAGATATATTGTTTCTGTAAAACCGCACTACTTTATTGAATTTAAAAGTTTGGAGAATATATAATTTCCGAGGGGTAAACCGCTAGGAATTCTGGTGTACAAGAAAGTAGAATTCCATGGAATTCCAAGGAATTCCTATTGAAATCCTGAAATTATTATAGAATTCCAGGAATTCCTATTGATTTCCTGGAATTCCTATTGAATTCCGTGGAATTCTTATTGAATTATTGAGAATTCCTATTGATGTTAGAGTGCGACACCTATCGGACAATCATGTATACAGCTCCAAGTAGTTGGTTTTAATCGAGGGGTAAACCGCTAGGAATTCTGGTGTACAAGAATATAGAATTCCAATAGAATTTCAAAAGAATTCCTAATGAAATTCCTATTGAAATTCAATAAAATTCCTGTTGAGATGGAATTCTGGTGTACAAATTCTTGTCAGCAGTTTCCCCCTCGATAATTTCAACCTTCGAGTTTGTTATTAATTAGTAATCCCCTTACACAATTATTAATCGTAATTTTATTATTTAATAGTCACAGAATGCTCCAATTATAATATATTATCCAAAATATAGAGTGAGGCATAGACCAACGTTTTGAGAATAACTTTTCATGATGCAGTTCTATCATAAGAATCCATTGATATTATTCCCAATTCTGAGAAACCATTACTTTCGGAGATGTGATTTGAGATTGAATAATTATTCGCATGTTTGTGATGCATTTCTATCATAAGAATCAAGTAATAGCATTGCCAACTCTGAGGAACCAATACTGTCGAAGATATGATTTGTCAAAGTTTGAATAATTATTCGCTAGTAGTTTGACAAGCTCATGTCCACAGGGCTTTCCCACATTTTCAATTGTGTCATTGACCAGTTCAACAGAGGGGTGAAATAATTTGTGTTCAAACTTTAGAGTGTTCTTCGCTATGTTCAACTGTTGCAGCTCGATTTCTGGTATTTTTAGTATTTCGTTGTTATTCTTTGTATTTTCATACTATTTTTTTTTTGTAAGTGGGGATGATCCAGTTAATATGTTCCATAATATGTAATAGTAACAAATAAATAAATACATTCCATATATCCGATTCCTGAATTTCATCAATATGCAAAAATTCTAAGACAATACCCTTAATGTTACAATATCCGGAATTTTTCTGCCCAACTTCCCATTTCCGGTTCTAAGCTTTCTCATCACGTATACTGACATGAGAAACATTCACCCCGTCTAAACCTGCCCGAGTAACATGCGGAAACTTTCAAGCCTGTGAATAATTTACGCGATTTCTAATTGGATTACGGCAATTCCACCGGAAGGTCCATTGTAAGATATCGCACTTCCTCCATCAAGACCTGAATGGCCTTAGATTACGATTGTCATTTGATTCTTTACGGAACTTCGGGCTGAGAAGTTGAGGGTGCCGAATTGTTCACGTAACAGGAAAGATGCTCATCGTATATCCGAATGTCTTCTCTTTGGTCCTTTTTCAACCGCAAATTCCACTTCATAAGTTGAGCTGGAAGTTTTTAATGGATGTATACCCTTGGAAGTTTCTACAGTTTCCGATAATTATGTTCTAAATCAATCAGGAAAGTTGGAAGGAATGGCTTATTTAGGAACCGACCTATAAGGTGAAAGTTTTCGGTTTGAATTAATATGAGATATAGTATAGGAATTCGCGGATGAAATTCGAACTCCGCGGTAAAAGTTGAAGCCACCCCCCCATTGTTGCACGTTCTCGAGAGTTATTAGTGCATCATATCTTGCCGATATCGATTTCAAACGATCATTTCCTGGTAGTCGCCATGTTATCTTTCGGGAGAAATAACTTCATACTTCCATCAGGCACAAAAATAAGATAACTGATAGCATGAGAAAATATTTCGATATCTTGAGAACCCAATTAACTATATTCAGGATACTAAAATAAAGTTTGCTCCACTTGAAACAAGTTATTCCTTCACAGGATACAATGCATTTTGGCGAGGTACCTGGCCATCATCAGGCATTCTGAAAACAAAGGCATCAAACAAATTCAAAGACCTAAAAATCAAGCTATAACCTACCAGAATATACAGAAATGTCATAGATGATAAAATTGACAATGGGATAAAGAACAGATATCGGAAAACTACGCATTAATGATATCTATACGATAAACGCTAATATTGAAATAAAATCACCTGTTCAATAAAAGGAAAACATGCGGACACACATGAAATCCATATATGAAAATATAGATGTCGTACTGTTCTTACTTGGGCGTTTGCGAATAGAATTGGTTCAAGCCCTGTGAACAGGAGCTTTGGCGCTCTTGATCAAAATTTGACAAGATTTGTTGATATTTATCAAGATTAGATGAGCAATCTCAGAATGAGGACCATGGAAGAAATCAAATTAAAATAGCTGAAAGTAATTTGACTCTCTCTTATAGAACAGGATGACATGTACGAGTATGAGCACAGATCATATAATAATTCATAGATAGAATAATTATAGGATTCTGTGAAGACGTAGAAGTACGATTCATTATTGAAATTTCGAAAAATCATATCTCCGAAATTATTAGCTAAGTAGAGTTGAAAATGATATAAATGGATTTTTATGGAGAAATTGCATTTTAAAATAATTGAATTTGAAATTTGTAAGTTAAACAAAAAATTTTTTTTTTCGTTTCTCCGAAACCATCTGGCCTATTTTGCCCAATAACGAACTCAACCGAGATATTAATCTCTCAAACATACTCTGAAAATTTCAACTGCCTAGCTCATTCTGTTCGAGAGTAATTGTAGAAAAAAAACCTGGAGATAAAAAATTTTTTTTTTTTACATTTTACGGCAATCTGATCAATACAAAACTTCGCATGCGAATAGAGGTCATTATTATACAATCTGATGCTAAATTGCAGATACATCGAGTTATCGGTTTCGGAAAAATTAATAAAAAATATTTTTACTATTAAATAGCCATAACTCCGAAACCGCTTTGTGGATTTTGCCCGTTTTCAATCCTTTAACTCCTTTCGTTCGAGAGTTATCGTGTTAACGGACGGCCGGCCGGCCGGACATAATCGATTTCGACCACGGATTCTTGATCAGTGAGTCGAACCAAATTTGAAAATCACAGACATTTGGGCAAATTGATAAGCACTCTGTTCCGATGAAGAAAAGCGCCAAAAATGAAATTAATCACCTCGTATCAAGTTGAAGAATGGCAAACATTCAATCTAGTCTGCTCGTTGACACAGGTGTATTTCTAGGATTTGAGCCTTCTATTGATCTCTGAGATTTCCTAAAGTGTTGACTAAATTTATTTCTTTATTCTTTTCTTTTTGTTTCATATTATTTTCTTTTACCCTTGTTTCTATTCTCCTTCCGCTCTGGCTTATATAACCGACATAGCTGTGGTTGTGAGCAAGAAAGTTGGTACAATCCAGACCTTTGGGTGATTGGAATTTTGGCCTTTGTGTTGACTAATTATTTGGCCAAAGTATTAACTGTTTTGAAGGATAGTTAGGTCATAGTAAGAAATTGAATTTGAACTCAAATTCTTCATCAGTGAGTCGAACATAATTGCTTGAGATTTTTGAGATAATAATGTGTTTCCTGTGTCGTTGTTTAAAACTTTTGCTGTTCCACTGCAATGAATGCAACTGGTCCAATATGTTCGTTATCATATGTCGATATTTTCTGACCAGGTGGCTACAAATCCTGCTAACGATTCATAACTCTAGTTATGTTTTCTGAAACAAAGCGGGTATATCACTGATCCCTCTAATTTATTTAACCCATAAAATAATCTCAACTCAACAACTCAACAAAAAAAATATTGTAAATATGGTTTTTCGTAGAAACATATTTTCTATATTAAATTCTAAATCCTATCTGTTAATCATAAGTTTGCCACAAAACAAAAGGAGAAAATATGAGTGGAAAGAGGTCCTTCAAAATTTTTTTCCTGAAATTTCTGAGTTTTCGTTGTTTTTATGGCAGTCCAAATCTGTAGACATGCACTACCCATGTCCACGCTAAATTTTAATTCACATAAGAAATTTAGTGGAAGATAGTTGTAACGGTTTTGAATCCCGTCACATGGATTATTTCATATATCTCTACATTCTAGCTTATTCAATCCTTACATAAGTATTATAGAATAAAGTCGCTTCCCGCTGTCTGTTTGTTCCTATGTATGGTTAGATCTTTGAAACTAAGTGAAAGATTCTGATGCGGTTTTTTTTAATAGATAGAGTGATTCAATAGGAAGGTTTATATGTATGTATGATACATGCATAATGTATTAGAGAAACACTGATAATTTTAGAGGTTTCTAATGTGATATCGTAAATAAACACATTTTTTTTCGCTTACATTGCAAACGCTTGCTGAACCCTACGAGATAGATCAAAATAATCCAGTACAGTATGGTACACCGTACAATGGTCTACAAAAAAGTCCGTGATGGTATATGTCTATCTCTTAAGGATAACCCACAATAACCATTTTTTATCCTTTGCATTCTACGAGAAATAATGGCTTGATTACGAAGCTATTTCAAGCAATACAGCATTGATCCTTATCCAATTAAGTACATTAAGTGAATTGTACATTTAATATTGATCAATATGGCCATTTACAGCATGTAATTTAAATGAATATTTTCGAAGATATTGCAGATTTAAAATAACATAGCGGTTGCGGTGGTACCGAGCGGGGGGCCGGCACAGCCAGGATAGGAATACAGAGAGCCAGATAATCATCTGTAGAGCGTGAGGCCCGCCTCAGCCAGGATAGATGTATTAATTCCCCAAATTCCTCTGATACCATCGGATGTACTGATCCAATTTAAACGCCTACAGTTTCCGCTAATGATATATTTTGCAATGACCATTAATAATACGCAGGGTACAACTTTCAACACTACAGGCTTATATTTGAGCGTTGAGTGTTTTTCGCATGGTCAATTATATGTCGCTCTTTCAAGAGTAACCTCTAAAGAAAACATGTTTGTATTGTCTAACGACAAAAATGCTGTAAACGTTGTATATAAAGAAATTCTGTAGTATATTTAGTATCTGCATTTCAACCGTGCGAAGCCGGGGCGGGCAGCTAGTATATGTATGAATCATTATATTTTCACCCTTATAAATAGTAGACTTAAAATTAGTTTAACTGATGCAGGTGTCCTTGAACGACGTTCGCACCGATAATTCAGACGTACTTTTGAATTATATTCCTGTCTGAAGAAAACCCAAAACATCCCCATGAAATGTAAATATTAACTCTGGAGGCGTCTCGAAGCCAGTCTAGAGTTGCACAATACTTTTCTCCGAACAGGAAATCTCGCCTGTCCCTTAAATCTTGGAAATAGCTTCGTGGGGGAGCAAGTTCTTGGAACTCAGTAACGCTCCAGATATCGTTCTCATGGAACCTTATTGGTTCCAGCGAAGTATCGCCATGTTGAGGATCTACCAATCAGCTTTGATCACTTCCTTGGAATTACAGCCCTAGCTCAGGGAGAAGGGTGAGAATGTACTTAGTATTGACGGGAAGTAAAATTGGGAGAAGGCCGTTGTTGGGAAGCCGAGCGTGATTGACGTGTGACGGGGTGCAAGTGAATCCGAATAATCGTTGATTTCTTTCACAGACGTGAGTGAAAAAAATTGGTTCAAGCACTGACGTAGAGTTAGGAGCTTTTGCACGTATGTTCTATTGTCCATTCTCCTATATTGGACACTCTTAATCAAATTCACGATGGTGAATTCTATTGTCCATTCTCCTGTATTGGACACTCTTAATCGAATTCACCATGGTAAATTCGATTCGTGTCCAATATTGGAGAATGGACAATAGAACATACGCGCAAAAAACCCTGACTTTTCGTCAGTGCTTGAAACAATTATTTTTTCGTACTTTTGAAAAATTTTCTAGGGGTTGGTTCTCACAAAAATGTACACACTCCTTTATGTCGATATTCTACAACTAGTCGATATTCTACAAGCTTCAATTCGATCGAGTCTATATTTTTTTAGTTTACGAGGAAATCATATTCCAGGTGGGTATAACTCCGAAACCAATGGACCGATTATGCCCAAAAATGAAGTTATCTCTCCCATTGGGTTGTGCAACCTACCCTGAAAATTGACAGTCCCTATCTCCTTTTGTTCGAAAGTTATCCAGCCAACGGTCACCCATCCAGTTTCTGAACTCACACACGGCTGCTCGGATCTCCAAAAATATAGATCCGATCGTGTTCAAACTCGGAACTTGGGAGTAGAGTTAGGTTTTGAAGGCTCTCGCAAAATTTCAGCGATGTTGGAAGAATAGTTTCTGATATTTAGAAATTTTTTCAATGATTTTTAAAAATTTTTAAATATTTTCGAGTTATACAATCCTCATGGAATTTTGCAAGAATTTTTGCGTTGGCATTCTTCAACTGATAACCATGTTTGAATTGGATCGGTTTCATATTTTTCAAGTTATTGAGGAAATAACAACCAAATTTCAGAAGGGCATAATTTCAAACCCGAAATTTGAAGTTGCTATCTCTATCCGTTCTCAGGTTATGGTGACATAAATAATATTTTCACAAGCGTACTAAGTTTTGCATTCTACAACTACTCACCAAGTTTCAATTCAATCGGACTTGTAGGTTGAAAACAAAATTATTACTCAAAAACTGTTTGGCCGATTATGCCCATTGACGAACTTGTACGTAGTACTGGGATGCGCCACCTACCCTGAAAATTTCAAATCGCTATCTCTTTCCGTTCTAAAGTTATCGTGGCCACAGATTGCTGGCCGGACAGGATTAAATTCGGCCTCGAGTTCTTGATCAGGTAGTCGAGCCCAATCGCTTGAGACTATTTTCAGCAAAAAATTCGAAAATTACAGACATTTGGGCAAAATGATATCGCGATGTTCCCCAGAACAAAGCGCAAAAAGACTGTTATACGGTAGAAACGTGCAACGTACAAGTATGGAGTATCGAAACTGTTAGGAAACTCAGTAATCGACGATATTTGATGTGACCTGTACATATTAGCATACACTGTTCTATTCAATCCAAAAGTGTAATGTGGAATCATTATGCACTAGATAACGATACAAATCCTGCATTGATGTAGAAACTAACTATGAAATATTCGAAATTCATATTGGGAACGTATCCACAATTATGTCAAAATTCCTTATCTGTAGCTGTTAACCATCAAATAATTGTTGTGTTCCGATATTCCTGATCAGTACTGAGCAGTAAATTGAAACGTCAGATATTACTGAAATTCACTGGCGATGCTTATCTTACTTAAGAGCGTTCCGAAATTACTTACTGCGGCCAGTAATGCCAGCAATTTCGGAACGCAAGGTATGTATAACGACGCAACCCGCGAAACATGAATTCTGCCTATTTGACTTACCCAGTGAACTCTATATATACCTGGAAGGGACTCGCCTTGGGAGAAAAGTGAGGCAAACCGATTTCTTAGGCAACCCGCATTGCTTACGGATATCTATCTCTTTCTATCTCATTGCAGTTAATGGAACGCTCGCGAATTTCTTTGTTTATTTTAAATTTTGTATGCTTATTTAGAAGTAAACGTGATTTTTTTTCTGAACAATTTATCAGGATTAAAGTAATAAAGCAAATATTGCACGGTTCAAGTCAAATTTTAACTGTTCTCCTATGTGGTTGGTAAATAAAATGAAAAGTTAATGGAACGCACGCGACTTCTTTTGAATATTTTAAATTTTGCATGCTTAATTAGAAGTAAGCGTGAATTTATTTGTGAACAATTCATCAATTTTCAAGTAATAAAGCAAATAGTGCATGGTTCAAGTCAAGTATTAACTGTTCTCCTATGTGGTTGGTAAATAAAATGAAAAGTTAATGGAACGCACGTGACTTCTTTTAAATATTTTAAATTTTGCATACTTAATTAGAAGTAAGCGTGAATTTATTTGTGAACAATTAATCAATTTTAAAGTAATAAAGCAAATAGTGCATGGTTCAAGTCAAATTTTAACTGTTCTCCTATGTGGTTGGTAATTAAAATGAAAAGTTAATGGAACGCTCGCGACTACTTTTGAATATTTTAAATTTTGCATGCTTAATTAGAAGTAAGCGTGAATTTATTTGTGAACAATTCATCAATTTTCAAGTAATAAAGCAAATAGTGCATGGTTCAAGTCAAATTTTAACTGTTCTCCTATGTGGTTGGTAAATAAAATGAAAAGAAAATCAGATGTGCAAATTTTATTTAAATATTAAAATACACTGTACATACATATAGCTGCTACTACTACTTATATAAAAATTACTTAACAGTTGCTAAATAAAACCAGTTTTGTAAGTTTTTGTCTTACTGGGGCATTTTTTCCTTGCAACTCTAAATTTAATTGCCTACTGTGGTGATACATTCGGCACTTCAAATATAATATATTGTTATTTTCCGAATAATTTGAATTCCATGACATTCCTCAACTAAAAATTCTTGAATAACCGGATGTTTAGGTTTAAGTGTTTTTACTTTTCTTCATAATAATGTATCTTCATTAGATGAAACAGTTTGAGTTGCATGATCAGTAAACGTTTTAACTTAAATAAAAAAAAAATATATTTTTTCATATATACACCATAAAGGTACCTACCACTTTTCTTATTTTCCGTCGAGGTTCAACAATTTTCGGTAACAAATGCTTGGGATATGAAAATATACTAGGAACAGCATCTGGTTTCAATAATTTAGAGGTACATCCAGGTGTCACTATGTAATAATCAGTAGGAAGAAAATGCTCCCCACAAAGTTTGCTTGTTTTAGATGGAGCCCATTTCTTCCTGCGAACTGCCAAAATCCATAACTTTAGGATATCAGGTCGTTTGAATGGAAACCTATAAACAATAAATCCACCTTAAATCCATCAATGTTCTTGCTATTGATACCTATTTATTATTTTATATTCAAATCTTAATATTATAAACTCACCCATGAAAAGATATTCGCCGATAATCTTGCTCGTTCTTGCATCCAAACGCTACACAATATACCTATAACCATTTTTATTTATTGTTAAAACTATCAAAAGTCTGAAACTATGGCCAATCACAACTTGCACTAACAAAATTCTGTACTTTTTAAACTTCACACGATAAAGGGAGCTGAACTAATACCAAAAGGAAATAAATGTTCATCTTCAATAATATTGCACATTCCAAACGAAGGTAATCCCCAAACTACCTGAATTTCAAAGTAAAAGATAATTAATGCACATAAACATAACTGGCTTGTATGAGTGCAACAAAGACAGGTTACCGTAAATAGTGCTATCTTTGTCTTCGTTGCCCCTGACTCACTTTTCAAACGCAGTTTGTATGGACGTATCCCTTCCAGTTAGTATAGAGTTCATTGGTCTTACCTCATAATTGGAAGTCATTGATTTATTTAAATCTGTAGGGAACTACATCGTACCCTCCGACCCTCAGAAATGACGATGATATCTCGTCATTCCTGCCAGTAGATGTCGCCTCTGTCTCGACGAACACCTTCGACCTGTGGGTGACGCCTTGAAAACGAGGCGCCGCACTGGCTAAATCAGTTTGACACATTCGTGCTGAAGTCAGATGCATCTACGGCACGCTGGACAACCTAAAGGTTGTGGGTCCTCACCATCCCACCTTCCAGTCCTTCCATCTATACCCACAAATTGTGAACATGACATGATATGAGCACGTGAGCTCTGGCTAGGCAAATTAATGAGGGCTACTTTCTCGTACCTTCCATGCTGCACGTCCACTCGACAAGGTTTGGTCGCCCTCGCTCGATCGGCATGGCTTGACGTGAAACTACACATCACACCCAATGCGTCAAGACTTCGCCCCTAGCAAGGAGGTATTGTAGGAAACTACATTGTAGGGAATTACATCCTCCCCTCCGATCCTTCTACTTCCTAGCCGTTCCCGTTAGTAGATGTCGCCTCTGTCTCGACGAACACCTTCGACCTGTGCGTGACGCCCTGAAACCCAAGCGCTGCAAGACTCTCACTGAACAAGCCGTATTCATAAGTTCGCCAGTGAGACATGGAACGAAACGCTGGATAATCCAGTGTTTGTAAGTACTCGCCATCGCATCTTCCATCGAAACCTTCAAATCTAAATTAGAAATATTCTGTGTCATGAATCCTTCTTGATATTGCATAGTTAACATTTCACTGGATTATGGGGATTGATTCAATATAGTAATTTCATCGTTTTGATTCTATGAACCAACGGTCTAACAGAATTTTCTGTGATCGTAAGCGATCATCAACCATATTAGAAGTTCCTTGGCTCTTTCTTTCAAGCTGAACCCTTGAAACGTTTTTCCTACGTTTTTTTGTTCCTGTTACTGAAGTAGAGGAACGGTGTTCTAGAAATCTGAAAAAGCAGTTCGTGTGGTTTTCTGTTAAATTTACGCCACGATAGGCTCCGTTTTCAAAATATGGTTTTGGGTTACATAAATTTTATTTGTCAATTGATTTATGTGATTGTTTCAGATAAGTATTAATTGGTCTATTTTACACGCCATATATTTAGAACATCATATAGAGTATTTGATGTTTAATTATTTTGATTCCGCCATAATTTTTCTGGTTGATGTGAATTTAATATTGGTGTTGTTCTGAAGAATTTCTTCAATTTCTGGAAGATAATGTAACTCGTTGTTTTGATGAATCTCGATGAATAAATTGTTTGTATGTTGCTAAGTTATATTCCAATATTCGTACAGAGAAATAATGTATTTTGCAGAGTTATATGTTTAACGCTGCTTTCATCATTTTAGTTTTGGGCTGTAGCCAATTTTGGCATGGAGCAGAAAGTACCTTCCATAGTTTTAGGCTGAAACCAAATTTTACCTTTTGAACAAGTTTTGGCTTGAAGCAGAAAGCATCTTTCTTAGTTTTGGACTGGAGTGAAAGTTTTTATTACTTTCTAACTAAGTAATCATTAAAGGATACTGTGGGAGGTATACTCATTATTGAAAGGTTTTTTTCTTGGTTTTCTCTCCCAAACTATGAAAAATATCTATAAAATAAAAATTAATTATTTTGTGATTTGCTTCTGCGTAAGAAACACAAGATATTTGTCAGAAGCAATCAATGGAACAATGTTACCTAACAAACAACAACGAAACAACATCAACGAAGAAACAACTACATCGTAACGTTTCGGAGTCTATATCAGACTCCTTCGTCAGACGCTTAATGAAAATCTTTAGAATTATTTTGTTGATAGTTATTTTGTGAAATTCAAGAATTGTCACATTGACAGTACTTATTAGCTTTTTCAGATTTCTAGAACACCGTTCCTCTACTTCAGTAACAGGAACAAAAAAACGTAGAGAAAGAGCCAAGGAACTTCTAATATGGTTGATGATCGCTTTCGATCACAGAACATTCTGTTAGACCGTTGGTTCATAGAATCAAAACGATAAAATTACTATATTGAATCAATCCCCATAATCCAGTGAAATACTGTCAAAGTGACAATTCTTGAATTTCACAAAATAACTATCAACAAAATAATTCTAAAGATTTTCATTAAGCGTCTGATGAAGGAGTCTCATATAGACTTCGAAACGTTACGATTTAGTTGTTTCTTCGTTGATGTTGTTTCGTTGTTGTTTGTTAGGCAGCATTTTTCAATTGATTGCTTCTGACAAATATCTTGTGTTTCTTGCGCATAAGCAAATCACAAAATAATTAATTTTTATTTTATAGATATTTTTCAGAGTTAGGGAGAGAAAACCCAGAAAAAAACCTTTCAATACTTTCTAACTATTCATAATTAGCCAGGCTCCAACTTTTGTTTTTGTTGGAAATTTTAAGCGGTTGTTGGAGGTTGATGAATACCAGTGTACTCCAATATATTGTCTGTGTACGTACCTACCTGTAGGAATCTGGGCCTGAATATCCTCAAACTAAAACAGATCAACGAAGAATATAATTGTATACAATTTTCGAATCTGTTCAATATATTTCATGGGGAAATATAAAAATTACATTATAGGTGACAATAAATCGATTTGGGAATATTTGCAATCAGAAGAGAAAATAAGATTGGAGTTACAAGGAATGAACAAGGAACTGACGATCGATCACTATCAAAAGTCACCTTTTCCCATGGAAAATAGACCGCGAACAGCTGTCGAATCCCAATTCCAACCGATTATTTCACAAGGATGTTAGGGTTAACTCAAGCGAACAACTTCCACCGAATTGCCTGCATCTGGAGACCTATATGTGTGGCTCTAATTATATCTTCCTCTTGTTCGTACGACCGCACGCAATTGTCTTATCTGCTGACACATTTACTTACCAATTCCCGAGGCTCGGAATCGGTGATTAGCAAATCCCTCAACCACCGCCGACTCAAATGTGTCAGTTGATCTAATTTTGCATAATCTGCATCAAAGTTACATCAACTTGAGTTATCTAAATGAATCATCCTTGTGGTTGGTTATTGATAGGATACTAGACGTAAGGTCCGCATCGTTGAAGTTTTGATCAGATGTTGTTCATCAATTCGTCTCAGGCGAACAAATATGGATGAATAGTTGGTAGATTACATATAAATCTCTGGGTAAGTTTCACGGAATTTCAATTACCCGACTAAGCTTAATCAAATACTATATCCAATATTCAACTCAGATTCCAAATTAAGGAATTAACCGGTTGTTAATTTTCCGATCATGATTGTCGGTCAGTACATAATAATAGTTTGCGCGCTCGTACGGGGGCGCTATCATTTTTCCTAAATGTCTGTAATTTCCTAATTTTGAACCATGAATGGACTCTACTCAATTCCACTGCCTTGCCAATTAATCATTAATATAAATACTTGAAATTTGCAGGGTAGGTCCCGGACGAAATGCGCCGGCTGTGGATTATAGATTTTCAAAGGCGCTATGAGAGACTTTCACTTAGAATATTGTAGTCTGTCACGGGCTCAAATTTTGTGGAGGGAATATTGAGTTTTTGATACTGGTAGTAACATCTATGGATGGAAAGCTTTTGCTCGGTATCTCGTATAGATCGAGACTCGATAATGGAGCGATCGTTGTTTATCTCCAATGGCAGATTCAAGGTCTATTGTTAGAGTTTGCATCTCAAAATTTCTATCAGCTGGCAGCTGGACCAAAGTTGCTTTAAGGATTGAGGTTGAAATAAGGTTTATCGTCTAATCGACGAATCAACTACATCCAAGTAGGGGTGAAAACTAATCAGTATTTGTTGAATCGTCGATTTTGTTGAGATCTGGTTAGTTCGAATACACGAAAGAGGAAAATGCTTGGCACAAGAAACGGGTGTTTTTTTTCTGGATGAAAATGGACATTCTTGTCAGACAATGAAATCTCTAAATTATTCCAAATTATTTTCTGGCACAAGGGAACAAACTGTCAATACAAACTCAATTCATCTGCCAACCTTTGATCAAATTTATTGACATCTTCGGAGGCTACTCAATCGTGACAAAAGACACAGTGAAAAACGAATAAACTTCTTAACAAAAATCAACCAATTCCATTGAAAAAGGGGGAATATACAATAAAAATGGAACAGAAGCAAACTCTAACTAATAAAGCATTATATACTTCAAATTGACTAAAAACATTTTAACTTGTTGAACATTCTATTAAAATTATACTAATATAATAATACAATTATATGACGATAATAGACCCGAATGATGCAAACAAAAAGCATTGTGTTGGTAGTTGCGGAAAAAACAAAATGAGGGGGAAATATCAAGAGATTCTAATAATAGAACTGCATCATAAAAGAAACTAAATTAAAATTATATAACGGTCTCATCCGAGATATTCATTCCTCACATCTACTCTGAAAATTATATTATATGTTTTCACTTAAGATGTTCTGAACATAATTTGATAAACTTACCAAATTATATATTTCCATGATCGTATAGATTATCCAAGGGTATATAGAGTAGGTGTAATTATAATATCTATAATTGGTCAGTTTTCATTCAATCATACTTTGTTTGTTAGAACATAAATAAGTTTGACATGCCTGTTATAGGTAGAAAAGTTTACATGTATGAACAGTGAACACAGACAGATAGAATTCCCATTCTCTGAAAACATAGAAGTACCATGTAGTATTAAAATAATGAATAATCATATCTCCGAAATTATTAGCTTAGTAGAATTGAAAATGATAGCGATGGATTCTTATGATGAAACTGCATCTTAAAAAACATATTTTTTTTCGTTACTCCGGAACCATCCGGCCAATTTTGCCCAATAATGAATTTAACCGTGAATCTCTGGGAATTTCAACTGTCTAGCCCATTCCGTTCGAGAGTAATCATGTTAATGGTAATGGGAAGCTGGAAAACTCCAATCTGTATGTAGTGCTCTACCCCGTTATCGAAAATGTTGTGCGTTCGTGGCATTCTTTTGATAACATCTTTGTAACCACTTCAGCACCAAGTGTCCACGATGCACCAAATGAAAGTTAAAAGATTGCAGTTTTGGAATCTGATTTATTATGAGTACGTTACCGTTGAAAAATAATCATTCATTTCGAAAAGTACCCCCACTGCTTACTCAAACCGTCAAATTTCATTGCTCTATATCTCAAGTGGTCTCTAAAATATTTGAAAATTAAGGAAGGTCACCCCTGGCTTAAACCATCCCTAACTTCCATCAGAAGACCCGGAGGACAGTTTAACAAGATGAAGTATGACACCCTAATGGTACTATTATCTCTGTATCGCACCGATGAAATTTATCGGTGGGATACCGAAATAATGATTCTACAGCTATGTTCTTTTTTCACCATTTCACCATAATTAATCGGATTATTCGGTTCATCTTCATTATCTTCACCAATTTTGCTGAAGAATTAATTCATTGTATTGGCAATGTCCTGTTCCTCCGTATATAGCTTTCCATTATCTGCCTTGGTGCACTGAATGTTCATATTTAATATGACATCTCCTCGATCATCAAGCAACTTAAATTGAATAAGGCGGGAAATGGTAACATACGATCGAAAACACTGAAATATATTTCGCAAGAAAAATGTTCGCCTCTTGTCCACATCGTTAACTTAGGCTTCCTAACAGGCGAGTTTCCCAACATCTTGAAATTAGGAATAATCAAGCCAATATATAAAGGGGGTACTAGATGCGATATGATTAATTACCGGCCAATAACCTTGATTTCCAATATTTCTAGAATCGTAGAGAAAGTTATAAAGCTTAGAACTGTTAAGTTTTTGGAATATAAAAAATTCTTGCCGAAAGCCAGTATGGATTTAGGGAGGGCAGATCAACTGATGACGCGATATTGAAACTCACTAAGGAACTTTATGAAGCACTGGATAGGAAATTACAAGCAATTTGTTTCTTAGTTGATCTCAGTAGGGCATTTGATACCGTAAGCCATGAAATACTGCTTGAGAGACTGGAGGATTGTGTAATTCGAGGGACTGCTCATCAACTTATGAGGAGTTACCTATCTGAAAGAGTTCAGCTTGTGGATCTGAATGGAAAAAGGAGTAATCTGGTTACACTTAAGTCTGGAGTTACACAGGGTACAGTACTTGGCCCCATTGTGATCGTCATCTACATGAATAGTATTCTCCAGCAGGATACGGTGGAAAAAATTGTGAGTTTGGCAGATGATAAAGTGATTCTTTAAACATCTGACTATTGGAGAACCTTGACAATGAAAGCTGTGGGTGATTTTACTCACATCAATCTCAGGTTGGAAATGATTCAGCTGACTCTCAATGTCAGAAAAACTAAATATTTGGCCTTTTCCTCCTATTCAAGCCACTCACCAGATGAGGTTCCTCTCAGGATAGGACAACACACTGTCATTCCATCTGCAGAATCGGTGAAATATCTGGGTATTATAATCGATAGACATCTTTCAATTCAATTCTTCTTTATTTCAGATTAAATCACCCTTTCAAAGCAAAAGTAAGATTAAATGAAATGACGTCACATAAATACCTAACTCAAGATGCGAGCTCTGTCATTTTCAACAACTGCTTCAATCTCCACAGGCACATATTATGGTATCACTGGTTCGTTGTCTATACCATAAACCTCTCTCACGTGGAAGTAGAGAATTCAGAGTGCTGCATTGTGCCTTTCCACATATCCTGATGGAGCATTCACTCTGCAAGCAGACATAATGTGTATAATATTTTCTTTCTGGATGTGGCATGCACTTTGCGGGGGTACCCACTTTCATGATGTTCTTTTAATACCATCTGGCATTTATCACCCCTTCTTGACAAGCTATAACAAATCCCTCCTTTACCGACTTGAGCCCAGCGGACTTCAAAAAGGTGAAGAATAGTACTTCCGACAGGCCCTGATCGTTCAAACTCCTGAAGTATGGAGTGCAGGTGTTACTAATGTGCTCTCCGAACTCTTCTTTGGTCTGTTGGCAAGATAGGTGTTCCTGCTAGCTCATGATCGATGTATATGCTGATTATACTGAGCTTCTCTAATGCTCTCTGATCAGCCCTAAATAGGAAAGCTGCTTGGTTCCTGATTCCATGCTGAGCCACCATTTTCAGAAGCGGGTCTTTGCTTCTCAATATCCTTATGGTCATTTCCAACGTTTGTTGATGGTGATGATAATCCAAACTTTGCAAACCTCTGCCTCCCTGCGTTCGTGGCAGGTATATGCTTTAAATTGAGCAGTTAGGATCCAGGCTACGATTCATGTTCATGAATTTATGAGTGGTTATGTCTAGGTCGAGAATTTCATTCACTGTCCAGTTAACTATACCGAATGAGTAGGTGATTATCAGAACTGCCAATCTGTTCGTAGCAGATACTTTATTTTTCCTAAGACAGCTGTGATTACCATATATCTCGGATCTTCTTTTTGTAGCTAAATGTTAGGTCATCCTTGATTTGGGTGGTCTCCAGTGCACCTTGCTGTTTAATACCAAGGAATTTGTATGTTTCTTCCTCTTCGAGTCGTCGAATGCTCATTCCCCCTTCTAGGTTGATGTCTTCTCCTGTTCCTTCAGTTCTTCCTCTGCTTAGATGAAAAAGAGCACACTTGTCCAGACCGAATGGCATTCCTATTGCTGAGGTGTATTTGGCAACGGTATTCAGTAGTTGTGGTAGTGGTGCATTGGAAGAAGCATACAGTTTTAATTCGTCCATGTAGAGGAGATGTGTGATCAGATGTTCACTTCTGCCTGGTGGCCCAGCCTTGTACCCTATTCTGCTTGACCTAAACTCAGTTGTTAATGGTAGAAGTGTTATGTAGAAGAATAACGGTCTTAGCGAGTCTCCTTGAAATACGCCTCGCCTGTAACTTAATTATTATTTCCTTTGTAAGCTTATTGTGGAAATTATGTCAGATTCTTGCAGTAATTATATGGAATATTTGTGTAGATCTTGGAATACGTATGCTTTAGTTTGCTTTCTACTTACCACTGTCTCAACCCATAAATGTGATCAGGATTGTTCTAGAGTCTGACAGTGGGTTTCACCAAGATACAATTAATTCACAATTAACTAATGGTGCTATTCTGCTATATATCTGTAAGTAATGAATCTGTAGGTAACGATTGTTCTTACGAAATCGTTAATAATGCAATTCAGCAATTGTTCCTGTAACTATCTAATTCATGGTGCTAAATTTGATCTACATTGATAAATTTATCGGAAAATATAACCTAGTAATATAACGAAGAGTTATTTTAAATTTGAAGGTATTTGCTTAGGGTATCACTTACCCCTGCAATATATTTCATTAGGATCTTGTTTGATTGGAGTTTTAAATATTGTTAAGAGAGGAAGGAAGGAAATGAAATATGAATTATGAGATTAGATGAGATTAGAAGATATTATATCGATTTATAGAATGGTTTTTCGTATAAATAGTCCGTATTATTTGAAAGAAATGCGAATATTAACAACTAAAATATATAAGTCAATTTTCATGCTCCAAAGTTTCACCCACCTACATATATTATAGAAAAAAGGATAGTACCTTTCCTGGTTATAAAGCAGTCACTAAATCTTATTCAATTTGAAGATGCTGATAAATTGATCATCCGGCATTTCAAATGGATCCATTGATCACTTATCCGTTTTCTCTCAATTCTCACGAAGTTCCTATTATAATAAAAAAGATTTTCAAGTCATGTGTAGTTACAAAAAATTAGTAGATTACGAGTTCTTATCATGCTCTAAGAATAAGCTAATAATCCAACTGATCTGATTTTTATCATACATATCCATTTACACAATTCGGGAAAAAACTGGCCCGCCACAAAACCATACAATAATTACATAGTTGATGAAAATTTCTGTATTCTGTGCAAAATGTATTTATTCAGAGCAGAGTGCTTTCGGCCACTAAGCCATTTTCAGTGCTACCTTGTCAGTTTATGCACAGGACAAACATCTATCAAACTGGACAAAACATGATTCAGACAGTCTCAAACAACAAACTAATCAACTATTTCAAAATATTAAAATTTCCCATCAATTTCAACAATGATGTAGCTTCCAAATGTCTCAGGCTTTATCTCAGACATTTGTGAGCTCCATCGTTGTAGAAATTGATAAGAAATTTTAATATTTTGAAATAACTGATTAGTTTGTTGTTTGAGAATGTCTGAATCGTATTTTGTCCAGTTTGATAGATTTTTGTCCTGTGCATAAACTGACAAGGTAGCACTGAAGATGGCCTAGAGGCCGAATGCCGAGCTAAGTGCGTCCTGCTCTGAATAAATACATTTTGCACAGAATACAGAAACTTTCATCAATTATTTATTCTCCTACTGTGCACACATCTTCTCAATATTATATACAATAATTCTTTAAACTAACCTCACATCACATCTTCCGATATGCTTCCGACCGCCATTCGAGTACTCGTAAGGATTTAAGAATATCTGTAAGTTACAGATCCCTGAATCAGTCCAGGATAGTAATTTTCCTGTTATGGTTATGGAAAGTTACAGATTGGCTTATAGATGAAAGCAGAATATAGCACCATAATTCGTATGTCAAATTTAACAAGTCGATTAACGGAACTCGGGTTTCTCGAAGCTTTTCCGTCAATTAGTTAATCGAGGAAAACAATCTGATACCCTCGCATTTACTCTAATTCAAAACGGGTGCAATCGATTAATCCCAAAACTCTTGCTAATCTAAGAATAAATCAAGGACGGGTTGGCTGTAATGTTTTTCAGATATTTTGGGCACAAGATACGAAAAATTGAAGCATTCAGGAAAATTAATAAATAAATAAGTGTAGGAATTCTTATATTTTGATCCTAGTATATAATAGACGTAAGATTAGTTTTACTGGTGAAGATGAAGTTGAACGACGTTCGAACATATATTTTAGACGTATTTCTGGATAATATCCCTGCCTGGAGAGATCCTAAAAGATTCCCATGATATCACATATTCAGTCTGGGAGCGTCTCGAAGGCACTCAGTCGTCTAGAGTACTTTTCTCTGAAGAGGAAGTATTCTATGTTGGCTGTCATCTAAATCTTGGAAGGGCCTTCTTGGGTGTGCAGTTCTCAGAAATCAGTAAGGCTCATGATATTGTTCCCACGCAAACCCGTTGGTTTCAGTGAAATAGTGCAAGGTAGAAGATCAACCAATCAGCTTTGAGTACAGCCCTTAGCTCTGAGAGAGAGAGAGAGAGAGAGAGAGAGAAAGAGAGAGAGAGAGGGGAAGGGAAGTACCAAGGCTTAATCGAGGAGAACGGCAGGAAGTTCGAGGGGTGCTGCGGTGCACGAAAGACGTTGTTAGGGAAGTTGGTTCCTACTTAGACGAAAGACTAATTAGAGGTCCGAGTGTTGTAAAAGCTCATTAGACGGTAGAGACTAGAGACTCAAAAATGTACAATTGTAGAGTATCGAGACTGTTAGGAATCTCAGTAATCAACGGTATTTAATGTAACGGCGAAGTTGACGTTTGTAGAAGTTGTGTAAATGTATCTGTACATATTAGCATACAATGTTGTATATATTCCAAAGTGTAAATGTAGAATCATTACCCCTAGATCATCATCAATGTACATACAGCTGTAAAGACGTGTTTCATGGTGCTCCTTTATTTTCGAGGTGTTTGATTGAAGTGTATATCAAGAATTCCATTCTCACCCAGGTACCAAGTTGACAGTACTACTCTGCGTTCATAACTTTTTACCCCACTTTTATTGGGTTCTTTAGTTTGTATTACGATTTGGTATTTTTTTCAGTTTGTTTACTTTTGTCTGCCGACGATATCGGTTTGATAGAAGAGAGCGTGTTGTTTTGCGACTGCGTTATTCCTATAACATCTTACATATTGAGTCCATTCTATCCTTTCTATCACTTGTTCATGTTGCCGTAGCCCTCCCATTTCTGTGCAAGTCTTTCTTATAGGCCCAAGAAAGTGAAGCGTCAATGAGTCAATAACTGTTTCCACTACCCTGTGACTAATCCGTTAAATCCCAACGTCGATTACTAACACATGTACGTTCTGTGCTCCGATCGAGGGTATCCATTCCTGTTTTGCGGAAATCACCTGATTCTGTCTGCTGCAGTGATATGAGACGGCAACAACTTTTGCTGAGAGCTTTGCAGGGGCATTCACCTTGGAGCCATCCGGTGTCGTACCAGATGTTGGAGTACAGCGATCTGCATCCTTCCTGAACTCTGTTGAGGTGACTGAGGAGGAAGTGAAGGAATTACTGTCCAAGCTCGATTCTTCTAGTGCTCCTGGTCCGGACAATCCGTTTCTCTTTATGTTTTGCCCAGATACCGAAGAAATGGCGAATGGCAAGGATTACACCTATTTTCAAATCAGGGAACAGACATTCTGCATCTAACTATCGCCCTATCAGCTTGACATCCATTGTTGCAAAGGTTGCCGAAATAATCATCTGCTCACGCATGGTCCCCTTTTTATTATCTAACAAAGGTTTTGTTCCTGGTCGCTCAGTGATGACGTGTTTGCTTCAGTCTTTGAATTCATGGGCTAAGTCCCTTGAGTCTAATTCCCCAGTAGGTATTGTATATTTAGATTTCTCTAAAGCATTTGATCGCATGCCTATAAAGAGACTTCTCAAGAAACTCGATCATTTCGGCATCCGAGGAGAGTTGCTCCAGTGGATAGAGTCATTCCTGAGTGGCCGTGAATTTTCGGTGCGAGATGGAACATCTCTATCTAGCCCTATGCAAGTTATTAGTGACGTGCCCCAGGGTTCCGTCCTTGGGCCGCTGCTCTTTCTTGTCTACGTTGCTGATCTTCCGCGGGTGGTATCGTCCACGTGGTCTGCTTACGCTGATGACTTCAAAATATTTGGTGAGGTAGCTTCTTCTACAGTTCAGGATGACCTGACCGTGTGTTTGAGTGGACTCTTGATTGGATCCATTCCCTGAATATCGGGGAATGCATGGTACTCCATTTGGACAAGAACAATCCGCGGCGAAGCAATTTTGTGGATGGTGCCATACTTCAGTCAGTGGATTAGCATAGTGACCTCGGAGTGATTGTAACATCGGATTTATCTTGGTCGGCTCATATAGATGGTGTCGTGGCAATGGCTCGTAAGATGACGTACTTGATCAGCAGGGCTTTTCCGCGGTGCTCGGTAGCGACGGCGAAGACGCTTTTTACCGCTTATGTGCGACCTATCATAGAGTTCGCCGGTCCTGCTTGGGCGCCAACGCTAGCTGGTGATCGTGATCGACTCGAGCGAGTTCAGCGTTACGCGACGCGTATGGTGACTTTCGTCCCAGTTATGATGACAGGCTGCGGCTTTTCGGTCCCCAACATTTTTCTCAGTGCCATGAGCGTGGCGACCTTATTGTGGCTTACAGGGCGTTACACCGTTTATTTTGTTGTGATCTTCAACATATTTTCACACTTAACACTAACAACCTCCGAGGCCATCGGCTCAGGTTGTTTCATGAAAATTATCAGACATCTCAGAAAAAATACTTCCTCAGTAATAGGATTTTTAACAGGTGGAACTCTTTACCGAGCAAAGTTGTTTGTGCTCCGAGTGTGAATCCCTTCAAGAACCAGCTTGATGCACTTAACTAGTGGTTTTTTCTTTTCTTTTTTGGACTGTTATTATCATGTACATTGGATGTTGAGATGTTATATTTTTGTTTGAGAGTTTATAGGCTTTAGCCTCCTCTCTTCTTACCTTGTAATAATGATAATAATAATAATAATAATGATTCCCTTTGAAAATATTAAACATTCCAAATGTCATCATCTATTACGGAGGATAGAGAAAAGTTTCCAAGAAAGTTAGGATTGAAGACAAAATGAATCATTCCGTTTATTCAGAAATGAATCAAGAAAATCGAGATTTTCAAGAGAATTCGAAGAATTACATTAAGCTGTCAAATTTGAATGAATCTGTTCCAAATTTATCTGTTAATTTCTTTGTTCGTTGTTTGGAAGATTTTCCAATTCAAAATCAATCAAGCTGGATTTCGGAACTAGATTGTGAAATGGCGGCCCAAATGTATGTGCGGAATTTCAGCAGATCTTGAAAAAAAATTCCGCAGAATTTGTAAGGATTTCGCAAGAATTTGCATTCGGCACTCTACAACTAATTACCATGTTTGATTTGGATTTGTTTCATAATCCTTAAATTAAGGAGGAAATAAAAACAAAATTTCAGATAGGTATGACTCCAGGACTGTTTTGCCTATCATGCCTATCAAGGAACTCAAATTTGGATGCTCAATCTACCCTGAAAATTCCAAGTTGCTAGTTCTTTCCGTTCTCAAGTTACCGTGAGATGAATAATATTTTTTAATAATTTTTCTCAAATTTTCTAGCTATACGATTCTCCCAAAACTGCACATCGTCGGCGACACCGCAAAACCAAGTAACTGATAAAAATTAAAAAATGAGATCTTGGTGGTAATTATTTAATTGTATTTGTAAGGACAGGTGTGCAAATCCTTTTCAAAGAGTAAACAGACCCTGAGATAATCAATATCAAGTGGTTTGTAACTATTTTGAATTTAAACTAATTCATCAATCCAAAATTATGAAGTTTTTAGTGCCTTCGGAAAATGTGGGTTTTTGCAGTTACTTGGTTCTGCGGTGGCGCCGACGACATGCGTCTTTAAGTCTGTATTCTACAACCACTTACCAAGTGTCAATTCGATCGGATATGTATTGGTTGAAAACAAAGTCATTACTCGGAAACCGTTGGGTCGATTATGTCCATAGCTTGTCCGTCGTATTGGGACCCGCCACCTATACCCTGTAAATTTCAAGTCGCTATCTCTTTCCTTTCTCAAGTTATCGTGGTCACGGACAGAAACAAATTTTACCTCGAATTCTTCATTGGGGAGTCGAGCCCAACCGTTTGAGACCATTTTAGGCAAAACAATCGTAAATTTGGGAAATTTCCCCAGAACATGTGCGCAAAGAGATATTGATCTTTTCATTCTAGCTGTAAATTAGCCCTGCCGATTGCTCTATAAACGAATGTTTGGTCTGATATAGGAGAAGAATTGAATTTTACCTTTAGTAATTGTGAGTCAGTAAATTTATAGAACTGTCCGAGACCATTTGAATATTGAAATTCGTAAAATACGGAAATTTGAAAGAAATGATATGTCTTGGTATGAACACAGAAAAAATGGGTATTTAAACCAAATATCAAAGAATATATTATAAATCAACAACTCCCTATATAGAAACGTAACATCCTCGAGTGTTCACGAAACAATATATTCCTCTTCAAGCTGACAAACACGGGTTAAACCGTGAACCCACAAGCCAGTCAAATAACATTGAAGATAGATCTTTTATTCATGTCGAACTAGCTATAGGCATGAATTTATCGGCGATGGGACAAAGTTTATAAGGGGTGTTAAATTGGATATATTCTTATATAACTCCCCCTTGAATGCGGCCAAATTGTGGCATGAAATTCCCTGAAATAGTGATATACTCGTACCTACTTCGAAGGGCGAATTGCACCGTTTTGGAGGAAAGTGCGGTTTAAATATTAAGGTTACGTTTGTGTTCGAGGCAGGAATTTCGAGATGCGTGACAGGAGAAACGAATCCTCAGTTGAGTGACGACATTTTTATGAGCCACTTCTGTCTACGAAGGTATGATTGTTTCTACTTATCGTCAGAAAATGGTCCCAAACGATTACGTTTGACTCACTGATGAATAATTCGAGGTCAATGATATTTAAACTTTATTTACAATCTCATAACTCGATGAAACTCTTTACAACTGCGATAGAATTCACTTTCGCCATCACTGAATTTCGGAAACTACCTTAATTTGCCCTGACTGTGACAGTGAGTGAGTGAGAGTTTCTCTTCTTCTTGAATCGTCTCATTATCAGGGATATTACCGAAATCTCGGCGTCCTACTCCCACTGCCAGTCATATACTTCTTATGCCTAGTGGTACCTACTCTTTTTACCCACACCGCACTGCGGTTATACTCGTTTTCATGGGGTGGTGCTCCCAAGGTGGTGGCAAAGATTGTTGATTTGCTGGCTGAAAAATTCCAGGATGAATTCAGGAAATGTAATTGGGATAACTCCTCAACTGATGTAAATGTATTGGCAAATAGTTTCGTTAGTTCTTTACAGCAGATAATTTATAGTATGTGTCCTTATGTCGAGGTTGTCAGAGAGAACCATGAACAATTGCACTGTTTGAATAAAGAAATCAAACAACATATGAAACAACGTGATGATCAATATAAAAGGGCAGTGCTAACAGGATGTAATAATAAATGGGAGATTTATAAAAAGTTAAGAAATAATGTAACAACTAGGTTAAGGAGAACTAAAAAAAATATTATTATAATAAAATGAAGGATACCTCTAACGAGAATTCTTGGAAAAACTTAAAAATCATGTTTCCTAATAAAGTCAACGGTGCAGTTTCTAACGTTAAATTCGAAAATAAAATTCTAACAGATGCTTCTGAGATTTCAGAGGAATTCGATAAATTCTTTCTTAATAGTATTGACGACGTTGTATCCCATGGCATGAAAATAAATGAAAGTTCGTATTATTTATCGAAAATAGATGAGAAACCCGAATTTTCTACATTTACGAAGATCATGAGACAACTCAAAGGTTATTTTAAAAAAGTCAAGAATACTTGTGGCCCTGATGATATCACAGCCAACAGTTTTAGGAATGCATTTGATGTAGCGGGAAATCGTTTTCTCGATATAGTTAATGAGTCACTTGGAGGCGGTACTTTTCCCGAAGCGTGGAAGATCTCTAAGGTTATACCAATTGAAAAAGTATCCAATGCTGGTGACTGTAGAGAATTTAGAGGCATTTATACAATGTCAGTCTATGAAGAAGTTTTGGAATTGGTACTTACAGATCAACTGTTGAAATACTTGAATAAAAATAATGTTCTTATGGATGATCAATCAGGTTTTAGAGACAAACATTCTTGTGAAACTACTATAGTTGATATTTGTGATGGATGGTTGAAAGAGCTAGACAAAAACAATATTGAGCCAGCAGCGTTTATTGATTTCAAAAGAGCTTTTGAGACGATTGATAGGAACCTGATATTAAAAAATGGGTTCAAGCCCTGTGGACAGGAGCTTTCTGGCGCTCTAGTTCAAACAGACAAATTATATCTCCGAAAGTATTGGTTTCTCAGAGTTGGGAATTATATCGATGTATTCTTATGATAGAACTGCATCATAAAGGAAATTAAATTCAAATAATAGTTTATTTATCAAGATTAAATGAGCTATCTGAGAATGAGAACTGCATCATGGAAGAAATCGAATTAAATCTGGCCAATTTTGCCCAATAACGAACTTAACCGAGATATTCATCTTCCTAACCTACTCAACTACCTAGCTCATTCTGTTCGAGAGTTATTGTAGAAAAACTTTTTTTAAATTTTCAAATTTTTTTTGACACTTTGCAGTAATCGGGTCAATACAAAACCTTACATGCGTATAAAGGTCATGATTCTACAATTTGATGCTAAATTTTAGACAGATCGAGTGATCGGTTTCGGAAATATTCAAAAAAAATATTTTTACTAAAATCGGCCATAACTCCGAAACCGCTTGATGGATTTCTCCCATTAACGAGCTCTTCCGAGATAATTACGCTCCAAACTCAACTTGCAAATTCCAATCCGCTAACTCCTTTCTTTCGAGAGTTATCGTGCCTATGGCCGGCCGGACAGAATCGATTTCGACCTCAGATTCTTGATCAGTGAGTCGAACCAAATCGTTTAAGACCATTTTCATCGAAAAATTCGAAAATTACAGACAGTTGGGCAAATTGATGAGCACCAATCAAGTCAACGTTAGAGACACTAAATTTGATGACTGTCAGACAAAGAATCTATTTCAAAACGTTGGATCTAATATATAAAATTGAACATAAAATCTTACCAGATTATTTATCTGAGAGGATTAGGTATGTTTCTGAGATTCATCAGTATGATACCAGGAATCAAAATAGTTTTTTGCGCGTATGTTCTGGGGAACATCGCGTTATAGTTTTGCCCAAATGTCTGTAACTTTCGAATTTTTTGACGGAAATAGTCTCAAACGATTAAGTTCGACTCCCCAATGAAGAATTCGATGTCAAATTTGATTCTGTCCGTCCGGCCGTTGCCACGATAACTTGAGAACGAAATGAGCTAGCGACTTGATATTTTCAGGGTAGGTGGCACATCCCAATGCGACGGACAAGTTCGTTAATGGGCATAATCGGCCCAGTGGTTTCCGAGTAATAATTTTGTTTTCAACCAATATAAATCCGATCGAATTGAAACTTGGTGGGTAGTTGTAGAATATGAACCTAAGCACGTTCGTGAAATTTTGTGCGAATCGTATGGCTAGAAAGTTTTAAAAAAATTATTAAAAAATATTTTTTTTGTCATGATAACTTGAGAACGGAATGAGATAGCGGCTTGAAATTTTCAGGTTAGGATGTGCACGAGAACAAAATTTCAGTTTGTTTATGAGCATAATCGGCCAAACGGTTTTAAAGTTATAGCCATCTGAAATTTTCTGAAATTTGGTGGTTTTTTGTTCCTGATTAACTCGAAAAATACTGAACCGATTGAATTCAAACATGGTTATTAGTTGTAGAATGCCAACGCGAAAATGTTTGCAAAATTTGGTGTGGATAGCATTTGTAGAAAATTTTTAATAAATCATAGAAAATAAAAAAAAAATTATATATATCAGTAACTAATCGTTTGAAATTGCTGAAATTTTGCAAGAGCCTTCATAACCTAACTCTACTGCCAACTTTCAAGTTTTAATACGATCGGTTAAATATTGTTGGAGATTCGAGCATTCTTGTGTGAGTTCAGTAGATGGGTGACCGTTGCCTCGATAACTTTCGAACGAAAGGAGATAGGGACTTGCAATTTTCAGGGTAGGTTGCGTGTCCGATAGGGAGAGTTGAGTTCGTTTTTGGGCATAATCGGTCTAACGGTTTCCGAGTTATACCCACCTGGTATATTATTTCCTTAATAACTTAAAAAATAAATATTCGATCGCATTGGTGCTTGGTAACTAGTAGTAGAAAATCAACATAAAGACAAGTTCAAAATTTTGTAAGAACCGTACCCTAGAAAATTTGAAAAAAATGAGGAAAAAAAAAATTTTAAGAACCGTACCCCTAGAAAATTTTTAAACAATCACGAAAAAAAAATGGGTTCAAGCACTGACGTGAAGTCAGAAGCTTTTGCGCGTATGTTCTATTGTCCATTCTTCTGTATTGGACACCCTTAATCGAATTTACCATGGTAAATTATGTTGTCCATTCTCTTGTATTGGCCACTTAATTCGAATTTACCATGGTAAATTCGAATTAAGAGTGTCCAATACAGGAGAATGGACAACATAATTTACCATGGTAAATTCGATTAAGGGTGTCCAATACAGAAGAATGGACAATAGAACATACGCGCAAAAGCTTCTGACTTCACGTCAGTGCTTGAACCCATTTTTTGTTGATACATTCAATACCGAGTTAGCAATGAGTTCTACTTTGATTGGAGGCTTGATATGCCATAATAAATTGCCAAATATGATAAAGAACTGTAACAAATATGTAAACTTCAGGAGGATGTTGATATTATATGTTAAGGAGCACTATGTTAAATTATTGTTGATTTTATTGTTTTGCTGTTATAACTTGTAATTTTTACTAAGTAAAGAACGTTATTATTATTAATATTATTATTATAAAATACCCTGTCTCTCACTCGAACGATCCGACAGATTTAAGGCAATTTCAGGAAAGTGTTACATACACCAGATACAGATATACGGTTAACCCAGATAGCATAATCTAGTTCAAGTAATCCAAAGTGGCTCTTTGGAATCTGTATCGATATCCTAATATGTTTTGGGCATCTGAGATTCCAGAATGTCTGATGTGTCACTAATGCGTCGTTTGCATTTTTGGCGCTCTAGTTCCTCGGAACTGAGTGCTTATCAATTTGCCCAAATGTCTGTAATTTTCGAATTTTTCGATGAAAATGGTATTGAACGATTTGGTTCGACTCACTGATCAATTATCCGTGGTCGAAATTCATTCTGTCGTGCCTGTCCGGCCGTCCGGCCGCTCCAGCCGGCCGTGGGAACGATAACTCTCGAACGGAATGAGCTAGACAGTTGAAAATTTCAGAGTAGGTTTGGGAGATAAATATCTCGGCTGAGTTCGTTATTGGGCAAAATCGGACAGATGGTTTCGGAGAAACAAAAAAAAATTATTTTCAACAAAGCAAATTCCAAATTGCCAATAAGCAGTTTTACCATAGGAATCCAATGATAGCATTTTTAACTCCAACAAGCTAATACTTTCGGAGATATGATTTTTCAAAATTTCAATAATAAATCGTATTTCAACGTTGTCACAGAATGATATAATTATTCTACGTGTGAATTGTCATAATGTCAACTTATTTTCCTGAGACATGACATTATCTAATCAATCGAAGAATTGTGAGCGAAGTGAGAAAAATCTCAGTTGTTTGCTCCGAAATTAGTTTTTCTCAGAAAAGTCTTACATTTCGGAACCGAACATGAAGTAAGAGATCTGAGAGTAGGGAGACTGCTTTTCATCCATACACATAGATATAACTCTCGAACGGAATGAGGTAGGTAGTTTTCATATTAGGTTAGGGATATGAATATCTCGGTTAAGTTCGTTATTGGGCAAAATTGGCCAGATTTAATTTGATTTCTTCCATGGTGCAGTTCTCATTCTCATGATTGCTCATTTAATCTTGATAAATAAACTATTATTCAAATTGAATTTCCTTTATGATGCAGTTCTATCATATGAATACATTGATATAATTCCCAACTCTGAGAAACCAATACTTTCGGAGATGTAATTTGTCTGTTTGAACTAGAGCGCCAGAAAGCTCCTGTCCACAGGGCTTGAACCCATTTTTTAGAATTGAAACTTAACTCTAACGAACGGATCTTACATTGAGAGCGTCCCGTTTTGTTTAATGAATAAAACACCTTATCTTATAATTTGAAAATTATTGGAATTTTTATTTCATTATGAAGTACACTGGATATCGTTAATTATGAAATAAAACATCATTGAAATGTCCATCACGGAAACGCTGACAGGAATGAAGTCGAAGCCAATTTTGCATGACTCTCTCACACGAAACAGGTCGTATGTGTGCAATTACTCCTTCAATATTGATCTGTAGATCGCCATAATTTGCTGGATGATTGCCGTAAACCAATGACTTAATGTAACTCCAATGAAAGAAGTCCAATGGAGTTAAATCGCAGGAATGAAGGGGATAAATTATCGCTCCATTTCTTGAAGTACACGAATCACCGAATTTTGTTTTCAATAAAGTCATTGTGTCATTGGCAGTATGACAAGTGGCACCGTCCTGTTGAAACCACATGTTCTGCAAATCCAGAAGAACCAATTTAGGCCATCAGAACATTAGTCAACATTGAACGATAACGTTTTCCATTGACAGTAACTGCCTTATGAGCTTCGTTGGAAAAACAATAAGGTCCAATGGCTCCTCCAGCATTAAATCAGAACCAAAAAGTAAGTTTATCAGGATGTATTGGCAGTTCTTGATATTCTTCAGGTTATCACAACTCCAGATTATGCAATTATGCTTGTTAACATAACCGTTTACCCAGAAATGGGCCTCAGCGGTGGTAATGATTTTCTCATGAAATCATCATTACCAATTAACAAAGCACCAATTACTGAATACACAACGCTACCTATTTTGTATGGATACAAACGAAGGTCTTTTTTGTTGACTACATCCATTCGGGTAGAAACGGTTTCCATTCTGATACTGAGGATTAAATTGATGAAATTTAACCTCCTTGCTCTCGGGAATAGCGTGCTATCATTTTGTCCAAATGTTAGTAGTGTTAGAATTTTTTGCCGAATAAATGGTCTCAAACGATTAGGTTCGAAGTATTCCAGGTCAAATTTGATTATGTCCAGCAGTTGCCACGATAACTTGAGAACGGAAAGACAAAGCAACTGGAAATTTTCAGGGTAAGTTGCATGTCCCAATGCGACACAAGCCCGTTAATGAATATAACCAGCACAACGGTTTCGAAGTACAAATTTTGTTTTCAACCAATATAGGTCCGACCAAAGTGAAACTTGGTAACTTGTTTCAAAATGTCGACAAAAAGACGTGTGCTAAATTTTGCGAAGATCTTATCACCAGAAAATTAAAAAAAATATATAAAGGAATATTATTTTTCTTCGATCGTGGGAAAAGGGACACTATTTTGACCTGCTTTCTATGCGCAAAGCTCAACAATCCAGAATAGTGGGCAGTTGCTAAGCAATTAGAAAATAACAGTGCGGTAATATTCTTACCGCACTGCTGTAGCGTGCGGTAATGTTTCAAATGGATTATTACAATAAAATGAAACAAAGTATGGTTTTGATTTTTATATTATTTCAATCAAAAATTGTATATTTCATATTTTAGGCATTTTAAGTAATACTATTTTATCTATATCCACTAACTTTCGTCGATAAACGGATGTCATCTGGGGCCTCAAAAATGAATTTCTGAACTTGTTCCTGGGTTAAAATTTTGGATTTTTTCGGTTTGCATCCTATAGCTTCACGTTTTAAAAATGCTCTCAGTTTTTGATACTGGGCAATATGAATATTATTTTTAACAGACTAAGTTTATCGAAGCATGGAATAGTGTGCCCACGTCGAAGATTTCATTGTTTTAGCCAATTCAGCAATTCAGCTATCAGTACATTCTCAGGAAAGGATACACTGTTGTTTTTTCTGCAAAAATCCATGAAGCGTTGGTACGCAAGTTCATACTTCTCTCTGGATTTCGCCGGAAGTAAATTGAGTGGAGCCGCGTTCGCGGCTTCTACTAGTTCAGGAGGCGTGCAACAATTAATCACTATCAGTGTTCATATTTATTAATTCTTTTTTAATTCCTTATAAAATATAACGTATCAAACAAATCCAGCTTGAAAATTATATTTCTTTTGTCATAACAAAGTTATTTCCATGGTTACCACTTCTATATTTCAATATGAACATAGAGAAACCTATTCAAACTTACTTGATTACATCTTGAATGAAATATTTTTTAATTAATTTCTTAAATGTAAATCAACGATCGAAGAAAAAATAGTATGTATAATTCGTGGGAAAGGCATATTCCCAAACTCCTGTGTTACCAGACTCGTCTGGTAATTATCACAGTCGTTTGGGAATATTATGCTTTTCCCACTAATTATACAATATACTATTATATCACGATAACTTGCGACGTGAACAAAACGAATATCTGAAGGTCAGTATGAATTATTTGCCTGGTTTCGTATTTTGGTAACTTCAAATCTACAGAAACTTAAACTGTTCCCTGTTAATTCATAACGAGTGGACTGGATAGACGTTGTCCTGCTAGAACGATGGATTATGACCTGTCAGCGGGATCAGCTACGTTTTTGAGCGTATGTTCTGGGAACATCGCGTAATCATTTTGCCCAGCTTTCTGTAATTTTCTACTTTTTTGCCGAAAATGGCCTCAAAAGACTGAGTTCGACTACCTGATGAAGAATTCGCGGACAAATTTTATTTTGGCCGGCCGGCCAGCCATCCGTTACCACAATAACTTGAGAACGGAATGAGATAGCGACTTGAAATTTCCAGGTTGGGTTGTGCATCTGAATGCGACAGTTGAGTTTGTCTATAGGCATAATCGGTCCAACGGTTTAAGATTTATATCCATCCCTAATTTGGTTGTTATTTCCTCAATACCTCGAAAAATAAAAAACCGATTAAATTCAAACATGGTTATGAGTTGTATAATTCAAACGCGAAAATTCTCGCAAAATTTCATGAGGATCTCATTACTAGAAAATGTTTAAAAAATCAGTAACAATTCGTCCCATCTCGCTGAAATTCTTCGTGAGCCTTCAGCACCTAACTCTGCTACCAAGTTCCAAGTTTGAATACGATCGGATATATATTGTTGGAGAATCGAGCAGCCTTGCATGAGTTCAGTAGATGGATGGGTGACCGTTGCCTCGATAACTGTCGAAGGAAAGAATATGGGGACTTGCAATTTTCAGGGTACGTTGCGTATCCGAATTGGAGAGTTAAGTTCGTTTATGGGCATAATCGGTCCAACGGTTTCAGATTTATACCCACCTGGAATGTTATGTCCTAGATAACTCAAAAAATATATACTCGATCGAATTGAAGCTTGGCAACTGTTTGAAAAATAACGACATAAAGACGTATTTACCATTTTATGAGAACCGTATCCCTAGAAAATTTCAAAAAAATTGGTTCAAGCACTGACGTGAAGTCAAGAGCTTTTGCGCGTATGTTCTATTGTCCATTCCTCTATATTGGACACTCTTAATCGAATTCACCATGATGAATTATATTGTCCGTTCTCCTGTTTTGGAAACCATGGTAAATTCGATTGAGAGTGTCTAATACGAGAGACTGGACAGTAGAATTTACCATGGTAAATTCGATCAAGAGTGTCCAATACAGGAGAATGGACAATAGAACATACGCGCAAGAGCTCCTGACTTCACGTCGGTGCTTAAGCAATTTCTTTTTCAGTATTCGAATTTTCCATATACTATATTCTTAGGGACATTTAACATAAGACAGACATTCAATATTTACATTTCCACATTGTCATTGTGCAATTTGCTTTTGCCCAAAGCAAATTAAAATAACTCGATGTTCCCCAGAATATACGCGCAAAAGATTGGAAAGCCCCGTAGACAGGAGCCTTGGCGCTCTTATTCAAACTTGGAAAAATCATCTCTGGAATTTTCTGTTTCTCAGAGTTGGGAATGATATCAATGAATTCTTATGATAGAACTGCATCATAAAAGAATTTAGATCCAAAATAATCATAATAGTACGATTAATTATTCAAATTTTGAAAAATAATATCTATCAATGTATTGATTTGTTAGCGTTGGGAATTATATCAGTGGATCCCTATGATCAAACTGCATCTTGAAAAAATTGAATTTGAAATTTGTATAGTAAAAAAGTTTTTTTTTCTGTCCAGTAAGAACTAAACCGAGATATTCATCTCCCGAACCTATTATGAAAATTTTAACTGTCTAGCTCATTCCGTTCGAGAATTATCGTGGTTACGGCTGGCTGGACGGACGAACGACCGGACAGAATCAATTTTGACCACGGATTCTTGATCAGTGGGTCAAACCAAAACGTTTAAGGCCATTTTCAGCCAAAAATTCTAAAATTACAGGCATTTGGGCAAATTGATAAGCACTCTGTTCTTAGGAAGAAGAGCGCAAAATACTCACTCTCAATTCTTGATATCCTAAGCTGATCATTTCTAGTGTCATTACCAGACGATATTTGGTGCTTGAGATTGGCTCAGTTGGCAGAAGAGCCTGTATTTTTCGTGTGATTGATGGAGAGCTTAAAATGTACATTTAGATCACATAAATATAAGTATTATGAAATGAATATATATGCGGAATACTCACATCAATACTACAGCTAATAAATCGAACAATGTATAGTTTTCAATAACATTTCTAAACCCTTCATACATTAATTACACTTTAATATAATCTGTCTTAATTTTACTAACTGACTGAACTTGAAAATAATAACGTATGTCAAAGTGTAATCTCCTAGATCAGAAAATATCCGATGTTCCAATAACTGGGTCAGCACATAGTACCAAAAACAAAACTAATTTTACATAACCTGATTGCAGCGCCTCTTTATGATTCCAATTACAACTCTAAGCCATCCAGGGAGCAACTCAAAAACAATCAAAAAAATTAATCGAAATCAGTATCTTCGTTTAGGAAGAGCCCAAACATATACACACAACAGTAGAATTTTGTATGATAGATAGACATCACAAATACCCAAAGATTGGTATGTACATTATGACAATATTTAAATGCTTAAAGGAAATATCATCTAGTATAGAGCACTAGAAATCGAGAAATAACAATATCTTAGCAAAATAAGTTATTAGTTATAAGTAGACCAGCGGTCGAAAATAATTTGATGTCTTCAAATGGGGCACAACTGTTGCCAGTCAATAAAGTTTGTTTATCATTGAATGAAAAATCCAGTTGAAGTTTCTCATATCACGTCGGGTTTTCTACTATTATTCACAAATCGAATAGATAAAAAATTGGTTCAAGCACTGACGTGAAGTCAGAAGCTTTTGTGCGTATTGTCCATTCTCCTGTATTGGACACTCTTAATCGAATTTACCATGGTGAATTATATGGTCTGTTCTCCTGTATTAGACACTCTTAATCGAATTTACCATGGTAAATTCGATTAAGAGAAGCCAGCTGGACGGACAGAATCAAATTTGATCTCGAATTCTTGATCAGGGAGTCGAACCCAATCGTTTGAGACCATTTCAGCAAAAAAATCGAAAATTACAGACATTTGGGCATAATGATAACGCGGTGTTCCCAGAACATACGCGCAAAAATACCGACATGAGTAAAGCTTTAACGTCAGACTATCTATGAGATAAATTGGAATATTTGTCTAACTTTCTAAGGTTTTCTCGATGACCAGTAGACCTCTTATTGAAATATTGAACTTTCAGCCCTCCTCATCAGGTAGGTCGAACTCGAATGGGACGATAAAACCTGCCCCAGCCATAAGGTCATTCAATTTCCAGGACATTCGGAAAGATCGTTTGGCAGATGTAAAATTGCCTCCCGTTCCGAAACGGTTGAAATAGTAAACTCTGTGCGAATTAGTTGCAATCATCATTTCAGGATCCAGCGAGGTGTGCAGAAGTTAGCTAGGATTTCGTTGATGACTATTAACAATTACCGAGATTCTATTGTTTCTGCCGAAGCAATTATCGTTGCTATTTGGCCTGATTGAAAGCATTTTGTTTCCTACTGACTACAATTGGAGCAATTGCAAACATTCGTATAATCTGCGGAGTCATAGAAGATATAGGGTACACTTGAATTTCTGATATTCCGCCCTATAATGGATTGTATTGAGGATACTTGTAGTGTCTATTTACAAAATTGCTTCAAGCACTGACGTGAAGTCAGAAGCTTCTGCGCATGTGTTCTCTCCATTATTGGACACTCTTAATCGAATTTACCATGGTGAATTCTATTGTCTGTTCTTCTGTATCGGACACTCTTAATCGAATTCACCATGGTAAATTCGATTAAGAGTGTCCAATAAAGGAGAATGGAAAAGATAACATACGCGCAAAAGCTTCTGACTTCACGTCAGTGCTTGGACCAATTTTTTTTTCAATGATTTTTCGAAAATTTTCTAGAGCTACGACTCTCACGAAATTTCGCAAGAATGTTCGCGTTCGCATTCTACAACTAATAACCATATTTGAATTGGATCGGATTTGTATTTTTTGAGTTATTAAGGAAATAACAACCAAATTTCAGATTGATATAACTCCTAAACCAATTGGCCGATTATGCTAGTTAACGAACTCAAATGTTGTATTCAGATGCGTAATCTACCCTGGGAACTGCAAGTCGCTATTTCTATCCGTTCTCATGGAATCATTAGATACATAATATTTTTTCGTAATTTTTTTAAAATTTTCTAGTGGTAAGGTCCTCACAAAATTTCACACATGTTTTCATGTCGATATTCTACAACGAGTTACCAAGCTTCAATTCGATCGAGTCTATAGTTTTTGAGTTATCGAGGAAAAATATTCCAGATGGGTATAACTCTGAAACCGTTGGGCCGATTACGGCCGACAGCGAACTCAACTCTCCCATTCAGATGTGCAACCTATCCTGAAAATTGCAAGTCCCTATCCCTATTCGTTCGAAAGTTGTCGAGCCAACGCTCACCCATCCAGCTACTGAACTCACACAAGGCTGCTCGGATCTCCAAAAATATAGATCTGATCATGTTCAAACTTGGAGCTTGGTAGTAGAGCTAGGATCTGAAGGCTCTTTCAAAATTTCAGCGATATTGCATAATTATTAGTTTCTGATATATAGAATTATTTTCAAAAATTTTCTATGAATTTTTAAAAATTCTCTAGTTATACGATCCTCACAAGATTCTGCAAGAATTTTTTGCGTTGCCATTCTACAACTAATAACCTTGTTTGAATTGGATCGGTTTCGTATTTTTCGAGTTATTAATACCAACAAAATGTCAGATGGGTATAACTCCAAAACCATTATGCCGATTATGCCTATAAAAAACTCAAATGGTGCATTCAGATTCTCAACCTTACCTGTAAATTTCAAGTCGCTATCTCTTTCCGTTCTTAGGTTATCGTGACGTGAATAATATTTTTTAATAATTTTTTAAAAAATTTCTAGCTATACGATATTCACTAAATTCGCGATGTTCCCCAAAACACACGAGCAAAAAGTATCAAGACTGAAGCGCTTTTTTGTATCTCGATTATCATAGATTTCCCAGTTTCGTAGCTATATAAAAGTTGATCCTTAGAAGAACGCCATCAGAGCTTATCAATGTATTATATATTAGGTATATTTTTAATACATCTATGTTCCTAACTCTTTTATGATGTAACGCCCTGTATCTTGAAAACGAAGCATTTCCGAACTCAGAAACTTCCCGACTCCAAATAACTCAGAGATTCGTATCCTGGATGTGTTCACAATGTTTATGAAGCACCCTGTGTAAAGGGTAATTCTATAAATTGTACAACAATTTCAAGCATAGATCTCTTTCATCAAATAAAACAGATTTTTCATTCACGTTTTTTTTAGATTCGGCTTAGGTGAAAAGTTACTAGCGTTTAAAGATATCACAATGTGCTACACTTCTGCAGAAAAATTATCTATGAAATTCATAATCAACGAGAGATAGATACGGTAACCAGGATTAGATAATTCCAAAGCTCAGTATGGGACCCATAATAGTAATTGGATTTCTGGAATGAAGAATTCGGAAACGGTACGTTTACGGAGAAATGAAGAGGAATAATTCAATTTTCTAAAATGGTTAAATATTCTTGAACTGACTCGAGATAAACTTGACCTGCTCTCTTTGTGCTAATTCCATTTAGTTTTATTAATACACGAGTATATAACTTGGAGACCAGTGGGAGTAGGAAAATAATGATATGTATCAAGATGTCTCATAGTTATAGCAAACTATTCAATTCAACATCCTGAGCCGAATATAGAAAAATGGGAAAGGAAAAAATAGTTTTATTTGATGAGAAGATTCTATGATTAAAATTTAAGTAGAACTCAAAGACTTTTCAGCTGCAAATTATATGTATGTGGGTATAGTATTTGCAGAATTTGAGCATTATCTTTAATTTATCTTTTCCATTTTTTGCGATCAATATTGATTACATAATACATATGTATAGTAATACGATTTTATGACTTGCCATGAATGTTTTTTATACTTAACATGGGAAGGAAGTATGCCTGAAAGAAGAAGAAAAATTGGTTCAAGCCCTGTGGACAGGAGCTTTTTGGCGCTCTCCTTCAATGCTTTAATGCTTCAAAAATCGTCATTGAATTTATTTATCAAGATTAAATGAGCAATCTACAATGATTCTACCTCGTGGAATAGGTTGTTGCAACTTACACCTGGTGCATAGTTTTCACGACTCGAAACACCTAAGGAAAATATCATCGAAATGTCTAGAGTGAGGCTAGAAACAATCATAGCAGATTGTCCATTTATTCCTGATATTTGAGTAGGTAGAGGCTGATGAACAAATTATTCTAATAGTTCAAAATTTATTAATGAAATACTATCCTCTTTTCATAATTTAAAATTTAATAGTTCATACCACTTACACATTCTTTTCTGTATCATGGACCTTAACTCAAGAAAAAATGTTTGATACACAAATTTAGATCCGAAATAATGAAAATACTGTATATAGGGACATGTCTCACAACTTAAGGAACTAAAAGGTAGTATTAACCTCAGTGGTCAACTAACAGTAATTTCTTTTGATGATTCCATCATGTTCTTCTTTCCTATTGCCTTCATAAACTACATCATTAAAATGACTCTTAATCTTCTGAAATATCATCCCCAATATTTATACATAAATTATTCAATATTCAATCAGTCAATATTATTTTCGGTTTCAAAACAGTCTTGTATATACTCGTATTCACAAATTCAAGAACCGGATACTTGTTTTCCAACAGAAATAATTTTCAAACTACGACTCTTATAGCTAGATAAGATGACATTCATGAACAGTGAACACAGACAGATTCTGTCTTCACATTCTGTGAATATATAGAACTACGATGTATTATTGAAATTTTGAAAAATCAAAAATCTCCGAAAGTATTAGCTTGTTAGAGTTGGAAATGATAACAATGGATTCTCATGATTTTTTCTTTACTCCGAAACCTCTTGCCGATTCTACCCAATAACGAACTCAACCGAGATATATATCACTCAAACCTGCTCTGGAAATTTCAACTGCCTAGCTCTATCTGTTCGAGAGTTATTGTAGAAACAAAATTAAAAAATTTTGAAAATTTTTTTTCTGCACTTTACGGCAACCCGATCAACACAAGACTTCGAGTGTATATAAAGGTCATTACTCTACAATTCAGTGCTAAAATATTCATAAGAAGAATTTTTACTAAAAATGACCATAACTCTGAAACCGCTCGTTTGATTTCGCCCGTTAACGAACTCGTCTGAGATATTTACGCTCTCAACCTACCCTGCAAATTTCAATCCTCTAACTCCTTTCGTTCAAGAGTTATCTTGTTAACGGAGAGCCGGCCGGATAGAATCGATTTTGACCACGGAAAGCTGGCTAGAGAGACTAAGGCAGACATGGAAGGACAAACCCTTGCATGAAAGATTTCATGCTAGCCTCCACCAGGAAGACGTGCACTTACTGGCATCAAACACCTACCTGACACAAGGTTATCTATAGCCACAAACTGAGGGAACGCTATTTGCGATACAGGATCAGGTGGTGCCAACACGCAATTACACGAAACATACCCTGAAACAACATAAATAGATTCTACAAAATGTAGAATGTGCAACAACGCAGAAGAATCGGTGCAGCACCTTTCATCTGCTTGCTCAGTCAAAGCAGGCACCAAATATCTAAATCGTCATGACAACATAGGAATAGTGGTGCACCAACTTATATGTCTGAGGAAGAGTCTGCTGCGGAGTTTTACACCATATCACCAATATGTCTCTCAAGCTATTACAGAGGAGCAACACTTAAAAATCTATTGGGACTTGACTGTTGGCCATAACAGGCCAGACATGGTGATATGGAACAAAAAAAAACTGCTGTATTTGTCGACTTCGCGGTGCCACAAGACAACAACCTAACAAAAAGTTACGGAGAAATTGTCACTTAGTACGAAACGTTGGCGAGGCAAATAAGAGACATGTGGCGGCTGAAGTATGTCAGAGAAATGCCACTGATTATAAGCGCCAATAGGCTTGTTCACAGAAAAACGATGAAGCGCCTTGATTAACTGAATCTCCCTCAAAATGCAATCTTGTGGATGCAGAAAGCAGTGATATTAGGAACGGTAAACATCATCCGACAAATTCTTTATCCTCATTAGCTCAAGAGTCTACTCTTGGTGCATGTACCCGGGTAGCCTCCTTGTATCACAACGATGTGAAGCAAAAAAATATGTCATTTTAAGTTGAAATATAACTGAAATATACAGGTTGATCCAGATCTTAACCAAGAAATTTTAACCACGAATTGCACGACAAAAATAAGCCCTATTTTGTCATATGAACATATGTCGAGAAATACTTCCTCTTTGAGATACTGGTGCTAAAATTATGAAAAAAAATAAAAAAAAAACTAAAAATATTCAGTCTCGATGCAGTACGGACGCCACTGGTAGAATAAAACAAAATAATTTTATTCAAAAAGTGCTCAACGCTCCTCAAAACCTATATCCCAAATTTCTTAGAAATATTTCGAGGAGTGTAAACGTTATTAATAAAAAACATTTTTTTCTATAATTTTAACACCCTGTATCTCGGAGAGGAAGCATTTCTAAAAATATGTTTATATGATAAACTAGGGCTTATTTTTTAAGTAGATTACGTGGTTAAAATTCCTTGGTTAAGATCAGGACCACCCTGAATAATCCAGAATTAATAATATACTTAAGTTAAATAGTTAAATACAAATAATTAATAATTAGAACATAAATCATGGGAAATAATGGGCGTTAATGCATTGTTCAATAATTATAATAGTTTAGTAAATAATCGACTTTATACATCGTACTGATAACCATAACTCACGCTTGACCTTGCATTAGGCCATATATGACTAAACGCTGCGCACTCTTTGCGCTCTGCCCCAAAAACGGTTACTCTGCAACTTTTATAATGAGTGCAAATCTCTTTTACGCAAGAGGAAGCGATATATTTGTGAAAAAACTATTTTTGTGACCTTTATGACCTTCAATACCTTCAGACGCTGACATGATATATATGTGACTTTTGAGACAACGTTTAGAAAGACGAAACATAAGTTTATACCAATTTACCGCTTATAATCTTTCATTCCGAGATTGTCCCTTCTTTTTACCTAAATATGGCTGGGCTATAACCTAGTTAATGAATTTAATCCATTTGTCTTTTCCACACTGTATAGTGTAATGGTGTTTTCCAATGGACGGACAAGAATTTGATTAAGGACTCTACATCATTGATTCGAACGAAATCGTTTTAGACTACGTTCAAAATTAAAAAATCACATAAAATTTTCAATACGGCAATATGATAGCACCCTGATGCGAGTGCGTATATACGACCATCTTGATGAAACCTGTCGGAAATAGCCGCAAATAATAGTATATTATTTAATGGCCGGTAATGTAAGTCATAACTCACGCAGATGAAGTTTGCAGCGCGAGCCGCAGACGAGTGCTTTAATCTACGATAAATACTAAGATATAAGTACAGAGAAATAACTTTATTGAAAAATATTAATAGTTACATATAAGAATGTTATGAAAATTTTAGTTGTATTTACTCATTTTGTTTATTAATAAAATTAAGTGTAAAGTTTGAACAACCAGTAAACTGAATATGTGGTACTGTATTATGCAAGTTTATTGTTTCTCTTTGTGTTTGTTGCATATATGTTGTTGATGTACTAACTGGATGAGGTATTATTGAACTGTATATTTTATTTGCAGCATCTGTCTTATTCTTTTCTTAATCATCAATGTACCCCTCAGCTACAGTAGTTGATCGTCAACTGCCATGGCGTTTCAGTGCCATTATATCCCCTCCAGCATCTACTAATGAAGTTGCCGACGAGCGACAGAATATAATGTACAGTCTGCTGATTTCAAAAATGTAGCAATGTATTTCCCCATTGTTCCAAATTTATTACTGCCAATTCTTTGTGAGTGATATTTTCCATTTTGAAATTCAAGGAATTGTAGTATTGTATAAAAATGTTACCTATTCGAATATCCCGCCTTAGTTTGAATATTAATTTTGTAAGGGGATTACTAATAACAAGCTATAAAGTTTGTAATTATATATTCTCCAAAGTCTTACATTAAAAGAAGGGGTAGTGTGGTTTTAAACAAGAGCAATGAGTCTTTACATGAAACGGGGTGGACTGGTGAAAGAGAACACTTTTAATGAAGGTACTTCCCGCACAAGTACTTGGAACGCGATGAGTAGTCACTTCACTAGCTGGTTAGACGCACTAAGTCAATAGTAGACGATCTGGGATCCGGGTGACGAATATCAAAGGAGTTCCACTGGGGATGCACCTTGAGAAGGACGAACAATGATCGTCGCGGCGAAGCACGATGACGTAGTGTTGAGTAGGACATACAAGAGGCGCTTCATTTGTCCCGGACATGACGTCAAAATGTTAGAGTGCCTCGAAATTTAAAATTGTACTACTTCAATTTATTTGTCGCGGTCGAGCGAGAGCGAGGCAGAGGCAGATAAAGAAATTCCATTTTGTGTCGGAACCTTTGATGTGAGGGTAGTAGAATTGCCTAATTTCATAATAATTGTACTAAACAATCAAATGTGGTTCATCCTCCTAATATCTGTCCGTTAGATATGTTCTTGCCGAAACCCTCATTACATAAGCTAAGCACTCTTACAACTTTCCAAGTTCGAGTGACAAACCTCCTAGAGAGCTTACTCATCAATACCGCAGTGACAAAAGCACGTCGCGTCTAACATTTGAGGCACCAGGAGGCGCGCATAATTCGTACTATAATAACTTCAAATGGTTCAGTACGCCTCGCCTCTTTTGAAGTGGGACATTGTACTGGCTCAGGACAAAAAAGAGGCTACTCTTACAAACTCTTTTTCAAGTCGTGTCCTACTCAACACTACGATGACGTGATTATGTCCCTCAATCAAAGCTGAACTTTACTGTGAACCGTTCTGGAGGTTCTGGTTGCCAGATGCCTCAGATAAGAGTTCCGCTGGGGATGCTCTTATTGGTTGTTTCAGTAAGTTTGAAATATATGATGGATAATCAACGTTTCGCACTTGTATATCGTAGGAACACAGTTCATAAAACGATTGAATAATAAACTCCCAATCTCTTAGTTATAGAGATTGGTAGCGCCCCTATGGGTGTTGTATACGAGCGCGTATCGCTGTCGCCCTCTCGGTGAGTTTGGTCGAGCTACGCGGGATGCCGTTCGCTGGCTGCGTCTGGCTGTTGAGATTCCTGCTGCGTACGCGGGATGGTATTGCTGGGTGCCGTTCGCGATTGTAGGCGTTGGCTGCGTCTTGTTGTTGAGATTACTGCTACAGGCTCCCCCTCTGGCTGCGAAGACGTCTCGGCGAGTAAGCCAGGATTATCTTCTTCCTTCTTCTTGGGTCGACCTCTTCTTCGGATGGGGTGAGTGGGCGATTCTTTGTTCTCGAGTCCTCTGCATGGGGTTAAGTCGGAAGCGTGGTATACACCGATGACTTCATCTTTGTTTTCTTGACTTGTGATGACATATGATGTAGGACTTCTTCTTTCCTTGATAACATATGGACCATCTCGGCGTGGGGTTAATTTAGCTGAAAACCTATCTGCTTTCTTGCTCAGTAGTTTCGTGTTAACCCATACTAACGTTCCGGGAACAAGATTTGGAACTGGTCTTCTCTTTTCGTTTGCGTATTTGTTTCGCCTGTCTTGTTCTAATTCTTGAACTTCGTGGGCTGTTTTCAGGTTCTCTTCGAGTTGAAGTAGCTTTGGAGTTACTTCGGGGACAAAGTTTTCGTTCAGTATAATGCTTCTAAGATCGCGATGAACTTCACTAGGGCATCGTAGTTCTCTTCCAAATGTGAGAAAGGCTGGGGTGGCGTTTGTTGCTTGGCATCTTGCGGTGTTCATGGCAAATCGAATGGCTGGTAAACTATCTGGCCATTTTGTATGCTGCTTTTGTACGTATATGGCAAGTTGAGTCTTGACATCTCTGTTTCTTCGTTCGACTGGATTTGCCTGAGGGTGGTATACTGGAATGCAATAATGATCCAATCCCAGACAATGCACTGTTTGCTGCATTACGGCACTCACGAATTGACTACCGTTATCACTTAGTATTCTACGAGGAGTACCAAATCGTAAACAAATCTCGTTTATGAGTTTTTCAGCACATTTTTCAGCTGATGCTATGCGAAGTGGGAACATTTTGACCCATCTAGTGGCTACGTCTTCGAATATTAGTATCCACTTGTACTTTTGAGGTGATTCCGGTAAGGGTCCCATGAGATCAAGGGCCACAATCTCGAATCGCTGTCTAGTGGTTGTCGTCAAAACTAATCCTGCAGGTTTCTGATTGTCTAATTTATATCGTTGGCAATCTAAACACTTGGTTATGAAGTTTAATACATCTTTGCGTACCTGTGGCCAGTAATACTTTTGGATGATACGACTGAGTGTGCGTTCAATGCCATAGTGTCCTGCCTTGTTATGGTTTTCATCAAGTATCTTATGGCGATCTACTTGTGGTATAACCAATTGTGCTTCGTCTTGGCTTGAGTCTCTTCCATAATGATAGAGTACGCCTTGTGACATGATATATCCTCTTTGTGACCATTTGTGAGCTTTCTCTACTAGAGTGCCTTCAAGGTCTCTGATTATTTCTTGCAAATCCGTATCCTCGATTTGTTCTGAGCGCACCTGAGCTGCTCCTTTTCTAGGTATATCTATGTGAATCAGGGCAATATCTAAATTCATTTCTACCGTTTCGTCAATAGGTGGTCTAGATAACGCATCGGCAACCACATTAGCTCTTCCAGGTCCGTATTCTATGGTTAAGTTATACGGTTGTAATTGGAGAGCCCATCGTGCCAATCTTCCGCTTGGAGATTTCAAACTCATTAACCATCGAAGAGGTTGATGATCAGTTATCACTATAGTCTCGGCGTCTTCGATGTAGCCTCTGAATTTGTTCAATCCATATACAATAGCCAAGGCTTCTCGCTCCGTGGTACTGTAGTTTCGTTCAGCTGACGATAAAAGTCGGCTGGCATATTCAATGGGTCTTTCCTCATTTTTCGATCCTTGTAATAGGACTGCTCCTAGGGCGTATTGACTAGCATCTGTTCTTAACGTAAATGGTAACGTTGCGTCTACCTGTCGCAGAACGGGCATCGTAATGAGTCTTTCTCGTAGCGTTTCATAAGCATTCTGACACTCGTTGCTCCAGTGCCAAGGACTGTTCTTCTTTGTTAAGTTCGTTAGAGGACGAGCTATTTGTGAGAATTCATGTATGAATTTCCTGAACCATGGGCATGCCTGCAGGAACGATTGCAGTTGCTTTAAATTAGTAGGTGGTGGCCTATCTCTGATAGCGGTTACTTTATCTGGGTTCGCCTTGATTCCTTGTGGCGATATGATGTGTCCTAGTAGCTTGACTTCTTTGCATCCCAGCTGACATTTGTCACGATTGAGTCGTAGGTTATACTTCGCCAATGTGTCAAATAATTCTCTCAGGTCAGTGATGTGCTGCTCTGTGCTGACTGATAGTAGCACCAAGTCATCCAAATACGCCAATACTGATAAACTTGGTCGTGTCCGACGAACTCGGTCTATCATTCGTTGAAATGATGCTGCCGCATTTTTCAGTCCAAAGGGCATTCGTTTGAACCTGTACGTTCTAAAAGGAGTGATGAATGATGTCTTGTCCCTGTCATCGAGGTGTACCGGAATCTGCCAATATCCTGCTCGTAGATCCAGTGTCGTAATTGCGGTGTGACCTCGGGTTTCTTGGAGTAAATCGTCGATGCGAGGTAGAGGGTAGGTGTCAGTTCGGGTAATAGCATTTACCTTCCGATAATCTATGCATACTCTCGTTCCTCCCCCTGGTTTCGGCACCATCACTACAGGTGAGGCCCATGGTGAGTCACTTTCTTCGATAACATCCTCTTGAAGCATCTTGTCAATTTCTTGCCGTAAGATGGCCGTTTTGTGAGGTGTTAAGCGATACGGTGGAGTTGCTACTGGCGCATGGTTACCTATATCGATCCTATGTTCATACCCTGTGCAAGGCGTATCTATTGGTCGGAATAAATTCTGATTCTGGATTAGTAGATGATTTATTTTGTTCCGTTCTTCGAAAGGGAAATCGGCACATTCTTCTCGTCTCAGTACGAGATCGGATTCCACGATCTGGAGTTCTAAAGTCGAGATATCCATGGCATCGTCCCACCATGCATCAACATCATTTACGGCAGCTTGCCACATCCATGTTTGTTGTGAAGGAGAAGGGCGGTACAGAGGGGATGATAAATACTCGTCTGCCAACTTCCTTCCTGTTCTATGTGGTTCGATGTTCACCGCTGCTATCACTGGGTGAGCTCCTTCAGTGTTTCTCGATTGGCGTATTGTATTTCCGTCTTCTTCAGAAAACCAACCGAATTTCTTGTTTGGCTGGTCTCTAAACATCCATGTTCCAGCAGCGATATCCAGAACTAGTCCGGCATCTTGGAGAAAATTGATTCCTAACAATGTTCTATTGTCGGGTGAATGAGGTAAAACTATGAATGTTGTCGGAATCTTTCTTCCTTCTAGATGTACCTCCATTCGACAGGTTAGAATCTTACCCGTTCGTAATTTGCCATCAGCGTATCTGTAGTGGGCATGAATAGTGGAGAATGGAACATTCTTCTGTTGGAGTTGGTTATACAGCGTGGCTCCGGCAACGCTGATTCGTGCCCCTGTGTCTATGCACGCCACTCCTGGTATTCCCAGTATATTCAGAGCTAGAATTGCTCTGCTTCGAATTTGTGTCGGTTGTGCAGCTTGTACTTCCTGTGTCATATGTAATGCACAGATCCATATGAGTCGTTCGAAGTCGGGTTACAAGTAGGGCAATTCCTTCTCATGACTCCGGGGCGACCGCAACCATAGCAGTTGATAGATCCTGTAGTTTCAGGTGTCCTTGTTGGCGTTTCTTTCCTCTGCGACAGTTGCTTCTTCTTTTTCCTGCATTCATCCTCAGTATGACCAGGAAATTTGCAGAATGTGCATTTCTTCTTCCTCTCAATTTGAGGTTTCGAGTCTTTGCCGTTTTCTCTTAGATCTTCCTCGATTCGTCGTCCTGCACTTAGAAGTTCTTGAAAGCTTGTTATCTGATTCCTAGGTACTCGACTTCTAACAGATAGATGGATGAGACTGTATATCAAATCTAGTTGAAGTTCTTCTTTTCCTTCTAGTTCGGCAACTTCCGCTAAGAGTGACCTTTTCTTGTTTAAGAATGCATCTAACGGTTCTCCCTCTCTTTGGGGTGTGGCGAAGACGTCCCTGAATATTTTATATGCCTCTCTTTTTGGCGCAAACTGGGTTTCTATGGCCTCTTTGGCTTCTTTCCACGTTTTCACCAGAGTTCCTATTCCTCTCCACCAGGTAATAGCTTCACTTGTAAGTACCAGGGGTAAGCTGTCTAATGCTTCCTTGTCGGTGATGCCTTCCACTGTCTTGTATAGATCGACAACTTGTAGAAATTCTCGGACTTTTTCTAGATCCTTTTCTCCGCTGAAACGAGCCGTGCATGCCGCAAAACTTCGCTGACGATTTCTACCGAAGAGTTGGTCTACCTGCTCCTGTGTGATCTGGATAGCCATTTTAGCAGTGAGTCTCGGACTTTGTCTTCTTCCTGCCGTCTTGGAATTTCTCGTAGCACCGTCGAACCGAACTTTGAACTTCAAACACTAAAAAAAATGTTCACTTGTAATCCGACCCCTTTCTCGTTGTCGTGAGTTCACGCACTATAGTTGGGCGCCAGTTTGTAAGGGGATTACTAATAACAAGCTATAAAGTTTGTAATTATATATTCTCCAAAGTCTTACATTAAAAGAAGGGGTAGTGCGGTTTTAAACAAGAGCAATGAGTCTTTACATGAAACGGGGTGGACTGGTGAAAGAGAACACTTTTAATGAAGGTACTTCCCGCACAAGTACTTGGAACGCGATGAGTAGTCACTTCACTAGCTGGTTAGACGCACTAAGTCAATAGTAGACGATCTGGGATCCGGGTGACGAATATCAAAGGAGTTCCACTGGGGATGCACCTTGAGAAGGACGAACAATGATCGTCGCGGCGAAGCACGATGACGTGATTATGTCCCTCAATCAAAGCTGAACTTTACTGTGAACCGTTCTGGAGGTTCTGGTTGCCAGATGCCTCAGATAAGAGTTCCGCTGGGGATGCTCTTATTGGTTGTTTCAGTAAGTTTGAAATATATGATGGATAATCAACGTTTCGCACTTGTATATCGTAGGAACACAGTTCATAAAACGATTGAATAATAAACTCCCAATCTCTTAGTTATAGAGATTGGTAGCGCCCCTATGGGTGTTGTATACGAGCGCGTATCGATGTCGCCCTCTCGGTGAGTTTGGTCGAGCTACGCGGGATGCCGTTCGCTGGCTGCGTCTGGCTGTTGAGATTCCTGCTGCGTACGCGGGATGGTATTGCTGGGTGCCGTTCGCGATTGTAGGCGTTGGCTGCGTCTTGTTGTTGAGTTTGATCCAAATAAATAAATTAATAAATAAATAAATAAATTACTGCTACAATTTATGTTGTTCATTTCTCCTACTACTACTTCCGGTACACATATGCGAAAGTAGGCGTTGTACCACATTGTAATTCATCCCTTCTCTGAATGTCGAATAAATCAGTTAGCTTCAACTTGAGCATTTTATTTAACACCAGTAATATTGGAATCGCGTGGTCAAAGACACTACAATTGGCGACGAGGATTTAAAAGAATATCCGCGTTTAAAGTTTAAGTAGTACAGTGAAAAGTTAATAATAAAATGACAGAAATCGGGCACCTGAGAGAATTTTCTCCAGCAAGCAGTGATTGGTCCATTTTCAAAGCAAGGCTGCTAAACTATTTCGCAGCTAATGGAATAACGGAAGAAACAGATAGTGCTAAATACATGTGACGAAGAGGCATACAAATTGATATTTGAGTTGGTAAGTCCTTCCAAGCCAGAAGAAAAAACTTTTGCCCAGCTAATTAAGGTTTTTGACGAGTATTTCAAGCCGCAGCAGTCCGTATTCGCCGTAAGGTACAAGTTTTACATGGCAAAGAAGGAATATAGAGAGACGGCAACCCAATGGGCTGGTAGAATACGAAGCTTGGCTGTAGGATGCGAGTTTGGAGCCGAGCTGGGAGTGTGTCTTAGGCTGGTTTTCCTGTCACGCTGACGGTCGGCGCTGACGGTCAGCGCTGATTGGTCAGCTCGGATCCTTTTAGTATCGCGCTGATCACATAGAGAAATAGAAGGATGCTATTGTCTCTGGCTCACTGAATGTGGAGGCTTGTCGGTGCCAGCTAGTCAGCGGCGCCGACGCGCCGGCGCGTACGTGCGCGTATATAGCTCAGCGCTGACGGCCGTCAGCGCTGCGTGACTCGAAAACGCTACCTATAGCTACATACATATTGACCCATAAGCGCCGACCGTCAGCGTGACAGGAAAACCAGCCTAAGGGATCGATTCATATTTGGTTTCGAGAAGGGGCCAGTTTTAGACCGACTCATGGAAGAAAACACCAATACGACTTTTGAAAGGATGGTACAAATTGCAGCATCAAAGATGGCGGCCAAGGAGGTGCAGGAATCCATGATCAAGCAGGAGCCTATGAATTTTCCACGCAACAGTTCAGGCGGCGCAGGTACAAGCGGCGCGCGCAATCAGCATGCAGGTGGCAGCTCACGAACCCACCAGCGGCACCAACAGAAGCATCAAAGTCATAGCAGGGAGACGGCCATGATGACAACTATGAAATGTGACGTATGCGGAAAAAACAATCACCAAAAAGATAAGTGTTTTTATAAGTCTTTAAATTGTTTAGTATGCCAGAAAAAAGGTCATTTAGCCGTAGTATGCAGGCAAAACGTTAGAAATAGATACAACAATTTTATTGAAGAGAGTTCCTCTGTAAATGATCAAAAAAATGATGATATTTGTTTGTTTACATTAGAACAGCAGGATATTTTGGGCATAGAACCATTTAAAATTGATATTTTACTTGAAAATAAAAACGTTCAATTTCAAATAGATACGGGCAGTGGAATTTCATGTTTTTCTAAAACAGTTTTATTTAAACAATTTTAAGGATTGGCCGATACAAAGGTCAAACAAAACATTTATTTTTTATAATGGGCAACAAGTGAAACCATTGGGTGAACTGGGTTTAAAAACTAGATATAATGAGAAAAATCATAAATTAACATTTTACATAATGAAAAATGGAGGACCTCCAATATTGGGACGTGATTTTTTGAATTTATATAACTTCAATTTAAGTATTTTCAACATAAGTGGGACTACTCAATGTTTACATGATGAGTTTCCGCATGTTTTTTCTCCAGGATTAGGTTGTTTCAATAAAGCCAAGGAGAAAATATATTTAAAAAATACTGAAATAAAACCAAAATTTTTAAAGGCTCGCCCAGTCCCTTTCGCTATTAAAAATAAAGTAGAAAAAGAAATTAAACGATTGGTATTTTTAGGAATATTGTCTCCAGTGGAGTACAGTCCATGGGCGACTCCAATTGTGCCAGTTTTTAAAAAAAATGGAGATATAAGAATATGTGGAGACTTCAAGGTGACAGTCAACCCTGTAATCGAGGTGGACCAGCACCCCCAGCCTAGAATCCAAGACCTTTTTAGCAAGCTGCAAGGTGAAAAGGAGTTCTCGAAACTTGATCTTTCACAAGCCTTTCAACAAATAGCCATTGATGATGAGAGTAAAGAATTATTTACAATATCCACACATTTAGGTCTGTTTAGATTCAATCGCTTAACATTTGGCATATCGTGTGCATCAGCTAAATTTCAGAAAATAATGGATGCTTTATTAAGCTCAGTGTCAGGGGTGGTCGTTTTTCAGGACGATATTTTAGTCACTGGGGTTGATAAAAAAACGCATTTAGAAAATTTAAGAAATGTTTCAAGAATTTTAACAAATTCAGGGTTAAAAGTTAATTTGGAAAAATGTACTTTCTTTCAAAAAAGCATGGAATATTTGGGGTATATTATAGACGAAGAGGGTTTGCATCCATCAAAAGAAAAAATATTAGCCATTGATAATGCTACGCCACCAAAGGATGTAAAAGAATTGCAATCATTTCTAGGTACTATAAATTATTATGGCAGGTTTATAAGAAACATGTCGATATTGCTGAATCCTCTTTACGATCTTTTAAAACAAAATGTCAAATGGGAATGGACTTCAAAGCAAGAACAAGCTTTTAAAAAAATAAAAGAAATGTTGAAATCTGCTAAAGTTTTAGTTCACTTCAATCCTGATTGGGAGCTCAGGCTGTCGGTGGACGCATCACCGGTGGGCATAGGAGCTGTACTTAGCCACCTTTTGCCTTCTGGCATTGAAAAGCCCATAGCTTTTTTTCCAGATCATTATCGGAGACTGAAAAAAGGTACTCTCAGATCGAAAAGGAGGGGCTACCAATAATTTTTGGAGTATTAAAATTTAATCAATACTTATATTTAAAAAAATTCAAACTCATAACAGATCACAAGCCTTTAGTAACAATTTTTGGTGAGCACAAGAGCATACCGCAATTTACAGCTAATATTCTAAGGCGGTGGGCGGTAATACTATCAGGGTACAATTATGAAATCGAATACATAAAAAGTAGCAAAAACAATGCAGATTGGTTATCGCGTATGTCGTCAAATGAAAATAATGATTCATTTAATGACGACAAGGCTGAAATAGACTATTGTTATTTCTTATCAAAAAATAAAGATGTTTATTTAAATTTTGAAAACGTACAAAAAGAAATAGCCTCTGATAAAATTCTTCAAAAAGTAATTATTTTTATTAAAAAATGGGTTCAAGCTCTGTGGACAGGAGCTTTCTGGCGCTCTAGTTCAAACAGACAAATTATCCGCCGTATTCACAAAGCATTCAATCTCCGTTAAGTCCTAACTGAGGTCCTCAGTTAAGGATAAATAAGAATCCCAACCTCATCAGTTTAAGTGCAAATTAATGTGAAACAGGCCTGTTTCAGCACCGTTACATACATTAACTGAGGTTGCGATTCTTATTTATCCTTAACTGAGGGCCTCAGTTAGGACTTAACGGAGATTGAATACTTTGTGAATATGGTGGTATATCTCCGAAAGTATTGGTTTCTCAGAGTTGAGAATTATATCAATGTATTCTTATGATATAACTGCATCATACAGGAAATTCAATTCAAATAATAGTTCATTTATCAAGATTAAATGAGCAATCTGAGAATGAGAACTGCACCATGGAAGAAACCAAATTAAAATAGCTGAAATGAATTTGACTCTCTCTTATAGAACAGGATGAAATGTACGAGTATGAACACAGATCATATAATAAAGCTTAGATAGAATAATTATAGCATTCTGTGAAAACATAGAAGTACGATTCATTATTGAAATTTAGAACTTGATCTTAGCAGAAATTGAATTCAAACATCATAGAAGAATTCAAATTCAACAAGAGTGCCAAAAATTATCAATCCAAAACCAATAGACGAATTCTACCCAACAACGAACTCATCCGAGATATTCATTCCTCAATTCTAGTTTTGTTGTAGTGGAGATATTCTGAACTCAATATCATTAACTTACCATTACCATTCCCATCATCATATGGATTGACCATCGGCATGAAAATATCAACCAACAAAAAGTATGATAATATTATTATTCTCATATTGATAACATTACTGGAATGAATGACAATGAGACAAAGTCAAAGTTGACGTTATAACAATTCATAGAATAGCCACAGAATAATTCAATCATTGAAATTTTGAAAAATCATATCTCTGAAAGTATTGGTTTGTTAGAGTTAAAAATGATATGAATGGATTATTATGATAAAACTCCTTATGGAAAAAAATTTTAATTTGGAATTTGTTCTGTGAAAATAAATTTTTTTTTTGTTACTCCGAAACCATCTGTCCGATTTTGCCCAATAACGAACTTAGCCGAGATATTTATCCCCCAAACCTACTCTGAAAATTTCAACTGTCTAGCTAATTCCGTTCGAGAGTTATCGTGCCTACGGCCGGACGGCCGGACCGGCCGGACAGAATGAATTTCGACCACGGATTCTTGATCAGTGAGTCGAACCAAATCGTTTAAGACCATTTTCATCGAAAAATTCGAAAATTACAGACATTTGGGCAAATTGATAAGCACTCAGTTCCGAGGAACTAGAGCGCCAAAAAGGTTGGCCTAAAAAACTTAATGATATTTCCTTAAAGGCATATTTTGTTAAAAGATTTGAATTTGACATAGTTCAGGATTGTTTAATGTGGAATCACAGAATTGTTATTCCAAGCTCAATGAGGCAGCAAGTGTTACAAGAGTTACATAAATCCCATATGGGAGCTGTTAAAATGAAAAGTTTAGCTAGAGGGTATCTCTGGTTTCCAAATTTAGATGTTGAAATTGAAAATTTAACAAAAAAATGTGACGCATGTGTTTTACATTCAAGTAGTGCTCCAAAGGCGCAAATATCTCCATGGCCTTGGTCGAAAGGACCCTGGGAGCGCATTCATATAGATTTTTTTGATTTTGGAAGAAAAAACTATCTTGTAATACTTGACGCTTATTCAAAATGGCTGGAAGTTTTCGAAATGTCGAACATTAGCTCTACCTTAACTATTCAAGCTCTTCGAAAAGTTTTCTCTATTTTTGGATTGCCAATTATTTTAGTTTCAGATAATGGCAGACAGCTGGTGTCAGATGAGTTCGAAAATTTTTTAGCAAAAAACAATATCAAGTATTTAACGAGTCCTCCTTACTCCCCAGCATCTAATGGTGCAGCAGAAAACGCTGTTAGAACCATAAAATCAGCTCTTAAAAAGGCTTTGGATTCAAATTCTGAGAATACCAATTTGGCATTGTGCAGGTTTCTCTTAGATTATAGGGTCACTCCACATTGTACAACTGGGGTTAGCCCTGCGACTCTAATGTTAGGTAGAAATTTAAGAACTAGATGGTCCACTCTTTTACCTGTTGATAATAACTCAATTTTAAAGGAAAGCATAAATAGAGATATGTTAAGTAAAAGGGTTGAACAGGCTCAAAATAATCAAATAAAAAATAGTAAGCCAAGTAAAGATGTTAATTTTAATATAAATGAAACTGTGTTAGTTAAAAACTATAAATATGTTGACAAACCAACTTTTATTAAGGGAATTATTTCCAAGATATTGGGTACAAGGACATATATGGTAGGAATACCAGAATTGAAAAAACAGTGGAAGGGACACGCTAATCAATTAAAAAAAATTCATTTTACGTCTTAATCAGTCTCAAATCCCAACTTGTCTCAATTCTGGTGTTTGTACCAATGAGCCGAATTTAGAAATTGATCCGGAATTTAATGTACAAAGTGTAAACATAGATAATAAGGTTAGTAATAGTGGGGTAAAGTTAGATGATAAAGTAAATAAGGAACAAACACTGGGTACACCAATTTCTAATGATAATGAAAAATTAACGACAAATGAATATATTGCAGAAGACGGAAGACCAAAAAGGGTCATGAAACCTGTCATTAGACTTAGATATGAGTAAAACAATTGAAATTTTAGTTATGCTTAATTTTATTAAATTTTTTTTTAGATTGGATGATTTTTTGATATTTGGTTTAAAATTTAATTACTTAATTTATTTAAGGTGCAGTATTCTGTAAACAACACTGTAACTGAGATAAATTTAAACATAAATTATGTAGGATAATCAGAAATTTTGTCGAATATCCCGCCTTAGTTTGAATATTAATTTATGTTGTTCATTTCTCCTACTACTACTTCCGGCACACATATGCGCAAGTAGGCGTTGTACCACATTGTAATTCATTCCTTCTCTGAATGTCGAATAAATCAGTTAGCTTCAACTTGAGTATTTTATTTAACACCAGTAATATTGGAATCGCGTGGTCAATGAACCTACAGGAATAATATCGTTTGCGATATATCAGTAGGACGATGACTCAAATATTTTTTAACTATGGTATAAAAATTTCCCGTAACAGTGAATTTCTCTGGCAATATTTGTTTTTGTATTTGGTACATTGACCATAAAAATAGATCCATGGTCTTCTAAATCTGTAATTTGCATAGAGTTCAATTCTGCTGCACGACAAGCACCCTTAATGCCCATTATTAAAGCAACCTAAAATTAAAATAAAATATGAAATTAACTAGATAATGAAAACGATTGAATTATTTTGAGATCTGCTACTTCTGTCGTCAGATATTTCTCATCAGGAACTTCATTTTATGAAATTATTCAGTTGTTCTGGCGTAAAAGTTTTTGCCTTTTCAGCTACCTACATGTTTCTCTGATTGACGTTTGAGAAACGCACGTAATTTAGAATAACTCCCTATATTCATTCCATTATTTATGTTAAGTGTGCTTATTAGCATGGGGTAGCAAGTCCATAGAGACGATGCTTTATATTTAGTGTGAAGTTCACTAAAATATGCCAAAAGAACATTTCCTGTAAACGATGACTTAATGTTTTTACTGCTACACCAATCTTGAAAAATGCTTGTATACAACTTTATACTTGTTTTGGGATTTTTCGGGCAATAAATTCTGTATGGTTACATTAGCTACTTCTCTTATTTCCGGGGGCGTACATAATAACTCATCTTCACTTTCTGAATTAATCTTTTTCAGCAAAATATTCACGATGATTAGGTATCAACTTAATTTGAAAACGTCAAAATTTAGGTGACAGAAGCACAGAACCACCTTGATATTAGACTGGTAAATAATACTATAAATAGTAGTGAGTTATAGTAGTGAGTTATTATAACTCACGCTGTATGTTTACGGATACTATTAATTGAACGAAAGCAATTGAATAATGAATATATAATTTAATAGGAGCAGATAAAAGCTTTTTATTCCTAAAACACGTTATATCGCACATTATATGCACTATATCGTGGAGTGAATAGGTATCGAATGACAATTAAAACGAGTTCTAGTCGGATACAAAATTTCACTTCATTCAATATTATTTTCTGCAACTGCGTTGAAATCAGAACTCGGAAACAAAATTGAAACTCCCGGCAGGGCAATGAAAACGGCCAACATGGAAAACCGCAGAATGCGTCTCTTGTGATTCAAGCCGCATTTTTAGCGATGCTGGTAGTCTCGTTAAATAAATGATAACTGTTGGTTGCGTTTGTTGCATCCTCAATTCAGGACGAGAGTTTTACCTCTTCTTTCTCATTCCCGACGTTCCTATTTTGATGAGAACAAATTTCATTGCTCTTGGTGCGGATGAAACGACAAAGAACATTGCAACGTAAGCATGAGGTGTGATGTAATAATAATTTTTCATGAAATCTGACGCCTCTCATATTATGCAGTTTCTATTATTTTCAATCCATGACATTCAGTTTCTCAAAACAACTAGTTTGAATGAATGGTTGAAATCTGAAATAGCAAAGTAAGAGATACTTGATATATATTTCCAGTCTTATCGGCATTTTTTGATTATTATCGTCTACCGAGATGAATCTATTTTCCAATTTTTTTTCGAAATGGCGAAATGAATTTTTCAGGTTTTAAATGATAATGATCCATTTGAGTGGTGAATGTCTGATTGAATGATTGATTTTGGCTTGACATGGTAAAATTTCACCCAGAATATTTTCAATTCTCGAAGACATCCGAAGAACCAATTCATCTTTATATTAATATTAATCATTCGAAAATTCACCCCTTCTCATTGCCCACCAATATTGAATTGGGTTTATAATTAACCTAGTTTCTGTATCACGAACCACGTAGATCATAATTTGAGAATCACTTTATGTTATTCGATAAAAGAGTGTGTTACAAAGAGTGAACCAAATTAATACTTTAGGTTTTCAATAATCTATTAATCTACCTTGCCATTGATTCACTTATAGGTGAATCAATGGCAAGGTAGATTAATAGCCATTAATAATAATAATAACCATTAATCAATACATGGTTAAATCGACATAGCCAGAATATCAATGAATTATTAGGTCTTCATAACTAGCACATGTACTTAGCTGGTGGATTTATATAGCCAGCAGATTTAAGAACCGAGAGATCTACCTAGCTAGTAGATCTACGTCACTAGTAGGTCTACATAGCTGATAGAACAATAAAGCCTGTAGATCCATCTAGTTGAAAGACCTATATGGCCAGTTGATATAGCTAACCAGTCCATCTGCATAGCTCATGAAAATATTAAATGTATACATTCGAAGTATCAATTGTTGTCCGATATCAACCCTTAAATCGTTAATTCAGATATCATATTTCCTTAAAAAACTATAATTTGGATAATTTACCTGAAATTCAACTTTGTACCATAAACGAGCAGTAATCCAATTGTTAGAATTGTTGTACGTTTCATGATACCTTTTGGTTCCTGTTCATCAGGTAAAAATTAAATAATATCTTAACAATGCAACATAATGGTGGAATACATCGTGGTTGAATTTCGTCGTTGCGCTTTCAAAGTGCGACATGTGAATTTTGATAAATTGTGCATTCATACACTTAGCATGTTTGCAGGAGCATATTTTCGATTTCGTACTTGTCGCTTTTCGATCAAATCCAACTGGAACCAAAACTAGTGTGATTATCACATGGCAGCTTCTAACGAAATATCCATCTTGCGCAGTCTTTAATCGAAATATACACTAAACGCATTTTGCACAACATATGCACGTGTCGCGTTTTGAAGGCGCAACGACGATTTGTTGGATTTTTATCTGCAGAGGAAATCTATCTACAATCAACAGAATCATAATTTCAATCGAAAAATATAAAAAAATAATACATTTCATCAAGAATTCTACCAGAAATAAATAGTACAACAATCAATTTTCTATCCAATCATTTATTCTCTGAATAAAATGAATTGATTATTCTAGTTCGAGTTCACTGTGGACTTATTATGAACACTACAAAAGTAACTACACTCTTATCGACCACAGATTTTATCGTCTGACATATGTTTCCATCTTCAAAGACGAAGCGTTACTAAAGCATTCCATAAGGCAACCCCCAGAGTTAACAAAAGGGCCATGCCTGGGCCAGTACTGAGAAGCCCAGATTTGGCATACCCCCATGGCCCATGTCTGGGCCAGGTTGATAAACCTAACCTTGGCCATGCCAATGATTACCCAAACTTGGGCCGAGCCTGGTTGACCTAGCCTTGGCCATGTCAATGATTACGCAAACTTGGGCCAAGCCTGGTTGACCTAGCCTTGGCCAAGCATTCGGAACCCAGACTTGGGCCAAGACTGGGTAACCCAGCCTTGGCCATGCCAATGATTACCCAGACTTGGGCCGAGCCTGGGTAATCCAGCCATTGCTGTTCAATAGGGACTCTAGCTTAAGCGGTTTGGTCACATACGGCGTGATTCGAGTATTTTCGTTCAGCTCCCCATCGGCAGCCATACTTGTTTTTTGTTTCTACAATATAGTGGTTAGCTTTCCTAAAGCGTTACTCTCTTTGTATGGCACCGTATTGCGCATTGCGTATTAACCTGGGCGTTTTCGCTTCCCAGTGGTCAACTGCATGAAACTCCAATCCGAGTACTGATTACCACATAGGGGTAAAGATTATACGTAGAGATCTATAGTTTTTGGGTAGCCACAGCTTGGGTGATTGAATTCCAGGTGTCACTTGTGTCTAAATTCTACTCACAAGTGATTGCTGGTTTTCTTCAAACCGGTAACTTCGTAGTGTTGATTTCATCGGCGTTGAATTATGCTCCACTGATGATTACTAATAAGGATGAAACAGCGGTATGTAGCTATTGAACTTTGATGAAATCATACACACTCTGTGGGTAGCTCCAAAACTCTTCTTTGGTCTGTTGGCGAGATAGGTCTCGCTAACAGACCAAAGAAGAGTTGGCAGAGAGATGAGGCAGGCACAACTGAAGAAACTTCTTGAAGATCACATGAGTAAACACCTGCACTCCATATACTTCAGGAGTTTGAAAGATCCGGAACTGTCGGAAGCCCAGTCCTGGCTCAGTCCTGGCAACCAGGCATGGCCCAGTCCTGGCTCAGTTCTGTCAACTGAGCGTGGCACACTCCTGGCTTAGTCCTGGCACCCGAGCATGGCCTAGTCATGGCAACTTAGCGTGGCATACTCCTGGCTCATTCCTGGCAACCGAGCATGGCCCAGTCCTGGCAACCAGGCATGGTCCAGTCCTGGCAACCGAACATGGCCCTTCGTTATCACTCCTGACTTATACCAGGACTGGGCCAGGCCTGGCTTACAAGCTTGGCCCAGAGTCCTTCATAGTTGGGCCAAGCCTGGGCCAAGCTTGGACCCGTAGTACTTTCCTCTATGGGATGCTATCAATTTCTACACTTTTCTATTCCTAGTGCTTTATTGCTCTATTCCGACGGAGACTATTTCAGCATTTTATCTTTTACTACTACAAATGTGGTCGTATAGCTTGTCGTTGTATTGGAGATTCCATCTCCCTTATAATTCAAAATTTCAATTCTGTAAGCTACTTTGTTCTTTAGTAAGGATTGTCAACAGTTTTTTCCTTGAATGATTCTGAATGTTTATTTATTGTTAAAATAATGAGCCAAATAAATAGGTATTAATTGAGGTAATCGAGCGTTTACTTCAACTGCTATTTCGAATATTCATCTGAGAATAAATAATTTTCAGATATCTAATAGATAGATTTGATATGATCATACTCCTAGGTCTTCTGAGGATACGTCTCATAAGCTCTTTTGAACATTTGCTATTTGGTAGAATTAGTTGGGTTCTATGTAGACTGTGTCATTACGCCGTCCTAGGCACTGTTAATTTTTATCCAACAACGAATGGTGTCTGCTACCATTTGATTATAGGGAATTTCTTTCCTATCCCAGGATTGAACTCGGGACCTTACGGTTTCAAGTCTCTACAACTACTACTCTTCTCTCTACTACTATATGTACCTTGATGACTATAACTGTCCTTTCTATAGAAGAATATTCGTTGAACAGCCAAATGAAATAATGAGATAATCAAGTATTTTCCTCCAAGTGTTTTTGGATTTGAATTAAATGTCTAGCGATGCTATTCATTTTTATATTTTGTTATGTAGGTCATTTAATTTTACACTACAAAAGTAACTATACTCTTGTCCACTACAGTTCTTGTCGTCTGTCATATGTTTCGGAAACAAAGTTTCCATCTTCAAACGGGGCGGGGCGTTACTTAAGCATGCTATCAATTTCTACACTTAAGTACGGGTTAACATTATACCCTTATGCCCACTTGCACCGTCGATTTTAAGCATGGCTTAGGTTCTTCTTAATTTTTAAGAAGGGTTGCGGCGTCTTGTTCTGGTTCGTTGCGGCGTCTTGCGTTCATGGCCTGCCGCGACGTTTGGGAAGTGAGGAGTAGGGGCCACCGCATCTTCAAGACGACACGCCCCGACGAAATCATTGCCCTTGAAAAGCACTGAAGCAGTGTCGATGGCTGCACGTCGCGGCCAGGCCGCGAACGTTGGACGTCGCTACCAAATCCCACCTTAAGGAGGCAAATCGTCTTGCACCGTGGCTGTGCGCAGTTTAAGTACAGCGTCAGTTGTCCTTATTTTAAGCCGTCAAGTTTGATGGCTTGAAGAAGACTTAACGCTGTCTTATGTATAAGATCTGTATTTCTATGACGCTGATTCATCCAAAACAAAAGGTGCGTTTTTATTTTAATCGAAATTTCTAATCGATTGATCGTAAAAGAATTGATGTGTTTTTATTTTCGTAAAGTGAATTAATATTTGAAAATAAAAACACAACGACTCATTTACGATTAATCGATTAGAAATTTCGATTAAAATAAAAATGCACCCAAACCCCAAAAACTAACGTTCATGCGTCATCGTGTTAAATATCCTGGATGAAGCCGATGATAATTTTGTGGACGATGTCGACATCTTAGATATAATGGATTATGGCTATCCAAGACGTTTGGTATATGATCACTACGATGATTTGTCGTTTTCTCGACGATTTTGGTTGACAAAACCGACTGCTCTGTGACTACTAACTTCAATTGAGGATTAATTAGAATTGACAACCCATTCACACCGAATGATAAAAGATATAAAGGAATTTAAGACCATGCGAATTGTTCATATAGGTTATTATGCGAAATGTCAAAACAATATTCCAAATCCGAATTCTCTATGGAATTCTACCATCAGACCTTAAAAATATCAAGCTTTTCCGATGTTGCCAGATTCACCATTGCTTTAACCATACTTAACAAAGCCGTCTGTCGCAGCAACACGATGCAAGGGTTTGTCCGCTAAGGCGAGGTTATGCTGAACTTAAAATTTAAGCTCTTCTTGAGTAAGTGTTCCTTAGGTAGAAAACGGTGCAAGTAGGCCTTAGTCATAAACCGATTAGTGAGAATAATGAGTTGTTGATAAAACAACACTAATAATAAATAAACATTCAGAATCATTCAGCGAAAAAACTGTTGACAATCCTTTCTCAAGAACAAAGTAACTCACAGAAATGAAATTTTGAATTATATGGGCGATAGAATCTTGAATACAACAACAACCTATTCGACCACATGTGTAGTAGTTAAAGATAAAATGCTGAAATAGTCTCCATCTGGATAGAGCAATAAAGCACTAGGACTTGACAAACTCGGAATCGACTGAACTATTTATGTGAAGGGATAAGTCTCAAACAGAACGTACTAGATTTGAGTGGAACTCTCTATTAATTATCGTCAGCGGAGTGCTGAAAAACTTATTGAATAAGATAGATCGTATCACATCAGATATAGGTACAATTTTCGATCCCTAATTGCGTATTAATTTTCAGCCATGCCAGTGTACAGTTTTCACTAAAGCAAACATCCCTAAGATCAAACATTCATCATTAAAATCAATAACTCCCGATTACTTCCCATCAGCAGGAACAAACATTCAATATAAAATACTATCTGCAAAAGGCTATTCAACAGATACATCAATAACTCATCAACCAAAAACAATTTATTATTATTATTAATGTATTATAAGCGCTTTGGGGAGACCTCCTTGAGGTACTCAAATATCAAGAAATTCATCCTACTTCCTACCCAAAAGGCAGCTTTGTTTGCTTGTTTGTTTGTTTGTGTTAGACCAAAGCCGATTGAGTAAGTAGCCCCTGCGGCACCCTAGCGACGCTAATTCCACATCAGAAGGTTTCCCATTAGCTGAACCCTCTCTAGCAAGTGCGTCGGCTTTTTCATTCCCTTCAATCCCCGTTAGCCCCGGCACCCACCCGAACTCAACTTGGTTTCTGGCAGCAAAGGTTTCTAGGTGCTGTCGGCATTCCAGCAAAATCCTGGAGTAAATTTTCCAGCTGGCTATTGCCTCAAGTGCGGCCTGACTCTGCGAGAGATCTCATATATTCCTATTGGAACAGCCCATGCGAATACTCTCCACGACCCATTTCGTGATAGTTACTACTTCCACCTGAAATATAGTGGTGCATTGCCCAAGCGACATCAAAATACTCACATTGGGTGCAGCTCCATACACTCCAGCTCCAGAGCGTCCGCCCATCAATGAACCATCCGTGAGCCATGTTGTTCATTGACATAGCCGAATTGAAGCTTACTAACTACTTGTAGAATATCGACATGAAGACGAGTGTAAAATTTTGTGAGGACCGCACCACTAGAAGATTTTTAAAAAATTAAGAAAAAATATTATGTATCACATCATACCTTGACAACGGAAAGGTATAGCGACTTGCAGTTTTCAGGGTAGGTTGCGCATCTGAATGCGATATTGGAGTTCGTTATTTAGCAGAATCAGCCAAACGATTTTGGAGTTATATCAATCTGAAATTTGATTATTGTTTCTTTAATAACCCAAAAAATACGATGCCGATTCAATTCAAACATGGTAATTATTTCTAGAATGCCGATGGAAAATTTTTCACAAAATTTCATGGAGATCGCATTACTAGAAATACAAAATTTTAAAAGAATCATTGGATAAAAATGTATAAATAATAAATAATAAAAAATTTCATCATTTTCTATTTGTTCAAGGAACCTTCAATTGAGACAAACAAAAATTGAAAGTCACTTTCGGTTTGACCGGAAGTGACTCTGATGTTTTTATCTCGAATAGCACCCTATATATTTTTGGCATTTTTTTTAAATTTTACTCAAAATTACCTTTCCAACGATGTATCACACTATGTATTTCACATATGATTTGAGGGAGAAAGGGTCAATTGAAATTTCAAATAGAAAGAATTGCAGTAGGCTACGATATTTTGTGTAATCTTGATTTTGACTTATGATCCGTGTGTGCCGATCTATCTATCTTCAAGATATAGATATATGGCCCGCAAGATCTGCAGATCTAATACCACTAGATTTCTTCCTTTGGGGATATTTGAAAGATCGTGTATACCAGACTCCTCCTATGGATTCTGAAGATCTAACAAACGAAATAAGGAATGAATATAGAGCCTTCAATGTTGAGGTGTTGAGAAGTGTTACTTCGCGTAAACTAGTCTAACGAGCTGAAAGATGTGTAGAAGCAGATGGTCAACATTTCGAACATGTGCTTTAGTTATTATAGGTATTTTTTGCCCCCTTTTTTGTAATTTCTTGTTTCTTTTACCATTCATTCTTTGTTCAATGTTCGGTAAAATACATAACTGATTTCAACTTGAGGAAGGCTTTATTTATTGATCTCGATTATATAAGTCAAAATCAAGACTACACAAACTATCGTAACCTACTGCAATTCTGTCAATTTGAAATATCAATTGACGTTTTCTCCATCAAATCAAATGTGAAATACAAAGTGTGTGTTGGAGAGGTAATTTTGAGTAGAATTAAAAAATAGCTAAAAATATATGGGGTGCTGTTTGAGATGAAAAAGTCAGAGTCACTTTCGGTAAAACCGAATGTGACTTTCAATTTTTGTTTTTCTCAGTTGGAGGTTCCTTGAACGAATTGAAAATCATAGAAGTCCCAAATTTTTATCTTTTGAAATGGCTGAGATAATCCACTGGAACAATTATAGTGGTATACCCGGTATATCAGAAAACATTTGTCCGACATCGCTGAAATTTTGCGAGAACCTTCAAAAACACGAATGTCATGATGATATATTCAATTATAACATAAATTTCCCGACCTCTGAAGTTCAGAATAATCATCGTTTGGATTGGCCAGACCTTGTTTTGAACCTCCTGGCCTTATGGGCTACGACATTTTCCTTTTTGAAATCAACTATTGAAGGGATTTCTAGGAACAAGAGTAAATATCTTTGTAAACTAGCGGAGGCGATTCTTCTTCAAGAGATCCATGCGGCCTCAGAGGAGTATTTTTGTGAGAGGGGACTTTTAAAAGGTTACATATTATTTTTAATTTGTTCGTTTTTTCTCCTCTTGTTATTTCGGCACTATACCCACCTGGAATATTATTTTCTCGATAACTCAAAAAAATAGACTCGACTCGAGAATTGAAGCTTGGTAACTAGTTGTAGAAAAACGACATAAAGACGTGTGTAAAATTTTGTGAGAACAAAGCCCTAGAAAATAAAAAAAATTACCAGGAAAAAAACTGGTTAAAGCACTGAGGTGAAGCGAGGAGCTTTTGCGCGCATGTTCTATTGTCGATTCTCTTGTATTAGACACTCTTATCTATTCTGGGAACGTTTGCAGTGAAACTAATTCAGAATTGTTTAGGACATGCGTTAATCGATTCTGAATTGGAGGGTATTGGTACCCAACTAGTTTGGTGCTGGATCCACGAAAAAAGTAAATGTTCTTCTTACTCCTTTTATTTACAGAAGGAAACATTTCTCTTTCTTTCGAATTAGTTTTCGAATATGTATTCTCAGCCAATCCTACAATGGATGAATATAAACCGCTTCCTTCATACAGCTTGAACTTTTCCAAGCCAATTTCCCCTAGTAAAACTTCCCCTTCTAATTCGTTTTCTCCAACTCCATATACCTGGTACTGGAACTGAATTATAATTTAATTTCATACGCCGTTGCCGGGACTAAGATCATTCCACTTCTCATATTTTCAACTTGATATATACACTGTAGGCGGAACAGTTTTTGGTCTATTCCTTTTCAAGTTCACGATAAGTCTGATTAATTGTAGCTCTATTCACGCAACTCAGATGCATTTTGCTCCGCAGATCTCCTCAGGATGTTCGTGCTGGGCGAATGAAGATAAATCATCTTTAATCCGTGCTAAACGAAAGTTGCGAAGGGTAGAGCTATATGACATCGTTTCGCTGTGGGATCTTCTTAATCTGATACTGAGGAAATTTCACTTTCTGTATTTGTCAGAAAGGGAAATAAATCATTGAGCAGTTGATGGAGGTCCGGCGGAGGACGGCTCAATATTGTAATATATTCATTTAATCTGCCAAATGTTTCGCCGAGGAAACCTAATGCACATAAATCATATATTTAATACTCTGTTCTCTGTATATTTCAGTTTTACACGGTAACTCTAAGGTCTTCAATAATTTTGTAAAGCTATATTTCTTACGCTCTTATACAAAAATATTTGTACATGTACCTACATATTATTTTTAATTTTAGACACTGATAATTTAAACTTTTAAATTACTCGATGAACAAGAATTCAAACATATTCACGCTTGCATCACACCATTTTTTAATGATATAATTGTTTTTGCCATAACCATACCTGCTGTGGAATAAATCTTTCAACAGGTAAGGATGTAGCCCTTAATAAATCATCGGCCATCTTGGAAAGTGTAGGAAGAACTTTTTCATCACTCTCCACAACTGTAAAATATTTTGATTCCTATTTGCTCTTTCCAACAGCAGATATTCTTCAAACTCAGCTTTCCATTATTTCGAAAGTTTTGTTGATGTTTTAAATAGGCTATCGATGTCGATACATTTTCTAATAGAATTGAACTATTTGGTATAGTTTTCAAAGAATACCTTCCTAGGGGGCTTCATTTGTCATTTCTTTACTAGTTTTATTATACGTAGTTCCACAGATGTATACAATAATTGTTCACATCTTCACTACAAGGAGCACAAGAGAATACATTTCTCCAGATGTTCAGACGAAATTTTCAAAGCATTGGGATTTAGGGCCAATGAAAGTGTTTCATTAAGTATTGAATTCATAATGGCATCCGTTTAAGTCTCGTTCTCGTCTTGTTATCAGTTGTCTCGTCTCGTCTCGCTTAATTCTGAATAACGATAATAAATATTATAATATATAAACGAAATGGTATACAATAATGAATAATTTTGTAAAGCTATATTTATTACGCTCTTATACAAAAATATTTGTACATGTACCTTCATATTATCTTTAATTTTAAACACTGATAATTTCAACTTTTAAATTACTCGATGACCAAGAATTCAAACATAATCACGCTTGCATCACATCATCTTTCAATGATGATTTTTGCCATGATCATGCCTGCTGTAGAAAATAATCTTTCAACAGGTACGCATGTAGCCATTAATAAATCATTGGGCATCTTGGAAAGTGTAGGAAGAACTTTTTCATGTCTCCACCACTGTTAAATATTTTGATTCCAATTTACTCATTCTAACAGCAAATATTCTTCAAACTCAGCTTTCCACTACTCCGAAAGTTTTGTTGATGTTTTAAATAGGCTATCAATGTCGATACATTTTTTAGTAGAATTGAACAATTTGGTATAGTTTTCAAAGAATACTTTCCCAGTATAAAGATCATTGAGGGTGTTCTTGGCGTATTCCCCATAACACTTTTTGAAACATTGAATAGCTTCATTTCTTTACCAGTTTTATGATACGTAGTTTCACAGATTTATACAATAATTGTTCACATCTTCACTACAAGGAGCACAAGAGAATAAATTTCTCCAGATGTTCAGATAGAGGCGAAATTTTCAAAGCATTGGGATTTAGGGGCGATAAATGTTGTCCGTTAAGTATTGAATTCTTAATGGCATCCGTTTTTATGGTTGTGAATTCTATTTTTTCTTGAAAAATAATCTCAACTATCACAAGGTGATAACGAATTAATAATCTTCTAAAAATATCGAGTATTTCTAGAACGATCTATGCATAATAAAGACAAAATATATAGGGAATGAACAGTGCTGTGCCTAAGGTGGCGTACAGACACAGTAACAAAGCATACATAGAACACAACTGATTCTCTTTACTCGTTCGAGGAGATTATGATGGGACTCATCAGGAAGACCTAGGAGAATCAGTATAATATTAATATTAATATAATATAATTATAGAGCCCTCAGGGACTCTAGGCTAGGTCCCAGAGTACGGGCTTAGCTAACCCGAGGTACCCTTGCTAAACCTGGCAGTAGGAATAAATTGCAAAACCGCACGGGGGCCCTACGGGTGTGACATGCCCGCTCACTCTCAACCGATAATGCATCACAATCTACGAAGCCTCGGAGAACAGCGGCTGCCTCTGAATTACCAGGGCACGTCTGCGGTTGGTGCTGGAAGTGACAGTATGCGGACCACCAACGACAGGATGCTGAGGAGGCAGGCCTGTCATACAAGAAATTACACTTCAGGCGGGGAGTTCGAGGAGGAGAGAGAACAAGTTGTCGGTCGCATAGGAACTCAGCGCTCGCAAGCACAAATCTGTAGTCGGACCGTGCAACAGGAATACGGCTGCACAAAGGGGACGCCTCAAGTAGGCACCCGAGCAGCATGAACAACTATCTGTGTTATACCGAAGATCACGACCAGAAAGAAGGGGATACGTGGGTAGAATGCATGGTCTGTGGTGTGAGAATCAACCTGATTTCAACTTCATGACGCAGCAAAACCTGCAAGACCAGATTAGCCGTCTCAAGAAGAGAGGAATCTTACAGCAGTTTCAAGAGTCAGAGGAGATTGAATAACGAGCTGAAGAGCAGATGAGAGATGCTCCAAACAAACAGCAATACTTGAAGACTCAAAGGAGAGAAGAACAAGATGAGAGGCAAGTGAGAAATGCCGCAAACATTCAACCTACAATGTCTGGATTGCGATATAAAGAAGTAACAGCTCCATTCATGGAGCAGGTGAGTGCTGTCCCACTCGGAGCCGAAAATACTGCAACGGGCGAAGAACAGAACAGATGAGTTTGCCCACCATTAACCTACTACAGCAGAAAGCTGCCGATAAGATAAGATCACTTGCGGGGGTAAGGAAGAAGCTGGTCAAGAGGCAAAAGTGGATAGAAGATAACAACACCTTCACCGCAGGACCTTCAAAGTAATTTCGACCCAAACAAGTAGAGGCAAACTACCCATCATCACCGGAAAAAGTCGAACATTTCTGTAAAAATTTGTACGAACGACCAGCGTCAACCGGGAGTACTCCAGCGCTTCACAGATTCCAGACGTTATACGACCAAAATCTACGACAGACTGAAGAGCTGAGTGAAATAACAATCGAAGATATTAGACCTGCCCTGAAGTCAAGAATGACTTCACGGCACCTGTAATGGATGATATTCAGAACTACTGTTGGAAGAACGTACCGGCTACTCACATACCTGGCTGGATTACTCAGTGGGATAAGAATGAATCGTGGGCCAATTCCTTCAAGGTTGGTAGAGAGCAGAACACTACTTATACCGAAATTAGAAGATCTAGGATAGCCAAACAACTACCGCCTAATCACGTCTCTCAACATGATGTATAAAATTCTCACAAATGTTCTTCAACATCGGATTCTGGAGTCAATTGGACCAGTGTGGAATCAAATCCTTGAACAAGAAGGAGCGATGAAAGGAGGACAGGGGTGCAAGGACAACCTTCTTATATACAAGAGCATTTATCAAGATGCGAGACACTACAAGCCCGGCCTACATACATCGTGGTTGCATTTGACACATCGGTGCACAGCTTGATAATCCAGCTGCTAACATCGTCCATGGGATGGAGAACATTATGGCACAATGGAAAACTAAGGTCTCCGTTCGATCCCAAGGTCGAACCACTCATACCAAATGGGTGAAATACAGTCGAGGCGTATTTAAAGGAGACTTGCAAAGCCCGTTATTGTTCTGAATAACACTAATACCATTAACAACTGAGTTGAGGACAAGTAGAATAGGGTACAACGCCGGGTCAATAGGCAGAAGATAACATCTGGTCTCTCATCTCCTGTACATGGATGACTAAAAACTGTACGTTCCTTCCAAGGCAGCACTATAACAACTAATGAAAATTGTTGCTGAATACACCTCAGCAATAGGAATGTCATTCGGTTTGGACAAATGTACTGTTTTTCATCCAAGCAAAGGAACAACTGAACATATAGAAGAAAACATCGAACTAGAAGAGGAAATAAGCATTCGAAACCTCGAAGAGAGAGAAACTTACAAACTTATTAAAATGAAACAAAAAGGCGCACTGGAGACAACTCAAACAAGTACGCCTTAACAGCTAGCTACAAAAAGAAGCTCCGATATATATGGAAATCACAGATCAAAGATCAGAGTTCAGGGCCTGTCGGAAGAACTATCATCCGCCTTTTTGAAGTCAGCTGGACTCAAGTCGGAAACGGAGGGATTTATTATGGCTTGTCAAGATGGGGTCATAAATACCAGATGAAAAAAAAAGAACATCATGAAAGTGGACATCCCAACAACTCGCAGAGCATGTCATTGTCAGCAGGGAACTGTTATGCACGTTCTGCCTTCTCGCGGAGTCCATGCTTCATCGGGATATGTGGAGAGACACAATGCAGCACTGTGAATTTTCAACTTCCATCTGATAGAGGTTTATGGTATAGACAACGAACCAGTGCTACCATATGTACCTCTGGAAATTGAAGCAGTTGTTGAAAATGACAGAGCTCGCATCTACTGGAACTATGCGATTCCAACAACTTTTTATATCCACGCCATAAAGCCATATATACTCCTGCTGGACAAAGAACTGAAAGAATTGTTTGTCGTCGAATTTCCCTCCTCCGTAGAAAATAATGTGGTGATGAAAGAAGAGCAGAAGTGGGGAAAAATACAAAGATCAATGTTCGAACCGGGGATCATGTATCCAAGGCATAAAGGAAGGATGGTCATACTAATCATAGGATGCCTAGGCGGAATGAGAGCGAACTACGTGACCCAATTGAAGATCATTCCGTCCTGCAAGTTCCTGTCCGAGAATTCAGTGCACAGAATGCAAAAAGGGGTAACAAAACTGTATTCCTCCCGTGGATCCCGGATTAAATCGATTAGAAACCGTCGAGTAGACGAAAAACTATATTTCAATTCAAACCCTAGAAGGAAAAATTAGATTTACTTAACAAAATCTACGACGCAATTAACTCTGACAAAAGACATTCGAATCTGTCATCTGACATGAACAGGATCACTCAATTATTGACCCTCGATCGATACGAGTTATGGAGCCGGAGCTTCCCCTCCATGGATGGTGCTATCTAAACTTATAATACTTTATAGAAAATTGAGAATGCGAAAAGCAGTTCGTCCGGCGACATTGTCCTGAATTACTGGCAATAAATTAATTTTATTTATAACAAAAATTGTTTTTAGCCTCGGAAGCGACTCCAAGCTATCAGCACAGAATAATTCACTCTATGAGTAAAATTTCTTAGAAAGCACTGTCGTTTTGCGCGCATATTCTTCTGTCTATTCACGCCTCAAAAACTCTCACGAAATACAGCTACTTCAAGATTTCAATTCTTTCGGATCCGTAATTTAGAAAAGTTTGGGAAAATATAATTCAGAAGGTTTTTTCGGAATTTGACGAATAGTTTATGAAATATACGATTTTTGAAGAAATATTTTTATTTTTGTTTGTTTCTAATGATTCAGTCTTCACGCAATTTCGCAAATTTTAAAGAGTAGGCATTTTAGTAGTATTCGTCAAGTTTGAATTGGATAATTGGAACTCCGAATCCTTGGAGCGATTATAACCCTTCACCAATTTAACTGTCCCATTCGGATGCGCAGCCTACACTGGAAATTTGCTCTTTCCGTTCGAAAGTTATCGTGGCAATGGATACACATCTATCTACAGAATTTTCATAATGTTATTTGGATTCCAATATTTTTACAATATCTCCAAAAGTATAGATCCGATCGTGCTAAAATTCAGAACTTGTCTATGAAATTAGATTTAGAGAGCTATTGCGCTCTTAAAGTTTTCTTCAAATGTTCAAGTCATACGATACTCACGAAATTTCGTTCCTGTGTGGGCATTCTATAACTAGTACTACTACTACTACTACTACTACTACTTACCAATCTGTATTGTTTGAAAACAAAATTTATACTCCGTATCCGTTAGGCCGATGATGCCCATAAACCGTCGCATTGGATTGTGATCTTACCCCAATAATTATAAGTGGCTATATAAGCGCAAAAATACAGGGTGTGTCTCTTAGTTCTACATTAATTTGAACCATAGATTCGTTACATCAAATAAACCACTTTTTTCCTATGCCATTTTTTCAGATTGGTTCATTACTTTCGTAGTTTTGACATGGTTAATCCGAATTAAATGAGTTTTGATGTGAAGATTTCTATAACTATGGCACATAATATTCAATTAAAGTTTTTTCCTAGATACACTGGTACCCTAGTTATAGACTCGTCAATTCTCAAAAATATAACGAATTTGCGTAAAGAAAGCTGATAAAGTTTATCTTAAGTCATGATAAGAATAATTTTAGAAAATTAAATTAATTCCCATCATTTCTCCTATGCAGTAGTATTTTCGATATATTCTTCATTGAATAGTATAAAATGCGATAAAATTTTAAAAAATTTGACTTTTTTCATTAATCCGGCCCTGAACTACATTCACAGGTAATTTGTGCTATAGTATTTACGTTACCGTAATTTCAGGATTATTAAGAATATTATGAAAGTAATTAACATATGATATTTGTGCACTGGCTTGTTTTCAAATTGGTTATTACCATCTTTAAACGGGATAAGTTAATATGGCATAATGAAAAATTATCTTATAATCAAATTTTAATATTGCTCCATGAATAATTTGATTTAAATTTGATCTTGTTTGAGAATTGTGCTAATTCACCTGCAATTCAAATAACATGAATTATAGATTATCTGTTTTCTAGAAATTTTTCTATTAAGCTCCATAGAGAATAAATGTATCTGTTATCCATACCATCAATACGCTCATTTTCATAATACTTAAAATCGGCGCCTCTTTTCCCACATGGAACATATTTTCATATAACTCAATTAATCAGATATTATTTATTATCCGCAATCAAAATTCAGTGTTCTCATCAAACGACAAATAAATTTAAGAATTCATAGTGAAATATGATTTTATATTTCCAATATAACGAAAGAAAACAAAGGGACTCTTTTACATCGAAATTCTAGATGAATTAGAATATAACCAAATAACGATTACATTTATGTGCCTGCACAGCCTGCCTCATTCGGAGTAAATGCGAGGTTGTCAGGATGTTTTCCTCAACTAATCACCTCTTTTGATCAAGGTTTTTCTTATATAAGAACTTTGGGTTAGATACCACCGAAAAGCTTTGTGAAACCCGAATTATGTTAATCAGCTTGTTTAATTTGTCGGAGAAATTGGTTAATTGTGGATGAAACGTATCTTCATGGACCCCACCCCTAATAACCTATCTTTGACACTATTCTATTATCGGTCATAGACTAATTGGAGATACTTAGAATATTTCAGGAATTTTTTGAGAATCGGCGGTTGTGTATAAACTTATACTAATGGGTATCAAGTGGAAGTTCAGTGTTTTAATATTCAGGAATTGCAGAACATTTTTTTTTAACGAATGCCTCATTGAGTTTATCAATTCATAAGAGCTGAGTGAGTAAATAAGTTTTGTCAAACAATTTTATTTCAAGCATCAAATGATAGAGCTGTAATTATACAACAATAATTTCAGTTTGTTCAACAGGTAAAGAAATTGCAGGAGTGTATTATTTTATTATTTTTTTCAATATTAGTTGTGAAATTTTTAAACGCTATAACTTTTAACCTGAGTTGAATCGGGAAAAATGGCAAATGAGAAGAGTTATTAATTTGATGAGAGGAGTTAAAATAAATGCACATCTCAAAGACTCACCCTGTATACTCAGTGACTTAGGAAGCACTACATATACATACCTAGAAGAAATCATTTGTTCAAGAAATTTGATTAACAAGTAATGCGGAAAAATATTATTGAAATTTTTAGTGACCCCGAAATCCCGGCACCGACAAAACATTCATACTGCCTCAAATAAAGAGGGGTGGTGATCGGCTACCCTGGGCTATTGTCCCCCAAACCATTAATCTAACAGACCTGTGTACAATTTTTTCTGTTATTTGTTCCATAACCTTTCCTGTTGAAATGCGGTATTCTGTAGCTCGTCAATGAATGATATATGGATTTAGTGTCTGATTTAGTTCAATTTTGTGCGGTAAGTGATTTAGTGGTTGTCAGCAGAAAAATGTTTCCAAAAATTTATTTTCGTTGTGTTTTCCTTCTAGGTGATTTCCGATTAATTTCAACTATTTCGAATAATTCCAGAGAAAACCACCGAAAATTACATACCGCTTAAATGGGATCCCAGAAAGATTATCCGCTCTGATATAAAAGAGAAAATATTAAATTAAATTTCGGACGAAAAAAACAAATAGGAAAATTTTGATTATCCAAAAAATTATCAGAGATAAAATGTTGTAAATGTCACCATAGTATGCTTGAAACATTGTGTTTTCAGTAGTCACTCACCTCATTATTGCGAGTGAAGTTCAGAGTTGCTTGTAAAAAATCGATCTCTCACATATCTTTATATATGAGGAGACAACTGTGTCATATATTCAATACTTCGTCCTCCATACCTAGAAGAGAATATTTTATTACAATTCGTATGATTCTCAGTTCACTTAATAATAATGCCTCAAATGGTTTGCGGTCCAAGATATCGCTCGTTCGAGAATCATTGCGATCAAACTAGTTTTCCCATTTTTCTTCTTATTTATACTACTGAACGGCCAACGACAAGAAGTCAACTTTACAATTTCATTCAAACTGTCGAACGTATATATATTTACATATGTACATATTTCGTGGGAGTCTTTGTTCTACGGAATTCTATAACTGGATTCAATTATGCAAGAATAATTATTATTATGAACATATTTCGTGGCAGTATTTGTTCTATGGAATTCTATAACTGGATTCAATTCTACACGACATTCAAATGACGTACACACCCTTTCTGAAACTTCCGTTCCGAAAACCATATATTCAGAATTATTATGTAATGAGCTAACAATAACATCTTTCAAATGAAAAATGTCCACGTATTTTGAGTCTATGAATTGATCTGTGTTGTCCATAGAGACGATATAAAATAAAGGTGAGTAGAGTAGACTGACAAGATGGATCGATCCCCGAAGTGAGCTATTCCTATTATTGCTAAGAAGAATTCGACAAGCGTCTGATTGCGTATTCGATAAGGAGCTTGAGCTGGGTTTAGAACGTCTTGAGATAGGTTAGTCACCCTTCTTATTACTCGGGGTTGCGAAGTCAGAATTAGGTATAATTCTGAGTTCAAACTCGCTGAATTTGAAGAACATGATGTATCTCTGATTTTTTGGCATGTTGTTTGGACCTACTATAGGGCTATGTATACTCAAGTTTGCAACTCCCAACAAGTTGTGGAAATAATTGTACACACCAACAACCGCGAAATGTTTGTACTTGTTCCAGATTCTGCTCTATATCTCCTAATCCATCCATTTTTCGACAAAAACTTTTATATACGGTTTTTAAGAGCTATCAAAATTTAGCCCAGCAGGAGTTCTGTTGGTCAATCAATTGCCGAATTACGGCACTTTCAAAATGGGCCAGTTGTTCCAAAAATTAGAAATTTTAGTGTTACATCTTCTTTGGACTGAGATTGCGTCGAAATCATTGATCTTACGAGTAGAGCTTGAAGAATATAAGCTAAGAGCTGGGTCTATAGGCCTCGTAGGACGGACCGAATGGTATATATTATTATGCTGAATATTTATGTGAAGAAGTAGAAGGGTATTGGGATTTTTCCGCCACAACAAGTGGACAGCATGTTGATATGTGACCTACGCAAATTGCACGAGATACCTCTGACGTGAAAAAACTGAAAGCCTGGTTCAATAACAATCCACCGTTCCCCTCGATAGATAAACTCGTATGCAGTGGCAATGTAGGTGGCACCCACTCCAATTGCCACACATTGGAAAAACTTTTGGGAATGTTAGTTTATCTAGGAAAGAAAAGTAATCTCTTTGGCAACGCCTACCACTTCTATCAAGTTCCACAAGAACAGAGTCGATGTCGAGCCACTCATAGCTCAATTTTTCAGCACATGTGTATCATGAAACAGTCAGACCTACAGTTGAATGCCCACTTTACATACGAGCTCGCTCGTTATCCAATGACCCTATTTTCCGACGAAGGGTTGTGGAAAGGCACAAAATCAGCTTTTTACGCTGCCTTCACTCAAGTCACGGAGAATGGTGTGCAGGCAGAACTATTTGCTGTCGTCGATGGAGGATACCTCCGCCATAAAGTCGGGTGGCATCGGAATGCTTGGGTACGAGCTATCACAGCAAGCTACATAAGGTACATATTCAACCACTTTGGGAGAAATGTGTTTGTCGTCTTCAACGGATATCCTGAGGAAGGTGTCCAAGAGAGCACTAAATCTACAGAGCGATCACAACGGTATCCTGCAGCATCAGCAGGAATTGCATTCGACGCATCGACCATCATCACAGTACTCCAAGAGAATATGCTCTCGATTGACAAAAACAAGGTTCTTCTCATTGAGCATCTCTGTTCTGCTTTTGCTTTCGAGGGAATTGAGACAAAAATATCAAAAGAAGACGCAGACTGCGATATCATCGTGACTACTCTGCAGAAAAATACCTGCAATGATCTCCAGCGTCATCATCTTTGGAGAGGATATGGATATGCTCGTGCTTCTCTGAGGCCTAGGATTTACTAAAAGAAACGTATACTTCCAGAAGAGTAGTGGAGGTGGGGCGGGTTCCGTCCAATTCTCCAGCAGTACATTCAACCAAGGGGCAGTGGAGCTGCACTCTGGATTTTAACTTTTTATTCACGCATTTAGTTGGCGTGACACCAGATCTGCGCTCTTCTGGCAGGGGAAAATGAAAATGTGGAGCCACTTCAGACAACATAAAGCCCTAGTGGATCGAGCAGGAGTTTTCCTCCAGACAGATGCCACACACCAACAAGTCGCAGCAGCCGGTGACAAGTGCCTACTTTCTCTATATGAAGAAGAAGAAACGACAGAAATCCTGAACGATGTACGCTTCCCCACTTTTGTGTAGACAGCAGCCAACGCCAAAGCGAATCTGGCCATTTGCCCCCAACCGTAGAGGCTGCGTCGTATACCACTACCGCACTTACCACCAGGTGCAAAAGTGGTTTGGGGTGGAGAAAGAGGCCACCGACTGGGGTTGGGAATTGACCTCGGCGGGACCCATTACCAATCGGCAACCTCCTGCCTCCGCAGTGCACCTAAAACTCCTCTCTCGCAAATGCAAGAAGAAGTGCAGAGGTGGCTGCTCTTGCCTGAAAGCAGGTCTCAAATGTTCTGTGATGTGTGCTACCTGCTCAGGGGAAACGTGCCAGAACGCCCACAAATAGTGGATGACCTACCTGAATGATTGATTCAGTTACTGTACTTTTGATTACTTATGTTTATATTGAAATATAAATATTATATTGACATTATGGTAATCAAGACATCTAGCGAATATGGTTATAGACCATTTCTGGAAAAATGCGATTTTATACTTTATGGGTTTTTTTAAGATTTTGAAAGAACAATGAGACCTATAGGCCCCGCCTTGAGCTTATATTCTACAAGCTCTACTCGTAAGATGAATGGTATTGACGCAATCTCAGTCCAAAGCAGATGTAAGACTAAAATTTTTGATTTTTTGGAACAAGTGGCCTATTTCCAAAGTGCAGTAATTAGGCAATTAGTATACCTACAGAGCTCCGGGTGGGCTTAGTTTATCACACATTTACTGGTCTTAAAAACCATATATAATAGTTTTTGTCGAAAACTGGATGGATTAGGAGATAGAATCAGAATCTGGAACAAGTCCAAAAATTTCACGGTTTTTGATGTGTAAAAATTTTTCCACAACTTTTTGAGAGTTTCAAACTTGCTTATACATTGCCCTAATGGGTCCAAACAACATACTGAAATATGAGAGATGCATCTTGTTTTTCGAATTCATTGTCGATTTTGACTGGCCTATATACCTAATTCCGAGTTCAAGTACGGAATTATACAAATCTGTGCAATTCCGACTTAAACCTCGGAATTAAGACTAATTCCGACTTTGAACTTGGATTTACTCCTAATTCCGAAGGGCATTATGTTATCAACAAAAAAGTATACTATCATATAATACTCATCATTCTACGATAGCTGAAGTTATTTCATCGGTCATTCTGCATTCAATCATACTTTGTTCTCTAGAACAGGAGGGCTATTTTATATAATGAGTAACGAACCAGAAATAAATTTGACATGTGTATTATAGGGACAGAAGATGACATGTATGAACATAGATCATTTAATAATTCATAGATAGAATAATTACAGCATTATGTGAAAACATGGTACGATTCATTTTTGAAATTTTGAAATATCATATCTACGAAAGTATTAGTTTGTTAGAGTTGAAAATTATATCAGTGGATTCTAATGGTAAAACTGCATCTTAAAAAAATTGAATTTGAAATTTGATAGGTAAAAGAAAATAATTTTTTTCGTTACTCTGAAACCATCAGGCTGTATGCCCAATAACGAACTCAACCGAGATGATTACCTCCCAATCCTACTGTCTAGCTTTTTTCGTTCGAGAGTTATCGTGTTAACGGAGGGCTAACCGGAAAGGATCGATTTTGACCACGGATTCTTGATCAGTGTGTCAAAAAGCGCCAAAGAGAACAAAATATTGGACGTATTTTGATGAATTGAAACAGATATTTTCAGAGCAGAGCTGCAGAAGTAGACTCTTTTGTTATCTACTTAATGAAGATTTAATTTAAAAAATTGGTTGGATACCGATATCAAAACAAAATTATGTCCTGGAATGCGTAAAATATGGTACCTATATTGGACGTACCTATATTTTCAAAATTCAGAATAGGGAATACTGATTAGTTGAATTCATAGGAGAGTTCTATGTTCTCAGGTTAAATAAGGAGTTAAAAAATAACCTGCACCTTTCATAGAAGTTTCACGGTTTCAATGATTCAATAAAATTTTTATGTTATTTTAAGACTCATATCACGGTTCAGATATCTTTGAAATTTTACAATAGTCTTCGAAACCTTATTTTACAGCCAAGTTAATGCCGATTTATATTATACGTTCCGCTCCGCTCAGTTCTGGCACGCTCAGGGTTATTTCTAAGGGTTTTTAGATAAGTTCCTAGACGGATTATGCGAATTATTAGTACATTTTAATCCCATTGAAACATATTTTGACGTGCATGAGCGTAGGGGAGCTCAACGTATATCCAATAGGAATCGGCCTTTAGAGAGTTAAACTCGATCGGATCTGTATTGTTGGAGATATTGTGAGAATATTATTCCATTTTCGTGGAACTCAAGCATCCTTGGGCAAGCTCATTAGGTACATGAATAGGTGAATCGGAACAATACGCCATCGCAGACTGACCTCACATCAGTGCTTCCCCACCTTTTTTCTCGAACGATTCATGGGCATTATTATCGGTAGTATAATAGTTTGAAGAAGTTGGTATTGAATTCGAATATAATGTTATTTCATTCTGAAGAAACTTCTTTTGTCAATGCCTAAATAATTCACAGATGCAAAAAAAACACAGACTGTACTTTCATTTTAAATGTTTCAACAAAGCATTCGAATTGGAGAACTCGATTGATAAATAAGAGCAATAAAAACATCAGCCTCATTTCTACATAAAAGAACCATTCAGATTGAGTTCATTCCAGATTGTCAATACAAACTCCTTCCGGATGAAAAAATGCGAAATAAGGAAACGGAAACGCTTTCCCTATCTGAAAATTGAAGGCACATATTTCTGTTGTATTTCTCGTTGTTTGAATTGCATTTTAATGGCTTTTCTTTCAGTGAATTTCGATGATTGATGAGGTTGGCCAGCAATGAAGTCACATCAGAATGTATACCCCATCTATAATTCACGTGATTCAACTTATATTTCCTGTTTGGTGAATTTATGGAAGGAGGCGAAAATGTTGAGCTGAATTTATGGTTGGGATCGCGGCTTTTTCTACGGGTAGGTTGGATATAGGGACGGCTGTGACAGCGAGATATTCGAATTGATGATGAAATAATGTAAGTCCAACATATACCCTTTTTCTTGGAAATGCTTGCCCAACGCCCTTTTCACTCTATACGTTGAGAACATTTCTGTATGCCTGGGTTGGAATTAAGGTAATATTGGGAGGTATATTTTTTTTTCGTAATTCTTGTAAGATTTTCTAGGGGTAAGGTTCTAAAAAAATTTTACACACGTCTTTATGTCGATATTCTACGACTTGTTAGCAGGCTTCTATTTGATCGGGTCTATATTTTTTTGAGTCATCGAGGAAATAATATTCCAGATGGGTATAACTCCAAAACTGTTGGGCAGAACTTAACTCTCCCATTCAGATACACAACCTACCCTGAAAATTTCAAGTCCCTATCTTCTCTCGTTTGAGAGTTATCGAAGCAACGGTCACACAAGGCTGCTCAGATCTCCAACAATATAGACCCGATCGTGTTCTAACTTTGAGCTTGGTAGAAGAGTTAGGTACTGGAGGCTCTCGCGAAATTTCAGCCATGTCGAATAAAAGGTTTCTGATATATAGAATTTTTTTCAATGATTTTTAAAAAAATTTCTATTGATACGATCCTCTCAAAATTTTGCAAGAATTTCTGCGTTGGAATTCTCCAACTCATAACCCTATTTAAATTGGATCGGTTTTGTATTTTTCGAGTTATTGAGGAAATAAGAACCAAAGTTCAGATGATTATAACTCCAAAACCATTTGACCGATTATGCATATGCAATATCAAATGTCGCGTCCAGATGCGCAACCTAACCTGAAAATTTCAAGTAGCTATCTCTTTCGGTTCTAAGGTTATCGTGATATAAAAAATATTTTTTAATGATTTTTTTTTATTTTCTAGCGATGAGATTCTCCCAAAATCTGCTAAACGTGCTTAGGTTTATATTCTACAACTACTCACCAAGTTTCAATTCGATCGGATTTATATTGGTTGCAAATAAAATTATTACTCGGAAACCGTTATGCTGATTATGCCGATTAACGAACTTGTTCGTCATATTGGGATGAGTCACCCTCTCTGAAAATTTCAAGTCGCTAGCTCTTTCCGTTCTCAAGTTATCGTGCAACGGCCGGACGGACAGAATCAAATTTGACCTCGAATTCTTCATCAGAGAGTCGTACCCAATCGTTTGAGACCATCTTCAGCAAAAAATTCGAAAATTACAGACATTTGGGCGAAATGATAACGCTATGCTCCCCAGAACACACGCGCAAGAAAATATTTTTTTGTGAATTGCTTCTACGTTAGAAACACAAATTTGTCAGAAGCAATCTATAGCAATGGTGCCTATCAAACAATAACGAAACAACAACACCAACGATAAAACTACTATTTCGTATCGTTTCGGAGACTAGAGCATCGACTCCATCGTCCGACACCAAGCGATTCCATAAGTTTCCTTTTTATGTAATCAGACTATGTCGTCTGAATCTTTCTTTTACTCCAATATTCATGTAATATCCATGGATTGTTTTTGATTTTTGTATGCCTCTATTTCTTATGTTCCGACTTTCTTACTTCTAGTGGTCTCGATGTTTCTCCTGTTAAGAAATAGGGATATACAAAAATCAAAAATAGCATAACTTGTATGCACAATTCATGACCCAGAGCCGAAACCATCACCGATGTGTCATCGGCAAATAACGTCAAATGGAAGCTGACCAGCCAAACAGGCAAATCATCGATGAATAGCAAAAATAATAATAGTCCCAACACCGAGACCTGAGGAACTCCAAGGACAATATGATGTCCTACAGAATAACTCTCCTCCACTCTAACAGAAATCGTTCTTCCATTAAGGAAACTACGCAACCATTCAGTGAATACACCCCTGAAACCCATATTATAACACTTCTCCAGTATACAATCGAAAGACAGTGTGTCAAAAGCGGAGGAAAAATCGAAAAATAATCCAGCAACATGTCGTCCGTTATCCAAACACCCATAAACCGATTTCACAAAATTGAGTGCAGCCGTTTGTGTTGATCGACCGCTTCTGAAACCATGTTGTGCGGGGTTGAGTATGCTGTACTTATTGAGATAATTCTTGTGAAAACTATTCTCTCGATCACCTTAGAAAACACGCTGAGAATTGATATGGGTCGGTAATTTGCTATCTCATTCGGGTTGCCTTTCTTAAATAATAATCATAATAATAACAGTACTTTATTGGAAAAACATTCCAAAAGGCCATCGACCGAAGTCCTTCAGCCTGTTTCTTAAATACTGGAATCACTGTTGAATTTTTAGAATGCTTGGAAACTTTGCGGTCGTGATAGACATATTAATAAGATCATATTTACGCTCCAAACCTATCCTGCAAATTTCAATCCTCTATCTCCTTTCGTTCAAGAGTTATCGTGTTAACGGCCGGATCGCCGGACGGACGGAGCCAGACAGAATCGATTTCGACCACGGATTCTTGATCAGTGAGTCGAACCAAATCGTTTAAGATCATGTTCAGCCAAAAATTCGAAAATTACAGACAATTGGGTAAATTGATAAGCACTCTGTTCCGAGGAACAAGAGCGCCAAAAATCGGCAACCCTTAATTCGATCTCGAAATTTATGAACTTATTCAAATCCTCTGGAGCTATATATTCATCATGTTATTCTCATTATAATCTCTATAATTACGAGCCACATGCTTTCCCGAATAATGAAGTAGGTATAGACCAAATTTTGCACAATATCCTAATGAGCTGAAGTTGAACCTTATTCAACTATGATATACATGCACATTCATTATTCAAGTTCCATCAATACTATTAAAATTGTCCACGGTGTCTGCGTATAAAATAGTTTAAATTTGTGCTCAGAGTATGAGTAATATAAATTGAACAAATATCCATTAGCTTCTGTTCTCGCTCCTGCTACTGTTGAACAATTGCATCATGAAAAATGCAGCAATAATATGAGCAGTGCATTCTGTGTTAGGTCAGTTTGACAACAAATCACTGAATTTAATGGGAACTGAAATCTCAGAGGATATATTCATTTATGTATTTATTCGAATTTGAAATATGGGATACAAACGGGCAAATATTCCCAACAAAGATCCACTGATTCATTATGAAATTTACAAATTCACTAATATTATGCTCACGGATACATTCATTACAACAATTCATACAACATACAACTTCGAAGGGTTTAAATATACACAGAACTACCAACTGGTTGTTTGTAGTACTGTAGGACTGTGAAATGATAATTTTCATACGAAATTCATAAAAGCTATGATGTTGGTTCAGGAACTTCAGCGCGCTTGTTCGTGTAAATGTTCAAAATAATACAATTGTTATTTATAATATGTTTTGTATTGGGCGGACGAACCCCACCAAGCCACTGCGACCAGTTAGGCTAGAGTCGTACTCTCAAATATGCCAGGTGTCCCATGTTCCAATGGATTATATCAGCCATTTCAAAAGATAAAAATTTGAAAATTTCATGATTTTCAATTTGTTCAAGGAACCATCAACTGAGAAAAAAAATTTAAAGTCACTTTCGGTTTGACCGGAAGTGACTCTGACTTTTTTTTATCTCAAATAGCACCCTATATACTATTGGCAAATTTTTTATTCCACTCAAAATTACCTTTTCAACGATGTATCACACTTGGTATTTTACATTTGATTTGAGGGAGAAAACGACAATTGAAATTTCAAATTGAATAGCAGTAGGCTACGATATTTTGTGTCATATTGATTTTGATTCATAATCAGTGTGCCGATCTATCTATCTTCAAATGGACCGATAAGATGGCCTCCAAGATCTCCACATTTAACACCGCTAGATTTCTTCCTTTGGGGATATTTGAATGATCGTGTGTACCTGATCCTCCTATTGATTTGGAAGATCTAAAAAACAAAATGAGGAATGCATATAGAGCCCTTAATGCTGAGGTATTGAGAAGTGTTACACTATGTCCTAATTGGGAAGTCATCGTACGACCGTGCGTCCAGCAATAGTCGGAAATGCGGTCGTCGGAATCAATTTGGACACCTTCCTATGTTACCTAGGACAGAGTGTTACTTCGCGTGAACTAGTCGACCGAGCTGAAAGATGTGTGGAAACAGATGGTCAACATTTCAAACATATGCTTTAGTTATGATAGGTATTTTTTTGTCCCTTTTTGTAATTTTTTGTTTCTTTTACTAGTCATTCTTTCTTTAACTTTTGGTAAAATACATTGATCTCCATTATTGAAGTCAAAATCAAGATTACACAAAATATCGTAGCCTGCTGCAATTCTTTCAATTTGAAATATCAATTGCAATTTCTCCATCAAATCAAATGTAAAATACAGAGTGTGGTTTATCGTTGTAATGTGATGGCGTAATGGTGAGAACAGCTCTGATGGGGGGCACAATAGATCTCAAGGTCGCGGTGCAACGTAACCCCTTATCAATAATAATAATAATCGTTGTAAATGTAATTTTGAATAGACTTACAAAATTGGAAAAAATATACAGGATGCTATTTGAGATAAAACAAGAGTGCCAAAAAGTCAAATTCACTTCAGGTCAAACCGAAAGTGCCTTTCAATTTTTGTTTTTCTCAGTTGAAGGTTCCTTGAACGAATAGAAAATCATAAAAATTTCAAATTTTTGTCTTTAGAAATGGCTGAGATAATCCATTGGAACATGTATACTAGGACACCAAAAATTCGAAAATTACAGACAATTGGGTAAATTGATAAGCACTCTGTTCCGAGGAACAAGAGCGCCAAAAATCGGCAACCCTTAATTCGATCTCGAAATTTATGAACTTATTCAAATCCTCTGGAGCTATATATTCATCATGTTATTCTCATTATAATCTCTATAATTACGAGCCACATGCTTTCCCGAATAATGAAGTAGGTATAGACCAAATTTTGCACAATATCCTAATGAGCTGAAGTTGAACCTTATTCAACTATGATATACATGCACATTCATTATTCAAGTTCCATCAATACTATTAAAATTGTCCACGGTGTCTGCGTATACAATAGTTTAAATTTGTGCTCAGAGTATGAGTAATATAAATTGAACAAATATCCATTAGCTTCTGTTCTCGCTCCTGCTACTGTTGAACAATTGCATCATGAAAAATGCAGCAATAATATGAGCAGTGCATTCTGTGTTAGGTCAGTTTGACAACAAATCACTGAATTTAATGGGAACTGAAATCTCAGAGGATATATTCATTTATGTATTTATTCGAATTTGAAATATGGACAGAGTGTTACTTCGCGTGAACTAGTCGACCGAGCTGAAAGATGTGTGGAAACAGATGGTCAACATTTCAAACATATGCTTTAGTTATGATAGGTATTTTTTTGTCCCTTTTTGTAATTTTTTGTTTCTTTTACTAGTCATTCTTTCTTTAACTTTTGGTAAAATACATTGATCTCCATTATTGAAGTCAAAATCAAGATTACACAAAATATCGTAGCCTGCTGCAATTCTTTCAATTTGAAATATCAATTGCAATTTCTCCATCAAATCAAATGTAAAATACAGAGTGTGGTTTATCGTTGTAATGTGATGGCGTAATGGTGAGAACAGCTCTGATGGGGGGCACAATAGATCTCAAGGTCGCGGTGCAACGTAACCCCTTATCAATAATAATAATAATCGTTGTAAATGTAATTTTGAATAGACTTACAAAATTGGAAAAAATATACAGGATGCTATTTGAGATAAAACAAGAGTGCCAAAAAGTCAAATTCACTTCAGGTCAAACCGAAAGTGCCTTTCAATTTTTGTTTTTCTCAGTTGAAGGTTCCTTGAACGAATAGAAAATCATAAAAATTTCTAATTTTTGTCTTTAGAAATGGCTGAGGTAATCCATTGGAACATGTATACTAGGACACCCGGTATACTTCACCCACAAGCTCAAACTTTTTGATAAGAGAGATGAGTCTGGTGGGTGAGAATTTGTCGAGTTTCCTCAGTCTCAGTTTGTGGGCTCCTAGTTCCTCAAATCTGATCATGTTCCCTGCAGAACAGTCAGTGTTGATGTGTTTGATAGACTCGTCGTTCTCCAGGCATAATCGGGACTCAGAGACCTCAGCCAAGCCCAACTTACTTCGATGTTTCCTGAGGTCACCGTGACCCGTAAACACAACTGTTAAGATTATCAGGTCTAACCTGGAGAATGTGAGCGATTGTCTGGTTCTATCAGCTGATGGGCCAATACTTGTTGAGTGAGCATTTCTGCGACCAGGTATACTCCTCCAGATTTCCTGGACCTTTTGGTCCAACCATCAGCTGTTTTCCCACCTGGAGGTCCAATGAGCCCCGTGGAAGCCCCCTCATTACCTCCTATAGCCAAGTGGCCCAAACCACAGATGAGCTGCAGCTTTCAGCGCTCTCCGAGTTGTATGAAGTCGAGGCCTTGAAGGCCGCTTGGCTATCCGGTAGGATCTTTATTGATCTGGGAACCCATCCTTTCTCAAGTATGAACTTCGCGCAGTGAACAATGGCGAAAATGTCTGCATGAAAGAGAGTCGCAAAACTACCAAGGCTGATAGATTTACCATCAGCAATTTTGCAACCACTGACCCCGCGCACACCCCATGGGGGGTAACGAAGCCATCTGTGAACCAACAGGGAACCCTCAAGCAGTGGATTCCCAGATATGGTCCAATCATCTCTGCTGGTAAGGACGACAAAGTAGGGCCACTCTGTGTAAGTTTTAGTTAAAGTTACAACAGACCGCATGCTCATAATCACGTACAGAACCTGCAGGTATCCGATCGTATCTGGCTCATAGCTAGCCATATGCAGAAATCTGTATGTCGCCATCCGGGCCACGCTCCTTAACACCAGGCGAAGAGGGGCTAGATCTAGTAGGCGTTCCATGTCTGCAGTGGGGTTGGGGCGGAAATCTCCAGTCACCATCTAGCATGAAGATCTCTGGATTTTCACAAGCTTTAGTTGAGAATGCATTTTTATAGTGCTATCCCATCAAGCAATGCTGTCGTAAGTGGTTTGTGATCTCATCACCATCACGCGGGGCCGTAGCTAGGGGGGGGCATAATGGGGCAATGCCCTACCTTTAATTTCCAATGCCCTACCTTAAAAAATAGTAACAATTTAAATAATATGCTAAGGAAAATGTGTTTTCATAATGTGACGTGAGGAAAAAAGTTATTACTCGCAAAGCAATTCCGAATTAACCACACGCTACATTTTAGAAGCACCTCATGTACTAATTCCTACCCTGAAAATTTCAAGTCCCTATCTCCTCTCGTTCGAATGTTATCGAGGCAACGGTCACCCATCCAGCTACTGAACTCACACAAGGCTGCTCGGATCTCCAACAATATAGATCCGATCATGTTCAAACTTGGAACTTGGCAGTAGAATTAGGTTCTGAGGCTCTCGAAATATTTCAGCGATGTCGGACGAATAGTTTTTGATATATAGAATTGTTTTCAATGATTTTTTAAAAATGTTGTTGTGATAAGATCCTCACGAAATTTCGCAAGAATTTTTGCGCTGGCATTCTACAACTGAGAACCATGTGTGAATAATTGGATCGCTTTTGTATAGATGGGTATGACTCTAAAACCGTTTGGCCAATTATGCCTATGTACAAACCTCAAATGTCCCATTTAGATGCACAACCTAACCCGAAAGTTTCAAGTCGCTATCTCTTTCTGTTCTCAGTTTATCCTGACATAAATAATATTTTTTAATATATTTTTTAAATTTTTTAGTGTTACGATTCTCACAAAATTCCACAAGCGTCCGTAGGTTTGTATTCTACAACTACTCATCAAGTTTCAATTCGATCGGATTTGTATTGGTTGAAAACAAAATGATTACTCGGAAACCATTGGGCCGATCATGCCCATTAACGAACTTGTCCGTCGTATTGGGATGCGCCACCTATACTGAAAATTTCAAGTCGCTATCTCTTTCCGTTCTCAAGACACCAACGGACGGCCGGCCGGCCAGAATCAAATTTGAACTCGAATTCTTCATCAGGGAGTCGAACCCAATCGTTTCAGACCATTACAGACATTTGGGCAAAATGATAACGCGATGTTCCCCAGAACATACGCGATAAAATAAGATTATCGTTAAGTGTCTGACGAAAAAGTCTGATATAGACTCCGAAACGTTACGAAATAGTTGTTTCATCGTTGTTGTTTTCGTTATTGTTTGTTAGGCAACCTGGTTCGATTGATTGCTTCTGACAAATATCTTGTGTTTCTTACGCAGAAGCATTTCACCAAATTATTTTTTTTTATTTTATGGATAGGTATTTTCAGAGTTTGGGAGAGAAAACCCAGAAAGAAACCATTTAATAATGAATATACCTCCCACAGTCTCATTTAATTATTATGGTATTTCTGGCCTTTGAAAAGAGAAGAACTGATTCAGTTGATCTGAATGAAGTCCTTCGCATATTTAATAATATGGCAAATCGAAGGACTCAGGGGTTTTGAGGAAGATTTTTATCAACATTATAATAATCACAATAGTTAAAAGGAATAAAATAAACCTGAAGAAATAAGTATTTTAATATTAACTACCTATTTCACTCAAAAGTAGGTACGATGAAAATTGATTCTTCAGATCACATCAAGTAAATTTTTTTACTTCTGCCCTACCCGTAACCTTCATTGCCCTACCTTAAATTCATCTCTAGCTACGGCCCTGCCATCACGTACTGCCAGTAGAGCTATTTTGGAGCCAGTCCCCACCTCTTTCCACAAGTCCGCTGGAAAAACATACACATGAACTCAGCCTTTCCCCGCCAGTGAAAATTTGAAGCGTGAAAACATATGCGATCGAGCGAATGGGGGATATATGTTTTTGCACGCGTGTTCCGCAAGGAACAGCGTGCTATCATTTCGTCACAATGTCTGTATTTTTCGAATTTTTTTTCGAAAATAGTCTCAAACGATTGGGTTCGACTCCCTGATGAAGAATTCGAGGTCAAATTCAATTCTGTCCGTCCGGTCCGGCCGATAGCACGATAACTCTCGAACGGAACGCCTTAGACCGTTGAAATTTGCAGGGTAGTTTTGTAGCGTAAATATCTCGGACAAGTTCGTTAACGGGCGAGATCCACCGAGCAGTTTCGGAGTTAAGGCCGTTTTTAGTCAAAACGTTTTTTATGAATATTTCCGGAACCGATCACTCGATCTTTCTGAAATTTGGCATCAAATTGTAGAATCATGACCTTTATATGCCTGCGAAGTTTTGTTATGACCGGACGGCCCTAAAGTGGCAAAAAAAATTTCAAAAATTTTAAAATTTTGTTATCACGATAACTCGAAAAATACTGATCTGATTAAATTGAAACTCAGTAGTTAGATGCAAAAGACCAATGCAAACACTTTTGCAAAATTTCGTGAAGATGAAAAAAATCAAAAAATTACTACTATTTTGCGGAATATTTTGCTTAAAATGCCGAAACCTATTTTTTTGAGGTTCATGCTACCTCTTCCGGGCATTTTCCGTTGTGCGCATGCGCAGATGAGAAGTCATTTAACTGCTGTAGTTTTCGTCAGAGAGGATTGGGGTTTTGGGGTGGCGGATGCTATTCCTCCATAGAATCCAGATCCCTGATGAGGGTCTGCGCATGCGTAGATTAAAGATGCGATATCTCCCGAACCACTAGTGTTGAAGAATCGGAGTTTTTTGTAAGGTGTGTTATTTTGAGAGGACTTTTAGCCGCGAGTAGATTGCGCATGCGCAGAAGAGAAGTTACTGTTTTTTAATTGGCTGGGTTATGTTGGGAGTGCTGAGTCGATATTGTGAGGTTTTAAGAGAATCTTCATAGCAATTCAGTTCAAGGACAAGTCAGTTTGGGGGAAGTAGCGTTGTTTCCGAGTTAAAGTGTTCGTACCGTGGTCCTGGGGCTAATTTTGAAATTGATGTTACCCCTTACAGGCATTTTTCGTTATGCACATGAGCAGACCATCAGTGATTTAACTGGTGGTGTTTTCGTCAGAGAGGATTGGGGTTTTGGGGTGGCGGATGCTATTCCTCTATAGAATCCCTTGGTGAGGGTCTGCGCATGCGTGGATTCAAGAAGCGATATCTCCTGAACCACTAGTGTTGGAGAATTGGAGTTTTTTGTGAGGTGTGTAATTTTGGGAGGACTTGCAGCCACGAGTATATTGCGCATGCGCAGACGAGAAGTGAATGGTTTTGGGTTGTTTGGGTTATGTTGGGAGTAATGAGCCGATATTGTGAGGTTTTAAAAGAATATTCATGTCAATTCAGTGCACGGACACAAGTCAGTTTGGGGGAAATAGCGTTGTGTCCGAGTTGAAATGTCTGTATGGTAGCCCTGAGGCGAATTTATAAATAACTATATTCGGTAGATCTATATTAAAATACGTTCGGATTTGGAGAAGAGGTAATTGCTTTCCTAACGGAGGTCCCACAACCGCAATTTTTTTTTGATCTACGGTAAAGCTAACAGCCAAACTGTATTGATAGCTATATTTGTTAAAGGAACTTGAAAAAAAAAAAGCACTGACGTGAAGTCAGTACTCTTTGGCGCGCGTGTTCACGGTGGCTAATTTGAATTGAATGATGAGTACTTCAAGCTTAGTGGATAGAGTGAGCTGAAGATCTACCCAAAGGATAGTGGACACCATTCACTGTCGGTTCAAAAATTAACAGTGCTGTATCTAAGCTGCCATCAGGATAGAGTAACAAAGTTGGAAAAGAACACAACTGACCCTCCTTAGTCGCACAAGCTCCTAGAAGTTTTGGGAGGGTCAGTATAATCCTAATCATGTTTATAGCACGCGCGCAAAAGCAGAATGACTTAACAATGAAAGAAAAAGTGTAAAAAGTCAATCTGCTTTGGCGCGCGTGCTATAAACATGATGAGGATTATACTGACCCTCCCAAATCTTCTAGGAGCTTGTGCGACTAAGGAGGGTCAGTTGTGTTCTTTTCCAACTTTGTTACTCTATCCTGATGGCAGCTTAGATACAGCACTGTTAATTTTTGAACCGACAGTGAATGGTGTCCACTATCCTTTGGGTAGATCTTCAGCTCGCTCTATCCACTGAGCTTGAAGTACTGACTTCACGTCAGTGCTTTTTTTTTTTTTCACTTCAAAATTCACCGGTAGAGAAAGGATGAGTTCATTGTTACGTCTCATAGGTGGTGTGAGAGTTAATATATATCTACTTAGGTCGGCTATAGGACGCAAAACATTACTAAGTTTAGTAGAATTTGTTGAGAGCTAGAAAGTACTGATAAAGGCCAAGAAGCCAGAAACGCTTCTGTTCATGCTTCTCGACAGTTCAGTGAAATCCCCTGGGTTTAATATAATTTGTGGAAACTCTGCATGAGTATATTTGTTATACAAACCCATTTTGAAGACCTTATTGGCAGAACGCTCTGGACTTGCGCGCATGTTCTGGGGATTTTTTGCCGAAAATTATCTGAAACGATTAGGTTCGACTCTCTGATGAATAATTCGATTTCAAATTTGATTCTCTCTTCCAGCCGTTGCCACGATAACTTGGGAACGGATAGATATAATGACTTGAAATTTTCAGGGTAGGTGGCGCGTCCAAATGCAACGGATAAGTTCGTTAATGGGCATAATCGGCCCATGGTTTCCTTGTACAAATTTTGTTTTCAACCAATTCAGATCCGATCAAATAGAAAGTAGTTGTTGAATACAGGCATAAAGAGGTATGTGAAATTTTGTGAGGATCGTATAACCAGAAAATAAAAAATAAATTATTAAAAACTATTATTTATCTCACGAGAACGGAACGAGATAGTGACTTCCAATTTCTAGAGTAGGTTGCGCATCTGAATGCGACATCTGACTTCATTAATAGGCATAATTGGCCCTTCGGTTTTGAAGGTGTGAATATATGAAATATTTTTATTTCCTCAATATTCCACATATTTTGATGACTAATTCCATTTTTACTTTGTATGTCCAGTATGTGTAATCTTATGGGATCAAGAAATTATTATTATTATAACTCAAAAAATACTAATCGTATACATACAATTCAAACATCTTTATTAGTTGTAGAACTAGCAAATCCCTAGGTAACAAATTTTAAAAAGATTATTGAAAATCATTGAAAAAAGTTTATTAGTATCTCAAAAAAATGTTTCCGAAATCGCTGAAATTTTGCGAAAGCCTTTGAGACTTAATTCTACAGCCATGTTCCAAGTTTGAATGCGATCGGATCCATATTGGTGGAGATAAGAGCAGCCTTGGGTGAGTTCACTAGCTGGATAGGTGACCGTAGCCACGATAACTTTTGAACGGAAAGGTAGTGACTCAACATTTTCAGGGCATAATCAGCATAACGGTTTCAGAGTTATACCTATCTGGTATATTATTTCCTCGATAGCTCTAAAAATACATATCCGATCGAATTGAAAGGGTACCTAGTTGTAGAACGTCGACATAAGGACGCTTCTAGAAATTAAAAAAAAAAATATTAAAAAATATGATACATAATATTTTTTCATAATTTTTTTAAAAATTTCAAGTAGTAGAATCCTTAAAAAATTTCACGATAACTTGAGAACGGAAAGAGATAGCGACTTGCAATTTTGAGGGTAGGTTGCGCATTATAATGCGATATTTGAGTTTGTTAACAGGTATAATCGAGCAAATAGTTTTGGAGTTATACACATCTGAATTTTTGTTGTGATACAAAATATACTAATCCTAACTAATTAAAAGTCGGTCATTACTTGTAGAATGCCGAAGCACAAATTTTCTCCGAAATGCGTGAATATTGTACCTTGAAATAACTCAAGAAGTAAGTTTTTTCGTGTATCATTGAATATTCAACGAATTTCAATTCATATAGAATACATATGTCAGATTTCAAAATTCTGTGATCATAGACGATTCTCTCATTACTCAAGTCTGTCATTAAAATGGTTCGAAGTGTATTCATATCTTATGAAAGCTGAGGAAGCGGTGGATGGTAAATTCGAATATGAGTGACCACTAGAGGTGGATAAAACATTATTAACAGTACTTTTGTCGGTTCATTGTTTATATATTTCAGAAACTATGCTCGATCGATTTCGTATGAGGAGTGAATAGACAATCGAACATGCGGGCAAAAGCTCTTGACTTCACGTCAGTATAATTCAACCTATTTTTGGCGCACTTGTTCCTCGGAACAGAGTGTTTATCAATTTGCCCAATTATCTGTAATTTCAGAATTTTTGGCTGAAAATACCTTTAAACGATTTGGTTCGACTCACTGATCAAGAATCCGTGGTCGAAATGGATTCTGTCCGGCTGTCCGACCGGCAATTAACACGATAACTCTCGAACAAAAGAAGTTAGAGGATTGAAATTTGCAGGGTGGTTTTGGAGCCTAAATATCTCGGACGAGTTCGTTAACGGGCGAAATCCACCAAGTGGTTTCGGAGTTATTTCCGTTTTTACTAAAAACATTTTTTTATGAATATTTCCGAAACCGATCACTCGATTTGTCTGAAATTTGGCGCCAAATTGTAGAATAGTGATCTTTATATGCATGCGAAGTTTTGTATTGATCGGGATAACGTAAAGTGTGAAAAAAAAATTTAATTTCTTTTAATTTTGTTTGTACAATAACTCTCGAACCTAATGAGCTCGGCCGATGAAATTTTCAGAGTAGGTTTGGGAAATAAATTTATCAGTGAATTTCTTTATTGGGCAAAATCCCGGGGTAACGAAAAAAAAATTAATTTTTACATTACAAATTTCGAATTAAATTTTTGCTAAGATGCAGTTTTACCATGAAAATCCATTGATATCATTTTCAACTCTGACCAGCTAATACTTTTGGAGATTTGAATTTTCGAAATTACAATAATGGATCGTTCTTCTATGTTTTCACAGAATGCTGTACCTACCTAATTATTCTATCTATGGATTATTATATGATCTGTGTTCTTACATGTCATCTTATTTTCCTATAAGAGATAGATGTCAAAATTATTTCTGTTATTCTTGATATAAAATACATCTCGTGTTCTAGAAAACGAAGTATAATTGAATGCAAAATGGCCAATTAAATAAGCTCAACTATCGTAGAATTATGAGGGTAATATGATATTATACTTTTGAGATGATAATATATTGCCCGTGGATAATCCATATGATGATGGAAATATATTCTTTGGCAAGATAGATAGGTAATCAAATTGGGTTCAGAATATATCCGGTAAAACCAAAACTGCAATATTGTCTAAGTTTTAATTGATATTATATAATTGTCAGAGTGGATTTGGAGAATGAATATCTCGGATAAGTTCGTTATTGGGGAAAATCAGTCTGTTTGAATTCAATTTCTTTCATGATGCCGTTCTATCGTAAGAACCCCTTTATATCATTCCCAGAGACCAATAATTTCGGAGATATGATTTGTCAAAGTTTGAACAAGAGCTCCTGTCCACAGCGCTTGAACCAATTTTTTACTACGACCAGCTGGATTTTCCTCAAGGCCTTTTGTTTGTCATTCAATTGCGTTTCGTGTGACTGTGAGAATTTAGTTGTTATCGCTGACGCCGAATTTTCATTCTGAAATAGTTATTTTCCTAACAAGTGCGGAAAGTGATACTTTCCCGCACGCGACTGCCGTTGACCCAAACGACGCGAAGCGGAGTTCGGGCAAGCAGTCAAGTGCGGGAAATACACTTTCCGCACGAGTTAGGAACAATATTTTTTCTACGACCGCATAAAGATTCAAAAAGCACATTGAAATACATATTTTATTTCAACATACAAAACATTTCATGAAAATCCACTATTTATTTATTTACTATTAAGTAATATTAATGTTGAAAACACAATTTGTTGCATTCTGCGTCAGAATAGCCGATCCAGAGTAATTTGTTGGTGGTAACTGGCTTTTAAGAGTAAAACTCGTTGATTGCAACGTGCATGAAGATGACGGAGACGGCATCGGTTGCAAGTTGCCAGTACCAGAAAGAATTTTATTGGAAATGGTTTTTTTCTGTTCTACAGAGTCCTCCAAATAACCCTCAGCAACAGCAGTTGACTTCCAGCCTCCAAGACGTTTTATGTTGGTTATCCCTTCGCCTGAATCTGCTAGAAACGTTGCCGAGGATCGTCTAAAACTGTGACCTGGGTTAGGTAGTCCTAAGTAGGAAGCGATCTCTGCCGGCATTTTACCGAATGTGTTTATGCCTACACACTGAACAGAACATTTGCCTTTTTTGTAATTGATAAAAAAACGACGGTGCGTGGTGGTAGGAGGCCGTAAATGTGCATACTTTCTATAGAGCTTCAAAAAGGTTCCATTATTTATGTCTTCAGATATAATAAAGGATCTTGAGGTATGGTTTTTCGAATCGGAAATTTTCACAATAATTAGGTTTCCTTTATCTTGAATATCGTGAAGCGTGATTTTCACAAGCTCCTCTCTGCGAAGAGCACCGGCTAAAGCAAAAATGGTACCTACTTTAATCATAAGATATATCTCATCAGGGGCTAGCATAAACTTGGATATGTCTTCTTTGGTACAAATCTGCGCTTTCTGTGGTCGGAAACCAACATTTTGCTTTTTTAGGAACGATGTCAATTTATGAAACTTGCTTATGTCCAGGTTTTGTTTTATTTTAACTAAACGTTTCACCATCGAGTAACGTGACCATATTGTATTGGATTTCAGTACCTTACTCAGCTCGGAAAAATACGCCAAAAAACCTCTTCTCTGAAGCTATTCACTCCTTTTTCCTTACACTAGTTTAAAAAGTGGTTGTATTGATGTTCGTATCTTTCTCGTGATTCACTTGGTAACAGGTCTGAATTAACCTCATCTGCGGCCTTTAATATTGCTTCTGGGAGCTCTCCGTCTGACGAATCCATTAAGATATGGCTTTTATTGAAAGTAATTTGAAAATGCTAGAATCGGACACTTCGACAACGCTTCGATTTGAAACTTTGACGTCTTGATGAAAACTTGGTTGCCATAATAAATCTTTGGTTACCACACCAAACCATTTGACTCACCTTAGTTTGATTGTTATGAAAAATGTATAGGGTATATAAAAGTATCGCAATTTCTTCATTCCAATGAATGAAAAATAGTCTGGGTTAGATTGAATTTTAAAACTTATATTAGTTTGAATAGTAATATACAGGTGAAATCCATGAAATGTACATTCAATAACGATAAATTGACATATTTTACTTTCCCGCACTAGTGCGGGAAAGTGAGTTTTCCCACACTAGTGCGGGAAAGTGACACTTTCTGAACTAAAATGAGTGCGAGAAAGTGGGTTAAAACGCATGGTCGTATAGAAAAAATATTGATAAGATCAGATCGGGTCCCCTGTGGGTCTCGGTGCCCTACGCTTGAGCATACTGGTTAATCCGCCATTGGCAACCATTGGACTAATTTTTCCTATTCTCGAAGTGAGCCGGCGTATTGTGACATAAAGCACTTCCTGTAAATGTCAAGTCTTCCAGTTGCTCCTTCGCATTCTTAATCAGCAAAACAAATGCAATCGTTTGAGACTATCACGACTGAAAATTCGTGAATACAGACGCATGAACGCAAAATGGAACAAATCAATAATCCGGTGGAAATGGAGGTTTCTTATCTGAATGTATAATAATGAATTATCCAAATTTGGTGAACAGAAATCTTGAGTCTTTGAAATTTTTATGAGTTGGAGTATGTTCAATTTTTCATTCTCCTTGGAGAAATCATGTTACTGTGGGTTACTTCAGAATACCCCAATTTACATTGGAAGAAATGTAGGTATTCTTTGTCCATAAGGTAAATTATGAAACCGGAAAGCTGTCGGTGGCTTTATTATTTCCAATGATAATTATTAGGAATGGAGTAAAAACGCCGAAAGATGTAAATACCGCATAGAACTCGTGTAATATGATATTGAGATTTGCAAAATTATAAACTTGATATTTCAAAAAAAACAAAAATACTGACGTGAAGTAAGCAGCTTTTATGCGCATGTTCTGCTGTCTATTGACGCCTCAAAGACCCTCACGAAATACTGCATGAGCCTTCAAGCCGTCTCTTTTCAACCGAATACTATTCATATCAATTCGGTCCGATCTCTATTTTTATGGGCTAAATAAAATTCGTCTCGAAGGTTTGTGCGGAATTTCAGCGGAATCTGACGAATAGTTTCAGAAAAAAACAATTTTTCAACAAGAAAATTTTTTTTTACGGGAATATTTAAATGTTTCTTCAGTAATACATACAATCCTCCCGAAATTCCTCGAAAATTAGTGCAACGGCATTTTACGAGTCGAAATTGTATCGGATTTGTATATTTTGAGGTATCAAGGAAACAACAACATTCAGAAGGTTATAACTCCTAAACCGTTTAACCCATAACGAACTGTTTCATTCAGATCCACAGCCTACCCTGAAAATTGTAAGTTGCTATGTCTAGCCGTTCAAAAGTTATCCTTGAAAAGTTACTCATCCAGCTACTGAAACTGCAATATTTTTTCAATATCTCCAACATCCAATGGTATTCAAATTCAGAACTTGGCTGTAAAGCGATATAGGAGGGTTGGCTTCTTAGATACAATTTTTTTCTATTTCTTTTGAATTTTCTGTAATTATGATCCTCACAAAATTTTCTACATGTCTTTATTTCGATATTCGACAACTAGTTACCAAGCTTCAAATCGATATAGTCCATGTTTTTTGAGATATCGAGGAAATGATATTCCAGATATTCTTCAGCAAGAATTTGTGCGTCGATATTCTACAACTAATATTACCAAGTTTGCATTGGATACCATCTGTATTTCTTGAGTTATTGAGGAAATGACAACAAAATTATCTCCGTTAATCATTTTAACTGTCTCATTCGGACGCGCAAGCTGCTCTGGAAATTGCAAGTCAATATCTCTTTCCGTTCGAAAGTTATCGAGGAAAAGTTCACCCCTCCAGATACTGAACTCACCCAACGCTGCGCTGTTTCCAGTATTTTCTCAATAACTCCAAATATAGGGCGGTTGGCTCAGGGGTAGAGCGTTTGACTTGGGAGTGGAAGCCCCAAGTTTAATCCCCAGGCTTGGAAAGAAATTTTCTATTCACGGTAATCGCCACCATTCACTGTTGGGTGAAAAATCAACAGTGCTGTGCCTAAGGTGGCGTAAGGACACAGTAACAAAGCCTACGCATAACACAACTGGTTCTCCTTTCTCGCTCAAACTCTTCGAGATCTTATGAGGGGTCTCCTTGGGGAAGACCTAGGAGGATCAGTATAATAATATAAATTAGATCCGACCATGTTGAAATTTTAAACCTGGCTATAGAATTAGGTTTAAGAGGCGCTCCAAAATTTCAGCAATATCGAACAGATAGTTTCAGAGGTATAGAAGATCATTTAATATATTTGCGCGTATGTTCTGGGGAACATCGCGTTATAGTTTTGCCCAAAAGTGAAATTTGATTATGTGGTGCCGGCCGTCCGTGCGGCCGTTGCCACGATAACTTGAGAACGGAAAGAGCTAGCGACATGAAATTTTCAGGGTAGGTGGCGCATCCCAATAAAACGGAAAATTTCGTTAATGGGTATAATCGGTCCAATGGTTTCCGAGTAATAATTTTGTTTTCAACCAAAATAAATCCGATCGGATTTAAACTTGCTGAATAGTTGTAGAATATAAACCTAAGCACGTCTGTGAAACTTTGTGAGAATCGTGTCACTAGAAAATTAAAAAAAAAAAATTAAAAAAAATTATTTATGACACGATAACCTGAAAACGGAAAGAGATAGCGGCTTGAAATTTTCAGGCTAGGTTGTGCATGTGAATGCGACTATATTTGCGGAGGATACTTTTGAAAGGTTATGTATTATTTTTAATATGATATCGCTGAAATTTTGCTGAAGGCTTCTGATCTTGTAAGGTGAGAGGCACAATTGTGGATATTAAATCTCGTGATGGGTAGAGAGGAATTTTAGGCCAGTTTTTCTATCACTAATGAGAATATATCTTTATGTTTCACCTCATCACCCTTAGATCTATCAATGGACATTTATTGGTTAAGAATAAGTAATTGAATATTACTGGAATTCAATTGAATTTCATTTAATATGTTAGTAACTAAACTTATAATTTTCTTTACTTTGATTATTCAAATATGACCTTAATTCCAGTAATATTTTTCAAGAATAATTATGAAGAATCAAGAAGAATTGAAGGTAGACAAAAATGTGTTCATTTTTTCATCATTGCTTTCTATCCTGACTTCACGAAAAAAAATTGGTTCAAGCACTGACGTGAAGTCAGGAGCTTTTGCGCGTATGTTCTATTGTCAATTCTCCTGTATTGAACACTCTTAATCGAATTCACCATGGTGAATTCTATTGTCTTTTATTCTGTATGAGACACTCTTAATCGAATATACCATGGTGAATTCGACTAAGGTTGTCCAATACAGGAGAATGGACAATAGAATTCACCATGGTAATTTCGATTAAAAGTGTCCAATACAGGAGAATGGACAATAGAACATACGCGCAAAAGCTCTTGACTTCACGTCAGTGCTTGAACCAATTTTTTAAATTCCAGGCGACCGGACATGATTAAATTAAAGTTCTTCATCGGAGAGTTGAACCTAATCGTTTGACATCATTTTCGTCAAAATATTCAAAAATTTCAGACATTTGGGCAAAATGATAACAAGTCGATCCCTAGAACATTCACGCAAAAATACATGCTTTTGGTGCTTAACTTTTTATTCGTTATATCGTTAATTTGAAAATTCTGTTAATAAGAACTGAATATGTTAAAAGTGTTCAGGGCTTTCAACTTCTTTTAGATTTGATTTCTCTCTTTTGAGTTGATAATTCTTTTTTGACATAATCATTTCATTTTTGCGCGTATGTTCTGGGGAACATTGCGTTATAGTTTTGCCCAAATGTGAAATTTGATTCTGTGGTGCCGTCCGGCCGTCCGGCCATTGCCACGATAACTTGAGAACGGAAAGAGCTAGCCACTTGAAATGTTCAGGGTAGGTGGCGCATCCCAATACGACAAACAAGTTCGTTAATGGGTATAATCGGCCCAATGGTTTCCGAGTAATAATTTTGTTTTCAACCAAAATGAATCCGATCGGATTTAAACTTGCTGAATAGTTGTAGAATATAAACCTAAGCACGTTTCTGAAATTTTTTAGGAATCGCGTCACTAGAAAATTAAAAAAAAATTATTAAAAAATATTATTTATGACACGATAATCTGAGAACGGAAAGAGATAGCGGCTTGAAATTTTCAGGTTAGGTTGTACATCTGAATGCGACATTTGAGTTCGTTTATAAGCATAATCAGCCAAACGGTTTTAGTGTTATAGCCATCTGAAATTTTCTGAAATGTGGTTGTTTTTTGTTTCTCATTAACTCGAAGAATACAAAACCGATTGAATTCAAAAAAGGTTATTAGTTGTAGAATGCCAACGCGTAATTTCTTGCTGAATTTCGTGAGAATGGTATAACTAGAAAATTAAAAAAATAATGATTAAAAATAATTTAAAAAAATTCTATATATCATAATCTATTCTTCCGTCATGGCCGAAATTTTGGAAGAGCCTTCAAAACCTAATTCTACTGCAGAGTTCCAAGTTTGAACACGATTGGATCTATATTGTTGGAGAACCGAGCAGCTGTGTGAGTTCGGTAGCTGGATGCGAATCGTCGTATGATAATATGTTGTCTATGGTCGTATTTTTGCGAGAACCTTCAAAATATGAATGTCATGATGACATATTTTTGCACGTATGTTATGGGAAAATCGTGTTATTTCATCACAAATCTATGGGAGATGATAGCCCTACATTAGCGGTCAAACCTGGTTTTAAAATAGATCCTCCTTAGGAGGAGGCAACTAAATATTGAAGGGATTTCTATGAACAAGAGTGAATATCTTTGAGAAATAGAGAAGGCGATTCTTCTTCAAGAGATCCATGTGCCTTAAGAGGAGTATATTTGCGGAGGGGACTTTTGAAAGGTTATGTATTATTTTTAATATGATATCGCTGAAATTTTGCTGAAGGCTTCTGATCTTGTAAGGCGAGAGGCTCATTTGTGGATATTAAATCTCGTGATGGGTAGAGAGGAATTTTAGGCCAGTTTTTCTATCACTAATGAGAATATATCTTTATGTTTCACCTCATCATCTTTAGATCTATCAATGGACATTTATTGGTTAAGAATAAGTAATTGAATATTACTGGAATTCAATTGAATTTCATTCAATATGTTAGTAACTAAACTTATAATTTTCTTCACTTTGATTATTTAAATATGACATTAATTCCAGTAATATTTTTCAAGAATTATTATGTATTCTTCTCCTAAAGAAGAATTGAAGGTAGACAATAATGTGTTAATTTTTTCATCATTGCTTTCTATCCTGACTTCACGAAAAAAAAAATGGTTCAAGCACTGAAGTGAAGTCAGGAGCTTTTGCGCGTATGTTCTATTGTCCATTCTCCTGTATTGGACACTTTTAATCGAATTTACCATGGTGAATTCTATTGTCTATTCTCCTGTATTGGACAGCCTTAATCGAATTCACCATGGTAAATTCGATTAAGAGTGTCTCATACAGGAGAACAGATAATAGAATTCACCATGGTAAATTCGATTAAGAGTGTTCAATACAGGAGAATGGACAATAGAATATACGCGCAAAAGCTCCTGAATTCACAAACAGAAAATTGGTTCAAGTACTGACGTGAAGTCAGGAGCTTTTGCGCGTATGTTCTATTGTCCATTCTCCTGTATTGAACACTCTTAATCGAATTTACCATGGTGAATTCTATTGTCTGTTTTCCTGTATGAGACACTCTTAATCGAATTTTTCTGAAGTGGTTTGTTGTTTCATAAAATAAAATAATTTAGAATCTGTTGCACTGATAGTGATAAATTATATTAATCAACAATTGATTGCCCCTCAATAAGGACAATTATCAACTTGCAGTAGGTTCAAAGTTTGTGTCAGGAAATTCTGTAGTAAAAATAAGAGGAATAGTGGAAACACGCCCAAGTCAGTTAGTACGTGTGGAGCGTGACTCCTCCAAACCGTCGTAATCAATTGGGTTCACGTAAAGCAATACAGAGGCGTAACAACTAATTCTCCCAATTAATTGAAAGTGAAATGAAATCTTTCAAGAAATAATTTGAAAGTCATTCATGAGACGTAAGAAGCTTTCGTGAGCTCGTTCATTTAATTAGCAATACATAGGGTCGATGGTAGGTCCCATGTTCACTGAGAACGGGGCATAAGGTATAATATCTTATGGTTTCTTTGGAAAAAACGCATAGGTGCTCTATCAATCTAGAGACGCTTTAAAAATATTCAGGTTTCAAAATGTTTCATTATTTTTAACAGTCATTGTGAACTTTTCCTGAATTTGTATATCAAAGTATTACTCTAGTATGATTGTTGGTTTTTAACCATTTCGTCATTTACTATTTTACTAGCTGACCCGGCGAACTCTGTTCCGCCGAAGAGGCAATAAATAAGCAGATTTTGTATTTGATTAAGTGCTTTTTTTTATTAGGAAATACAAATGAAAAAATTTTGAATTTCAATTATGATTCTTTATGGTTCGTGTATTGTGGTGCATAGGTTGTACCCTTCAGTTAAGTATATTGTTATACATAACATTTTTTGTTGGTTTATTAGGAGCAAAGACAAACAACGCGGATGGTCTTCTGACCCGTGAACATGCCACATATAATTGACAATGGGAAAAACATGGTTATTCCAGATTCAAACCACAAACTTTCAAGGATTGGCCTAGTGATTTGTTAAGGTCATGGTGAAGGCAAGACGGATCGGCAGTCTTTTAACTGGAGCAAAAAAAATTAGTTCAAGCCCTGTGGACAGGAGCTTTTTGGCGCTCTTGTTCAAAAAGACAAACTATATCTACGAGAGTATTGGTTTCTCAGACTTGGGAATTATATCAAGGGATTCTTGTGAAAAAACTGCATCATGAAAGAAATTAAATTTTAAAAAAGTGTCGCCAAAAAAGAGCAATCTACAATGCTTCAAAAATTGTCATGAAATTTAATTATCAAAATAAAATGGGCAATCTGCAATTATTCAACCTCGTGGAGTGGGTTGTTATGCACCCAGTCATAGTCTTCACAACTCGAAATACCTAAGGAAAGTATCATCGAAATGTCTAGAGCAAGGCTGGGGACAATCATAGCAGATTCTCCATTTAATCCTGATATTTGAGTAGGTAGAGGTTTAACAAATTATGTTAATAGTTCAAAATATATTAACTAGAAACATTATGGAAATACTGTATATAGGAACATGTCTTACTACTTGAGGAAATAAAATGTAATATTAACCTCAGAGGTCAACGAACAATAATTTGTTTTGATGATTCCATTATGTTCTTCTTTCCTATTGGCTTCATAAATTACATCATTAAAATGATCCAATTCTAAATCTTCTGAAACATCATCCCGAATTTATACGTAAATTATTCAATAAGCAACCAGTCAATATTATTTTCGGTTTCAAAACATTCTTGTACATACTCACAAATTCAAGAATCGGAAACTTGTTTTCAAACTACAAATTGACATTTATGAACAGTGAACACAGACAGTGAATACATCGAACTACGATGAATTATTGAAATTTTGAAAAATCATATCTCCGAAAGTATTAGCTTATTAGAGTTGAAAATGATATCATTGAATTCTTATGATAAAGTTGCATCTTAAAAAGAATGAATTTAAAAGTTGTAATGTAAAAAAAAATTTTTTTCTTTACTCCGAAACCATCAGGCTGATTTTGCCCAATAACGTAACCGAGATATTCATCCCTTGAACCTACTCTGGAAATTTCAATTGTATAGCTCAATCCGTTCGAGAGTACTCGTGTTTCCGGCCGTACGGACGGACGGACGGCCGGATAGAATCGATTTTGACCATGAACTCTTGATCAGTGAGTCGAGCCAAATCGTTTAAGACCATTCTCAGCCAAAAATTCGAAAATAACAGACATTTGGGCGAATTGATAAGCACTGTGTTCCGAAGAAAAGAGCGCCAAAAATATGTCGTTGGTACTTGCAGACAAGTGCTTCTGCTTATTGGCTTCTTCGGAGCAAGGCAAAGAAAAACGAAGAATTTCAATTATTTTCATTTTCTCGAGTTTAGGTCGCATCACACAGACTGTTTTTGCTTCCTCCTTGTCGACTCTATATTTTTCCTTCATAATGGAGGTCCTAGAGCTGATGATATGAATTGGTTGCTCTCAACTCTTGTGGTGCCCATCTCCTTTTCATCTTTCCCTTAGTTTCTTGGTAGCCTGAAGAAGCCAATAAGCAGAAATACAAGTCGTCAAGTACCAAGAAGATATTTTTTTTCTGTTCATTCCATATCCCGAAAATTATCTTCCATTAAATCTACGTTTCCACGTTATCTAGTTTTGTACAACTTTTTTCTTGTTCTACATAACATATTTCATTGAATTCTCTGCAAGTTTTTGCAAAAATATTCCACTGTAAAGTAATGAAACATATGGTCATTAGAGATCCGTTTTATCAAGGAAACAAAATCCCGAATGGGTATAATATGGAAATTGTTTGAAATATACATCGGCTTAATGGTCAAATGCATTAAACTTTCAAACCTCGTCAGTTTCGGCACTCAAAACTAAATAAACACTGCGTTAAAATGAAACAGCCCACCTCTGAAATATGAAAATGAACGACCCCAGTGATTCTAATGCAACATAGATATTGGAGTGCTTAATTATATCGGAATTTCGATACATAAGTGTAATGGTAGAGACAGACTATGCTCACATATGCAACGCATTCTGATATCTCGACCCTTGAATTTACATGCCTAGAATGGTATATTCTAAAACAAGTTGCAGAATGGGCCGATATTCAAACACGAATGCGAAATTCGAAAACGAGCGACGAAAGAGCGAGTTTTCGTACGCATGAGTGTTGGAAAGTTGACAGGTTACGAAATTTGAATTTGAAACGTACGTAGGGCATGGAGATCAGATTTAAAACAGTTTCCTAATAGCATGAATGATTCAAAATTAGCAAGAAGGAAATCTGTAGTACCATATTCTTTTATGAAAATAAAACTTGCCCTCAACAATTATTTCACTATATCCCAATTATATTGTATTGTCAATTGACGTGTGTTGAAATTTGATAGGATCGAATGTCAGTGCGGACTACCACAAAACGAAAAATATAACTAGAAACAATGCGGGAACGAGTTCATTCCAGCACTGTTTTTAGTGCTGGAATGGACTCATTACGATACTGAAATAGACAAACACACTTATCACACGCTATCATACGCAACGCTATCCCACGCGACGTTTAGGATCTGCCGATCCAAATCGTGGGAAGGTGGAGGGGATAAACGTCATTCCACGAGTAAGACCAGTGGGTTTCTATAGAAAATAGAAACATTCATTCTATAGAACTTACATTCGCAGTGCGTCAGTTTTAATTTTGAAAAATGGTAGATGAACAAATCATTGATTTTGTTAGAGGATATGGAGTCCTTGATGATATTAAATGCATTCAATATCGTGACGCAACATTACGCGAGGCAGCATGGGAAGATATAGCAAAACAACATGGGAAGCCTGGAAAGTACCTACCTGCTACTATATTTTCCTTTAAAATATGTGTACTGTATGAGTTGGGTAGGTGTTGTAAGTTTTTATATTTGTTTATACCGTGTATCCAATATCTTCTCTTCTTAATTCTTCTTTTTATTCTTGTGGCATGGACATATTTAAGTAAAAATAAATAACAAACATAATATATCTTCCTCAAATTCACTCTCAGAATCAGAAAATATAGTACACTATAATGCACCTGAGAAATCACCACAACGTCTGATGTCAATATGCGTTGCGTACGTGGGACAAGTGTGTACACAAGCTCTCCCACCTAGCGTCGCCTACGTAGCGTCGCCTTCGTTGCGTACGTGGGCTCAGTCTGTTTCTACCTTTTCATTTTACTATTCACTTCAACAAATTTCAACCAATCATATTAGCGCATACGCTACAAATTACTTAGTAATTAACCAATATTTTTGAATATTAACGCAGCGTGAAAATATCCGAGTATTTGCACATGTGCTTTAGGTGAATTTTTTTGTGATGTTATAAACTGTCGAAAACTTTCGGGATGTGAAATTATTTTCGGGAAATAGTCCTTCATACACCCCTCGTAATATTTGGCAAACACTGAATATTTCCAGAATTTATTTGTACTGTCAAAAGGATAGAACTATAAATAATCGATGCAGGGAATAAAGAGAATAGAGAATACTAGAAAACCAGACAGACGTTGTCCTTCTCGAACGTTGGATTACCTGATATTCGTATGGACATTATCATTGTGCGAATTGTAGTTCACCAAAGCAAAATAAAAACCTGACTCCTATTTATTTTATTTATTTACATCTTAAGCTTCTAGTGTTGTGTTCAGACGATATTTGATGCGTGAAATGGCTCATTTGACAGAAGAGCCTGTATTCTTCGCGAGACTGGTGGTGAGCATAATATTGTGGTTGCAGATAACATAAATATGAGTACTGCAACACTTCAGCCAACGAATCCCACAATGTATAGTTTTAATAACATTCCAAAACCCTTCGCATATTAATTACCCATTAATATAATATATCTCAAGCGTCATTCACTTGAAAATTTGAGAAGAGCACTAACGTGTTCAGGAGCTCTTTTGAGCATGTTCCATTATTTTCTTTCATGATGCAGTTCTATCGTAAGAATCCATTTATATCCTTCCCAGACATTCGGAGATATGATTTGTCAACGTTTGAAGAAGAGCGCCAAAGCTCCTGTTCACAGAGCTTGAACCAATTTTTTCATTTTATTCTTGAACTATGGGGTTGGTAGAAAAACTTATCATTTTGATATATCATGAATAGATTTTACAGTGTAAAGATGGATAAAATGATGCATTTATCATGTAAGATATCAGTTTGCGTGTGCCTGTTCACATCAATTTTTTTTCTTTATCGGTTATTTTCTTGTAATTGTTTATTCGGTATTGTGTCAAAGATCAAAGTGCGAGACATATTGTTTACATTGGTACACAGGTAGAGTGTCAATTTTATTTTACTTTTTATATATTTTTGAAGCTTAAAACATTGATACTCATTGCTTACATGTTTGTGCACTGCACCTGATTAAGATTACGTCATATTTTTGTTTATTTATAGGATAGGCATGATCATATAATTTTGATTTCAAGTAATTTGATGCCGAAATCAGAAATCTTGTTTACCTTTTTACACTCTTGTTAAGTATTAACTAGATATTGCGCGCGTGTTCCGCAAGGAACAGCGTGCTATCATTTCGTCACAATGTCTGTATTTTTCGAATTTTTTTTCGAAAATAGTCTCAAACGATTGGGTTCGACTCCCTGATGAAGAATCGCACAAGCGCCTAGAAGATTTGGGAGGGTCAGTATAATCCTAATCATGTTTATAGCACGCGCGCAAATGCAGAGTGACTTAACAATGAAAGAAAAAGTGTACCAAGTCAATCTGCTTTGGCGCACGTGCTATAAACATGATTAGGATTATACTGACCCTCCCAAATCTTCTAGGAGCTTATGCGACCAAGGAGAGTCAGTTGTGTTATTTTCCAACTTTGTTACTCTTTCCTGATGGCAGTTTAGATACAGCACTGTTAATTTTTGAACCGACAGTGAATGGTGTCCACTATCCTTTGGGTAGATCTTCGGCTCGCTCTCTCCACTGAGCTTGAAGTACTCATCATTCAATTCAAATTAGCCACCGTGAACACGCGCGCCAAAGAGTACTGACTTCACGTCAGTGCTTTTTTTTATTGATAATACTGCCATTATTAATTTTCCTGAGTTTAAGTGTGCACCTTTATATACGGTTCATTATTACAAATGTTTATTCGTATATTATGCAGTATAACTGGGGAGTTTCTGTACCTTATTTGCTAGTGCCTTTCTATCGTTATTTGGAGTCTTCTTTTTCTGCTGAGTGCTGGTTGACCATTTACTTTATTGGTTTATAATTTCAAATATTTCAGAGGCGTATCTGCATTCACTTTTCGCTGGTTTTTTATTATTTTTGGCGCTCTAGTTCCTCGGAACTAAGTGCTTATCAATTTGCTCAAATGTCTGTAATTTTCGAATTTTTCGATGAAAATGATCTTAAACGATTTGGTTCGACTCACTGATCAAGAATCCGTGGTCAAAATTCATTCTGTCCGGCCGGTCCGGCCGGCCGGCCGTAGGCACGATTACTGTCGAACGGAATGAGTTAGACAGTTGAAATTTTCAGAGTAGGTTTGGGGGATGAATATCTCGGTTATATTCGTTATTGGGCGAAATCGGACAGATGGCTTCGGAGTAACAAAAAAAAATTTTTTTTTACATAACAAATTCCAAATTAAATTTTTTTCAATATGTAGTTTTACCATAAGAATCCATTCATATCATTTATAACTCTAACAAGCTGATAATTTCGGAGATATGATTTTACAAAATTTCAATATAAATCCTATTTATATGTATTTACAGAATTATATAATTATCCTGTGATTCTATGAATTGTTATAATGTCAACTTATTTTCCTGAGACATGACGTTGTCTAATTCATTCATTCCAGTAGAAATATGAGATATATAATATAATATCATACTTTTTGTTGGTTGATATTTTCATGCCGATGGTCAATCCATATGATGATGGGAATGGTAATGGTAAGTTAATAATATTGAGTTCAGAATATCTCCACTAAAAACAAAACTGCAATATTGGTGTATTGGAGTGGATTTGAGAAAAGATATATATTATCGTTCATCATAGAATTGAGGAATGAATGCTATAATTATTCTATCTAAGCTTTATTATATGCTCTGTGTTCATACTCGTACACACAGAATATATCGTTAGGTAAGGTTAGGTTCTGTGCTCATACATGTCATCCTGTTCTATTAGAGAGATTCAGATTCATTCCAGCTATTTTGATTTGATTTCTTCCATGGTGCAGTTCTCATTCTCAGATTTCTCATTTAATCTTGATAAATAAACTATTATTTGAATTGAATTTCCTTTATGATGCAGTTCTATCACATGAATACACTGATATAATTCTCAACTCTGAGAAACCAATACTTTCGGAGATATAATTTGTCTGTTTGAACTAGACCGCCAGAAAGCTCCTGTCCACAGGGCTTGAACCCATTTTTCTTTCTACACTTGGTGGTACTTGATACTTATACGTGATACTTCTTTATTTTTTATTCATGCTGAAGTTACTAATTTTGTAAATGTAACTTCTAACTTCATGAACATCTATCAATCAACAAAATATTGTCACCATTTCAGTCTGGATTCAGAAAAGATCACAGTTGTACTACGGCAATTATACATAGTGGATGAGATACTTAAGGCGTGCGACTCAAAGATGGTTACTGCATTAGTCTTGCTAGACTTTAGCAAGGCTTTCGACACCATCAATCATCGCACGCTTGTGGCGGTTCTCTCGGCGGTTCTACACTATATATAATAATAATATAATATAATATAATATAATAATATATAATAAGCTTATGTGACCCAGCGGTATCATTACTTTCAAGTTTTCTATGTGATCGTGCCCAAGATGTATCTGTGAGTGGATCTGAGTCTGAGCTAGCTGAGTTAAAAATAGGAGTGCCTCAGGGTTCCTTATTAAGATCAATACTTGTATATAATTATACGTCATGCTTTGTATCTTCCATAAAAGCTTGCAAATATCATTTATATGCGGGTGATATGCAAATTTATCTTTCGATCCAGTTGCTTATCAATCTGCTCAGGATAAAATTGATGCGGATTCGGATGCACTTGTATATTTGGCAGCACAGCACCACTGAAAATAAATTCTATTGAATCTTAATCTTATTTTGTTTGGACCGAAGAATACAAGGGATCAAATAGCGAATAAACTAAAATTATCGGTCAGGCATGAGGTTCTTTCTATCTCTAAAAGGAAAAAAAACTTGGGAGTGTTGATAGATGATGAATTGGGATTCAATGATCACGTAAGTGATCTCCTCAAGAAAGCATTTTATAAATTAAGGGTGCTCTATGCCGATTGCCGGGATAATCATGCAATATAAGAAGAAATCTATGCAAAACAGTCGTACTATCTCAATTAGTATATTGCGACAGTCTTTATGGTCCATGTCTAACTAAGTTGAATCAACAGCTGCTGCAAAGGGTACAGAATGCATATATAAGATTCATCATTGGCATCCCTAAGTATAGCCATATTTAACATGAATTGAATACTGCCAATTGGCTTCGTATGAGTTACCGACGCCAGCTACATTGATGTTTTTTAGCTCACATGGTTGAGCTTTCTAGAAAACCTTAATATCTTTACGAAAAAATAAAATTCAACAGAGATTTTCATGATCATGAACTTAAAAACTAGATTACAAATTAGTTGAGAATAATATCATTTAATGTGTCTTTAAATGTATATAGTCGTATATCACAGGAGTTCTTTACAACTGCTTGTCAGGTTTTGAAGATGCCTTCTTCTTTTTTCCTACGAATTTTTCGAACAGTACTTGAAGAAATCTGGCATATTATGGCCAACGTAATAATCAGAAATCACTTTTAGTGGTTGAATTTCAGTTTACTAGGAACACTAGAGCAAAGCGGTTGGTGCTTGCGGTAATGACTGCAGAGTCCCTGAAGAATTCACAGTATCATCTATATACTGCTGCGCGTTCCCTTTTTGTTAGGCGACAGGTATCGTAATCAATTCCATTTTTGATTTTGAAATACTCAAACTCGATACGATTAATTATAAATACACATGTAAAAACTATCCCAAATGGTTCGATTTTCGTTATATCCAAATATTCAAAATTGTCAAGAAATAGATAATAAATGACAGTTCATCAGCTCATGGTAATTTTCAATGCGAACAACCTAAATTATGTGACTTGAAATATAACTAGACCGGCCGTTACCAACTGAATTCCGATTTTCCATATAGGCACCCGTGATGTCAATATATCTTAAACGGACTATGGTTGTAATAATATTTAGTATCTAACGTATAATGCTTGGGTAACTGACGTATTAAATTATGGTAACTAATGTATTATGAGTAACTAAGATTTTATGTAGGTTTTGGTACGTTTATGATGTTAATAATTATTAATAAAGCTTTCATATGAAAATCTCTTCATCTTCAATAATACGATAAAATCTATAAATGATATACAGTAAGCATTGCTACCTTAGAAAATGGGCATATTTTTAATGAAAAATAATTAACATTTTTGTTGTATTGCAGCATGTTTTTTCAATGTTAGAAATGTGTTCAAAGTCAGGGTGGTAAGATTTTGTCATAATTTTTAAGCAGTGGACTATTTCAGAGGATTGAGTTGGAAAAAGCGTTAATACAATTTATTTACATATTTATGTAAATAAAAAAATTGGGTCAAGCCCTGTGGCCAGGAGTTTTTTGGCGCTCTTGTTCAAACCGAAAAATTATATCTCCGAAAGTATTGGTTTCTAAGAGTTGGGAATCATATCAATGGATTCCTATGATAGAAGTGCATCATGAAAGAAATTAGATTGAAAAAACTTTGACAATTCATATCCTCGAAAGTATTGGTAAGAGTTGGGAATTATCTCAATGGATTCTTATGATAGAACTTCATAATAGCAGAAATTAAATTCAAACTTCATAAAAGAATTTAAATTCAACAAGAGTGCCAAAAATTAACCATCCAAAACCAATTCTACCCAACAACGAACTCATCAGAGATATTCGCTCCTCAATTCTATGATGAACAATATATTTTTTCCTGAAATCCTCTCTGAAAATTATATTATATCAATTGAAACTTTAGCCAATATTTCAGTTTTGTTTTTACTGGAGATATTCTGAACTCAATATTATTAACTTAAATTTGACATATAATGTCTCAGGAAAATAAGTTGACATGTATCAACACAGATCATATTATAATAATTCATAGACAGAATAATTATCGCATTCTGTGAAAACTCAGAATCGCGTTATTATTAAAATTTCGAAAAATTACATCAATGGATTCCTATGGTGAAACTGCATCTTAAGAAAAACTTATTTTGAAATTTGTAATGTCAAAAATTTTTTTTTACTCCGAAACCATCTGACCGATTTTGCCCTATAACGATTTTAGCTGAGATATTTATCTCCCAACCTTTTCTGAAAATTCCAACTGTCTAGCTCATTCCGTTCGAGAGTTATCGTGTTAACGGCCAGACGGCCGGCCGGCCGGACAGAATCGATTTCGACCACGTATTCTTGATCAGTGAGTCGAACCAAATCGTTGATCGTTGATCGTTGATCGTTGATAAGCACTCTGTTCCGGGGAACAAGAGCGCCAAAAATGAGAGACATGAGCATACATATAAGTTCAAATGGAGAAGAGATAATCACCAAAAAAACACAACGTTTATAGTGATGAAGAGCAATGAAAAATTATTAAAATATGAGATGGGCGATTCCACTAGAAAAACAGGAGGTTTACAGTGATGATTTAATTGGAGAGTGAATTGCGTGAGAGTACTCAAGAAAGGAAAATATATGTTTATAAGGAGAGCAGTCTAGCGCGGTGCACCAACAATCAGCTTTCAAGAAACTGAAAATGAGAGTTGAACTTGAAATTAAATTGATGATTTAATTTCAGAAAAGCAATTGCATAAAAAAGCTTGAATCTGTTGAGTGCACGACGCCATTTTATACAGGTGTCAAATTGATAAGAGAAGAAACTGAATCTAAACGTATTCTAACACTAATTTCCATAATTACATTCTAGCTAAATTAAATAAGTGAGCACAGAGGAAATAGTTCAAGTGCTATCGGTTGTGAAAACGAACTAGATAAAATTCATAAAAAAACTTATGAAAAGTGCAGGCTTTGCGATATTCCATATCGAACAACCAATGTTATATTATAACAAACAATGTTATTCAAAACGGGTTGATAATTTGGTGAAGATCAATAATTCCATCGTAATATAGGCAATCGTGTTGTATGCACAAAATCCATTTAAGAGAAATCATTATGGAATATTAGAATTAATTCATACACATGTGGATGAATGAAAGACCGATTTCAGCCATCAGCATTTCACTCGGAACACGTGCGGAACCGAATTACAATTCACGTATTGCGAATTTTGAGAACATTTGAATTGACATTGGGAGCTGTGAATTTCCTGTGCTTTCAGGAAACTGATTTCACTAGTATAACAAAATTATGAAATGAACTATTGAGCAGTAGAGAAAATGAAACTAAAACTTTTATAAACGCTAGAGATGAGTCGATGAAGTTATTCGTAGAGAATCAAAATCACATGTGTAGTACCTAGTCCTGCTAACCGGGACGCATGGCGGGGTCACATCGGCCCATATTTTCTAATTCGTGAAACATCGTTTGGTCTTCTTTCTTCAGATGCATACTCATTCGAGACGAGATTAACTGCTTGAAAGTGCGAAAGCGGAACAGATTCGAGATTAAGCAGTCGAAGGCGTTCAATTCAAAATAAACTGTAGGTAGAGCATGACTATTCCTCGTCGAAGTATTAATATGAAGATTGAATTCAGGACTACTATGGAGGTTTCAATTGAGGGGATGCTCAATTTTAAGCAAACTGACTAACGCAAATTCTACGAAAATCTCAGAGAGGTTGTTAAAACTATTCCGCTTCACAATGCGACTAATACAAATCGTTATTGAAAAGTGTTAACCTGCTAACTCCATTTATAGGTCAAAATGCGATTATTATGTGGTAAGAAGGAGAAAAAATCTATACTACCAGTAGGAAAAACAGCCATTTACTTCAAAATTTTAAATTTCGCCTGGTTTTGTGTCAATAATTCCTGCTAACTCCGCTTACCTCATATTCGTCACCGAATACCAGCTATCTCCTGATCTCCACCAGTAACTAGGGACATCGACACAAAACATCGATGTAAACCATTGATGTTAACTTTGAAAGCAAATATCCATGTCGTGAAACATCGGTTGTGATAGAGTTTAATCGAGGTTAAAATTGAAATGTTAATATTAAAAAAAATATATTATCGATCAAGGAAACATAGAAATGTACCAATACTCGACTCTTTATATTATGAAGCTATTTGAAAAAAAATCTTAAAAAGCACCAACGTGAAGACAGGAGCATTTTGCGCGCATATTCTTTTGTCTATTCGCGTCTCACATACCTATCCTCACGAAATACTGCATGAACCTTCAAGCCGTATTTGTTCAGTAATCAGTACTAGATTTCAATTCGATTGGAACTATATTTGTGGAAATATTTACTAAATCAAATGCTTCATTGTTTGTGCGGAATCTGACGGATAGTTTCGGAATTATAAAATATTTGAAGAAAAGTTTTTATTAATCATTAAAGGTTACTGTGAGAGGTATATTCAATATTAAATGATTTCTTTCTTGGTTTTCCCCCCCACACTCTGAAAAATATATATAAACTAAAAAAAAATTATTTTGTGAATTGCTTCTGCCTAAGAAAGATATTTGTCAGAAGCAATCTATCGAACAATGTTGCTTAACAATCAATAACGAAACATTATTAAAATTATTTTTTGTTGATATCTATTCTGAAATTCAAGAATAGCTATCATTAACAAAAAATAATTCTGAAGATTTTCGTTAAGTGTCTAATATAGACTCCGAAACGTTTCGAAATTCACAACCTACCTGGGGGAGGCAGGAGTGACTGTGTTAACGTGTAGGGATTGCCTAAAATGTGCCTGCAAAGGTTTTTGGCGAGTGGTTTCAATGCCCAGGCTTAGTTGTTTAATCGTTGATGCTGTTTATTGGGCAACATTGTTCTAAGGATTGCTTCTGACAAATATCTTGTGTTTACAGGTAGAAGAAGGGGGGAATATGTTTCTTACGCAGAAGCAATTCATAAATACGAAGATACTTTCCACAGTTTGGGAGAGAAACCCCAGAAAGAAACCATGTAGTAACATAAGGTTTTATGTTTTATATTTTTGTTTCTAGTTATACAATCCTCAATAGCTGCTAACTCCTTAAATTGGGGGATTTGAAACATTTTTTGAAAGCGAAAACCTGCTAATTCCAACTTTCGGTGTAAAAATGCTAATACGACTTATTTTGTACATTTCTTTATAGTTAAAAAATTCGTTCAAGCCCTGTGAACAAGAGCTTTTTGGCGCTCTCGTTCAAACAGAAATCTACGAAGGTATTGGTTTCTCAGAGTTGGGAATCATATCAATGGATTCTTATGATGGAACTGCATCATGAAAGATATTAATTTAAAAAAAAGTGTCGTTTAAAAAAAATGTTTTAAAATTATCCTTTGATCAAGAGCGCCAAAAAAGAGCAATCTATAATCGTCCAAAAATTGTCATTAAATTTATTTATCAAGATTAAATGAGCAATCTGCAATTATTCAACCTCGTGGAATGGGTTGTTGCAACTTACACTCGGTGCATAGTTTTCACAACTCGAAATACTTAACTAAAGCATCATCGAAATGTTTAGAGCAAGGCTGGAGAAAATCATAGCAGATTGTCCATTTATTCCTGATATTCGAGTAGGTAGAGGCTGACGAACAAATTATTTTAATAGTTCAAAATATATTAACGAGCGACATTATAAAAATACTGTATATAGGAACATGTCTGACTACGGAG